>CM038678.1:497435478-498035478 GCA_021605205.1 Aegilops longissima | reverse complement strand
TGTTTTGCCTTCCTATGCTAGTTGATTCTTGCTCCCATAAATTGTTTGCTCACAAAATCCCTATGCATAGGAAGTGGGTTAGACTTAAATGTGCTAGTCATATGCTTCATGATGCTCCCATTATGTTTCAATTCTTATCTTTCATGTGAGCATCATTGAAATCATCATGCCTAGCTAGAAAGGCATTAAAGGAAAGCGCTTGTTGGGAGGCAACCCAACACTGTTACCTACTGTTTTTGTGTGTTCACATTATTAAGCTACTGTAGTAATCATGTTTTATAGCTTTTGTTTTAATAAAGTGCCAAGTAAGACCTTTGGGATGGTCTATGGTGATAGTTAACTTGATTCTGTGAAAAAACAGAAACTTTTGCTCTCAGCCCAGGAATTTTGAAAATTCACTCGAACGTGCTTTTGATCTTAATTTTTGACCCATTGTTGATATAAAAATTCTCTAGATTGTCCTAATTTTTTAGAATTGTTTGAGGTACATAAGTATACGAAGTTTCCTGATTGCTACAGACTGTTCTGTTTTAAACAAATTCTGTTTTCTATGTGTTGTTTCCTTATTTTGATGAATCTATGAGTAGTATCAGAGGGTATGAACCATGGAGAAGTTGGAATACAGTATAAATAACACCAATATGAATGTAGAATGAGTTCACAACAGTACCTAAGTGGTGATTTATTTTCTTATACTAACGGATCTCATAAGATTTTCTGCTGAGTTTTGTGTTGTGAAGTTTTCAAGTTTTGGGTGAAGTTTCGATGGACTACTGAATAAGGAGTGGCAAGAGCCTAAGCTTGGGGATTCCCAAGGCACCCCAAGGTAATATTCAAGGAATACGCAAGCAACTAAGCTTGGGGATGCCCCGGATGGCAGCCCCTCTTTCGTCTTCGTCTATCGGTAAATTTACTTGAGGCTATATTTTTATTCACCACATGATATGTGTTTTGCTTGGAGCATCATTTTCTTTTATTTATATTTTATTGGTGTTATTCATAGACATGTTTTATATCTTTTAGTTCAATAAAAGGTTAAGTATAGCCTTTACCATGCTTATTTTACAAGTCTTTATGTTGCTGTTTGAAAACAGAAAGTTTGTTGTTATGTTTTGAATATTGGTGAATAGTCAGAACATGATAAATCTTGAAATTTTTACACAGTAAGGTACAACAAATTTTCTATAGTGTGGTAACTTTTTTCAGAATTTTTGGATTTAGGGAAGTATGATTCCTCTTGCATTCTTTACAGACTATTCTGTTTAGACAGATTGTTGTTATGTTTGCATTGTTTGCATGTTTAATGATTCTATTTGAGGATAGGAGTATTAAATATGCAGAGGCATTTAGTAGGAAATATCAAATAATAATTTTAGTGATTTGCTACAGTAGAGAATGATAAGGTTTTGCATTGATTTATACTAACTTATCTCATGAGTTCTTGTTGAGTTTTGTGTGGATGAAGTTTTTAAGGTTTAGGGAAACTATGATATGAGAGGAATTAAGGAGACACAAAAGCTCAAGCTTGGGGATGCCCAAGGCATCCCTAATTCATATTTCAAGAAGGCTCAAGCATCTAAGCTTGGGGATGCCTCGGTTGGCATCCCACCTTTCTTCTTCAACAACTATCAGCTAGTTTTGGTTGAGCCTAAGTTTTTGCTTCTTCACATGATATGTGCAATCCTTGCAATGCCCTTTTATTTTGTTTTGCTTGCTGTTTGAATAAAATACATTAGATCTGAAAATTTTAAATCAGAGAGAGTCTTCACATAGCTAAATAATTATTTGACTACTCATTGATCTTCACTTATATCTTTTTGGAGTATTTTGTCATTTACTCGTGTGCTTCACTTATATCCTATGAGTAAATGGTTGAATGAATTGAATAACATAAATCTGAATTTATATATGTTTCATATGCTTATCCCATTGGAGTAATGACTTCACATATAAGAAGTACGGGTGGTAAACTTATTGAAAGTTAGCAAACATAGTATTGGTCACTTGAACAATTCATGAAAGAATATTGAAGGAAGAGAGATTTCACATATAAATATACTATCTTGGACATATTCTATGATTGTGAGCCCCATTAAATATTTTCAAACTTGAGCAAATTAGTTGAAGTTGAACAAGGAAGACAACATAATGAGTTATGCTTGGGTATATTTGTATAGAAGTTATATTGTTATGGATCCTCCAACATGTGGTGCTTGCTATTTAGAATCTTTTGCTAGCCAAAATTTCTGTAATAAGCGGGAATACTGCTTGTGCATCCAAAATCCTTGAACCAAGTTTCTTCCATGAGTGTTCACCATATCTACCTATATGCGGTATTTATGTGTCGTTCCAAGTAAATTTGCATGTGCCAAACTCTAAACCTTCAAATAATAATCTGTTTTGTATGCCCGAACCGCTCATGTAGCGACTAGGGGCAGTCAGTATCTTCCATGCTAGGTGGGTTATTCTCACGATGAGTGTTTATTCACTTATCATTCACGAGAGAGTGGCTGGTAATTGGGATGCCCAGTCCTATGATCAAAAGATCAAAAACGAAATCACAAATAATTAAACAAAACTCCCCCAGGATTGTTGATAGTTGGATGGTACCCGTTGTTTCGGACCAGTCGTGAAATGTGGTTGTTGGTGGTGGGAGAGTAAAAACTTTACCATTCTATTTGGGAATCGCCGATAATGTATCTAGTATGGAAGATATTGGGAACTTTTGGTTGTTATGTTGACAATGAAAGCATACCTCTCAAAATTATTTCATCTCTGTTTTAAAAGCTTCGAGCTCTGGCCTATCTTTTACTTTTATGCAAGAGTTAGTAGTATTCCTTCTCATTCCAACCTACTCTTTAGTTGGCAAGCATCATGTGATGGGGAAAGATCTAAGCATATATGGCCATTCAAATATATTTGATCATTGTTGACAATTATCTATATGATAAATAAGTTGGGAGGTGAAACATTAAGCCCCTATCTTTCTCTGTGTTCAATGGATGCTATTTGTTATAAAATATGCTTTGAGTGGAAGCAATCATGGAAAACTATATGATAGTTGAGTATGTGGGATTTGCTAAATCAAAGCTCTTACATAGACCCTTCCTGAAAATAGATGAATAGCAATTGTTTGATGACCGAGAACCTAGTTTGTTAGTTTTTAAGAAAGTATATGATCTATTCTTTAACATGTGAATAGCTTGTTACTTGATCATGAGAAGTTTTATGAGATGAGCTACTGTTATTATATATAATGACGCTACAAAAAGTGATTGAAATTATCATTGATCAAACTTGTGCACTCGCTAGCATTCCACATCAAAAATTTTGTTTTTATCATTTACCTACTCGAGGATGAGCAGGAATTAAGCTTTGGGATGCTTGATACGTCTCCAATGTATCTATAATTTTTTATTGTTCCATGCTATTATATTATCCATCTTGGATGTTTTATATGCACTTATATGCTATTTTATATTATATTTGGGACTAACCTATTAACCTAGAGCCCAGTGCCAGTTCCTGTTTTTTCCTTGTTTTTTAGTTTTGGAGAAAAGGAATATCAAATGGAGTCCAATTGACCTGAAAATTTACGGAGAATATTATTGGAAAATATAAAAAATACTGGAACTAAAAGATATCAGAGAAGAGTCCCGAGGCCACCACAAGGGTGGAGGGCGCCCCCCCCGTCCTTGTCGTCGCCTCGTGGGCCCCCTTGACTTGTCCCCGATGCCAACACTTCCTATAAATCCCAAAACCTCCAGAACAGAACCTAGATCAGGAGTTCCGCCGCCGCAAGCCTCTGTAGCCATGAAAAACCAATCGGGAGCCAATTTTGGCACCCTGCCGGAGAGGGGAATCATCACCGGTGTCCATCTTCATCATGCTGGCGCTCTCCATGAGGAGGAGGGAGTAGTTCACCCTCGGGGTAGAGGGTATGTACCAGTAGCTATGTGTTTGATCTCTCTCTCTCTCTCTCTCTCTCTCTCTCTCTCGTGTTCTTGATTTGACACAATCTTGATGTACCACGAGCTTTGCTACTATAGTTGAATCATATGGTGTTTCTCCCCCTCTACCTTCTTGTGATGAATTGAGTTTTACCTTCGAGGTTTCATTATTATCGGATTGAATACTATTATGGATTTGAGAACACTTGATATATGTCTTGCGTGGGATACCCGTGGTGACAATGGGGTATTCTATTGATTCACTTGATGTATGTTTTGGCACTCAACTCGCGGATTCCTGAGGTGACATTGGGGTAATCTATGCATAGGGGTTGATGCACGTTTTCGTCCTTGTCTCTCTGGTGGAAACTTTGGGGCACTCTTTGAAGTTCTTTGTGTTGGTTTGAATAGATTACTTTGAGATTGTGTGATGCATATCTTATAATCAAACTCGCGGGTACTCATGGTGACAACGGAGTGCCTAGGTGACATTAGGGTTTTGGTTGATGTGTATCTTATGGTGTTATTTTAGTACGAACTCTAGGGTTGTTTGTGGCACTTATAGGAATAGCCCAATAGATCGGTCAGAAAGAATAACTTTGAGGTGGTTTCATACCCTATAATAATCTCTTCATTTGTTCTCCGCTATTAGTGACTTTGGAGTGACTCTTTGTTGCACGTTGAGGGATTGTTATATTATCCAATTATGTTATCATTGTTGAGAGAACTTGCACTAGTGAAAGTATGAACCCTAGGCCTTGTTTCGAAGCATTGCAATACCGTTATCACTCACTTTTGTTACTAGTTACCTTGCTGTTTTATATTTTGAGATTACAAAAACCTATATCTACCATCCATATTACGTTTGTATCACCATCTCTTCGCCGAACTAGTGCACCTATACAATTTACCATTGTATTGGGTGTGTTGGGGACACAAGAGACTCTTTGTTATTTGGTTGTAGGATTGTTTGAGAGAGACCATCTTCATCCTACGCCTCCCACGAATTGATAAACCTTAGGTCATCCACTTGAGGGAAATTTCCTACTGCCCTACAAAACTCCGCGCTTGGAGGCCCAACACGAGTCTACAAGAAGAAGGTTGCGTAGTAGACATCATAGGTGCAGAATCATTTCGGTCTACTTGACACGGACGTGATGCCTATATTCATGATCATTGCCTTAGATATCGTCATAACTTTGCGCTTTTCTACCAATTGCTCAGCAGTAATTTGTTCACCCACCGTATTATTTCCTTTCTTGAGAGAAGCCTCTAGTGAAACCTATGGCCGCCGGGTCTATTTTCCATCGTATAAGTTTCCGATCTACAATATTAGTTTCTGATCTACTCTTTTTGCAATCTTTTACTTTCCGATCTATAAACCAAAAATACCAAAAATATTGACTTTATCGTTTATCTATCTCTATCAGATCTCACTTTTGCAAGTAACCTGAAGGGATTAACAACCCCTTTATCGCGTTGGGTGCAAGTTTGTTTGATTGTTTGTGTAGGTATTTGGTGATTTGTGCGTTGTCTCGTACTGGATTGATACCTTGGTTCTCAAACTGAGGGAAATACTTATCTCTACATTGCTGCATCACCCTTTCCTCTTCAAGGGAAAAATCAACGCAAGCTCAAGAAGTAGCATGCACCCCCACACACTTTGAGTCGGTGTGAGGGGACATCTCACCAAGGTGTATTATAAGACTGACCAAGAATAATTGCCACCTTGGTCATATAACCTCTCTTGTTGTTGGGTCAAAGCCATGCATGGAAGTCCACACGCGGCCCCACAAAGTAGGCTAGCTCGTCGCTGATAAACATGCGAGGGAGTGCCTGAAGACAACCACTGTGTGCATGTGGCCCAATGCAAACTTATGTATGAAGTGTCATGTGGTGTTTGAATATACCCAATGCACAACTTTGATGTGGTACCGTGCTTTTGGAACCGAAAAATCCCCACACGGAGCGAGGGTTCACGACGTGTATACTATATATATAGGGATTCATGTGTATGCAAGCCCTCAAACTTAGGTCACGAATCTCACCATGATCGATGTATGACTATACAGTAACGCGAACCAAGATAAGAAGAATCGACCCTGGTAACCTCTCTCGCGTTGTTGGTCTAAGTGATGGACGTCCACGCGGGTGTCGGTGTCAAAACCGGCGGATCTCGGGTAGGGGGTCCCGATCTGTGCGTCTTAGGCTGATGGTAACAGGAAGCAAGGGACACAGATGTTTACCCAGGTTCGGCCCTCTCGATGGAGGTAAAACCCTACTTCTCGCTTGATTAATATTGAAGATATGGGTAGTACAAGAGTAGATCTACCACGAGATCATAGAGGCTAAACCCTAGAAGCTAGCCTATGATGGTATGATTGTAATTGTGATCGGCCTTCTAAGGACCAACCTCTCCTGTTTATATAGACACCGGAGAGGACTAGGGTTTACATGGAGTCGGTTACAAGGAAGGAAATACAATATCCGGATCGCCAAGCTTGCCTTCCACGCCAAGGAGAGTCCCATCCGGACACGGGACGAAGTCTTAAGTCTTGTGTCTCCACGCTTCAATAGTCCGGACGTTGTATATAGTCCGGCTGTCCGGATACCCCCTAATCCAGGACTCCCTCAGTAGCCCCTGAACCAGGCTTCAATGACGATGAGTCTGGCGCGCAGTCTTGTCTTCGGCATTGCAGGGCGGGTTCCATCTCCGAATACTCCAAAGTACCTGTTACGACGAATAGTGTCCGGAACTCCATCAATGTTGTATGCCTTGGCTTCAGTGCCTCAATAATGACCATCTCCACGTGTCGAGCGAATGCAAGGAGCCGAGGTATTTTTCGCATTTTCCACTCTTCCCCCTCGAGCAAGCATCCAACGCCTATTTGAAGAGACGGGGATTCTCAGATCCAAACCTCACTCTTCCCCCTCGAGCAAGCATCCAACAGAGCGCTCCGGAAAAACCATTCCAACATGGCCGGTCGTCGCAGCTCCTCTGCTCGCTCTCCTCGCTCCAAGCCGGGGGACTGGGAAGAGTGTTCAGTTACCCATAGCCGTTTGATTGAGTTACAAACCCAAGGGTTTCTTCCACCAGCATTCATGGTCCCGTCCGAGCCGGAATAGCCACCTATAATGGCGTTGATCAAGCCGAGAGATCTCCCAATCCATCTCTAGAGGAGTGAATATGCCTCATCCCGCATCTGCTGAGAGGCGTCGGGTTTCCTATCCACCCGTTCCTTCGCGGGCTCCTGGAGTTCTACAGCCTCCAGTTGCACAACTTTACCCCTGCCTCTATACTACATATAGCAGGGTCGTTGCCCTTTGCGAGCTATTTTTAGGCTGCGAGCCTCACTTCGGGTTATGGAAGAAGTTGTGCTGCCTTGTCCCCCGCAACCAGGGAGAATCCCTATGTCAGGTGGGCGGGGCCGAAGTATGGCACATTACCGAGACTGGATACCTATCCGGCACTCCCAAGAAGGCACCAGAGAACTGGCCTTCAGAGTGGTTCTACATTGACGACGTTCCCCTTCCGGATCCAGTCCGGATAGGTCTCCCCCAGTTCAGTAACGCCCCGCTGAGGGCACGCCTAAGCTGGCGCCCCCGAGGCCCCCAAGAGGAGGATACCAGGGAAATATATTACATGATGAGCAGGATAAAGTTACTGGCCAAATCCGGACTGACGATAGTCGAGGTTATGGCGATATGCATAATACGGGGAGTGCAACCGCTTCAATATTGGGGGAAGCCCATGTGGCACTTCAACGGGGAAGATGATGCCACCCACTGTGGCCGTAAGGGTCCGGACTCCGCCATTGCTCTGGCAAGGATATTGTCCGATTTATACAAAGGGGAAGAGGAGGAATTCCTTCACATCAAACCGTGAGATGGATTCTCCATGTACAACCCCCCAAACTGGGTAAGTTGTCATTCCTTTCCCCGCGTCACTTATTGTGGCGTTCTTTGCTAAGATCATCTGCCTCGATATTCCCGAGCAGGAACTGAGGAGGGCAGTAGAAGGAATCTCCAGCCCCTACCCGCAGCCAGAGGACCCCGGAAGGGCCCTAGATCCAGGTCTCAAAGAAGATCCGGATATTACCGTGGATCTTGTCAACGGGATATTTTATCAAGCGAGCTGCGATGGCGCCTTAGTGGCCATTACTGCCGACTATCCCAGACCGCTGCCTACGTCGCGCATAAGCCAAGCCGAAAAACCCTATCCTCCGAAGAGGGCTCCCTTCAGATGTCATGCCTTACCCTTGAAGTGTCGTGTTTTTGCAGAGACGACGGTTGGAGCGTGGGGCCGAGCCCCTAGGGACTCGTCGGCCAAGGGCGTCCGGATCGGGCAGGCTCAAGAGGAACGCGGTAAGGGTCGACTCGCCGCTACAGAGGTAAGGCAAAAACTTGTGCCGTGATTATGGTATTTTTGAAGTATGACAACACCCTTTGTGTCCTGGCAGGAAGAGGAGCAGCCGAACTATATCCGGGGATCCCGCCAACCACGCCTCCACTAGCCGGATTCCAAAACCGGCTTCGAGAGCGGAGGCGGGAGCGGGGCCGATGCCGCATAGTTCTCCAACAGAGAATGCAGATATGCTTTCGGCCACAAATTCCAAAGTAGAGAGCGCCATGAATCACCGGCACCGACGGGGCGTACTTCGGAACAACATCTTTTCCGAAGAGGCATTTAACGCCTTCAATTCGGGAGACGATACATCCGAAGTTGCTCAAGGCGGGCTTGCTCGAGCGATGGACCAAGATACCAAAGATATACGGGTAAGAAAATTTGATAAGCATGTAGCAAGAGCCCTCGAGACTTGAAACGGTCGGAACAACTGTTTTAAGGATCAATTTATGCACAGGTCCTTGTTGATAAGAATGAGCAATTGTCTCGGGAGTTGGAGGAGTGCAAGGCCGAACTGAGGGCCGCAGTTGCCAAGTTAGAGGAGTCCCAAAAGCCCTCATTTGGTAACAGTTGTCGCAATTGTACGAAGATGCACCAGTTAGTAAATGGATGACATGACAAGTCTAACAGAAAATTCTGCAGACAATCCCGGGGTGAATCCGGAGGGCGTAAGAGAGGACGCATCGCATCTCAAAAGGTAGCTGGAGGCTGGCGAGCGCATTCTTACGCGAGTTAGGCAGGAGAAGAACAATCTTCAAGATGCCAAAGTCCAGCTGAACGGGGAGTTAAAAGATCTCCGCGCTCAGCTGGCGGACTCCGTGAAGGAGAACAAAAGGCTTCGACGCGGCATTTACGGTAAGTGCCTAGACGAACTGTAGTATAGTTCGGTGCGGAAGTATATTGAAAGGATTGTGCTTGTAGGAATGTTAACGGGTCACCCTAAGGAGGAGATGCCCTCATCTGCAGGCGATTTACTACAAGACCTCTCACAATTGCACGAGCGAGCTCGACAGGTGATGCAGGGCGTTGCTCGGGCCTTGTGGCCATCAAGCCTCCTGCCTAATGGCATGGGGGAGCTTGTGGATATGGTTCAAGGAGCACGGCGGCGCTTCCAATTGTGGAAGATGTCAGCCTGCCGGCAAGGTGCAAGAGAACCCTTGGCTATGGTGAAGACGCGCTACACCAAGCTGGACCCGAACCATATGGCCGAAGTCGGACCAGCTGGGCCAGATGGGCAAGAAATTCCCGTGAGTCTGGTATATGACCAGGTAGCGTTAGCCGCAAAGTATTCTCAACATGATTGCAAGCTAGATAGCCTGTTGGATGGTATAGAGGAGGAATATAGTCAGTCCAAGTGACTGTGTAATTCAATGGACATAAGTAGTCCCTAGCTGGATTAAGATCATTTGTCATGGCGGACCTTTTCGCTTCATCCCCCGGATCCTATAGTCCGGGGTGTGTCCGAATACCCACTCAGTTATATAGAACCAGGTATGCGTGGACACCAAAGTAGGGGTCATAAGTGCTTGAATGCATAAGTACCCAACTAGTTATGTTATATTACATGGATAGTAAGAAACATCTTCCGTGGAGAATAGTTCCGTTAGGGTTCCTTTCCTCGGTAAGCATGCGATAATGCACATGTCCGGACTGCGAACGATTGCGCAGGATACAAAACTTCGGGATTTGCGTTATAATAAACGAATACATCTTTTGTTCACCGAATCAATATTCTCTTAAGGAAGCTAGCTTTCGGCTTCACCCACCGAGGTACACATCCGCTGAACCGGCAAGAATAATCGCAGAGAGGTGCTCCCCTTATGCCCTAGCCAATTAACGGGAACGAGGGCATAAACACAAGAGCCAGCAACCCAGCTTGGCCACATCTTAAGTCATATCGGTGCATATAATGGTGAAGAAAAGGCACATATGGAAAAGAAACACATATGTGATGGGCAAAAGCCATTAGAGTAATTATTTTTAGCTTCCGTATAGGAAGTCCCTGTGTATTACTTACACACATAGTGCGGCGGAAGGATCCGGAGTCCGCATCTGTATTAAATACTTTGTGTGAAGAGGAAAAGGTCAAGAAAGGAAAAGGGATGGAGCATAATTAAAAGGAGGGGTTAGGAGACGAACATCGAGTTCGGCGCTAGGCGTAGAATCTCCGAGTCCGGCCGCTCCATGGGTTCGCTCGAGTCTGTTATCGGATGCATTACGAAGCGTACGCCTCCCGGTGAGAACTTTGTCAATGACGGCGACCTCCCACTTGGGTTTGAGCTTGTCCTTCTTCTTCTCCCAGAGGCGAGAACGAGCTCGCCAATATTGTAAGTTTTGGCCCGCACTTCTCGCTTTGACATCGCCGAGCTGCTGCTAATAGAATGCGAGCGGGCTTTTGCGACGTCGCGCTCCTCCTCCGTGGCATCCAGTTATCCTGCCGATCTAACTCGGCTTCCTTCTCTTCGACATGCGCGACGCGTGGCTTAATCATGTATTATGTCGCAGAGTAATACTGCTTCCACGCCGTACACCATAAAAAATGGTGTATATCCGGTAGTGTGATTCGGCGTGGTCCGCAGCCCCTAGAGTACGGAGTCGAGCTCCTCGACCCAGTGCGTATCCGACTCTGTCAAGGATCACACTAGTCTGGGTTTGATGCCGCTCATGATGAGACCATTTGCCCGCTCTACCTGGCCGTTTGTTTGGGGATGGTAGACGGAAGCGTAATCAAGCTTAATGCCCATTTTTGCGCACCAAGTTTTCACTTCGTCGGCTGTGAAATTTGAGCCATTATCAGTGATGATGTTGTGGGGGACACCGTATCGGTGTACGACCCCGGATATGAAGTCTATTACTGGTCCGGATTCAGCCGTTTTGACTGGTTTGGCTTCTATCCATTTGGTGAATTTGTCCACCATGACCAATAAGTATTTTTTCTTGTGGCTTCCCCCTTTAAGAGGTCCGACCATGTCCAGCCCCCAGACCGCGAAGGGCCAAGTTATGGGGATTGTTTGAGGGCGGTAGGGGCATATGACTCGATTGGCAAAGAGCGGCAACCAACGCAATGTTGGACAAGGTCTTGTCGCGATGCTCGGGCCGTCACCAAGAGAAACCTGTACGGAAGGCCTTTGCGACTAATGCTTGAGCAGCGGCGTGGTGCCCCGCCATCGGCATGGATTTCAGCCAAGAGCTGCCGCCCTTCCTCTTCGGAGATGCACCTTTGGAGCACTCCGGTAGCACTTTTCTTGTAGAGATCCCCTTCGTAGACTTTGTAAGCTTTAGAGCGCCGGACGATGCAGCGTGCTTCATTTTGGTCTTCGGGGAGCTCCTGCCTATTTAGGTAGGCCAAGAAAGGCTTAGTCCACGGGGCGATTACAACCATGATTTCGTGGGCCGAGGACGTTATTTCGGTGGTAGAACCTCCGATTATGTCTGATAGTTCGGAATCTGGGGGTGTATTCTGATCCGGGCTAGTATTGCCGGACTCCCCTTCCCATACTATGGGTGGCTTGAACAACCGTTCCAAGAATATGTTAGGTGGGACAGGGTCGCGTTTAGCGCCGATGCGAGCGAGGACGTCCGCCGCTTGATTGTTTTCTCGAGCCATGTGGTGGAATTCGAGCCCCTCGAACCGAGCTGACATCTTGAGGACGAAATTACGGTAGGCCACCATTTTTGGGTCCTTGGCATCAAAATCTCCATTTATTTATGATATTGCGAGGTTTGAATCCCCGCGCACTTCTAGGCGTTGAATGCCCATAGAGACTGCCATCCGAAGACCGGCAATGAGCCTCATATTCGGCTGCATTGTTGGAGTCTGTATAATATTTGAGGACGTCTTTCGACCGTGTCTCGGTGGGAGACGCCAGACTACACCTGCTCCCAATCCGCCAGCATTTTAGAGCCGTCGAAGTGCATGATCCAGTTTGAGTATGCGCCATACTCTTTAGGGAGTTCGGCTTCTGTCCATTCGGCGATGAAGTCAGCCAAGACTTGCGACTTGATGGCCCGCCGTGGTTTGTATGTTATGTCGAACGGAAGGAGCTCAATGGCCCATTTGGCAATCCGGCCCGTAGCATCGCGGTTATTTATTATGTCATCGAGTGGTACTTCGGAGGCCACCGTAATCAAACACTCTTGAAAGTAGTGTCGTAGCTTCCGGGATGCCATGAACATCGCGTATGCTATTTTTTGATAGTGTGGGTATCGGGATTTGCATGGGGATAGGACCGTGGATACGTAGTAAACCGGCTTCTGGAGCGGGTATTTGTATCCGTCAGCCTCTCGTTCAATGACGAGTACTGCGCTTACAACTTGATGCGTCGTAGCTATGTACAGCAGCATAGGTTCGTCAATATTCGACGCTGTTAGTACTGGATTACTGGCCAATAAGGTCTTTATTTCATCCAGTCCGGTCGCGGCTGCATCCGTCCACACGAAGTGTTCGGTGCACCGAAGAAGGCGGTAAAGAGGTAATGCCTTTTCCCCTAACCTGGAGATAAAGCGGCTTAGAGCAGCCATGCATCCGGCTAGTTTCTGGATGTGCTTGAGGTCTGTTGGTATAGCCAACTGTGACAGAGCTCGGATTTTTGCCGGATTCACTTCAATTCCTAGATTGGAAACGATGAAGCCGAGTAGTTTCCCGGTGGGACGCCAAAAACGCATTTTTCCGGGTTCAGCTTGATGTCGTATGTCCGGAGATTGTCGAATGTAAGCCTCAAGTCATCTATTAGGGTTTCGACGTGTCTTGTTTTTATGACCACGTCATCCATGTATGCCTCCACTATTTTGCCGATTTGCTTTTCCAGGCATGTTTGAATCATGCATTGGTAGGTTGCGTCGGCGTTCTTAAGCCTGAAAGGCATAGTGTTGAAGCATAAGGGCCAGATGGCGTTATGAAAGTTGTTGCAGCTTGGTCGGACTCTGCCATCTTTATTTGATGGTATCCAGAGTATGCGTCGAGGAAACACAGCGAGTAGTGTCCTGCTGTGGCATCGATGATTTGATCGATGCGAGGGAGGGGAAAGGGATACTTGGGGCAAGCCTTGTTGAGGTCTTTAAAGTCGACACATAGGCGCCAGGATTTGTCCTTCTTTGGTACCATTACCAGGTTTGCCAGCCAATCCGGATGCTTGATATCTATGATGAATCCGGCCTCGAGTAGTTTGGCTAGCTCTTCCCCCATGGCCTGCAGTTTGGGCTCCGAAAACCGTCTTAGAGTCTGCTTGACTGGTTTGTATCCTTTTAGTATATTGAGGCTGTGTTCGGCCAATCTGCGTGGGATGCTTGGCATGTTCGATGGGTGCCAGGCGAAGATGTCCCAATTCTCGCGTAAGAAGTCTCGCAGTGCGACGTCCATCGCGGGGCTCAGCTGTGTCCCGACGGAAGCTGTCTTCGTGGGGTCCATTGGATGGACTTGGAATTTGACTATCTCGTCTGCGGGTTTAAATGAGGTGGACTTGGGTCGCTTGTCGAGTATCACGTCGTCCCTGTCCACGGTGGCCGCAGATGTTGTTAATTCTTCGCCGCTAGGGCCTCGGATAATGCCTCCGTGGCTAGTGCTGCAGTTTTGTTTTTGGCCGGCGCGACGTCCGGATCATCTGGCTAGAGTGATGATTCCATTAGGCCGGGCATTTTAAGCTTCATGTACCCGTAATGGGGTATAGCTTAAAGCTTGTAACGCGTCCGCCCTAGAAGGCGTGGTATCCGCTGCTAAAAGGGCTACTTGGAATGTGATTTCTTCGACCTATAATTCTCCTGGTGCCGAATACCACGTCGAGTGTGATTTTTCCTGCACACCGCGCTTCCCGACTAGGGATAATTCCCCTAAAGGTCGTGCCGCTTTGTTCAATGCGGCCTTTGTCAATTTCCATCTTGCCGAGTGTCTCTTCATAGATCAAGTTTAATCCGCTTCCGCCATCCATGAGCACTTTAGTGAGCCAAAAGCCGTCCACGATTGGACTGAGAACCAGAGCGGCTGGTGCCCGGACAGTCTGGAATCGAGGTTCGTCATTGCCATTGAAAGTTATAGCAGTGTCGTTCCAGGGGTTTATTTTGGCCATATGGCAAATTTCCGCGGAGCTTCGATGAGCTCGCTTGTGCCTGCTGTTTGAGGCAAAATTCTCAAAGACTGTTAGTACCGTATTGTGCTTGTTGGCGGGACGTTGTTCTGCAAGAAGATCCTCGCCACTTTTTGCAACCTGCCGGAGTATCCAACATGCCCTAAGGCTATGAGTTGGTGTTGTGTCCGGAGTGCTGTGGAGTTTACACGGCCCATTGAGCCATTTTTCCAATACGGTTCCCCGCCCTGGGGTGGGCTTTGGTTTCTTGGGGATTGGATTGGCCGACTTACGAGAGTTCGCCCGTTTAGTTCGGACAAAGGTTTTGGTGAAAGCCGGACTGTCCCAAAATTCATCTTGGGTTTTCCAGACGCTTTCCATCGCACAGTACTTCTGTACTATGATTGCTAAGTCCACAAAGCATACTATGTCACGACGACTTATAGCATTAAGGATTCCTTTGTCCGTGCAGTTTTTGCAGAAGAGCGAGACTACGTCCTCCTCATGGCAGTCCTCGACCTTGTTTAGCGAAAGGCGGAATCTGGCCCAGTAATGATGCATTGTCTCCTGGGGCTCTTGCCTGATATGGAGAGACGATTTAAGTCCGCGTGGGTGGTTATAGCTGAATCCGGATTCTGATCTGATCTAGCACTCTGGGGCATGGAAGCTTCCGAGTTCAACAGCTCGGGATCCGGGACGCTGCCCAATTTTTCGGGCCTCGTGCCCAGTTCTAAGTCCGGGACCCGGGTCATATCCTCCCCTGGGCGGACGTCTCTGGGAGCTCGGTGATCGGACATAATTCGTCCTCAAAATAGAGGGATACTCCCTGTGTGGTTCCTCTGCTACCGCTATCCCATGGGTGGCCGGCAGGGATTTAATGTCCCTTTGGTCGGGTTTAAGCCCGATCCGGTCATAGTCTGTTGCGACTCCCAAAGCGGCGATGCGATCGAAGAGCTCATTAAGAGAAGAGAGCTCTATCGGATCCATCTGTTCGGCGAGTTCCAAATTGATGCGAAGTTTATGCATGATGACCCGAGGGGCCATCGTCGGCGCGACAGCCGATGGGGCGGCCATGACGAAGCCGCCTAGTCGGAGAGTTTGGCCTACAGCCAGGGCTCCCCCTGCAGTAATGTTGTCCCTGACAACGAGACAAGCCATCGAGCCTTGCAGCGACGACACAAAGGAACTCTCAATGAAAGCACCAATGTCGGTGTCAAAACCGGCGGATCTCGGGTAGGGGGTCCCGATCTGTGCGTCTTAGGCTGATGGTAACAGGAAGCAAGGGACAAAGATGTTTACCCAGGTTTGGGCCCTCTCGATGGAGGTAAAACCCTACTTCCTACTTGATTAATATTGAAGATATGGGTAGTACAAGAGTAGATATACCACGAGATCGTAGAGGCTAAACCCTAGAAGCTAGCCTATGATGGTATGATTGTAATTGTGATCGGCCTTCTAAGGACCAACCTCTCCGGTTTATATAGACACCGGAGAGGACTAGGGTTTGCATGGAGTCAGTTACAAGGAAGGAAATACAATATCCGGATCGCCAAGCTTGCCTTCCACGCCAAGGAGAGTCCCATCTGGACACGGGACGAAGTATTGAGTCTTGTGTCTCCACGCTTGAATAGTCCGGACGTTGTATATAGTCCGGCTATCCGGATACCCCCTAATCCAGGACTCCCTCAGCGGGCCCACGAATATATAGTCGTCAATGGTAACCAAGCGAGGGAGAGTGTCCAAAGACAACCACTGCATGCATGTGCCCGAAAAATATGTATGGACATGCATGATGCATGCAGATATGTTTGAATATCAAAAGCACGATATTTTGATGTGGCGCATGCATGCATCGAAATTCGCACAGTCCCCACACAGATCTGGTTCATGATGCATCGCATGCTTTGCCCCCACTTTGACCCGGTGGGAGGGATTCGTGCGCACACATGCGCTCAAAGTATAATATGTTATCTATCACATCATGGCATGCATGTACCGTACCGTATAAGACGAACCAAAATTTAATCCCCTCCTAATTATAAATCAAACTAACCTCTTTCGCCGTCGATCAATGTTATTGACCAAGCGAGCACATAGAGATGGACGAAGCATCTTGCCGTTAACCCCGTGAGTGAGTGCTAGAGGACAACCGCCATCGCTTGCTTGTGGGCCAAACACATGTATGGAGACGTGTGGTTGTGATGTTTGAATACCTAATATATATGCAGAACTTTGATGTGGCACCTGCCTCAGAAACTTTAAGTCCCCCACACGAACCGAGCTTCATGACACCCAGTATATATATGCTGCCCCCTCCCCTCTTCGACGTGTAATATATACTCCTAAGTACTATAATACAACCCGGAAATAATCCTCCTTATTCGTCAAATTACCTTTCTCGTTGTGTCATATATTAGATGGACGACGTCCTCACGGGCCCATGAAGGGAAGCGTCGCAGGCGAATGAGTGACAACCATCGTCTGCACATGGCCCAGTGTGTTGGTGATGTTTTTAATACCCAATATGCAATACTTCTTTGTGGCACCTGCTTCGGAAATCGAAAACTCCCCACACGGAGCGAGATCGTTCATGACATGTGTGTAGTATGTGCTGCCCCGACCCCATCCTCCCCTCTTCGACGCGTACTATATACTGGTACGTCTCGAGCTTGCGTTGGTTTTCCCCGAAGAGGAGAGGATGATGCAGCAGAGTAGCGTAAGTATTTCCCTCAGTTTTTGAGAACCAAGGTATCAATCCAGTAGGAGGCCACACACAAGTCCCTCGTACCTGCACAAAATGACAGCTACTCGCAACCAACGCGATTAGGGGTTGTCAATCCCTTCACAGCCACTTACGAGAGTGAGATCTGATAGAGATAATATTTTTGGTATTTTTGGTATATAGATGCAAAGTGAAAAGTAAAAAGCAAAGTAAAAAAAAAGCAAGTATAAAAGTGATGGAGATTGATATGATGAGAATAGACCCGGGGGCCATAGGTTTCACTAGTGGCTTCTCTCAAGAGCATAAGTATTCTACGGTGGGTGAATAAATTACTGTTGAGCAATTGACAGAATTGAGCATAGTTATGAGTATATCTAGGTATGATCATGTATATAGGCATCACGTCCGTGACAAGTATATCGAAACGATTCTGCATCTACTACTATTACTCCACTCATCGACCGCTATCCAACATGCATCTAGAGTATTAAGTTAAAAACAGAGTAACGCCTTAAGCAAGATGACATGATGTAGAGGAATAAATTCATGCAATATGATAAATACCCCATCTTGTTATCCTTGATGGCAACAATACAATACGTGCCTTGCAACCCTTTCTGTCACTGGGTAAGGACATTACAAGATTGAACCCAAAGCTATGCACTTCTCCCATTGCAAGAACTACCAATCCAGTTGGCCAAACCAAACGGATAATTCGAAGAGACTTGCAAAGATAACTCAATCATACATAAAAGAATTCAGAGAAGATTCAAATATTATTCATAGATAAGCTGGATCATAAACCCACAATTCATCGGTCTCAACAAACACACCGCAAAAATAAGATTACATCGAATAGATCTCCATCAGAGAGGGGGGGAACATTGTATTGAGATCCAAAAAGAGAGAAGAAGCCATCTAGATACTAGCTATGGACCCGAAGGTCTGAAGAAAACTACTCACACTTCATCTGAGAGGCTATGGTGTTGATGTAGAAACCCTCTGTGGTGGATGCCCCCCCGTGAGCTCCTAACAGCCCCAAGATGGGATCTCGTGGATCTGAGGAAGTTGCGGTGGTGGAATTAGGTTTTGGCTCCTTTTCCGATCGTTTGGGGTGCGTGAGGTATATATAGGAGGAAGGAGTATGTCGGTGGAGCAACAGGGGCCCACGAGGCAGGGGCGTGCCCTAGGGGGGCCCCCTCGTGACCGCCCTGTTGTTCCTTGGCGAGGGTCCAAGTCTCCTGGATCACGCTCGTGAGAAAATCACGTTTCAAGGTTTCATTCCGTTTGGAACTGCTTGATATTCATTTCTTCAAACACCTGAAAAAGGCAAAAACAACAATTCGGGCTGGGCCTCCAGCTAATAGGTTAGTCCCAAAATAATATAAAAGTGGAAAATAAATCCCAATATAGTCCAAAACAATAGATAAAGTAGCATGGAGCAATCAAAATTATAGATACGTTGGAGACGATCGGGCATCCCCAAGCTTAATTCCTGCTCGTCCTCGAGTAGGTAAATGATAAAAAGAGAATTTTTGATGCGGAGTGATACTTTGGCATAATTTCAATGTAAATCTACTTAATCATGGTATGAATATTCAGATCCGAAAGATTCAAGACAAAAGTTCATATTGACATAAAAATAATAATACTTCAAGCATACTAACTAAGCAATTATGTCTTCTCACAATAACATGGCCAAAGAAAGTTATCCCTACAAAATCATATAGTCTGGCTATGCTCCATCTTCCCCACACAAAGTATTTAATGTTGGGGAACGTTGCAGAAAATTAAAATTTTTCCTACGGTTTCACCAAGATCCATCTATGAGTTCATCTAAGCAACGAGTCAAGGGAGTGAGTTTGCATCTACATACCACTTGTAGATCGCGTACGGAAGCGTTCGAGGGAGCGGTGATGATGGAGTCGTACTCAACGTGATTCCGATCACCGATGACCAAGTGCTGAACGGACATCACCTCGCGCTCAACACACGTGACGGTGACGGGTGACGTCTCCTCCGCCTTGATCCAGCAAGAGGAAGGAGAGGTTGAGGAAGACAGCTCCACCGGCAGACGACGGCGTGATGATGGTGGAGAAGCACATCTCGGCAGGCTTCGCCGAGCACACAACGGAGGAGGAGAGGTGTTGGGGAGGGAGGGCTGCACCTTGGCTTGGTGCGGCTGCCCTCCCTCACCCCTCTATTTATAGGGGAAGGGAGAGGGGTGGCCCTCTAGATGCATCTAGAGGCGGCCAAGGGAGGGGCTTGCCCCCAAGCAAGGGGCGCCTCTAGGGTTCCCCTCAACCCTAGGCGCAAGGGCCCAAGGGAGGGGTGCACCCAGCCCACCAGGGGCTGGCCCCTTCCCACGCAGCCCAAGTGCCCCCCCGAGAGGGGTGGCCCTCCCGGTGGACCTTCGAACCCTTCCGGTGACCCCAGACAATACCGATATGCCCCAAACTTTTCCGGTGTCCGCTTGACAACTTCCCATATATAAATCTTTACCTCCGGACCCTTCCGAACTCCTCGTGACGTCCGGATCTCATCCGGACTCAACAACATTCGTAATCACATACAAGTCTTCCTAATAACCCTAGCGTCACCGAACCTTAAGTGTGTAGACCCTACGGGTTCGGGAGACATGTAGACATGACCGAGACGGCTCTCGGGCAATAACCAACAGTGGGATCTGGATACCCATGTTGGCTCCCACATGCTCCTCGATGATGTCATCGGATGAACCACGATGTCGAGGATTCAAGCAACCCCGTATACCATTCCCTTTGTCAGACGGTATGTTACTTGCCCGAGACTCAATCGTCGGTATCCCAATACCTCGCTCAGTCTCGTTATCGCAAGTCACTTTACTCGCATCAGAATGCATGATCCCGTGACCGGACACTTGGTCACTTTGAGCTCATTATGATGATGCACTACCGAGTGGGCCCAGTGATACCTCTCCGTAATACGGAGTGACAAATCCTGTCTCGATCCGTGTCAACCCAATGCAGACACTTTAGGAGATACCGTAATGCACCTTTATAGTCACCCGATTACGTTGTGATGTTTGGTACACCCAAAGCACTCCTACGGTATCCGGGAGTTACACGATCTCATGGTCTAAGGAATAGATACTTGACATTGAGAAAGCTCTAGCAAAACGAACTACACGATCTTGTGCTATGCTTAGGATTGGGTCTTGTCCATCACGTCATTCTCCTAATGATGTGATCCCGTCATCAACGACATCCAATGTCCTTAGTCAGGAAACCATGACTATCTATTGACCAACGAGCTAGCCAACTAGAGGCTCACTAGGGACGTATTGTGGTCTATGTATTCACACATGTATTACGATTTCCGGATAATACAATTATAGCATGAATAAAAGACAATTATCATGAACAAGGAAATATAATAATAATGCTTTTATTATTGCCTCTAGGGCATATTTCCAACAGTCTCCCACTTGCACTAGAGTCAATAATCTAGTTACATTGTGATGAATGGAACACCCATAGAGTTCTGGTGATCATGTTTTGCCCGCGGAAGAGGTTTAGTCAACGGATCTGCGACATTCAGATCCGTATGCACTTTACAAATTTCTATGTCTCCATCCTGAACATTTTCATGGATGGAGTTGAAGCGACGCTTGATGTGCCTGGTCTTCTTGTGAAACCTGGGCTCCTTGGCAAGTGCAATAGCTCCAGTGTTGTCACAGAAGAGTTTGATCGGCCCCGACGCATTGGGTATGACTCCTAGGTCGGTGATGAACTCCTTCATCCAAATTGCTTCATGCGCTGCCTCCGAGGCTGCCATGTACTCCGATTCACATGTAGATCCCGCCACGACGCTTCGCTTGCACTGCACCAGCCATCGCTCCACCATTCAACATATACACGATCCGGTTTGTGACTTAGAGTCATCCAGATCGTGTCGAAGCTAGCGCCGACGTAACCCTTTACGACGAGCTCTTTGTCACCTCCATAAACGAGAAACATGTCCTTTGTCCTTTTCGTGTACTTTAGGTTTTTCTTGACCGCTGTCCAAAGTGTTCCTTGCGGGATTACTTTGGTACCTTCCTACCAAACTTACGGCAAGGTTTACATCAGGTCCGTACACAAGATGGCATACATAATAGATCCTATGGCTGAAGCATAGGGATGACACTCATCTCTTCTTTATCTTTTGCCGTGGTCGGGCATTGAGCTGAGCTCAATCTCACACCTTGCAATCTGTGCAAGAACCCTTTCTTGACTAATCCATTTTGAACTTCTTCAAAATCTTATCAAGGTATGTGCTTTGTGAAAGACCTATGAGGCGTCTCGATCTATTTCTATAGATCTTGATGCCTAATATATAAGCAGCTTCTCCAAGGTCCTTCATTGAAAAACACTTATTCAAGTAGGCCTTAATGTTGTCCAAGAATTCTATATCATTTCCCATCAAAAGTATGTCATCTACATATAATATGAGAAATGCTACAGAGCTCCCACTCACTTTCTTGTAAACGCAGCTTCTCCATAAGTCTCAAGATAAACCCAAACGCTTTGATCATTTCATCAAAGCGAATGTTCCAACTCCGAGATGCTTGCACCAGCCCATAAATGGATCGCTGGAGCTTGCATACTTTGTCAGCATTCTTAGGATCGACAAAACCTTCCGGCTGCATCATATACAGCTCTTCCTTAAGATAACCGTTAAGGAACGCTGTTTTGACGTCCATCTGCCATATCTCATAATCATAGTATGCGGCAATTGCTAACATGATTCGAACGGACTTAAGCTTCGCTACGGGAGAGAAAGTCTCATCATAGTCAATCCCTTGAACTTGCCGATAACCCTTAGCGACAAGTCGAGCTTTATAGATGGTGACATTACCATCCGCGTCCGTCTTCTTCTTAAAGATCCATTTGTTTTCTATCGTCGCCGATCATCGGGCAAGTCACCAAAGTCCATACTTTGTTTTCATACATGGATTCTATCTCGGATTTCATGGCTTCTAGCCATTTGTTGGAATCTGGGCCCGCCATCGCTTCTTCATAGTTCAAGGTTCACCGTTGTTCAACAACATGATTTCCGTGACAGGGTTGCCGCACCACTGGTGCGGAACGTGTCCTTGTGGACCTACGAAGTTCAGTAGCAACTTGATCCGAAGTACCTTGATCATCATAATTAATTTCCTCTTCAGTTGGTGTAGGCATCACAGGAATACTTTCCTGAGCTGCACTACTATCCTGTTCAAGAGGTAGTACTTCATCGAGTTCTACTTTCCTCCCACTTACTTCTTTCGAGAGAAACTCTTTTTCCAGAAAGGATCCGTTCTTGGCAACAAAGATCTTGCCCTCGGATCTTAAGTAGAAGGTATACCCAATGGTTTCCTTAGGGTATCCTATGAAGATGCATTTTTCCAACTTGGGTTCGAGCTTTTCAGGTTGAAGTTTCTTGACATAAGCATCGCATCCCCAAACTTATAGAAACGACAGCTTAGGTTTCTTCCCAAACCATAATTCATACGGTGTCGTCTCAACGGATTTAGACGGTGCCCTATTTAAAGTGAATGTAGCTGTCTCTAGAGCGTATCCCCAAAATGATTGCGGTAAATCGGTAAGAGACATCATAGACCGCACCATATCTAATAGAGTGCGACACGACGCTCGACACACCGCTATTGAGGTGTTCCAGCGGCGTGAGTTGTGAAACGATTCCACATTTTCTTAAGTGTGTACCAAATTCGTGACTTAAATATTCTCCTCCACGATCCGATCGTAAGAATTTTATCTTTCGGTCACGTTGATTGTCTACTTCATTCTGTAATTCCTTGAACTTTTCAAAGGTCTCAGACTTGTGTTTCATCAAGTAGACATACCCATATCTACTCAAGTCATCCGTGAGAGTGAGAACATAACGATATCCTCCGCGAGCCTCAACGCTCATTGGACCGCACACATCGGTATGTATGATTTCCAACAAGTTGAATGCTCGCTGCATTGTTCGGGAGAACGGAGTCTTGGTCATCTTGCCCATGAGGCATGGTTCGCATGTGTCAAATGATTCATAATCTAGAGACTCCAAAAGTCCATCAGCATGGAGCTTCTTCATGCGCTTGACACCAATGTGACCAAGGCAAGTGCACAAGTATGTGGGACTATCATTATCAACTTTACATCTTTTGGTATTCACGCTATGAATATGTGTAACATTACGCCGAGATTCATTAAGAATAAACCATTGACCATTGGAGCATGACCATAAAACATATCTCTCATATAAATAAAACAACCATTATTCTCGGATTTAAATGAGTAGCCATCTCGCATTAAACGAGATCCGATACAATGTTCATGCTCAAACTTGGCACCAAATAACAACTATTAAGGTTTAAAACTAATCCCGAGGTAAATGTAGAGGTAGCGTGTCGACGGCGATCACATCGACTCTGGAACCATTCCCGACGCAAGATCGTCACCTCGCCCTTCGCCAGCCTCCGCTTATTCCGCAACTCCTGCTGTGAGTTACAAATATGAGCAACGGCACCGTATCAAATACCGGGAGTTACTACGAGTATCGGTAAGGTACACATCAATTACATGTATATCAAATATACCTTTGGTGTTGCCGGCCTTCTTATCCGCTAAGTATTTGGGGTAGTTCGCTTCAAAGGACCCTTCCCTTGCAATAAAAGCACTCGGCCTCGGGCTTGGGTCCATTCTTTGACTTCTTCCCGGCAACTTGCTTACCGGGCGCGACAACCTCCTTGCCGTCCTTCTTGAAGTTCTTCTTACCCTTGCCCTTCTTAAACTTAGTGGTCTTATTGACCATCAACACTTGATGTTCTTTCTTGATTTCAACCTCTGCTGACTTCAGCATTGAAAATACTCCAGGAATGGTCTTCACCATCCCCTGCATATTATAGTTCATCACGAAGCTCTTGTAGCTTGGTGGGAGCGACTGAAGGATTCTGTCAATGACCGCCTCGTCCGGGAGGTTAATTTCCAGCTGGGACAGGCGGCTGTGCAACCCAGAAATTTTGAGTATGTGCTCACTGGGAGAACTGTTTTCCTCCATCTTACAACTGTAGAACTTGTCGGAGACTTCATATCTCTCAACCCGGGCATGAGCTTGGAAAACTAGTTTCAGCTCTTGAACATCTCATATGCTCCGTGTTGCTCAAAACGCTTTTGGAGCCCCGATTCTAAGTCTGTAAAGCATGCCGCACCGAACGAGGGAGTAATCATCAAGACGATATCGCCAAACGCTCAAATCGTCTTGCAGTCTTTGGGAGAGCAGGTGGGTCACCTAACGGTGCTTCTAGGACATATGCCTTCTTGGCAGCTATGAGGATGATCTCGTGTTCGGACCCAGTCCGTATAGTTGCTGCCATCATCTTTCAGCTTGGTTTTATCTAGGACGCGCTGAAGTTCATGTTGACATGAGCGTTGGCCATTTGATCTACAAGACATATTTTGCAAAAAGTTTTAGACTAAGTTCATGATAATTAAGCTCATCTTTAATCAAATTATTGAATGAACTCCCACTCAGATTTGACATACCTCTAGTCATCTAAGTGTTACACGATCCGAGTCGACTAGGCCGTGTCCGATCATCACGTGAGACGGACTAGTCATCGTCGGTGAACATTCTCATGTTGATCGTATCTTCTATACGACTCGTGTTCGACCTTTCGGTCTCCGTGCTCCGAGGCCATGTCTGTACATGCTAGGCTCGTCAAGTTAACCCTAAGTGTTTTGCATGTGTAAAACTGTCTTACACCCGTTGTATGTGAACGTAAGGATCTATCACACCCGATCATCACGTGGTGCTTCGAAATGACGAACTCTAGCAACGGTGCACAGTTAGGGGAGAACACTTCTTGAAATTTTGTAAGGGATCATCTTATTTACTACTGTCGTACTAAGTAAACAAGATGCATAAACATAATAAACATCACATGCAATTATATAATAGTGACATGATATGGCCAATATCATAAAACTCCATTGATCTCCATCTTCGGGGCTCCATGATCATCTTGTCACCGGCATGACACCATGATCTCCGTCATCATGATCTCCATCATCATGATCTCCATCATCGTGTCTTCATGAAGTTGTCACGCCAACGACTACTTCTACTTCTATGGCTAACGCGTTTAGCAATAAAGTAAAGTAATTTACATGGCTTTCTTCAATGACACGCAGGTCATACAAAAATAAAGACAACTCCTATGGCTCCTGCCGGTTGTCATACTCATCGACATGCAAGTCGTGATTCCTATTACAAGAACATGATCTCATACATCACAATATGTCATTCATCATTCATCACAACTTGGCCATATCACATCACATGACAATTGCTGCAAAAACAAGTTAGACGTCTTCTAATTGTTGTTGCATCTTTTACATGGCTGCAATTGGGTTCTAGCAAGAACGTTTTCTTACCTACGAATAACCACAACGTGATTTTGTCAACTTCTATTTACCCTTCATAAGGACCCTTTTCATCGAATCCGCCCAACTAAAGTGGGAGAGACAGACACCCGCCAGCCACCTTATGCAACTAGTGCATGTTAGTCGGTGGAACCGGTCTCACGAAGCGCACGTGTAAGGTTGGTCCGGCCGCTTCATCCCACAATACCGCGGAAGCAAGATAAGACTAGTAGCGGCAAGCAAGTTGACAAGATCTACGCCCACAACTAAATTGTGTTCTACTCGTGCAATAGAGAACTACGCATAGACCTAGCTCATGATGCCACTGTTGGGGAATGTTGCAGAAAATTAAAAATTTTCCTACGGTTTCACCAAGATCCATCTATGAGTTCATCTAAGCAACGAGTCAAGGGAGTGAGTTTGCATCTACATACCACTTGTAGATCGCGTACGGAAGCGTTCGAGGGAGCGGTGATGATGGAGTCGTACTCAACGTGATTCCGATCACCGATGACCAAGTGCTGAACGGACAGCACCTCCGCGTTCAACACATGTACGGTACGGGTGACGTCTCCTCCGTCTTGATCCAGCAAGAGGGAAGGAGAGGTTGAGGAAGACAGCTCCACCGGCAGCACGACGGCGTGATGATGGTGGAGAAGCAATACTCCGACAGGGCTTCGCCGAGCACACAACGGAGGAGGAGAGGTGTTGGGGAGGGGAGGGCTGCACCTTGGCTTGAGTGCGGCTGCCCTCCCCTCACCCCTCTATTTATAGGGGTAAGGGAGAAGGGGGCCGGCCCCTCTAGATGCATCTAGAGGGGGGCGGCGGCCAAGGGGAGGGGGGCTTGCCCCCCAAGCAAGGGGGCGCCCTCTCTAGGGTTCCCCCCCTCAACCCTAGGCGCAAGGGCCCAAGGGAGGTGCGCCCAGCCCACCAGGCTGGCCCTTCCCACGCAGCCCAAGTGGCCCCCAGAGGGGTGGCCCCTCCGGTGGACCTCCGAACCCTTCCGTGAACCGGTACAATACCGATATCCCGAAACTTTTCCGGTGTCCGCTTGACAACTTCCCATATATAAATCTTTACCTCCGGACCCTTCCGAACTCCTCGTGACGTCCGGGATCTCATCCGGACTCCAAACAACATTCGGTAATCACATACAAGTCTTCCTAATAACCCTAGCGCCACCGAACCTTATGTGTAGACCCTACGGGTTCGGAGACATGCGACATGACCGAGACGGCTCTCGGGCAATAACCAACAGCGGATCTGGATACCCATGTTGGCTCCTACATGCTCCTCGATGATGTCATCGGATGAACCACGATGTCGAGGATTCAAGCAACCCGTATACCATTCCCTTTGTCGACGGTATGTTACTTGCCCGAGACTCGATCGTCGGTATCCCAATACCTCGCTCAGTCTCGTTACCGCAAGTCACTTTACTCGCATCAGAATGCATGATCCCGTGACCAAACACTTGGTCACTTTGAGCTCATTATGATGATGCACTACCGAGTGGGCCCAAGTGATACCTCTCCGTAATACGGAGTGACAAATCCTCGTCTCGATCCGTGTCAACCCAATGACACTTTCGGAGATACCGTAATGCACCTTTATAGTCACCCAGCACGTTGTGACATTTGGTACACCCAAAACACTCCTACGGTATCCGGGAGTTACACGATCTCATGGTCTAAGGAATAGATACTTGACATTGAGAAAGCTCTAGCAAAACGAACTACACGATCTTGTGCTATGCTTAGGATTGGGTCTTGTCCATCACGTCATTCTCCTAATGACGTGATCCCGTCATCAACGACATCCAATGTCCTTAGTCAGGAAACCATGACTATCTATTGACCAACGAGCTAGCCAACTAGAGGCTCACTAGGGACGTATTGTGGTCTATGTATTCACACATGTATTACGATTTTCGGATAATACAATTATAGCATGAATAAAAGACAATTATCATGAACAAGGAAATATAATAATAATGCTTTTATTATTGCCTCTAGGGCATATTTCCAACATTTAAATCATGCACAACCCCGATGACAAACCAAGCAATTGTTTCATAATTTAACATTTTCAAAACTTTTTCAATCTTCACGCAATACATGAGCGTGAGCCATGGATATAACACTATATGTGGAATAGAACGGTGGTTGTGGAGAAGACAAAAAGAGGGAAGACAGTCTCACATCAACGAGGCGTATCAACGGGCTATGGAGATGCCCATCAATAGATATCAATGCGAGTGAGTAGGGATTGCCATGCAACGGATGCACTAGAGCTATAAGTATATGAAAGCTCAACAAAAGAAACTAAGTGGGTGTGCATCCAACTCGCTTGCTCACAAAGACCTAGGGCATTTGAGGAAGCCCATCATTGGAATATACAAGCCAAGTTCTATAATGAAAAATTCCCACTAGTATATGAAAGTGACAAATGAGAGACTCTCTATCATGAAGATCATGGTGCTACTTTGAAGCACAAGTGTGGTAAAAGGATAGTAACATTGTCCCTTCTCTCTTTTTTCTCATTTTTTTATTTGGGCCTTTTCTCTTTTTTTATGGCCTCTTTTTTTTCGTCCGGAGTCTCATCCCGACTTGTGGGGGAATCATAGTCTCCATCATCCTTTCCTCACTTGGGACAATGCTCTAATAATGATGATCATCACACTTTTATTTTTCTTACAACTCAATAATTACAACTCGATACTTAACATAATATGACTCTATATGAATGCCTCCGGTGGTGTACCAGGATATGCAATGAAACATGAATGACATGTATGAAAGAATTATGAACGGTGGCTTTGCCACAAATACGATGTCAACTACATGATCATACTAGCAATATGACAATGATGGAGCGTGTCATAATAAACGGAACGGTGGAAAGTTGCATGGCAATATATCTCGGAATGGCTATGGAAATGCCATGATAGGTAGGTATGGTGGCTGTTTTGAGGAAGGTATATGGTGGGTGTATGATACCGGCTAAAAGTGCGCGGTATTGAAGAGGCTAGCAATGGTGGAAGGATGGGAAAAAGTGCGTATAATCCATGGACTCAACATTAGTCATAAAGAACTCATATACTTATTGCAAAAATCTAGAAGTTATCAAAGCAAAGTATTACGCGCATGCTCTTAGGGGGGTAGATTGATAGGAAAAGACCATTGCTCGTCCCCGACCGCCACTCATAAGGAAGACAATCAATAAATAAATCATGCTCCGAGTTCATCACATAAAGGTTCACCATACGTGCATGCTACGGGAATCACAAACTTCAACACAAGTATTCTTTAAATTCACAACTACTCAACTAGCATGACTCTAATATCACCATCTTCATATCTCAAAACAATTATCAAGCATCAAACTTATCTTAGTATTCAATGCACTAAAAAGAAAGTTTCACATATCTTGAATACCAAGTATATTAACATTAAGCAAATTACCATGCTATTAACGACTCTCAAAATAATCTAAGTGAAGCATGAGAGATCAAGTTTCTTTAAAACAAATCCACCACCGTGCTCTAAAAGATCTAAGTGAAGCACTAGAGCAAAAATTATCACGCTCAAAAGATATAAGTGAAGCACTATGAGCAAAACTATCAAGCTCAAAAGATATAAGTGAAGCACATAGAGTATTCTATCAAATTCCAATTCATGTATGGCTCTCTCAAAAGGTGTGTATAGTGTGACACTCCAAAAAATTTTATTTAGTTTCTCAACAAAAAAACTTTGTTTGATTTGAAGGAGGTCATTTAAATCCTTCAAAAAAACCTCTCTCTCTCAAAATTTTCCCCATGGCAATGATTTTATTTGGTATTTTCTTCAACCTTAGTGTTTGGTTATTAAAAAAACTTCCTTCTGATTTTTACCACCTCAAATAAATTATTGGAATTTATTTTCTTTAAAAAAAAAGAAACCCTATGGGTTTTGGGGCTACTCTTTTGTTTTGAAACCATCCATTGTTTTACCATGCCTCATGTGGTAAATTCTCCCAAAACCCCTCCCTCCACTTTGGGGAAACCCAAACATTCTGATCCAACAGGTCCAACCCATTTTTGGAGTTTATTTCATTTATTTTATCCCCAAAAACAATTCTGTCATTTATTTTAAGCCTAGATGATTTACAAAGGAAGTACATGATTTCCTTTGAGTTTTGATCTCAAACCAACTCCTCTGGATAGTCCCTAGCACCCCCAACCTAGAACCATCAAGATCCACTCTTCCTCTTTTCAAAATTTTCAAGTTTCAACCACTGCAAGTTTGGACCAGATTCATCATTTTTGGTGAAATTCATATTTTCCTTTCTCCAAAAATTCCACCAAAAATCAGGCAACCCCCAGGTACTTTGAGAGACCACCACACCAAAGATCAGCCCCAGATAAATTCTTCTCATGCCTAAATCATTTCATCAAACACTTGGCCGGCACTGTTCCTGTACACTTTCAGTAAATTCAGAGTTCCAGAGTTTATTCAGTGTCGTTTTTCGTCAGTGGATTGTCATCGATCACCAGTGCAGCCTGGCGCGTTGCGCACGGCCTCTCCTTCTTAACCTGAGCACCGCACGCTCCCTTGGACGGGCGCAGGTGTCGGTGGCAGCGAGCCTCGCCGACTCCGGCAGCTTCTGCGGTGGTAGAGCCACCCGTGGCGGCCAACGGGAGCTAGCGCCAGCTCGCTACGCCGTCCGGCGCCGCCCAACACCCCCTAGCCCTCCGCGTGGCCTTCTGCATGCCAGCGCACACCGCAGCACCATCGCCGTTGCCCGGCAAGCACAGGGCGCGCCCTCTGCCGCCGACGGGCCCGCGCCGCCCCGTTCTGTCGAAACCACCCATGCGCGCCTAATCCAACCTGGTTTAGCTTCTAAACGGAACCCGTGGACCTCCACGTTGATGCCCAACCTCCTAAACTCCCCGACCAAGCACTGCGCCACCGTAACCATCGCCGGAGATCTCCGTTCACGGCCACCACCTCGGATCGCCTATAAAAAGAGGTCCCGAGCTCGTTCTCGAGCACGCACCACCACTGCACCCCACCAGAACCCCGCCAAGCCACTAGGAGGACCTCGAGGAGGTCTCCTCCCCCAACTCCGGCCGCCCCATTCCGCCTCGGCCACCAGCTCGATCCACTCCGGTGAGGCCATCCCCGCCTCCCAAACCCTGTCCGTAGCCTTCTCTTACACCCAGTGCTCTAACCCAAGCTTCAATTTGACCTCCACAGCCCTCCCCGACGAGATCCAACTTCACCCGAGCCGCCGTCCGCCGGAGCAAGGACCGCCGTCGACGTGGTGCTCGCCGACGACCACCTCCACCACCCACCGATGCGGAAGGACACACTGAGAACGTAGGTACCTTCCGATCCTCCTAACTCGCCGTAGATCGCCGCCGGTGACCACCGCAGCTCTCGGGCGCCGACGAGCTCGCTTCTCCCTGCTCGAATTTCAAACCTGACGGTGGGACCCTCGTCGATCTTTTCTTTTTTTGAATCGTTTGAAAACGCCCGGCAGAATACGTCTCCTTTTGCAGTTGACGGGTTTTTAGTCAAGCGTTTCCTGTTTTATAAGTTAGCCTCGAAACTTTTCGTTTATTACGATGAGTCCTCGGACTAAAACGTTTATATCTTTTAAACAGAAAATGATTTTTATTGATTCTTTTTCTGTCCTCTTTATTTTTCTGTCTAGTTTTTTGACATATTTATTTGAAAAATATTTGGAACACTTTTGTGTGCACTCACGGTATTTACATTAGTACATATTTTCTTATACCGTAGATACCGGAGGAGGTGACGGAACCGCGAACTTCACCAAGCTAGACTCCGACTACTCTGAACCAGGCAAGCATGTTTGAACTTTTGATATGATGAGTGTTTTTTGCATGTTTGCATTAAGTAGTTTCATGGCATGTTTATGAGCATTTCGATAAATGTTATATTACGTGCAAAGTTGAGGCAAGTGAGTTTCGAAAATCCATATGTTGTTGGATATGAGTTTGCATGGCCATGTGATGGCATGAGAATGGGTAAGATGGTAGTGTTGTAGCATGTCAGTCTTATGCCAGACTATTTGACTTTAGTGTCAACGTGAATCAAGTCACGTTTCCATTCGTTTTCCCTTCCTGTACTACCACATGTTTTCTGCAAGGGATATGGCTTAGTAAGTTGCAAACCTCTTTCCTGGTACACACCAAATAGAGAGGCCGTGATGAGGGTTCCATGGCCCTAGATTAAAGCCAGTCATCCGGTCAGGGGGCATGGGTGTTTCCGGTTGGGACCGAGAGGGGGGCACCCCTTAGAGCACGCGTATATAAATTTGATCCCATGCTATTCGAGGTTGTGATCTCCCCGTCTCAAAGTTTTTCTTCAACGTTGTCTAGGGTGATTCCTGGCATCGTGAGGTGGGATGGGTGTGTACTGGTTAGATGTGTTTCTACCGAAATACCGTAAACGGAACTAGTCCTTCGTGACTACGGAAATCCGTTGGCTGTGGGTAATTAGTAAAAACTCTGCAGAGTCAAAAATCCTTTGAATCATCTTATCCATGTCCGAGTACTATGTTCAACTTATCTTGTCGTTGTCGGCCTCAAAGTGACAAAACTCCGTGAACTACATGAGTGTTAAGTCCGCTAAATGATTATTCCTGTGGATGGACTAACCCGCTTATTATTGAGTGTTGAATATTTCGTGAGTGTTATATCTCGTGAATTTATCGATATGAATAATGAAATATAAGCCCTTTCGCGATGTCGCCAGACGTCCGATCGTGGCACGCTTGTTATTTACTTTCTATATAAGCCCTTTCGCGATGTCGCCGAGACGTCCGACTATGGCATGCTTGTTATTTACTGTCTATATAAGCCCTTTCTGCGATGTCGCTCAGACGTCCGACTGTGGCACGCTTGTTATTTACTTTCAATATAAGTCCTTTCTGCGATGTCGCTCCGACGTCCGATTGTGGTACGCATGTTATTTACTTTCCATATAAGCCCTTTATGTGATGTCACTCAGACGTCCGACTGTGGCACTCTTGTTATTTACTTTTCAATATAAGCCCTTTATGTGGTGTCGCTTAGGCGCCCGACTGTGGCATGATAATTTATTTTTTTACCCTTCGAGGCGTCGCTCCAGACACCCGATCGGTTTTCAGTTATTTTGTTGGGATTTCGGGAGGACTACCGCCCGACTTCCTTTTTACTTATCATGTTGTGCAAATATTTATTATTTGAGTGTGCATTGCTATTTGCTCATGACGCATTCATGCTTGCATTTTTTATATCTTATGTCCGAACTGTCTTGCGAGTACTTTCAAAGTACTCACTTGGCTTGTTGATTTGGCCAGATGTTGATGAAGGCGATCTCATGGATGAAGAGTTCGATAGCGAGTCCGACGCCTAGAGGAGTCCCAGTCAGTCCCGTGCGATCATGGATTTGGTCACTGTATTATATCCGCTTCCGCTACCCGAATAAATTCATCGAGCCTCACCTCGACGCTCGATGAGCTGCCAGTTTAGGAGTCATGTCAACCACTCCACTGTAACATATCCACCACCACTTTTATCTCGAGTCAGTAGCATGCCACCACACCCTTGTGTCATAACCGCCCTTATGTACAACATTAGCGTGTTTGTAATAAATTGTTGATCAGCCTCAGCTCAACCCTGTAATATATTTAATGCTACTGGCCTTCTGTATCAAGTATCTGTCTACCAGTAAGGATAATTTTTTCCTATACTGGAATCAAAAGATCGATTTCTCAATAAGTATTTTATTGAAAAACCGGTCGTGACATATAGCAAGGATGATTGTGGTAAACTAAAAAGCAAAGACGCAAATAATACAAGACGCTCCAAGCAAAACACTTATCATGTCCAGGTCAAAAAAACACTTATCATGTGGTGAATAAAAATATAGCTCCAAGTAAATTACCGATGGAAGTGGACGAAAGAGGGGATGCCTTCCGGGGCATCCCCAAGCTTTGAATTTTTGGTGTCCTTGGATTATCTTGGGGGTTCCATGGGCATCCCCAAGCTTAGGCTCTTGCCACTCCTTGTTCCATAATCCATCAAAAGAATTCACCGAAAACTTGAAAACTTCACAACACAAAAGTCAATAGAAATCTCATGAGCTCCGTTAGAGAAAGAAAACAAAAGACTACTTTAAGATGCTGTAATGAACTCATTCTTTATTTATATTAGTGTTAAACCTACTGTATTCCAACTTCTCTATGGATCATAAACTATTTTACTAGCCATAGATTCATCAAAATAAGCAAACAACACACGCAAAACAAAATCTGTCAAAAACAGAACAGTCTGTAGTAATCTGTAACTAACGCAAACTTCTCGAACTCAAAAAATTCTACCAAAATTGGAAGACCTGTAAAATTTGTTTATTGATCAGCAGCAATTGGAATAAGTATTTTATCACGTTCTGGTGATTTTTAACAATTCGGGCACTGAGCGCAAAGTTTCTGGAAATTACAGCAAGATCAAATAACTATCATCCAGGAAGATCCAATAGGTTTAACTTGGCACAAACACTCATTAAAAGATAAAACCACATCTAAACATAGGCTAGATTGATTATTTATTCCTAAACAGAAGCAAAAACAAAAAACTAAAAATAAAATTGGGTTGCCTCCCAACAAGCGCTATCGTTTAACGCCCCTAGCTAGGCATAAAAGCGAGGATAGATCTAGGTATTGCCATCTTTGGTAGGCAATCCATAAGTGGCTCTCATAGTAGATTCATAAGGTAATTTAATTTTCTTTCTAGGAAAGTGTTCCATGCCTTTTTTTAATGGAAATTGGAATCTAATATTCCCTTCCTTCATATCAATAATTGCACCAATCGTTCTAAGGAAAGGTCTACCAAGAATAATAGGACGTGAAAGATTGCAATCTATAGCAAGAACGATAAAATCTACGGGCACATAATTCCTATTTGCAACAATAAGAACATCATTAATTCTTCCCATAGGCTTTTTAATAGTGGAATCCGAAGGATGCAAGTTTAGATAGCAATCATCAAAGTCACGGAATTCTAGCAAATCACACAAAGTTTTGGGAATAGTAGAGACACTAGCACCCAAATCACACAAAACATTAAACTCATGATCTTTAATTTTAATTTTGATAGTAGGTTCCCACTCATCATAGAGTTTCCTAGGGATAGAAACTTTCAACTCAAGTTTTTCTTCATAAGATTGCATCAAGGCATCAACAATGTGTTCGGTAAAGGCCTTATTTTGACTATAAGCATGAGGAGAATTTAGCAAGGATTGCAACAAGGAAATACAATCAATTAAAGAGCAATTTTAATAATTAAATTCCTTGAGATCCAATATAGTGGGTTTAGCAACATCTAGATTTTTATTTCTTTCAATCCCACTTTTATCAATTTCATCATCAAGATCTAGAAACTCCGAATTCTTAGAACGCCTTCTAGGTAAAGGAAGATCATATTCAGTTTCATCAAGATTCATATTGCAAAACAAAGATTTAATAGGGGACACATCAATAACTTTTAGATCTTCATCTTGATTTTCATAGGAATTAGAAGAACACGCTTTAGTAAAGGCATCTTTGGAAGCACGCATCCTAGCGGTCCTTTCTTTGCACTCATCAATGGAAATTCTCATAGCTTTGAGAGACTCATTGATATCATGCTTAGGAGGAATAGATCTAAGCTTTAAAGAATCAACCTCAAGAGAAATTCTATCAACGTTCCTAGCCAAATCGTCAACTTTAAGCAATTTCTCTTCAAGCAAAGCATTAAAATTCTTTTGTGAATTCATAAACTCTTTAACACTACTCTCAAATTCAGAGGGCATCTTATTAAAGTTTCCATAAGAGTTGTTGTAGGAATTTCCATAATTATTAGAAGGATTACTAGGATAAGACCTAGGATTAAAATTCCCTCTATACGCGTTGTTACCAAAATTATTCCTACCAACCAAATTCACATCCATAGATTCATTATTATTCTCAATCAAGGTAGACAAAGGCATATCATTAGGATCAGAAGAAACACTCTTAGTAGCAAATAATTTCATAAGTTCATCCATCTTTCCACTCAAAACATTGATTTCTTCTATCGCATGCACTTTTTTATTAGTAGATCTTTCAAGATGCCATTGAGAATAATTAACCATAATATTATCTAGAAGTTTAGTAGCATCTCCTAGAGTGATTTCCATAAAAGTGCCTCCATGGCCAAATCTAAAAGATTTCTAGAAGCAAAATTCAATCCGGCATAAAAGTTTTGTATAATCTTCCACAAGTTCAAACCATGAGTAGGAAAATTACGTATCATTAATTTCATTCTCTCCCAAGCTTGTGCAACATGTTCATGATCAAGTTTCTTAAAATTCATAATATCGTTCCTAAGAGAGATAATCTTAGCGGAGGAAAATACTTAGAGATAAAAGCATCTTTGCACTTGTTCCAAGAATCAATACTATTTTTAGGCAAAGATGAAAACCACGCTTTAGCAAGATCTCTAAGCGAAAAAGGAAATAGCTTCAACTTAACGACATCATTATCGACATCTTTTTTCTTTTGCATATCACATAAATCAACGAAGCTATTTAGATGAGTAGCGACATCTTCACTAGGAAGGCCGGCGAATTGATCTTTCATAACAAGATTCAACAAAGCAGTATTGATTTCACAAGATTCAGTATTGGCAAGAGGAGCAATCGGAGTGCTAAGGAAATCATTATTATTGGTATTGGTGAAGTCACACAATTTAGTAGCATCTTGAGCCATTGCGACAAACAAGCAATCCAACACACGAGCACACAAACGGACGAGAAAAAGGCAATGGGAAAAAGAGGAGGAGATTGGGAAAGAGAGGGCGAATAAAACGGCAAGGGTGAAGAGGGGGAGAGGAAAACGAGAGGCAAATGGAAAATAATGTAACGCGAGAGATAGGGATTGTGATGGGTACTTGGTATGGTTGACTTATGTGTAGACTCCCCGGCAACGGCGCCAGAAATCCTTCTTGCTACGTCTCGAGCTTGCGTTGGTTTTCCCCGAAGAGGAGAGGATGATGCAGCAGAGTAGCGTAAGTATTTCCCTCAGTTTTTGAGAACCAAGGTATCAATCCAGTAGGAGGCCACACACAAGTCCCTCGTACCTGCACAAAACGATAGCTACTCCGAACCAACGCGATTAGGGGTTGTCAATCCCTTCACAGTCACCTACGAGAGTGAGATCTGATAGAGATAATATTTTTGGTATTTTTGGTATATTGATGCAAAGTGAAAAGTAAAAAGCAAAGTAAAAACAAAGCAAGCATAAAAGTGATGGAGATTGATATGATGAGAATAGACCCCGGGGCCATAGGTTTCACTAGTGGCTTCTCTCAAGAGCATAAGTATTCTACGATGGGTGAACAAATTACTGTTGAGCAATTGACAGAATTGAGCATAGTTATGAGTATATCTAGGTATGATCATGTATATAGGCATCACGCCCATGACAAGTAGATCAAACGATTCGCATCTACTACTATTACTCCACTCATCGACCGCTATCCAAAGATGCATCTAGAGTATTAAGTTAAAAACAGAGTAACGCCTTAAGCAAGATGACATGATGTAGAGGAATAAATTCATGCAATATGATAAATACCCCATCTTGTTATCCTCGATGGCAACAATACAATACGTGCCTTGCAACCCTTTACATCCTTTGGGTAAGGACACCGCAAGATTGAACCCAAAGCTATGCACTTCTCCCATTGCAAGAACTACCAATCTAGTTGGCCAAACCAAACGAATAATTCGAAGAGACTTGCAAAGATAACTCAATCATACATAAAAGAATTCAGAGAAGATTCAAATATTATTCATAGATAAGCTGGATCATAAACCCACAATTCATCGATCTCAACAAACACACCGCAAAAAGAAGATTACATCGAATAGATCTCCATGAGAGAGGGGGAGAACATTGTATTGAGATCCAAAAAGAGAGAAGAAGCCATCTAGCTACTAGCTATGGACCCGAAGGTCTGAAGAAAACTATTCACACTTCATCGGAGAGGCTATGGTGTTGATGTAGAAGCCCTCCGTGGTGGATGCCCCCTCTGGCGGAGCTCCAGAACAGGCCCCAAGATGGGATCTCGTGGATACAGGAAGTTGCGGCGGTGGAATTAGGTTTTCGGCCCTGTTCGATCGCTTGGGTGCGTGAGGTATATATAGGAGGAAGGAGTACGTCGATGGAGCAACAGGGGGCCCACGAGGCAGGGGGGCGCGCCCTAGGGGGGGGGGCACGCCCCCCACCCTCGTGACCGCCTCCGTTGCTCCTTAGCGTAGGGTCCAAGTCTCCTGGATCATGTTCGGTGAGAAAATCACGTTTCCGAAGGTTTCATTCCGTTTGGACTCCGTTTGATATTCTGTTTCTTTGAAACACTGAAAAAGGCAAAAAACAGCAATTCTGGGACGGGCCTCCGGTTAATAGGTTAGTCCCAAAAATAATATAAAAGTGGAAAATAAAGCCCAATATAGTCCAAAACAATAGATAAAGTAGCATGGAGCAATAAAAAATTATTGATACGTTGGAGACGTATCATATACTCCTACCGCAACACAACCCAAAAAGAAACCTCCTTGTTGGGTCAAAGTGACGGAGGACAACCTCGCAGGCCCACAGATGGAAGCATCGCATGTGAGTGACTGTCCTATATGACGCGTAGTATATGTTGCCCTCGGTCACCCTCTTCAACGCCTACTATATATATATATACTCCTATCATACGTAACAAAAACCAAAAAATGACCATCCTTGTTGGTCAAATTAACCTCTCTCATTGCATGTCATAGTGCTGGACGGCGACCTCGCGGGCCCATAGAAAGTGTCACACACTAGTGAGTGTCCTAGGACCACCGCGTGCATCTGGCCCAAAGATGCATGTCAAACTTTTTCTACAGCGAACATGCGACCAAAAGAGTTTGGTGTTAAAAATTGAAAAAAATGGAGAACTGATACGTCCATTTCGCATCATGTTTACCTACTGTTATTTATGATGTTTTTATGCATAATAATGCTTTTTGGAGTAATTCTAATGCCTTTTCTCTCATAATATGCAAGGTACACACAAAGAGGGAGAATTCCGGCAGCTGGAAATCTGGACCTGGAAAAGCTACGTTAGGCCACCTATTCTGCACAACTCCAAATGGGCTAAAATTTCACAAGTATTTTTTATGGAATAAATAAGAAATACTGGACCAAATAACCACCAGAGGGGGGCCACCTAGTGAGCACAAGACACCAGGGCGCGCCTGGCCCCTTAGGCGCGCCCTGGTGGGTTGTGCTCAGCCCAGCCCACCTCCGGTGCTCATCTTCTAGTATATAAGTCATTTTGACCTAGAAAAAATAAGGAAATGACTTTCGGGACAGAGCGCCGCCGCCTCGAGGCGGAACTTGGGCAGGAGCACTTTTGCCCTCCGGCGGAGCGATTCCGCCGGGGGAACTTCCCTCCCGGAGGGGGAAATCATCATCATCATCATCACCAACAACTCTCCCATCTTGGGGAGGGCAATATCCATCAACACCTTCAACAACACCATCTCCTCTCAAACCCTAGTTCATCTCTTGTGTTCAATCTTTGTACCGGAACTATAGAGTGGTGCTTGTGGGTGATTAGTAGTGTTGATTACATCTTGTGGTTGATTACTATATGGTTTATTTGGTGGAAGATTATATGTTCAGATCCAATATGCTATTTAATACCCCTCTGATCTTGAGCATGTTTATCACTTGTGAGTAGTTACTTTTGTTCTTGAGGTCACGGGAGAAATCTTGTTGCAAGTAATCATGTGAACTTGATGTGTGTTCGATATTTTGATAGTATGTATGTTGTGATTCCCTTAGTGGTGTAATGTGAACGTCGACTACATGACACTTCACCATATTTGGGCCTAAGGGAATGCATTGTGGAGTAGTAATTACATGATGGGTTGCGAGAATGACAGAAGCTTAAACCCTAGTTTATGCGCTATTCCGTAAGGGACCGATTGGATCCAAAAGTTTCATGGTATGGTTAGAATTTATTCTTAATACTTGTCTCGTAGTTGCGGATGCTTGCGAGGGGGTTAATCATAAGTAGGAGGTTTGTTCAAGTAAGAACAGCACATAAGCACCGGTCCAACCACATATCAAATTATCAAAGTAGCGAACACAAATCGAACCAACATGATGAAAGTGACTAGATGAAATTCCCGTGTACCCTCAAGAACGCTTTGCTTATTATAAGAGACTGTTTTGGCCTGTCCTTCGCCTCAAAAGGATTGGGCTACCTTGCTGCACTTTTGTTACTACTATCATTACTTGTTCGTTACAATTTATCTTGCTATCAAACTACTCTATTACTTATAATTTCAACACTTGCAGACATTACCTTGCTGAAAACCACCGGTCATTTCCTTCTGCTTCCCGTTGGGTTCGACACTCTTACTTATCAAAAAGGCTACAATTGATCTCATATACTTTTGGGTCATCAAGGCCATTTCCTGGCGCCGTTGCCGGGGAGTGAAGCGCTCTTGGTAAGTGGAAATCGGTAAGGAAAAATTATTAGTACGTGCTGAAATTTATTATCACTTGTTACTATGGAGAACAATCCTTTGAGGGGTTTGTTCGGGGTATCTTCAACTCGACCGGAACCACAATTAGTTACCCCTAAACCTACTGCACTGTGGGGACTGGTTCTCCGGGTAATAATTCCCAGAAAATGGCCCTTGTGCTCATCGGCCCCAGGATAACTGTTAGCTGATGAGGCACCAACTTGATACAGAAATTCCAAGCAAATACAAAATATGAAGTACAAGACCATTCTGGCCTGTGAGTACAACAAATGGTTTCGAGTGGTTGATGGCGGAAGCGGGTTGAAAATCATCAGCGTCTATGGGACTCCGTTTCCCACAGGAACAGCTGACCAGGTTAATTCCTATCTTCGCGTGGCTGAGATCACCGTTGCCTAGGTTCTAGGACAGTCATCGCAACGCTCCTCTCCAAGCATAAAATCTGGCCAAGACAATAGCCAGGGACAAGCCAGTGAGTACTTTGAATGTACTCGCAAGCATAATGAACACATGCATGAATTAAATAAGATGTGCTAGAAATATATAATGTACAAGACGTTAGTCACATGGGATAAGTAAAACTCTGATACGAACAATCATGCTATTTATGGATATGCAATAATATGGTAGTATAAAAATCATGAAGTAAATCACGCGAAAGAAATACCACAATCGGGCGTCTGAGCGACACCGCATAGAGGGCTTTAAAAGAAATGCCACAGTCGGGCGTCTGAGCGACACCACATAAAGGGCTTATGAAAGAAATGCCACAGTCGGGCATCTGAGCGACACCACATAAAGGGATTATAAAAGAAATGCCACAGTCGGGCGTCTGAGCGACACCACATAAAGGGCTTATAAAATAAATGCCACAGTCGGGCGTCTAAGCGACACCACATAAAGGGCTTATAAAAGAAATGCCACAGTCGGGCGTCTGAGCGACACCACATAAAGGGCTTATAAAAGAAATGCCACGATCGAGGCGTCGGCGACACCACATAAAGGGCTTTAAAAGAAATGCCACGATCAAGGCGTCGAGCGACACCACATAAAGGGCTTATAAAAGAAATAATCATAGTGAATATCCCGGAGGTAGAACCATCCCAGAGATAATTCGATAATACCAAAAATATCGCGGTTAGTCCACATCCAAAATAGTAATCATAAATTATCACAAGTCACCATCGTACTTCCAGGTTTAATAGTTTCACCTCCGAAGACCGACACTTGACCCATCCCAAACTGTAATCCTTAACCATGGACACGGCTATTCGAATAGGTTTAATCTCTGCAGAGGGTGTACTCTTTACCCACGAGTAACGGATTTCTTTAGTCCATCGAGACTAATTCCGTCTACGGTCTTTTTGTTGAAAACACACCTAACTTGCACACACCAGCTTAACTCACATGTGTCTGGAATCACCCACAACACCTGTTAAGCAAAACTCTAAGTGGGGAGGCTACAACCTCGACGTAACATGGGATCACAAAATTTATACATGGCACAAGAACTGGGGAGCTACCCCTTTCGGCTACAACCAAACACCCATGCTCCGGACCCAGTGGTATGACTACGGATGCCTCAAATTATCTTCCACCACGGCCTCTCTCATGCGGTGTGTGCTAGGAAAGGGTTGACAACTTCTCGAACTGTACCCTACTTGGTGTAGAGACAAGTGGTAGTACGAAGCAAGTATGGGGGTTACTGGCACAAGACTCGATCTACGGTCGACTCAGGAGGTTTGTAATATTTCCTGCATGATTAGTACAACAATGCATATATCTCAAATGACAGATGGAAACACCACGCGACATCCCCTCATGTCATACGGACACGACCGTCTCGACGGAGGACTAGGGACAAACCGTGTCTACCCAAGGCAGAGGCCTTCCGTCTTTCCTTCGGTATGCATGGAAAACGTATGACGGTGATTTCCATCACAATGCATGTCATCTTCATTAGCATAAGCTCTTTGAAATGTACTCATGAGTAGGATCTCATCCTCACATAAAATGACGCATGTAAATGTCGGGGTGGTGTTGCCACCGTGCTATGCAACACACACAAAAAATTCACCAGGGTTCAGAATGCTTGCCTTCAGGTCATGGGAAGGAAGGGTGCATCCAAATCATCATGAAATCTTCAAAAACCCTAATTAAAATAATATATTTGAATTAACACACAAAATAAAAACAGCACAAAAGTTGTTTTGAATTTTTTTCAAATAAATCTTAAAATAAACTAGTCAATATTTGAGAGAGGTAGCAAAAAGAATCAATTCATTTGGAGTTGTATTCAAAAAGTTATAGGCGGTCAAAGTTCTGGTCAAATCTGATTTTAAAATAAAACAAAAAAAAAACAGAAAAACGTTTCGATATATACGTACACGTCAAAGGCGTATTTTTGAAATGCGCTTCCACTTACTCCGCGTGGGCCGTGCGGGGTCACTGACAGTGGGTCCTAGGTGGCCCACTAGTCAGGTTTGACTAGTCTGCCTTCCTTCTTCTCCCTCTGTCCCGAGCGGGGGCGGGACTTCGGCGACCGTCGCCGGCGAACAGCGGGTCCTGGTGGGGAGCTGAGGGCGGGGATGGATCCGCGGGTCGAGGGTGATCTTTCCGGTGGTTGCAGGATTGTCAGAGGTGGAGGGATTCACCGGCGGCGAGCTTCGCGGCGGAGGGAGGCTTCGGTGGCGAAGTGATTTTGTGGCGGCGATGGCTCCCGATCAAAATCAAGTAGGGGAAAAGGCTCACGGGAGGATGAGGGAGTTCTTGGTGAAGAGAACGGAGGGGGGGAGGCTCTGGTGGCGCTGGAAGGGCTGGGGCAATGGCGGCGGTAGGAGTTGCCGGAGACGGGGAAGAGAGCCTTCCCGGGTCGATTGCGAGCTAGGGGAGCGCCATAGGGGTGGCCTGAGGTTGCATGCGTGCGGGTTTGAGCTCGGGGGCCTCTTATATAGGCGATGGAGGTCGGTTTGCGGCGGCCGGGGATAAGCTTGCTGGAGACCGCCGTTCTGTAGCTAGGGCGACGTGGCGGCGACGCGCGCTAGAGGACGGAGCTGTGGATGAGCACGCACTGCTCCAGGAGGCAGGTGGCACGCGCTAGTGGCTTGGGCGGCGCTGACCATGGTCGGGCCTGCTAGCGGCCGGCAGCTAGCCGCCACGGCCGTCCTGGCGGTGGCGCTGTGGGATGCCAGGTTGGTCGGGGTGGTGTGGCGGTGCAGGGACACGGCGTGCAGGTGGGGCGGGTTTTGAGTCTTGAGGTGCGACGCGACGACGGGTGCAAGCGGGTGCCAACGCACGCCTGGCGCGCCTGAGCACGCCTGGACATGCTCTACAAAATGCTAGGGCATCCTAGAGGCTGCGGTTGAGGCTGGCAATTAACAGGACTAGACTAGGCTTAGCAAGGGGACTGAGGGACATGGTGGATTGGTTAGGGGCTCAAGTTCACCATGTAAACTTGAATTCATGCCAAAACTGGCTGTGCACTCAGAGTGTTTGACAAAATGCCAAAGGCACCTAGGTAGTTCTTGGAGTGGCCATATTCTCCAGATCAGTGTCTCTATGGGTGCAAGAGAGGGTGGTGAAGCTGGTTTGCAAAAAGGAGAAACTTGCTAGTGCAAGTTTTGCAAAACTACATTTCTGGACAGGAAGTAGATGGCATCATTTCATGGACCAAAAATGTTCCAAATAGAGCATGCTCCTGGACTTAGAGGTTTTGCAAGGTTGACTATAAGCATGAGAAAACACAAGGTCATTAGAGCAAGAAATAATAGAGTTGTAGTAGAAAACACAAGTCTGGTCCAGAATGAAAAAGAGGTTGATGCACTCAATTTTTCCAAAGAACATCACTATGTTTTGCATAAAGTTGAATGGCATGCTACTGCTGGCATCCCAAAATTTTGGTGGAAGCTAGAAACAAATATTTGAAAGGGTTGTAGTGTAAAGTGTCCATTGGACCAGATTTGAAAAACAGGTGTAAAACTCAAAATATGTCAAGAAATAATTATTTTAATGCACAAAAGTGATTTGGAGACCTCACATGGCATCTCCATATTTTGGTTGGAATTTTAAGTGATTCCACCAAAAGGTTGTAGTACAAACAGAGCTCCAAAAATTTAATCCAGTTCATTTTAATGAATAAAGCTCAAGGTGAAATAATTTAATAAACAATTCTACTTATCTAGAAATTGGTTTAAAAGAGATGGCAAAGAAGTCCAATGTGCATTTTGGAAAACTCCACTTGAGAAAAATACAAAACTCCTTAATAATAAAAGAAGGGTTCTGAAATCAACAGAAATAAAGATTTTTTTTAAAACCCTTGGCAAAAATTTTAATATTGAAAACTTGGCAAAAATTTTGGGTGTTACAACTACTACCCCCCTTAAGAAAAATCTCGTCCTCGAGATTTGCAAGGAGTTGAAATTTAAACGAATATGAATTAAAACGAAAGCAGCCACAGTGAGAGTAATAAGTGATGCAAAAATACAGTGTGGGGTACTGGCGCGGTGTGTGAAAAAAAATAGCGATTTCTACACTGGACAAAATTTTAGAATAAATCCTAAATCTTAAAATACGCTGGTCGCACCCGAGAGCACAGTGCTCTCTCTGGCTGACTGGTGGACCCGGGCCCACGATCAGCCTCTTCTCCTTCCTCCGGCTCCTTCTTCTTCCTCTCTCCCGCGCACTCTCCCGCGCTTTCTCCACCGGCGATGCCTAGCGCGTAGGGCACCTAGGCCGTACCGCGGTAGTGCGTGGCGTGCTAGCTGCCGGTGCAGCGTGCACTCACCTCACGGGCCAGTGCGCTGTCGGCACTGCTCGCGGATTCGCCTCCGAACACCGGCGGTCGGGCGACGAACGGCGCTGGTGGACCTCGCCCACCGTACACCGAGCTCGAGCTTATAAAACGACCGCGGCGTTCTCCTCTTCTTCCTCACACTTGGCCTCGCTCCTCCTTCTCTCTTCTTCTCCTCTGTTTCCGATTGCCGGAGCTCGAGACGAGGCGCTAATGGCGGAGGCGGTGCCGGATTGGTACGTGGTCCTGCTGTGCGGAGGGCTGGCAGCGGTGCTGGGGCTCTCGGTGCTCCTGTGTGCGATGATCCTCGACGATCGTCCTGATGCCGCTGCTCGGCTGCTGGCTCTCCGCGGTCGCGGTGGCCACGATGAGTAGGTGGGGTGCGCCGGGTGATAACTGTTGTCCGGAGGTGCTTAGCTAGACGCAACACAGTTGCAAAATTTTGCAAGCAGTTATGTGTTCGTGTAATTGTGGGGGTATGTCTGCTGCCTTGGGGCTGTGTGAAATAAATGATCTATGTCGTGAGAAAACATACGATGTGGCAACTCAGGAAAAAGAAATCACGCTCCAGGATTTCTTGCGAGGAAAAACAGTAATACGTTAAAGCTCAAAAGCGGCAGAGTTGCTTACATTAATGATCTACTCACTGCGACACTCGGGGTACTAAGCATAAGTTACAAAAATGCGACAATAAATACAGCAGAGCATCTAGATTGAAAACGGTAACTGGACGGGGTCCTGAGAAAACGTTTCCGGTACTAGGATACACTCTTCTTCTATCGGAGGGAGTGGATTGACCAGTCGATGTATGTGTCTCTCCTGGTCGGGCCTCAGTGATCTACCGGTGGCGATCTGAGGATTTAAATCCGCGAGGCTTTGCAGATAACCCATCACATGTTGGGTCAAACGTTCTTGCGCGATGACGTATTGGACGAGGTTGGCCAAGACTGGGTCTCTCTCAATACGTCCACCTGGAAAGGATGTTACTCCTCTGGGTGCTGCACGGCTCGGAAAATAATAATACCCTCGTTTGCTGGCGTAGGGTACCGCGAATCGAAGGCGAGCAAGCGCTTCATCGCAGCAGCTTCTCTGGCCATGTGCGGGTTGGCATAGATTTCCCCACGAATGAGACTTCGTGGGGTCTTGGTTTGGTTTCTGGGCGGGATGCACGGCTGCCCAATATCTCTAGGTGGAAGGGTGATCCTCGATTTGAGCAACTCGTCTTTGGGGTGGCTGGGTTGCGCCCATGGTATCAAGGGTAAAATCCCACAATATCTTGACAAAACTACGGGGTAGCATCCGAGTCCTCAGATAAATACTAGGGCTCGGCATGGCAATAAATGGTTGTGGGGATGGTGCACAAGGTGAAGGGTGCTTGGCAAGGTCACTCGGTGGTCTTTTTATAGCACCGGGGCTGGGTCATTTACCGTGGTAAAAGACTTGGACGGCTCAGCTCGGGGTCAAACATAGGTACACACATCTTACTAAAGTGACGTATCACTGTGGATGTTGTCGGGGCGGGTTCTGGGTAGCTGCGCCAAGGATAGAGAAATCACACTGCATGCTAATACATCCATGCAAAACTATTATATAAAACAGATGCATGATGCCAGGTTGCGCTAATTTAAGGAATCACAGAATTACAAAGCGAGGATACACTGGGACTCGGCACTACTCGAGTGTCTCAGTCTACTTCGTTTACATCCAAGCGGGCGTCCCTTGTGGACGTCGAGGCTGCTCCACGGTTCTCACCGTCGGAATTTGCTGGAGAGGGCTGAGGGGCTGCAGGCTCGGGGTAGTGATGATGACCGTCACAGGGATTATTGACTACAATCCCGTTGGAATGTGCTCCCAGGAGGCGACGAAGTACTTCTGGGGTCATCAAAGCACCTTGGCTGACGGCTGGGGCTGTCCTCAGGGTCTCGATCGGTTGTCCAAACAGCATGACGGGGTTGTCGGTGTTGGGCTCGATCTCCTCCCTCGCTGGGGCTCGACGAACCAGCTCTCCACGAGCTGCGACCAGATCAATAGTGATCTGATCAAATAGGTCCTCCAGTGCACTTACATAGCGCACTAGATGTAGTAATGCAGGGTCTGTCTCGTGATCTCCGTTGGCAACTAGAGGTGGTCTACCATACCCTTCACGCCTGGGGTAGTAGTGGAGCGAGCGACGATTAACTCGGCGACAGTGCACGAGATGAACTATAGCCTCTCGGGCAGCTAGTTGGATGGCTTGCGGCTCAAAGGAAGTAGTTCTTCCGGTGAACCTGTAGGGGCGCTCGGGTGACAAACCACTACCGTAGATATGTACAGTGGCCCAGAATTGACGGCTCTCGCCACTAAGGGGTCCTTGGTACACACCATATTCGGGTGGCTCTTCTAAAGCGTAGGCACGACGGGTGAGGTTTGCGAGTATGGTCACAAAACCTCCAAGGTTGGTTGCTGTAGTCTCATGGTGTACTACGGGACCAGGCATTGTGGCTTGGTTTTGGGATAGCGGCTGAGCTGGGCTGGGTTGAGGCGAGCGCGTTCCTTTTTATAGAAAAAGGGAACGGAGTCTTCCTTCGCACGCTTGCGAATGAGACACCTCTGGTGTTGGTCACTGGTGGGTGATAGATGGCTAGTTGATAGGTTGGGCACCGACTGCAGAAAGCGTCGGGTCACTGTGTGGCTATCTTGTGCGAGAAGCTTGGCTGAGGTCTTGGTTATGGCTTGGTGGGTTATTAGCCTAAGTTTATTGACCTGGCTAAGATAGGATTAGCCAATGGTCAGCCTGGCTCTGGTACCAAGTCTGTGGGGACCGGTTCTCCGGGTAATAATTCCCAGAAAATGGCCCTTGTGCTCATCGGCCCCAGGATAACTGTTAGCTGATGAGGCACCAACTTGATATAGAAATTCCAAGCAAATACAAAATATGAAGTACAAGACCATTCGGCTGTGAGTACAACAAATGGTTTCGAGTGGTTGATGGCGAGCGGGTTGAAAATCATCAGCGTCTATGGGACTCCATTTCCCACAGGAACAGCTGACCAGGTTAATTCCTATCTTCGCGTGGCTGAGATCACCGTTGCCTAGGTTCTGGGACAGTCATCGCAACGCTCCTCTCCAAGCATGAAATCTGGCCAAGACAATAGCCAGGGACAAGTCAGTGAGTACTTTGAATGTACTCGCAAGCATAATGAACACATGCATGAATTAAATAAGATGTGCTAAAAATATATAATGTTCAAGACGTTAGTCACATGGGATAAGTAAAACTCTGATACGAACAATCATGTTATTTATGGATATGCAATAATATGGTAGTATAAAAATCATGAAGTAAATCACACGAAAGAAATACCACAATCGGGCGTCTGAGCGACACCGCATAGAGGGCTTTAAAAGAAATGCCACAGTCGGGCGTCTGAGCGACACCACATAAAGGGCTTATAAAAGAAATGCCACGATCAAGGCGTCGGCGACACCACATAAAGGGCTTATAAAAGAAATGCCACGATCGAGGCGTCGGCGACACCACATAAAGGGCTTATAAAATAAATGCCACGATCAAGGCGTCGGCGACACCACATAAAGGGCTTATAAAAGAAATGCCACGATCAAGGCGTCGAGCGACACCACATAAAGGGCTTATAAAAGAAATGCCATAGTCTTGCGTCTGAGCGACACCACATAAAGGGCTTATAAAAGAAATGCCACAGTCGGGCGTCTGAGCGACACCACATAAAGGGCTTTAAAAGAAATGCCACAGTCGGGCATCTGAGCGACACCACATAAAGGGCTTATAAAAGAAATAATCATAGTGAATATCTCGGAGGTAGAACCATCCCAGAGATAATTCGATAATACCAAAAATATCGCGGTTAGTCCACATCCAAAATAGTAATCATAAATTATCACAAGTCACCATCGTACTTCCAGGTTTAATAGTTTCACCTCCGAAGACCGACACTTGACCCATCCCAAACTGTAATCCTTAACCATGGACACGGCTATTCGAATAGGTTTAATCTCTGCAGAGGGTGTACTCTTTACCCACGAGTAACAGATTTCTTTAGTCCATCGAGACTAATTCCGTCTACGGTCTTTTTGTTGAAAACACACCTAACTTGCACACACCAGCTTAACTCACATGTGTCTGGAATCACCCACAACACCTGTTAAGCAAAACTCTAAGTGGGGAGGCTACAACCTCGACGTAACATGGGATCACAAAATTTATACACAGCATAACTGGGAGCTACCCCTTCGGCTACAACCAAACACCCATGCTCCCGGACCGGTGGTATGACTACGGATGCCTCCATATCTTCCACCACGGCCTCTTTGTGCGGTGTGTGCTAGGAAAGGGTTGACAACTTCTCGAACCGTACCCTACTTGGTGTAGAGGCAGTGGTAGTCTGAAGCAAGTATGGGGTTCTTGGCACAAGACTCGATCTACGGTCGACTCAGGAGGTTTGTAATATTTCCTGCATGATTAGTACGACAATGCATATATCTCAAATGACAGATGGAAACACCACGCGACATCCCCTCATGTCATACCGGACACGACCGTCTCGACGGAGGACTAGGGACAAACCCGTGTCTACCCAAGACAGAGGCCTTCCCGTCTTTCCTTCCGGTATGCATGGAAAACGTATGACGGTGATTTCCATCACAATGCATGTCATCTTCATTAGCATAAGCTCTTTAAAATGTACTCATGAGTAGGATCTCATCCTCACATAAAATGACGCATGTAAATGTCGGGGTGGTGTTGCCACCGTGCTATGCAACACACACAAAAAAATTCACCAGGGTTCAGAATGCTTGCCTTCAGGTCATGGGAAGGAAGGGTGCATCCAAATCATGATGAAATCTTCAAAAACCCTAATTAAAATAATATATTTGAATTAACACACAAAATAAAAACAGCACAAAAGTTGTTTTGAAATTTTTTCAAATAAATCTTAAAATAAACTAGTCAATATTTGAGAGAGGTAGCAAAAAGAATCAATTCATTTGGAGTTGTATTCAAAAAGTTATAGGCGGTCAAAGTTCTGGTCAAATCTGATTTTAAAATAAAACAGAAAAACAGAAAAACGTTTCGATATATCATGCACACGTCGAAGGCGTATTTTTGAAATGCTTCCACTTACTCGCGTGGGCGTCTTGGGTCAATGACAGTGGGTCCTAGGTGGCCCACTAGTCAGGTTTGACTAGTCCGCCTTCCTTCTTCTCCCTCTGTCCCGAAGCGGCGGGACTCTGGCGACCGCCGCCGTGAACAGCGGGTCCTGGTGGGGAGCTGAGGCGGGATGGATCCATGGTCGAGGGTGATCTTTCCGGTGGTTGCAGGATTGTCGAGGTGGAGGGATTCACCGCGGCGAAGCCAGGTGGAGGAGGCTTGTGGCGAAGTGATTTTGTGGCGGCGATGGCTCGATCAAAATCAAGTAGGGAAAAGGCTCACGGGAGGATGAGGGAGTTCTTGGTGAAGAGAACGGAGGGGGGAGGCTCTGGTGGCGCTGGAAGGGCTGGGGCAATGGCGACGGCAGGAGTTGCGGAGACGGGAAGAGAGCCTTCCGGGTCGATTGCGAGCTAGGGGGCGCCATAGGGTGGCCTGAGGTTACTGCGTCTTGGTTTGAGCTCGGGGCCTCTTATATAGGCGATGGAGGTCGGTTTGCGGCGGCCGGGGATAAGCTTGCTGGAGACCGCCGTTCTGTAGCTAGGGCGACGTGGCGGCGACACGCGCTAGAGGACGGAGCTGTGGATGAGCACGCACTGCTCCAGGAGGCAGGTGGCACGCGCTGGTGGCTTGGGCGGCGCTGACCATGGTCGGGCCTGCTAGCGGCCTGCAGCTAGCCGCCACGGCCATCCTGGCGGTGGCGCTGTGGGATGCCAGGTTGGTCGGGGTGGTGTGGCGGTGCAGGGGACACGGCGTGCAGGCTGGGGCCGGGTTTTGAGTGCGGGGTGCGACGCGGCGACTCGGGTGCAAGCGGGTGCCAAACGCACGCTCTGGGCGCGCCCAGAGCACGCCCGGGACATGCTCTACAAAATGCTAGGGCATCCTAGAGGCTGCGGTTGAGGCTGGCAATTAACAGGACTAGACTAGGCTTAGCAAGGGGACTGAGGGACATGGTGGATTGGTCAGGGGCTCAAGTTCACCATGTAAACTTGAATTCATGCCAAAACTGGTTGTGCACTCAGAGTGTTTGACAAAATGCCAAAGGCACCTAGGTAGTTCTTGGAGTGGCCATATTCTCCAGATCAGTGTCTCTATGGGTGCAAGAGAGGGTGGTGAAGCTGGTTTGTAAAAGGAGAAACTTGCTAGTGCAAGTTTTGACTACATTCTGGACAGAAGTAGATGGCATCATTTCATGGACCAAAAATGTTCCAAATAGAGCATGCTCCTGGACTTAGAGGTTTTGCAAGGTTTACTATAAGCATGAGAAAACACAAGGTCATTAGAGCAAGAAATAATAGAGTTGTAGTAGAAAACACAAGTCTGGTCCAGAATGAAAAAGAGGTTGACGCACTCAATTTTTCCAAAGAACATCACTATGTTTTTGCATAAAGTTGAATGGCATGCTACTACTGGCATCCCAAAATTTTGGTGGAAGCTAGAAACAAATATTTGAAAGGGTTGTAGTGTAAAGTGTCCATTGGACCAGATTTGAAAAACAGGTGTAAAACTCAAAATATGTCAAGAAATAATTATTTTAATGCACAAAAGTGATTTGGAGACCTCACATGGCATCTCCAAATTTTGGTTGGAATTTTAAGTGATTCCACCAAAAGGTTGTAGTACAAACAGAGCTCCAAAAATTTAATCCAGTTCATTTTAATGAATAAAGCTCAAGGTGAAATAATTTAATAAACAATTCTACTTATCTAGAAATTGTTTTAAAAGAGATGGCAAAGAAGTCCAATGTGCATTTTGGAAAACTCCACTTGGGAAAAATACAAAACTCCTTAATAATAAAAGAAGGGTTCTAAAATCAACAGAAATAAAGATTTTTTTTAAACCCTTGGCAAAATTTTTAATATTGAAAACTTGGCAAAATTTTTGGGTGTTACATGCACCTACTGAAAATATTTAATATGAAATTCCTTCGGGTATGATAGAACAACTGCTATCTAATCCTTATGCAGGAGATGGAACCGAACATCCTGACATGCACTTGATATATGTGGAAGAAATTTGTGGATTGTTTAAGCTTGCAGGTTTACCCGGAGATGACGTTAAGAAGAAGGTTTTCCCTTTATCTTTGAAGGGAAATGCATTGGCATGGTATAGGTTATGCGATGATATTGGATCTTGGAACTGGAATCGATTGAAATTGGAGTTCAACCAAAAAAATTATCCTATGCATCTAGTTCATCGTGATCGGAAGGAATTATATATATAATTTTTGGCATCGTGAAGGAGAAAGTATCGCTCTAGCTTGGGGGAGGCTTAAGTCAATGTTATATTCATGCCCCAATCATGAGCTCTCAAGAGATATTATTATCCAGAATTTTTATGTTCGGCTTTCTCATAATGATCGATCCATGCTTGATACTTCTTGTGCTGGTTCTTTTATGAACAAGACTATTGAATTCCGGTGGGATCTTTTGAAAAGAATTAAATGCAACTCTGAAGATTGGGATCTCGATGAAGTTAAAGAGTCAGGTATTAAGCTCAAGTATGATTGTGTTAAATCTTTTATGAGTACCGATGCTTTTGAAAAGTTTAGTACTAAATATGGACTTGACTCTGAGATAGTAGCCTCCTTTTGTGAATCATTTGTTACTCACGTTGATCTCCCCAAGGAGAAGTGGTTTAAATATCATCCACACCTATTAAAGAAAAAATCAAAGAACCGGTACTAGCTAAAGAGGAAACTATTATTTATAATGTTGATCCAGTTGTTCCTACTGCTTATATTGAGAAACCACCTTTCCCTGTTAGGATAAAGGAACATGCTAAAGTTTCAACTGTGGTCAATAAAAGCTATATTAGAACAACTAAACTTGATGAACAAATCAAAGTAGAACCTAGTGTTGCTATGGTTAAAGATCTCCTTGAAGAAAATATAGATGGGCATGTTATTTACTTCTGTAATGAAGCTACTAGAATTGCCAAACCTGCTACAGAGGATAAACATAGACCCGTTGTTGGCATGCCTGTTGTCTCAGTTAAAATAGGAGATCACTGTTATCATGGTTTATGTGACATAGGTGCCAGCATGAGTGCTATTCCCTTTACCTTATATCAAGAAATTATGAATGACATAACACCCGCTGAAATAAATGCTACTATTAAACTTGCTAATAGATACACCATCACACTGATACGTCTCCAACGTATATATAATTTTTGATTGCTCCATGCTATATTATCTACTGTTTTGGACATTATTGGGCTTTATTATTCACTTTTATATTATTTTTGGGACTAACCTATTAACCGGAGGCCCAGCCCGTAATTGCTGTTTTTTGCCTATTTGAGTTTCGCAGAAAAGGAATATCAAATGGAGTCCAAACGGAATGAAACCTTCGGGAACGTGATTTTTAGGAAGATTATGATCCGGGAGACTTGGACCCTACGTCAAGAAACAAAAGAGGAAGCGATGAGGTAGGGGGGCGCGCCCACCCCCCCCCAGGGCGCACCCTCCACCCTCATGGGCCCCCTGTTGCTCCACCGACGTACTCCTTCCTCCTATATATACCTACGCACCCCAAGCGATCGAATCTGAGCCAAAACCTAATTCCACCACCGCAACCTTCTGCATCCACGAGATCCCATCTTGGGGCCTGCTCTGGAGCTCCGCCGGAGAGGGCATCCATCACGGAGGGCTTCTACATCAACACCATAGCCTCTCCGATGAAGTGTGAGTAGTTTACCTCAGACCTTGGGTCCATAGTTAGTAGCTAGATGGCTTCTTCTCTCTTTTGGATCTCAATACAATGTTCTCCCCCTCTCTCGTGGAGATCTATTCGATGTAATCTTCTTTTTTGCGGTGTGTTTGTTGAGACCGATGAATTGTGGGTTTATGATCAAGATTATCTATGAACAATATTTGAATCTTCTCTGAATTATTTTATGTATGATTGGTTATCTTTGCAAGTCTCTTGAATTATCAGTTTGGTTTGGCCTACTAGATTGATCTTTCTTGCAATGGGAGAAGTGCTTAGCTTTGGGTTCAATCTTGCGGTGTCCTTTCCCGGTGACAGCAGGGCAGCAAGGCACGATTGTATTGTTGCCATCGAGGATAACAAGATGGGGTTTTATCATATTGCATGAATTTATCCCTCTACATCATGTCATCTTTCTTAAGGCGTTACTCTGTTTTCATGAACTTAATACTCTAGATGCATCTTTGGATAGCGGTCATTGAGTAGAGTAATAGTAGTAGATGCGAGGCAGGAGTCGGTCTACTTGTCTCGGACGTGATGCCTATATACATGATCATACCTAGATATTCTCATAACTATGCTCAATTCTGTCGATTGCTCAACAGTAATTCGTTCACCCACCGTAAAATACTTATGCTCTTGAGAGAAGCCACTAGTGAAACCTATGGCCCCCGGGTCTATCTTCATCATATTAATCTTCAAACACTTAGTTATTTCCTTTGCTTTTTTACTTTGCTTTTTATTTTACTTTGCATCTTTATCACAAAAATACAAAAAATATTATCCTATCATATCTATCAGATCTCACTCTCGTAAGTGACCGTGAAGGGATTGATAACCCTTATCACGTTGGTTGCGAGGATTTATTTGTATTGTACAGGTACGAGGGACTCGCGCGTAGGCTCCTACTGGATTGATACCTTGGTTCTCAAAAACTGAGGGAAATACTTACGCTACTTTGCTGCATCACCCTTTCCTCTTCAAGGAAAAACCAACGCAGTGCTCAAGAGGTAGTGAGGGAGTCCTGGAGCAGGGGGTGTCCGGATAGCCGAACTATCATCATGGCCGGACTCCAAGACTATGAAGATACAAGATTGAAGACTTCGTCCCGTGTCCGGATGGGACTTTCCTTGGCGTGGAAGACAAGCTTTGCGATACGGATATGTAGATCTCCTACCATTGTAACCGACTTTGTGTAACCCTAACCTATCCGGTGTCTATATAAACCAAGGGTTTTAGTCCGTAGGACGAACAACAATCATACCATAGGCTAGCTTCTAGGGTTTAGCCTCCTTGATCTCGTGGTAGATCTACTATTGTACTACCCATATCATCAATTTTAATCAAGCAGGAGTAGGGTATTACCTCCATCGAGAGGGCCCGAACCTGGGTAAAAACATTGTGTCCCTTGCCTCCTGTTACCATCCGCCTAGACGCACAGTTCGGGACCCCCTACCCGAGATCCGCCGGTTTTGACACCGACATTGGTGCTTTCATTGAGAGTTCCTCTGTGTCTTCAGCAATAGGCCCGATGGCTCCTTCGATCATCAACAACAACGCGGTCCAGGGTGAGACTTTTCTCCCCGGACAGATCTTCGTATTCGGCGGCTTTGCATCTGCGGGCAATTAAGCAGCCATCTGGAGCAGATCGAAGCTTCGCCCCGCCATCGGGTCAGATTTGGAAGTTTGAACTATCGGCCGATATCCGCGGAGACTTGATCTTCGACGGATTCGAGCCGCAATAGCGTGCAAGCCTTGTCTCGATGGGCATGATCTAGCTCTGCAGCCGAGCGGTGCCTTGGAGGCCGCACCCGCTTCGCTCCGACCCTTAATCCGGGCGGATTCCCGATCGAGGGCGAGTGGTTGGACACCGCCTCGGGCTACCATCTCTCTGGCGATTGAGCCGAACTCCATCCCTGTCGCTGCGAAGACCTCGACTGTGGTGCGGACTCGTCTCCGGACTCGAACCCTCTGCGCCCCGCCAACCGAATCCGATTGGGCGCGGTCATGGAGTTCAACGCGCGGACATCTTTCAAGCACTCGCCCTTTGGCGACATTCTGAATTCGCTAAAGTCTCTCTCTTTATCCGGAGAGCCCTGGCCGGACTGCGGACATGAAGGTTGGGATACGGACGACGAAATTCAATGCCCACCCACTACCCACTTTGTAGCCACTGTCGATGATTTAACCGACATGCTCGACTTCGACTCAAGGCGTCGGCGGTATGGACGGCGGCGCGGAGCGACCAAGACCCAGCGCCTACAGGGCACTGGAAGGCCACCTCGTCATATGACATATACATGGTGGACATCCCAAAAGATGGGAACAGCGATGGAACAACGGAGGATGACCCCTCCAAGAAACAGCCGAAGCGCCGACGTCAGCGGCGCCGCTCTAAATCCCACCACAATAAAAACGGTGATTCCGGCACGGGAGATAATAACACCCCGGACAGTGCCAAAGAGAACCCCCTCCAGCAGGACTCAGTGCAGGAGGAGGGAGAAGCAAGTCCGCACGACGGTCTGCAGAAAAAAGAGGTCGAGGACGATAATTACGCACCTCCCTCCGAAGATGAGGCAAGCCTCGACGACGACGAATTTGTCGTGCCTGAGGATCCCGCCGAACAGGAGTGTTTCAAACGCAGGCTTATAGCCACGACAAACAGCCTCAAGAAAAAGCAGCAACAGCTTAGAGCTGACCAAGACCTGCTAGCTGACAGATGGACCGAAGTCCTTGCAGCCGAAGAGTATGAACTCGAACGCCCCTCCAAAAGCTACCCCAAACGCAGGCCGTTGCCTTGATCAGAGGAGGAAGCACCCAAGTCACCAGCGCATGACATGGTAGACCGGCCACCCCGTGGCCGTGACAGATAAGCCTCTCGGCCCTCCGCTCAAGCCACACCCAGACGCCGCTCAAAAAGTACCAAGGCACGGGAAAACGCGCCGGACTTGCGAGATATATTGGAGGATAAGGCAAAACATACAAGATCGATCTACGGATCGCGTGGGCGCCCAACGACACGGGATGATTACCGTCGCGTCGGATACAGCAAACCCGGCCGGGCGAACACGATGAACAAAGCTCATATGAGCTACGTCGTGATATATTATCTGAGGCGCCGCACACCCACTATGCTTCACAGATGAAGTAATGGATCATCAAATCCCTGAGGGCTTAAAACCCGTAAACATCGAATCATACGATGATACCACAGATCCTGCGGTCTGGATCGAGGACTATCTCCTCCATATCCACATGGCCCGCGGTGATGATCTACATGCCATCAAATACCTCCCACTCAAGCTTAAAGGACCAGCTCGACATTGTCTCAACAGCTTGCCAGCAGAATCAATTGGTTGTTGGGAGGACCTGAAAGCCGCATTCCTTGATAACTTCCAGGGTACATACGTGCGACCACCAGACGCCGATGACATTATCCACATAATCCAGCAGCCAGAAGAATCGGCCAGACAATTCTGGACATGGTTCCTAACAAAGAAAAATCAAATCATTGACTGTCCGGATGCAGAGGCCCTTGCAGCCTTCAAACATAACATCCACGACGAGTGGCTTGCCCGGCACCTAGGACAGGAAAAGCCAAAATCCATGGCAGCCCTCACAACACTCATGACCCGCTTTTGTGCGAGAGAGGATAGCTGGCTAGCTCGAAGCAACAACTTGGCCACACATCCTGATAGTTCGGATACCAAGGACAGCAATGGCAGGTCGCGTCGCAACAAGAACAAGCGCCGCATTAACGGCGATAACACTGAAGATACGGCCGTCAATGCCGGATTTGAGCTCTAAACCGGTCGTGGAAGAAGCCATTCAAAAGAAATACCCAGGCCCGCCCAACTTGGACCGAATACTCGATCGCTTGTGCGGATACATGGCACCCCAAAAACCAGCCAATCACACCAACAGGGATTGTTGGGTGTTCAAACAAGCGGGCAAGTTAAGTGCCGAACCCAATGACAAGGGGCTGCATAGCGATGACGAGGAAGAGCCCCGGCCGCCGAACAATAGAGGACAGAAGGGTTTTCCTACACAAGTGCGGACGGTGAACATGATATACGCAACCCACATACACAAAAGGGAGCAAAAGCGTGCACTAAGGGACGTATATGCGATGGAGCCAGTCGCCCCGAAGTTCAACCCATGGTCTTCCTGCCCGATCACCTTCGATCGAAGGGACCACCCCACTAGCATCTGTCACGGCGGTTTTGCCGCATTGGTTCTTGACCCAATTATCGACAGATTTCACCTAACCAGAGTCCTGATGGACGGCAGCAGCAGCCTGAACCTGCTTTATCAGGATAAAGTGCGCAAAATGGGCATAGACCCCTCAAGGATTAAACCTACAAAGACGACCTTTAAAGGCGTCATACCGGGTGTAGAGGCCAGTTGTACAGGCTCGGTTACACTCGAAGTGGTCTTCGGATCCCCGGATAACTTCCGAAGCGAAGAGTTAATCTTCGACATCGTCCCATTCCGCAGCGGCTATCATGCACTGCTCGGACGAACCGCATTTGCAAAGTTCAATGCGGTGCCGCACCACGCATACCTCAAGCTCAAGATGCCAGGCCCTCGAGGAGTAATCACGGTCAATGGAAACACCGAACGCTCTCTCCGAACGGAGGAGCACACGGCGGCCCTCGCGGCGGAGGTACAAAGCAGCCTCTCACAGAAACTCTCGAGTCCGGCCATTAAGCGTCCGGACACTATCAAGCGCGCCCGGAGTAACCTACAACAAGACCGCCTGGCACGATTCAAGCACGCGTAGCAATCCGGCCCCAACCCGAGCCCTCGCGAAATTGCGAAGCTAGTGTTACGCGTACATAATTACGCTCTAGAGATACCATGGGTAGAATGCGGTTCGACCGCACCAGGGGCTCCCGATTGTGTCATTCTTTTCCTTTTTTTCCTCATTTTTCCTTTTCCTTACTTTCAGGACTCCGTCTTTCAGAAGTCATGTCCGGCATTAGAATCGCCGAACTCACATGCAACAGCCAGGGAAGCAGTAAGCCACGTCGAAGTGTTCAGGTGATCTCTATTACGAGTATTATACCTTTTTTACATACCATCCCGCAGCTTACCCCTGGAGGGGGACATGTTAGTGTTGGAATATGCCCTAGAGGAAATAATAAAAGGATTATTATTATATTTCCTTGTTCGTGATAATTGTCTTTTATTCATGCTATAATTGTATTATCCGGAAATCGTAATACACGTGTGAATACATAGACCACAGTATGTCCCTAGTGAGCCTCTAGTTGACTAGCTCGTTGATCAATAGATAGTCATGGTTTCCTTACTATGGACATTGGATGTCATTGATAACGGGATCACATCATTAGGAGAATGATGTGATGGACAAGACCCAATCCTAAGCATAGCACAAGATCGTGTAGTTCATTTTGCTAGAGCTTTTCCAATGTCAAGTATCTCTTCCTTAGACCATGAGATCATGTAACTCCGGATACCGTAGGAGTGCTTTGGGTGTACCAAGCGTCACTACGAATCGGGTGACTATAAAGGTGCACTACAGGTATCTCGAAAGTGTACATTGGGTTGACACGGATCGAGGCGGGATTTGTCACTCCGTGTCACGGAGAGGTATCTTGGGCCCACTCGGTAGTGCATCATCATAATGAGCTCAAAGTGACCAAGTGTCCGGTCACGGGATCATGCATTACGGACGAGTAAAGTGACTTGCGTAACGAGATTGAGCGAGGTATTGGGATACCGACGATCGAATCTCGGGCAAGTAACATACCGTCGACAAAGGGAATAGTATACGGGTTGCTTGAATCCTCGACATCGTGGTTCATCCGATGACATCATCGAGGAGCATGTAGGAGCCAACATGGGTATCCAGATCCGCTGTTGGTTATTGACCTAAGAGTCGTCTCGGTCATGTCAAGACGTCTCCCGAACCCGTAGGGTCTACACTTAAGGTTCGGTGGCGCTAGGGTTATTAGGAAGACTTGTATGTGATTACCAAATGTTGTTCGAGTCCCGGATGAGATCCCGGGCGTCACGAGGAGTTCGGAATGGTCCGGAGGTGAAGATTTATATATGGGAAGTTGTCATGCAGACACCGGAAAGTTTCGGGGGCATATCGGCATTGTACCGGGGCCACCGGAGAGGTTCCGGGGGTCCACCGGGAGGGGCCACCCCTCTCGGAGCCTTATGGGCCGCAAGGGGCAGGGAACCAGCCCTTGGAGGGCTGGGCGCCCCCAGGCCCATGCGCCTAGGGTTGGGGGAACCCTAGTGGGGCGCCCCCTTTGCTTGGGGGCAAGCCCCCTCCACCGCCGCCCCCTCTAGATCTCATCTAGAGGGCCGACCCCTGCCCTTCCCCTATAAATAGAGGGATGAGGGAGGGCTGCAACACACTTCAAGGCGCAGCCCTCCCTCCCAACACCTCTCCTCCTCCATTGAGTGCTTGGCGAAGCCCTGTCGGAGTACTGCCTCTCCACCATCATCACGCCGTCGTGCTGCTGCTGGAGCCTTCTTCCTCAACCTCTCCTTCCCATTTGCTGGATCAAGAAGGAGGAGACGTTGTCCGTTCCGTACGTGTGTTGAACGCGGAGGTTCTGTCCGTTCGACACTTGGTCATCGCTGATCTGAATCACGGCGAGTACGACTCCATCATCACCGTTCCCTTGAACGCTTCCGCACGTGATCTACAAGTGGTATGTAGATGCAATCTCTCTCCCATGACTCGTTGCTTAGATGAACTCATAGATGGATCTTGGTGAAACCGTAGGAAATTTTTTAATTTTCTGCAACGTTCCCCAACAGTGGCATCATGAGCCAGGTTTATGCGTAGTTCTCTATTGCACGAGTAGAACACAATTTTGTTGTGGGCGTAGATCTTGTCAACTTGCTTGCCGCTACTAGTCTTTTCTTGCTTCAGCGGTATTGTGGGATGAAGCGGCCCGGACCGACCTTACGTGACGCTTACGTGAGACAGGTTCCACCGGTGACATGCACTAGTTGCATAAGGTGGCTAGCGGTGTCTGTCTCTCCTACTTTAGTTGGAGCGGATTAGATGAAAAGGGTCCTTATGAAGGGTAAATAGAAGTTGACAAAATCACGTTGTGGTTATTCGTAGGTAAGAAAACGTTCTTGCTAGAACCCAATTGCAGCCACGTAAAAGATGCAACAACAATTAGAGGACGTCTAACTTGTTTTTGCAGCAATTGTCATGTGATGTGATATGGCCAGAAGTTGTGATGAATGATGAATGGTATATTGTGATGTATGAGATCATGTTCTTGTAATAGGAATCACGACTTGCATGTCGATGAGTATGACAACCGGCAGGAGCCATAGTAGTTGTCTTAATTATTGTATGACCTGCGCGTCATTGATTCAACGCCATGTAAATTACTTTACTTTATTGCTAAACGTGTTAGCCATAGTAGTAGAAGTAATAGTTGGCGAGCAACTTCATGGAGACACGATGATGGAGATCATGATGATGGAGATCATGGTGTCATGCGGTGACAAGATGATCATGGAGCCCTCAAGATGAAGATCAAAGGAGCTATATGATATTGGCCATATCATGTCACTACTTTATATAATTGCATGTGATGTTTATTATGTTTTATGCATCTTGTTTACTTAGAACGACGGTAGTAAATAAGATGATCCCTTATAATAATTTCAAGAAAGTGTTCCCCCTAACTGTGCACCGTTGCTAAAGTTCATCGTTTCGAAGCACCACGTGATGATCGGGTGTGATAGATCCTTACGTTCACATACAACGGGTGTAAGACAGTTTTACACATGCAAAACACTTAGGGTTAACTTGACGAGCCTAGCATGTACAGACATGGCCTCGGAACACAAGAGACCGAAAGGTCGAACATGAGTCTTATGGAAGATACGATCAACATGGAGATGTTCACCGACGATGACTAGTCCGTCTCACGTGATGATCGGACACGGCCTAGTTGACTCGGATCATGTAACACTTAGATGACTAGAGGGATGTCAAATCTGAGTGGGAGTTCATTAAATAATTTGATTAGATGAACTTAATTATCATGAACTTAGTCTAAAGTCTTTGCAGAATATGTCTTGTAGATCAAATGGCCAACACTCATGTCAACATGAACATCAACGCGTTCCTAGAGAAAACCAAGCTAAAAGACGATGGCAGCAACTATTCGGACTGGGTCCGGAACCTGAGGATCATCCTCATAGCAGCCAAGAAACAATATGTCCTAGAAGCACCGCTAGGTGAAGCACCCATCCCAGAGAACCAAGACATTATGAATGCTTGGCAGTCTCGTGCTGATGATTACTCCCTCGTTCAGTGCGGCATGCTTTACAGCTTAGGACCGGGGCTCCAAAAGCGTTTTGAGCAACACGGAGCATATGAGATGTTCGAGGAGCTGAAAATGGTTTTCCAAGCTCATGCCCCGGTCGAGAGATATGAAGTCTCCGACAAGTTCTATAGTTGTAAGATGGAGGAAAACAGTTACTGTCGGTGAGCACATACTCAAAATGTCAGGTTGCACAACCGCTTTGTCCCAGTGGACATTAACCTCCCGGACGAGGCGGTCATTGACAGAATCCTTGATCGCTCCCACCAAGCTACAAGAGCTTTGTGATGAACTACAATATGCAAGGGATGGTGAAGACCATTCTGAAGTATTCTCAATGTTGAAGTCAGCAGAGGTTGAAATCAAGAAAGAACATCAAGTGTTGATGGTCAATAAAACCACTAAGTTCAAGAAGGGCAAGGGTAAGAAGAACTTCAAGAAGGGCGACAAAGATGTTGCGCGCCGGTAAGCAAGTTGCCGGGAAGAAGTCAAAGAATGGACCCAAGCACGAGGCAGAGTGCTTTTATTGCAAAGGAAGGGCCATTGAAGCGGAACTGCCCCAAATTCTTAGCGGACAAGAAGGCCAGCAACACTAAAGGTATATTTGATATACATGTAATTGATGTGTACCTTACCGAGACTCGTAGTAACTCACGGTATTTGATACGGTGCCGTTGCTCATATTAGTAACTCACACCGGAGCTGCGGAATAAGCGGAGATGGCGAAGGGCGAGGTAACGATGGCGTCGGGAATGGTTCCAATGTCGATGTGATCACCGTCGCACGCTACCTCTACATTTACCTCACGGGATTAGTTTTAAACCTCAATAATTGTTAATTAGTGCCAAGTTTGAGCATGAACATTGTATCGGGATCTCGTTTAATGCGAGATGGCTACTCATTTAAATCCGAGAATAATGGTTGGTCTATTTATATGAGAGATATGTTTTATGGTCATGCTCCGATGGTCAATGGTTTATTCTTAATGAATCTCGGCGTAATGTTACACATATTCATAGTGTGAATACCAAAAGATGTAAAGTTGATAACGATAGTCCCACATACTTGTGGCACCGCCCTTGGTCACATTGGTGTCAAGCGCATGAAGAAGCTCCATTCTGATGGACTTTTAGAGTCTCTCGATTATGAATCATTTGACATATGCGAACCATGCCTCATGGGCAAAATGACCAAGACTCCGTTCTCCGGAACAATGGAGCGAGCAACCAACTTATTGGAAATCATACATAATGATGTGTGCGGTCCAATGAGAGTTGAGGCTCGCGGAGGATATCGTTATGTTCTCACTCTCACAAACGACTTAAGTAGATATGGGTATGTCTACTTGATGAAACACAAGTCTGAGACCTTTGAAAAGTTCACGGAATTTCAGAATGAGGTAGAGAATCAACGTGACCGAAAAATAAAGTTCTTACGATCAGATCATGGAGGAGAATATTTAAGTCACGAATTTGGTACACACTTAAGGAAATGTGGAATCGTCTCACAACTCGCGCCGCCTGGAACACCTCAGCCTAACGGTGTGTCCGAACGTCGTAATCGCACTCTATTGGATATGGTGCGATCTATGATGTCTCTTACCGATTTACCGCTATCATTTTGGGGATACGCTCTAGAGACAGCTACATTCACTTTAAATAGGGCACCGACTAAATCCGTTGAGACGACACCGTATGAATTATGGTTTGGGAAGAAACCTAAGCTGTCGTTTCTAAAAGTTTGGGGATGCGATGCTTATGTCAAGAAACTTCAACCTGAAAAGCTCGAACCCAAGTCGGAAAAATCGTCTTCATAGGATACCCTAAGGAAACCATTGGGTATACCTTCTACCTTAGATCCGAAGGCAAGATCTTTGTTGCCAAGAACGGATCCTTTACGAAAAGAGTTTCTCTCGAAAGGAGTAAGTGGGAGGAAAGTAGAACTCGATGAAGTACTACCTCTTGAACCGGAAAGTAGTGCAGCTCGGGAAAATGTTCTGTGGTGCCTACACCTACCGGAGAGGAAATTAATGATGATGATCAAGGTACTTGGATCAAGTTGCTCTTGAACTTCAGAGGTCCACAAGGACACGTTCCACACCAGAGTGGTATGGCAACCCTGTCACGGAAATCATGTTGTTAGACAACGGTGAACCTTCGAACTATGAAGAAGCGATGGCGGCCCGGATTCCAACAAATGGCTTGAAGCTATGCAATCCGAGATAGGATCCATGTATGAAAACAAAGTATGGACTTTGACAGACTTGCTCGATGATCGGCGAGCGATAGAAAACAAATGGATCTTTAAGAAGAAGACGGACGCGGATGGTAATGTCACCGTCTATAAAGCTCGACTTGTCGCTAAGGGTTATCGGCAAGTTCAAGGGATTGACTACGATGAGACTTTCTCTCCCGTAGCGAAGCTTAAGTCCGTCCGAATCATGTTAGCAATTGCCGCATACTATGATTATGAGATATGGCAGATGGACGTCAAAACGGCATTCCTTAACGGTTATCTTAAGGAAGAGCTGTATATGATGCAGCCGAAAGGTTTTGTCGACCCTAAGAATGCTAACAAGGTATGCAAGCTCCAGCGATCCATTTATGGGCTGGTGCAAGCATCTCGGAGTTGGAACATTCGCTTTGATGAGATGATCAAAGCGTTTGGGTTTATGCAGACTTATGGAGAAGCCTGCGTTTACAAGAAAGTGAGTGGGAGCTCTGTATCATTTCCCATATTATATGTAGATGACATACTTTTGATGGGAAATGATATAGAACTCTTGGACAGCATTAAGGCCTACTCGAATAAAAGTTTTTCAATGAAGGACCTTGGAGAAGCTGCTTATATATTAGGCATCAAGATCTATAGAGATAGATCGAGACGCCTCATAGGTCTTTCACAAAGCACATACCTTGATAAGATTTTGAAGAAGTTCAAAATGGATCAGTCCAAGAAAGGGTTCTTGCCTGTCTTTGCAAGGTGTGAGATTGACCTCGGCTCAATGCACGACCACGGCAAAAGATAAAGAAGAGATGTCGTCATCCCTATGCCTCGCCATAGGATCTATTATGTATGCCATCTGTGTACTGGACCTGATGTAAATCTTGCCGTAAGTTTGGTAGAAAGGTACCAAAGTAATCCCGGCAAGGAACCTTTGGACAGCGGTCAAGAATATCCTGAAGTACCGAAAAGGACAAAGGACATGTTTCTCGTTTATGGAGGTGACGAAGAGCTCGTCGTAAAGGGTTACGTCGACGCTAGCTTCAACACAGATCTGGATGACTCTAAGTCACAAACCGGATACGTGTATATGTTGAATGGTGGAGCAGTAAGCTGGTGCAGCTGCAAGCAGAGCGTCGTGGTGGGATCTACGTGTGAAGCGGAGTACATGGCAACCTCGGAGGCAGCGCATGAAGCAATTTGGGTGAAGGAGTTCATCACCGACCTAGGAGTCATACCCAATGCGTCGGGGCCGATCAAACTCTTCTGTGACAACACTCGAGCTATTGCACTTGCCAAGGAGCCCAGGTTTCACAAGAAGACCAGGCACATCAAGCGTCGCTTCAACTCCATCCGTGAAAATGTTCAAGATGGAGACATAGAAATTTGCAAAGTGCATACGGATCTGAATGTCGCAGATCCGTTGACTAAACCTCTTCCGCGGGCAAAACATGATCAACGCCAGAACTCTATGGGTGTTCGATTCATCACAATGTAACTAGATTATTGACTCTAGTGCAAGTGGGAGACTGTTGGAAATATGCCCTAGAGGCAATAATAAAAGGATTATTATTATATTTCCTTGTTCGTGATAATTGTCTTTTATTCATGCTATAATTGTATTATCCGGAAATCGTAATACACGTGTGAATACATAGACCACAATATGTCCCTAGTGAGCCTCTAGTTGACTAGCTCGTTGATCAATAGATAGTCATGGTTTCCTGACTATGGACATTGGATGTCAATGATAACGGGATCACATCATTAGGAGAATGATGTGATGGACAAGACCCAATCCTAAGCATAGCACAAGATCATGTAGTTCGTTTTGCTAGAGCTTTTCCAATGTCAAGTATCTCTTCCTTAGACCATGAGATCGTGTAACTCCCGGATACCGTAGGAGTGCTTTGGGTGTACCAAGCGTCTGGCGAAGCGGGTAACTATAAAGGTGCACTACGGTATCTCCAAAAGTGTCTGTTGGGTTGACACGGATCGAGGCTGGGATTTGTCACTCCGTGTCACGGAGAGGTATCTTGGGCCCACTCGGTAGTGCATCATCATAATGAGCTCAAAGTGACCAAGTGTGCGGTCACGGGATCATGCATTACGATGCGAGTAAAGTGACTTGCGTAACGAGATTGAGCGAGGTATTGGGATACCGACGATCGAATCTCGGGCAAGTAACATACCGTCTGACAAAGGGAATAGTATACGGGGTTGCTTGAATCCTCGACATCGTGGTTCATCTGATGACATCATCGAGGAGCATGGGGGAGCCAACATGGGTATCCAGATCCCGCTATTGGTTATTGACCGGAGAGTCGTCTCGTTCATGTCTGCATGTCTCCCGAACCTGTAGGGTCTACACACTTAAGGTTCGGTGACGCTAGGGTTATTAGAAAGACTTGTATGTGATTACGGAATGTTGTTCGGAGTCCCGGATAAGATCCTGGATGTCACGAGGAGTTCCAGAATGGTCCGGAGGTGAAGATTTATATATGGGAAGTTGTCATGCGGACACCGGAAAGTTTCGGGGGCATATCGGTATTATCTGGGGCCACCGGAGAGGTTCCAGGGTCCAGGGAGGGGCCAACCTCTCGGAGGGCCTTATGGCCCGCAAGGGCAGGGAACCAGCCCTGGAGGGCTGGGCGCCCCCCTGGGCCCATGCGCCTAGGGTTGGGGGAACCCTAGTGGGGCGCCTTCCTTTGGGGGCAAGCCCCCTCCAGCCGCCGCCCCCTCTAGATCTCATCTAGAGGGCCGCCCCCTGCCCTTCCCCTAAGTAGAGGGGTGAGGGAGGCTGCAATACACTTCAAGGCGCAGCCCTCCCTCCCAACACCTCTCCTCCTCCATTGAGTGCTTGGCGAAGCCACAGCCGAGATCTTGCCTCTCCACCATCATCACGCCGTCGTCTGCTGCTGGAGCCTTCTTCCTCAACCTCTCCTTCCCCTTGCTGGATCAAGAAGGAGGAGGCGTTGTCCGTTCCGTACGTGTGTTGAACGCGGAGGTGCTGTCCGTTCGGCACTTGGTCATCGGTGATCTGAATCACGGCGAGTACGATTCCATCATCACCGTTCCCTTGAATGCTTCCGCACGCGATCTACAAGTGGTATGTAGATGCAATCTCTCTCCCATGACTCGTTGCTTAGATGAACTCATAGATGGATCTTGGTGAAACCGTAGGAAATTTTTTAATTTTCTGCAACGTTCCCCAACAGTTAGATAGTCCCATCCCTTGCTTATCGCACTATTTGTATCATTCTGCTTTCATTGCAGTACCTTTTTGAATAAACAATACATAGCTTTTGCTTATTATTGCTCTACTTCCTTTATCTATACATATGTTCATTTCACGACATGTTGCAACCGTACACTTTGGTACGGCCAATACACCAGGGGCTTAAGTATCCCAAAATTATGGTGTGATAAGTCCGAACACTTTCACAAGTGCGGCACCCCGAACTTATAGCATTATATGAATCGGCTCCAAATCATGTCTTGGGTCAATAGTTGGGATTGCCCGGCTCCCGTGTTTTGGTACCTTACGTTCCGTTATATCGGCTAAGGTAGCACCGGGAGAACCACTGCGATTGTGCCCCAATTGAGCTGGGTCGAGCACCTCAGTGGAGAAAGCTAAAACTGACCGTCATGATAGGGCGAGAGCCGGTCGCTGTTCGAGAGGTTTTTTCGGGTCCCTAAAGACTTATGCCGCTTAGAGCGAGGAACCGGAATTGTCCGGCCAAGGCGTGGATAGCACCCCGAACTCGGGCTTCCGAATACTAGGGGCTTCGCCGAAGTTTAAAATTATAGAATTCTATGGCTAAGTGAGAGTGTTCAAGCATTATAAGTCCGGTTGCCTTGTTCGTTGTGTTGGCGCCTCCTAGATGGACCCAAGAATGGGAACAAGAGTGCTCAAGTTTATCCCGAACACCCCAAACACTTTCGTGGCATGTGGGCTGAAGCCAACGACTTGCCATCTCTCAAATTTGATAAACGGCCACACAGAAGGTAATATTTTAAATTAACAAGCGTTGCTTAGTGCATATGAACAAGTTTTCAGCGTACAGGATAACAAATGCGAGCCTATTAAAAAATTACATCTTTGGAGCACTCATCCGCTATTCGGCGAGCACCCTTCAGAAGGCCCTCATAGTACATTTCGGGCGTGCGATGCTCATGGCCCTTCGGTGGCCCGTCCGTCACAAGCTTCTCCGCATCCAGCTTGCCCTAGTGCACTTTAGCACGGACAAGGGCCCGACAGACACCTTCAATGCAGACGGAGAGCTTGATGACTTCAATCCGTGGACAGGCATCCACCAGCCGCTGCACCAAGCCGAAGTAGCTCCCGGGCATGGCCTCCAATGGCCACAGCCGCGCTATAAGGCCCTTCATGGCCTGTTCGGCGACCTTGTGGAGCTCGACCAACTGCTTCAGCTGGTCGCTCAGGGGCACCAGACATTCGGCCTCAGCATACTGAGACAAGAACACGTTTTCCGTCGAGCTCCCCTCCTTGGCGCGGTAGAATGCGGCAGCATCAGACACACTATGGGGCAAATCTGCGAATGCTCCTGGAGAGCTCCGAATCCGGGTAAGTAATAGGTAATTCACTTTCACATGCTTGCTTTGCATAAAGAATGCCTTACCCACCGCTATTTTCTTTAACGACTCAATTTCTTGGAGGGCTTTTTGGGCCTCGGCCTTAGCAGCTTTGGCACTCTCAAGAGCCGAGGCGAGCTCGGACTCTCGAGTCTTCGAGTCACGCTCCAAACTCGTGTTTTTTCACGAGCTTGGAGCTCTTGCCTCATTCTTAGCCAGCTGCGCCTCCCCTTCCCTCGCTCGGTGCGTTCCATGCCGCTTTGTTTTCGACCACGGACACCACTTCCTTCAGGGTCGCCACCTCGTTCGTGGCCCCTGTAGTACCCAAGTTATTCCTGTTATTTTTTGCAACCAAAACCTTTTCTATAAGGTATTTCTTTAATAAGGTATTACTTACCTTCCTTGTCCTCGAGCTGCTTCTTGGCTTGTCCGAGCTCGTTCTCGGACCGCTCGAGGTTTCGCTTCAATGCATTGACCTCCATGATCGGTCGGCAGAGGTCAGCAGCGCAGCCTGCATTCCCATATTGACATACTTATGTTAGACTCCTGCATATATCTTTTTAGATCCTTAGTCCAGCTTTTATTTCCGAACACCGAACTAAGCATCAGGGGCTACTGTCTATGCGGTAATATTTTTACATATTCTAAACTTACCTCAAAGCCTGTTAGAAGGCTGGTACAGGCTTCGGTCAGTCCGCTCTTGGCGGACTGAACTATCCGGATCACCGCACTCATTACAGTGCGGTGCTCCTCCTTGATGGAAGCGCTGTTAAGCGCCTCCAGTAAGCTATCCGGTGCCTCGGTTGGGACGGAGGACACGGCGTCTTACCCTTCTTGCGAAGGATCCGCTGGCGGACTTGGAACCAGCGATGGTTCGGCATGGAGTCCGGACGAGGTGGGCTTAGAGCCCGGGGGTCTTGCCCCCCACGCGCCTGGAGTCCGGGAGGTTGCCTTGTGGCTCCTCCTGTGCCACCTCCTCTTGACCAAGCCCCCCTTGGGGCACCACCTCGGTGTCGTCCGTAGCGTGGGGCGAGGAGGCGGTCGGAAGCGAAGTACTCTCCATTTCCGACGAGCCCAGGGACCCGCTCGATGAATCGGCGAACTCGCCCTTGGGCGGGCTGCACGATTGTTCGACATTAGAGAACACTCTGCAATAATAAAAAGCCATGGGTATCCGGACACTTACGATCTCTTGAGAGGCTTGGCCCTTGTAGGCCAATCCTCCTCGTCGTCGTCGGCGTTGGTGGAGAAGTCCGGAGGAAGGTTCTTCCTTCTTGGACCCTCCGGCCTCCCGGTTAGGCGGCCTTCCTTTTCCTCTCCTCCCGGGGGAGAAGCTTTTTTCCTCCTCCGCGTCCTCGGGAGAAGATTCGCTTCAGAATCGGCGGCACTGGCGTCGGGAGCTCCTTGAGTTCCGTGGCCTCCTTCTTAGCCTTCTTCTCCGGCACCACATGGGCGCCGAGCCAGCAGCCCCCCGTCAATCAGGCGTCCTCCGGGTCTTCGGCAAAGGATCCGGACAGTTAATCTGTCCGGACGTCTTCAACCAGCCTGTCAAAGAATAGGGAGTTTTAGATCCCACGTAGAGTCAATCTATGAAAAAGAGTCACGTAAAGGGTAAAATGACTTACCTCGCCGGCTTGGCGCGCGAGCTGTCTCCGCGATCTTTGTTAGCGGATCACGGGGCTTGGCGTATGAACAGCACCTTCCGGGCATCTTAAATGCGTAGTATCGAAGAGCCGCTCAAGGTTCGGTGCTGTGCTGGATCGAACTCCCACAAATTGAAGGCCCGTTGTTGGCATGGGAGAATCCGGCGGATGAGCATCACCTGGATTACGTCGACAATCCTGAGATTCTTGTCCACCGGGTTTCGGACGCATGTTTGGAGTCCGGATAGCTCGTCCGAATCCCCCCACTTCAGGCCTGTCTCTTTCCATGACGAGAGCCATGTGGGGAATCCAGATCTGAATTCGGGGGCCGCCACCCATTCAGGGTCGCGTGGCTCGGTGATGTAGAACCACCCCGATTGCCACCCCTTTATTGTCTCCACAAAGGAGCCCTCGAGCCATAGGACTTTGGCCATCTTGCCGACCATGGCGCCTCCGCACTCCGGCTTGACGGCCGCCCACAACCTTGGCTGACATTAAAGGTCTTCAGCCATAGGCGAAGTGGGGCTGGATCGAGAGGAAGGCCTCGCACCTGACGATAAACGCCGAGATGTTGAGGACGAAATTGGGGCCAGGTCGTGGAAGTGCAGGCCATAGTAGAACATGAGCCCCCGGACAAATGGGTGAAGTGGAAAACCTAGTCCGCGGAGGAAGTGGGGGAGAAACACCACCCTCTCATGGGGCACAGGGGTTGGAATGAGCTGCCCGCGTCGGGCAGCCTGTCTTGTGATGTCGCCGGACAAATATCCGGCCTCCGCAGTCTTGTGATGTGCCCTCCGTGACGGAGGAGGCCATCCATCTGCCTCCCGCTCCTGACATGGTTGGAGAAGGTTGAGGAGGAATGTGCGGACTTGGGTGCTAGAGCTCGAGTGCGCGGAAATGTTGAGCAAAGGAGGAAGAAGGCGTAGGTGAAAAGGTGGATCCTTGTCCCCTTATATGGACGGACGAAGCTATGCGTCCCCCACCAGCCTGGTAAAACTCGCTTATCTCCCAAGCGCCGTAATCAATGGCGTGGATGGGTTACCCACGTCTGTATTGATGAGAATCCCGGAATAAGTGGGCACAATCTATGCTTTGATAAGACGTGCCAAGGAAACCGCCTCGCTAAATGCGCTAAGGCGAAACGATAAAAAAACGATTCATAAAAAGGCCTGGCCGTGGTGTGATGTCACGCCGCGGAATACGTCAGCAGATCTGTGCAAAAGTTATTCTCTCTACGGTGGTATGTGGAACTTGTTTTGCGAGCGGACACTATCCTGGTGTTCAAAACCTTCCATGAAGTATTGGAGGAGGAACCCGCCTTGCAATGCGAAGACAATATCGCGCCGGACTCATCGTCATTGAAGCCTGGTTCAGGGGCTCTTGAGGAGTCTGGACTAGGGGTGTCCGGATAGCGAACTATCATCACGGCGGACTCCAAGACTATGAAGATACAAGATTGAAGACTTCGTCCCGTGTCCGGATGGGACTTTCCTTGGCGTGGAAGGCAAGCTTGGCGTCTGGATATGTAGATCTCCTACCATTGTAACCGACTCTGTGTAACCCTAACCTATCTGGTGTCTATATAAACCGGAGGGTTTTAGTCCGTAGGACGAACAACAATCATACCATAGGCTAGCTTGTAGGGTTTAGCCTCCTTGATCTCGTGGTAGATCTACTCTTGTACTACCCATATCATCAATATTAATCAAGCAGGAGTAGGGTATTACCTCCATCGAGAGGGCCCGAACCTGGGTAAAAACATTGTGTCCCTTGCCTCCTGTTACCATCCGCCTAGACGCACAGTTCGGGACCCCCTACCCGAGATCCGCCGGTTTTGACACCGACAGGTAGCAAGAAGGATTTCTGGCGCCGTTGCCGGGGAGGTTTATGCAAAAGTCAACATACCAAGTACCCATCACAATCCCTTATCTCCCGCATTACATTATTTGCCATTTGTCTCTCGTTTTCCTCTCCCCCACTTCACCCTTGCCATTTTATTCGCCCGCTCTTTTCCGGTCGCCTCTTTTCGTTCGCTTTCCCCTCGCCATGTCAGAACCAAAAAGAGTTGGGGTTTCTCTCCCGAGTTTTAACGCTTTAGACAATCCTGCTATCTTATCTAAACTCATAAATAAAAATACTATGGAAAAACCTGCCAGAATTATCAATGAAAACCTTAGCAATTTTGATGAAGAAGATTCTGGAATATTTCGTTATTTACTTGATGAATCTTTGAAAGATGCTTGGGATAGGCTATTAAGGATCCGTGCTAGCTATGTACCTCAATACCAAATTGAGGTTTACTTATAAAGCTTTTATGTTGGGTTGCCCGCTTCGTTCAAACAAGTCTTGGATTCTATTTTTGAAGAGGGTTTTCTTGAAGGGGACCCCATAGATACCTATGAAAATATGAAAACTATATTTGGGCACCCCATTAATGAGAAAGTTGAAGTCACATCTCTTTAGCTTTCTTACCAACATGAATCTATCAAGGAGATAAAAGCTAGCCTAGATGCCAATTTTTGCAGCATACTTAATCTTTCTTCTACCATTAATGGCAATGTACTTTCTCAAAATAGAAAGATTAATTCCATAGATAGCAAGTTTGCTCTCTTTTTCCCTAAAACCAAAGATGGCAATACCTAGATCTATCCTTGCTTTTATGCCTAGCTAGGGGCGTTAAACGATAGCGCTTGTTGGGAGGCAACCCAATTTTATTTTATTTTCTTTTGCTTTTTTGCTTCTGTTTAGGAATAAATATTTGTTCTAGCCTCTGGTTAGATTTTTTTATGTTTATATTAGTGTTTGTGCCAAGTTAAACCTATAGGATCTTCTTGGATGATAGTTATTTGATCTTGCAGAAATTTCCAGAAACTTTCTGTTCACGAAAACAATTGTTAAAAATCACCAGAACATAATAAAATAGTGATTCCAATTGATGCTGATCAATAAACAAATGAACTAGGTCGTCCTATTTTGGCTGATTTTTTGCAGTTCCATAAGTTTGCGTTAGTTACAGATTACTACAGACTGTTCTGTTTTTGACAGATTCTGTTTTTCGTGTGTTGTTTGCTTATTTTGATGAATCTATGGCTAATAAAATAGTTTATAAACCATAGAGAAGTTGGAATACAGTAGATTTAACACCAATATAAATAAATAATGAGTTCATTACAGTACCTTGAAGTGGTCTTTTGTTTTCTTTCGCTAACGGAGCTCACGAGATTTCTGTTGAGTTTTGTGTTGTGAAGTTTTCAAGTTTTGGGTGAAAGATTTTGACGGATTATGGAACAAGGAGTGGAAAGATCCTAAGCTTGGGGATGCCCATGGAACTCCCAAGATAATTAAGGACATCAAAAAGCCAAAGCTTGGGGATGCCCCAGAAGGCATCCCCTCTTTTGTCTACTTCCATCAGTAACTTTACTTGGAGCTATATTTTTATTCACCACATGATATGTGTTTTGCTTGGAGCGTCTTGTATGATTTGAGTCTTTGATTTTAGTTTACCACAATCATCCCTGCTGTACACACCTTTTGAGAGAGCCATACATGATTTGGAAATTATTAGAATACTCTTTGTGCTTCACTTATATCTTTTGAGTTGTACAGTTTTGCTCTAGTACTTCACTTATATCTTTTAGAGCACGGTGGTGGATTTGTTTTATAGAAACTATTGATCTCTCATGCTTCACTTAGATTATTTTGAGAGTCTTAAATAACATTGTAATTTGCTTAAATAATCCTAATATGCTAGGTAGTCAAGAATAGTAAAAACTTTCTTATGAGTGTGTTGAATACTAAGAGAAGTTTGATGCTTGATGATTGTTTTGAGATATGGAGGTAATAATATCAAAGTCGTGCTAGTTGAGTAGTTGTGAATTTGAGAAATGATTGTGTTGAAGTTCGCAAGTCCCGTAGCATGCATGTATGGTAAATGTTATGTAACAAATTTGAAACATGAGGTGTTCTTTGATTGTCCTCCTTATGAGTGGCGGTCGGGGACGAGCGATGGTCTTTTCCTACCAATCTATCCCCCTAGGAGCATGCCCGTAGTGCTTGGTTTTTGATGACTTGTATATTTTTGTAATAAGTATGTGAGTTCTTTATGACTAATGTTGAGTCCAAGGATTACACGCACTCTCACCCTTCCATCATTGCTAGCCTCTTTGGTACCGTGCATTGCCCTTTCTCACATTGAGAGTTGGTGCAAACTTCGCCGGTGCATCCAAACCCCGTGATATGATACTATCTTTCACACATAAACCTCCTTATATCTTCCTCAAAACAGCCACCATACCTACCTATTATGGCATTTCCATAGCCATTCTGAGATATATTGCCATGCAACTTTCCACCATTCCGTTTACCATTACACATTCATCATTGTCATATTGCTAGCATGATCATGTAGTTGACATAGAATTTGTGGCAAAGCCACCATTCATAATTCTTTCATACATGTCACTCTTGGTTCATTGCATATCCCGGTATACCGCCGGAGGCATTCTTATAGAGTCATACTTTGTTCTAGTATCGAGTTGTAATCATTGAGTTGTAAATAAATAGAAGTGTGATGATCATCATTTTCTAGAGCATTGTCCCAAGTGAGGAATAAAAACAAAGAGAGAGAGAGAAAGGCCATAAAAAAAGAGAAGGCCCAAAAAGTGAGAGAAAAAGAGAGAAGGGACAATGCTACTATCCTTTGCCACACTTGTGCTTCAAAGTAGCACCATAATCTTCATGATAGGGAGTCTCTTGTTTTGTCACTTTCATATACTAGTGGAAATTTTTCATTATAGAACTTGGCTTGTATATTCCAACAATGGGCCTCCTCAAGTGCCCTAGGTCTTCATGAGCAAGCAAGTTGGATGCACACCCACTTAGTTTCTTTTGTTGAGCTTTCATACATTTATAGCTCTAGTGCATCCGTTGCATGGCAATCCCTACTCCTTGGATTAACATCAATCGATGGGAATCTCCATAGCTCATTGATTAGCCTCGTTGATGTGAGACTTTCTCCTTTTTGTCTTCTCCACATAACCCCCATCATCATATTCTATTCCACCCATAGTGCTATGTCCATGGCTCGCGCTCATATATTGCGTGAAAGTTTATAGGTTTGAGATTTCTAAAGTATGAAACAATTGCTTGGCTTGTCATCGGGGTTGTGCATGATGAGAGCATTCTTGTGTGACGAAAATGGAGCATGACTAAACTATATGATTTTGTAGGGTTGAACTTTCTTTGGCCATGTTATTTTGAGAAGACATAATTGCTTTGTCAGTATGCTTGAAGTATTATTATTTTTATGTCAATATGAACTTTTATCTTGAATCTTTCGGATCTGAATATTCATACCACAATTAAGAAGAATTACATTGAAATTATGCCAAGTAGCACTCCACATAAAAATTAACTTTTTTATCATTTATCTACTCGAGGACGAGCAGGAATTAAGCTTGGGGATGCTTGATACGTCTCCAACGTATCTATAATTTTTTATTGCTCCATGCTATATTATCTACTGTTTTAGACATTATTGGGATTTATTATTCATTTTTATATTATTTTTGGGACTAACCTATTAACCGGAGGCCCAACCCAGAATTGCTGTTTTTTGCCTATTTCAGAGTTTCGCAGAAAAGGAATATCAAACGGAGTCCAAACGGAATGGAACCTTCGGGAAACGTGATTTTTAGGAAGATTATGATCCGGGAGACTTGGACCCTACGTAAAGAAACAAAATAGGAAGCCACGAGGTAGGGGGGAGGGCGCCCTCCACCCTCGTGGTTCCCCTGTTGCTCCACCGACATACTCCTTCCTCCTATATATATACCTACGTACACCCAAACGATCAGATAGAGAGCCAAAAACATAATTACACCGCCGCAACCTTGTGTACCCACGAGATCCCATCTTGGGGCCTGTTCCGGAGCTCCGCCGGAGAGGGCATCCATCACGGAGGGCTTCTACATTAACACCATAACCTCTCTGATGATGTGTGAGTAGTTTACCTCAGACCTTCGGGTCCATAGTTAGTAGCTAGATGGCTTCTTCTCTCTTTTTGGATCTCAATACAATGTTCTCCCCCTCTCTCGTGGAGATCTATTTGATGTAATCTTCTTTTTGTGGTGTGTTTGTTGAGATCGATGAATTGTGGGTTTATGATCAAGATTATCTATGAACAATATTTGAATCTTCTCTGAATTCTTTTATGTATGATTAGTTATCTTTGCAAGTCTCTTCGAATTATCAGTTTGGTTTGGCCTACTAGATTGATCTTTCTTGCAATGGGAGAAGTGCTTAGCTTTGGATTCAATCTTGAGGTGTCCTTTCCCAGTGACAGTAGGGGCAGCAAGGCACGTATTGTATTGTTGCCATCGAGGATAACAAGATGGTTTTTTTTATCATATTTCATGAATTTATCCCTCTACATCATGTCATCTTGCTTAAGGCGTTACTCTGTTTTCATGAACTTAATACTCTAGATGCATGATGGATAGCATCGATGTAGCGACCTGACCCAAAATCGGTCAAGTATCTGTGTCTGTACCATCCCAAGATCATGCTGGTACTCACAGTACATCGATGAAATAATCAAAGTTCAATCACACCTGAATTTATTACACGATTCTCATATAGAGTCTTTATTACAAGAGAATAAATTCGGCCAAAGGCCAACTCATGAGAAATAAACTAAGTAAAGCTGCGGAAGCGTAGAAGAAATAGCGAGTCCATCCGACTCCATAGGGCAATCGCCAAGCGCGGAGCGTAGCCTCAATCTGATCGAATACTCCTCGCAACATAAGGCGTTGCAGCCGTGTAGGTCAGCATTTTGAATATCTTTGGCAAGTCATGAAGAGAATAACAATAAAAATTACTATCACTATATGCAATTTGGCTGTGGGGCTCTAAGTTTCATCATTTTGCGAAAAGCCAGTTTTTCCCTACTACAGTGGACTTGTTTGCAAAATACTACAAAACTGTTGGTAGTTATAGAGATGGTTCCGCCAACCAATGTCTCATTCCCAAATTATTAAGTCATAACCCCCTCAATTAATTTATTAATTACAATGTTGAGATTTCCGAATACTTCCAAGTTCCAGAGGCTCAAATTGTCCGTAACCGGGGACACGGCTAATCGATTAGATCTTTTCTCTGCAGAGGTTTGCGCACTTTACCCGCAAGAATCATTACCTCCTTTTAAGTCTTCGCACTTCATGGTGTTTGAAGGCGGGATGAATAAACAGGTCTTAGAAGAGTTCTTACGGCCTTGCCGGTACCCATCCAATCCTACCGTTCTTCTACATCTCGTAGTACCGTCCGGCCAGCGTCACAACTAGGGTTGACCAAGCCAGAGCCCATAATGGCTTGCGGCTGCATAGGTAAGCTTCCGGTCAATGGGGTATACATCGGTCTCTTCGTGGCTGGGTGAAGCTTTCCGCAAGATGTCATGGCGCTTCTCCATGCATCCCGGCCAACCACTGGTTTCTCCAGGGTGCCCATCAACCGTCCTCCACCCAGTAGTGAATTTCGAAGTCCATCTTGATCTTGAAGTTCATGGGGTTGTCATCATCTTGACTCTCACATCTTTCTTATGAATTCACTCAACCAATCCCGTCTACGAGCATAGCAAAATTTAAACTACTACGTCCCGGGTCATGGTAACAAGGGGAATTGGTTCATCCTACCACATGATACTACTCAAGAACAATAACTTCAAAATTTCACCTACTGCATGCATGGTGGGGAGGTATAATTCTAATGCAACAAAAACATAGGTATTGTAAAGAAAACATGATCAATGACTTGCCTTGCTGACGATCTTCGTAAGCTAAGGACTCGTAGTAGCAAGCTTCGCACTCCGGAAATTCTACCGAGACAAACAATAATCACAATAAGCATATAGCATATGATCACTTACATAACATCATAGTAATATGAAACACACCAAACAAACGAATCAAAACCCAAAGGAAAAACTCAAAGAAATCCAACTCAAAGTTTTCCTACTTCAAGCAACAACTAGAAATAGTTTTACATAACAAAAATTTTCTTAACATAACCTAAGCATGGATTTATGTTAACTTAACAGAAAAGAATGCATTAAGCAACTAGGAGCAAAAAGAATCACTTTAAAATCTATTATGAAACTCCTATTAGGCCTAAAGCAATTTCTAGTAAGAAAAATAAAATAAAAGTTTTATTTATTATAAATAAAAGTTCATGCTCTAAAGTGACAGAAACTAACCTAGAATAATCTATCACATGTGGAAGATAAATTTATTTGCTAATTAAAATAATAGGAAACAGTAGCTAATTAATTAATTAAGAATAACATGGTTCTGATTAAGATTATTTTTATTAATCCTAAAATGCCCAAATTAATTCCTACGGTTAGGCAATGTCAAAACAAAGTTGGGACAAAAGAATCATATAAAATAATTTTCCTAACTCATTTTATAACAGATTTACTATTCTGACTAAATCTAAAATAAAGCAATTATAAATAATTTTAACATAGCTAATTATATTTTCTACAGAAACTATAAGAAATTTGCAAACCAACAAAAAAAGAATCACTTAAAAATATTAAATAGATTAAAAGATATGAATTTTTCAAATCTGGAACTATTCTGTTAAAACAGAAAACGAAAATAAAAGAAAAACGGGCTAACTGGGCCTAACTAACGCCCTGTGCGTAATATAACTAAACGGGCCTAGGGTTTAAACGAATCGGGCCGATCTAAATAAAAACCCTAACTTAAAATTAAACCGGAACTAACCGGACCGAACCGGTTTTATTTAAAAGAACATACCCCTTCGGGGGGGATCTAATCCTAGCCGTCGAGATTAGATCGGTCGGGGGAGGAGAGGTCCGGCGAGTTACCGGAGATCGACTGCGGCGGCGGCTCGGGCGGCGAGTGCGTCGGCGTCTCCGGTGGTCGGGGGCGTCGGCGGAGTGGTCCGGCGGGTGCGGCGCGACGAGGGGGTGCGTCTGGTGGAGTCCGGCGAGATCGGGGTGGCCGGGGTGGGTCGGGGTGAGGTTAATGGCGGCGGCGGCGTGCTCGGGCTCCGGTGAGCGCGTGCGGCGAGAGAGAGGGGTCCGGTGAGGGGCGAGGGGAGAAATGGGGTGCGGGGAGGGGTATAAATAGTCGGGGTGCACGGCTTGGGCGAGGGCAAGCCGTGGCGAATCATGGCGGATCCGGATCGCCGGGATCCGCGATGGCGGCGCGGGCGAGTGGCGAGCGAGGGAAGAGGGAGGTGGGGTCCACCGTCGGTGAGAGAGAGGAGCGGGTTGGTCGGTTGGCCGACCGGATGGGTTTCGCGCGAGGGGTGCGGGCTGGCTGGCTGGGCGGTCGGGCCAGTGGGCGCCTGGTGGCCTTGGCGCGAGTGGGCTGCCAGTCTTTGGCTGGGCGGTCGGCTGGCTGGTGCTGGGCATTTTCCTTTTTCAATTTTATTTTTTGAAAAACAAAACAGATATAATATATAAACTATAAATATTTTATATAGGACATATATATACCAAAATGATCAGGGAATATTCCTATCATTTGAACATTTTCGAGGGCAAAATCCAAAGTTTATAAAAATTCATTTTTTTCCAAATTTCAAATAAACTCAAGTTTGAATTCAAAACTTTTGGCAATGTTTTCCTCTGATATTTTTGGAGTGTCATGTTTACTCCTCTCATACTTTTTCTCAAGTATTTATCAGGCATAGTTTTTTTTTGAAATGATCCACTTGCCAAAATTTGAATTCAAATACCAAAACTCAAAATCTTCTGAAACTCCAAATGGCACTCAAATTCAAACAGAATGCATAGATGCTTAGCTATAATTGTAAAACATACCAAATAGGAAATTTGGGATGTTACAAACCTACCACCTTAAGATGAATCTAGCCCTCGAGATTGGGTTGGCTAACAAATAGGTGCGGGTGATCTCGAAGAAGGTCTTCTTGGCGCTCCCAGTGGCTTCCTCTTGGAGTGATGACTCCACAGCACCTTGCAAAACTTGATGATCTTCTTGCGGGTGACTCTGTTCAGTCTCGAGAATTCGGACAGGTTTCTCCTTATAAGTCAGATCACCGTCGAGCTGTATGGCCTCTAGGGCCTTTGTGTCTCTCAACGGAATATCGGCCATGTCGGCATGACACTTCTTGGTGAGAAACATGGAAAACATCATGAACTCTGGACAATCCTTCCGCAATTCCAACTTGTAAGCAACTTCTCCACGACGTTCGAGAATTTTGTAGGGGCCAATGAATCGGGTGCTAACTTCCTTTGACACCAAACCTCTTGATTCCACGAAGTGAGGACACACGAAGATATGCTCGGTCTCCGCTTCGTAAGTTACTTCCTTGCGTTCTTGTCGGCATAACTCTTACGTCTCATTGTGCTATCTTGAGTCTATCCGAATCAGCTTGACTTTCTCTTCGAATCTCGATAAGATCGGAACCGAAAAGTGATCGATCTCAACACCATCCACGACAATGGTGTTCGCACCTCCTTCCGTATAGAGCTTGAAAGGGCCATCTTGATTGGATTGATAACTGTTGTTGTATGAGAACTCTGCGTATGGCAAATTATCATCCCAGCTAGACCCATAGTCTAGCACACAAGCTCTCAACATGTCCTCCGAATCTGGTTGACTCTCTCGGTCTGTCCATCTGTCTTACGGATGAAAAGCTGTCTTGAACTCCAGCCTCGTACCCAAAGTTTCATGCAACTGATTCCAAAACTTTGAGGTAAATTGTGTTCCTCTATCTGACACGATACTCCTCGGAACTCCATGCAGACATACGATCCTGGTCATGTATATCTTGGCCAACTTAGCACTGTTATAGGTAGTCTTCACGGGAATGAAATGAGCTACCTTGGTTAATCGATCAACCACTACCCAGATAGAATCATAACCTGAGCGGGTCTGGATAATCTGTGATAAAATCCATTCCAAGTTTTCCCATTTCCAATCGGGAATCGGCAAAGGTTGAAGTAACCCTGCTGGCTTCGATGTTCTGCCTTTACTCGTTGACAAACGCCATATCTTGCTATGTACTCGGCAATATCCTTCTTCATACCTGCCCACGAAACTTTCCTTCAAATCCGGTACATCTTGGTGTTCAGGGGTGAATCGATCTACGGTGAATCATGTGCCTCTGAAGAATTAGCTTCACGAGTTCGGGATCATTGGGCACATAAATCGATCCTCGAACCATATAGCTCCGTATTCATCCTTACGGAATCCTTTAGCTTTTCCTTCATCCATCTTTTTCTTTATCTCATCAATTTCCTTGTCCGACTTCTGGGCTTCACGAATCCTTTCGGCCAAGGTGGACTGAACTTCGAGTTGCAATATATCCTCTGGAACTATCTCCGATCGGAGATCTACGAGGTCATCGACTAACTCTGGGGTAATCCTCCTGCTATAAGAGTGTTCACATAACTCTTACGGCTCAAAGCATCTGCTACAACATTAGCCTTACAGGTGGTAATGCAATCTCATGTCATAGTCCTCGATTAACTCTAGCCATCTCCTCCGCCTGAGGTTCAACTCTTCTGCGTGAAAATATACTTCAAGCTCTTGTGATCTGTGTAGACATCACAGCGGTTTCCGATGAGGAAATGTCTCCAGTCTTGAGTGCATGCACTACGGCTGCTAACTCCAAATCATGTGTGGCATAATTCATCTCGTGAGGTCGTAGCTATGCGGAGGTATAAGCTACAACTTTTCCTTCCTGCATGAGTACTCCTCCGAGTCCACGACGAGAAGCGTCACAATATACAGTAATCCTTGTGTATGTCCGCAAAATCAATCTTTGGGGCTGTGACCAAGCGTTTCTTCAATTCCTGAAAACTGGCTTCACAATCCTCGGTCCAAATGTACTTGGCTTCCTTCTTCAACAGCTCAGTCATGGGTTTGGCAATCTTCGAGAAATTCTCAATGAACCTCCGATAATATCCTGCGAGTCCGAGAAAACTACGGATCTCCTTGGTCGAGGTGGGCGATCGCCAATCGGTGGTGATTCAACCTTGGCGGGGTCAACTGCTATTCCTTCTCCTGAAATAATATGTCCGAGAAATCCAACTTCCTTCAGCCAAAATTCACATTTGCTAAACTTGGCATACAACTGATGTTCTCGAAGTTTCTCCAGAACTAGACGCAAATGTTCCTTATGCTCTTCCTCGCTCTTGGATAAAATCAGTATATCATCGATGAACACCACGACAAACTTGTCCAGATATTCCATAAATACCTTGTTCATCAAATTCATGAAGTATGCAGGAGCATTAGTCAATCCAAATGACATGACGGTATACTCATATAAACCATACCTGGTGGTGAATGCTGTTTTGGGTATATCCTTTTCACGGATCTTCAACTGATGATACCCTGATCGAAGATCGATCTTGGAGAATACCTTGGCTCCAACTAGCTGATCAAACAGATCATTAATCATCGGCAGAGGGTACTTGTTCTTGATGGTCACGTCGTTCAACGAACGATAATCCACAACCATTCTCAAGGTTCCATCCTTCTTCTCTACCAAAAGAACTGGGGCTCCCCAAGGTGATGAGCTTGGCCGAATATATCCTTTCTCCAATAGCTCATTAATTTGATCCTTGATCTCCTTCAAATCGTTCGGTGGCATCCGATAAGGTCTCTTGGATATTGGGGCTGTGCCGGGCAATAACTCAATCAGAAACTCAATGTCTCTGTCCGGTGGCATTCCTGGTAATTCCTCCGGAAACACATCGGGAAAATCTTGCACTCTGGCACTTCCTCTGAACAACTCCGTGAGGGAATGCACTGATTCCTCATCGGCTATGTGCGGATACATACTTGATCCTCTTACGCTCCGGGGTGGTGAGCAGAATCGACTTCTTGGCACGATCTATGTTTCCTTCAAACTTCGTCAACCAATCCATGCCTAGGATTACATCCAAGGTCCGGGTTTCCAATACTATGAGGTCTGCGGAAATTTATGGTTTCCGATGTTGAGGTTGCATGACAGCCTAAGCCTGCCATCATTTCTCCTCTGCGGGCCCGACGCGAAGGGGCTTCTAAGGGTTTTAGTGGGAAACCCGTACTTTTCCTAACTACCCTTGATATGAATGAATCGTTGCACCGAATCAAAGAGTACCAATCTGAGCGTGAATTCAATAAAACTTACCAACCACGATTGTTCGGCTGATCATAGGCGTCCTCCACGTCAATGTGGTTCACCCGAGCACGAGGGAAAGGGTTGGGCTTCTTCGCTGAGCTTCCATTGCCGTTTCCATTCCTCTGCTTGGCCTCCGGGCGTCGGTGGCATAGTGCCCTGTTTTCGGCACTTGAAAGCGGTGATGTGACTCAGATCCTTGAGGCGAGGCGAACGATCTGGTTCCCATTACCGTTTCCATTGCCATTGCACGACTTGTTGTCCTGGTTGCGGTTGTTCCCATTTCCTCCATGGTTATGTCTTCCATGGTTGTGATGGGTATGCCCTCCTGAGTATGGGGTATAACGGGGCTTCTGCTGAGCTCCTGAGTTGTGCTTCCCCTGGCTGTACTTCCGCTTGCGGCTTTCAATCTGCTGCTGCTTGCCTTCGAGTATGATGGCCTTGTCTACCAGCCCCTGGTAGTTGGTGAAAGTAGCCACCATAAGCTGCATGCCCAGTTCATCATTGAGTCCCTCGAGAAACTTCTCCTGCTTTGCGGCATCTGTGGCCACATCATCCGGGGCATAGCGAGCTAACTTGCTGAACTCATCCACGTCTTTGCGCCACAAGACGGTTCCCTGGCGTAAGTTGCGGAACTCACGCTTCTTGAGACTCATGGCTCCAGCTGAAACATGGCGGTGCGGAAGGCCTGCTGGAACTGATCCCATGTGATGGTGCCGATGGGATAAGTGGTGGTGTAGTTCTCCCACCAAGAAGCTGCAGGTCCATCAAGTTGATGTCGGCAAAGCGCACCTTCTCTGCATCGGTGCATCCAACAGTGATTAACTCTCTTCCGACCTTGCGGAGCCAATCATCGCCACAATCGGCTCGGTCTGCTAGAGAACACGGCGGATTCAGCCTCAGGAATCGAGTCAAGTTGTCAACAGGGGGTGGTGGTGGCGGTGGATTGTTGTTGTTGTTGTTCTGGTTCTGGATGAGTATCTGCATGAGGGCATTCTGCTGCTGGAGTAGCTGGGTGAGCTCCGGCGGAAATCCGGTGTCACGTCTCGGAGGCATCTGGTGTTTTGGAGTGGATGAGAAAATTAGAATAGAACAATGGTCTAATGAGAAATATCACTACCCATATGAATGCACAATCATAAGCACACCAATCATTTATTCATTCCACTCAAACATGGTTCAATCTCGATTACAAAAGCTCACGACTAATCGAAAATATCGGCCTAACTGATCGACGAAAAGTAAAATAACATGGTGGTCGACTAAATGTCTTCATCAATAATCCTTGCGTCCTCTGGTGCGATGTCCTCCGGTGTGGTGTCCTCTGTTGCGGCACCTCCTCTTGCGGCTTCCATCAGTGGAACTCCCTTCATAATCCTGATCATTGCTCACGAGAGGTCCATCATCTCCACTCGGAAAAAGGTCCTCTCCCAAGTCCATCTTTTCCTCAATTGCGGCAAGCTTCATCTTCAGGTCGTCGACTCTCTCCATGAAGTCCGCGATTTCTTCCTCATGGCCAAGGAAGTCTGCGTGTGCCTTCTCCTCCAGTTCCAGTTCACGGAACAACAGCCTCATGTGTACCTTCGAGTTACGGCGAGTCTGGATCTCCCATTTCCTGAGGAGACACTCCAAGTCTTGGATATAAGAGAGAATGGAGTCGTCCTCTACGGTACGGATGATATCTCCATTCCTTGCTCTGCGAGAAACCATGGCGAGGTCTGATGGATCGAGCTCGGTCCTGTACTCTTCTCGGAGATGTCCAAGTGCACGATAGATCGCCATGTCCCTTCCGAGGATCCAGTTTAAGTCGGTGAACTCAAAGTCAATAGGCTCTGTATACCCTCCGAAGGTTATCCCTGGAATGTGCACCTCGATCCTGTAGCGGGTATCCGTCGAAAGCGCATTGGTAGGCTTCCCGGTGATCGAGGGCAGAGCAATCTTCAACTTCTTCACCATCTGGACCAGCTTCCTGCCGAAGGGCATCGTCTCATCTGGCTGGCAAAACTCCGGTAGCAAAACTGGGGTGAACTCGACGGCCATCTAGAATGTTGAAAATCGGAGAGAAGTCAGAAATGAACATGGGAGAATTACGGAATGATAAGGATATAAAGTAAATAGTCTCTTCCTATGGCTTTTCGATCCTAGGGGTTACGTCCAACGGTCAGCGTGTGCTCTCATACCATCTCTGTAGCGACCTGACCCAAAATCGGTCAAGTCTCGTATGCATACCATCCCAAGATCATCTTTGGTACTCACAATACATCGATGAAATAATCAAAGTTCAATCACACCTGAATTTATTACACGATTCTCATATAGAGTCTTTATTACAAGAGAATAAATTCGGCCAAAGGCCAACTCATGAGAATAAACTAAGTAAAGCTGCGGAAGCGTAGAAGAAATAGCGAGTCCATCCGACTCCATAGGGCAATCGCCAAGCGCGGAGCGTAGCCTCAATCCTGGTCGGAATACTCCTCTGCAACATAAGACGTTGCAGCCGTGTAGGTCAGCATTTTGAATATGCTGGCAAGTCATGAAGAGAATAACAATAAAAATTACTATCACTATATGCAATTTGGCTGTGGGGCTCTAAGTTTCATCATTTTGCGAAAAGCCAGTTTTTCCCTACTACAGTGGACTTGTTTGCAAAATACTACAAAACTGTTGGTAGTTATAGAGATGGTTCCGCCAACCAATGTCTCATTCCCAAATTATTAAGTCATAACCCCCTCAATTAATTTATTAATTACAATGTTGAGATTTCCGAATACTTCCAAGTTCCAGAGGCTCAAATTGTCCGTAACCGGGGACACGGCTAATCGATTAGATCTTTTCTCTGCAGAGGTTTGCGCACTTTACCCGCAAGAATCATTACCTCCTTTTAAGTCTTCGCACTTCATGGTGTTTGAAGACGGGATGAATGAAACAGGGTCTTAGAAGAGTTCTTACGGCACTTGCCGTACCCATCCAATCCTACCGTTCTTCTACATCTCGTAGTACCGTCCGGCCAGCGTCACAACTAGGGTTGACCAAGCCAGAGCCCATAATGGCTTGCGGATGCATAGGTAAGCTTCCGGTCAATGGGGTATACATCGGTCTCTTCGTGGCTGGGTGAAGCTTTCCCCAAGATGTCATGGCGCTTCTCCATGCATCCCGGCCAACCACTGGTTTCTCCAGGGTGCCCATCAACCGTCCTCCACCCAGTAGTGAATTTCGAAGTCCATCTTGATCTTGAAGTTCATGGGGTTGTCATCATCTTGACTCTCACATCTTTCTTATGAATTCACTCAACCAATCCCGTCTACGAGCATAGCAAAATTTAAACTACTACGTCCCGGGTCATGGTAACAAGGGGAATTGGTTCATCCTACCACATGATACTACTCAAGAACAATAACTTCAAAATTTCACCTCTGCATGCATGGTGGGGAGGTATAATTCTAATGCAACAAAACATAGGTATTGTAAAGAAAACATGATCAATGACTTGCCTTGCTGACGATCTTCGTAAGCTAAGGACTCGTAGTAGCAAGCTTCGCACTCCGGAAATTCTACCGAGACAAACAATAATCACAATAAGCATATAGCATATGATCACTTACATAACAGCATAGTAATATGAAACACACCAAACAAACGAATCAAAACCCAAAGGAAAAACTCAAAGAAATCCAACTCAAAGTTTTCCTACTTCAAGCAACAACTAGAAATAGTTTTACATAACAAAAATTTTCTTAACATAACCTAAGCATGGATTTATGTTAACTTAACAGAAAAGAATGCATTAAGCAACTAGGAGCAAAAAGAATCACTTTAAAATCTATTATGAAACTCCTATTAGGCCTAAAGCAATTTCTAGTAAGAAAAATAAAATAAAAGTTTTATTTATTATAAATAAAAGTTCATGCTCTAAAGTGACAGAAACTAACCTAGAATAATCTATCACATGTGGAAGATAAATTTATTTGCTAATTAAAATAATAGGAAAACAGTAGCTAATTAATTAATTAAGAATAACATGGTTCTGATTAAGATTATTTTTTATTAATCCTAAAATGCCCAAATTAATTCCTACGGTTAGGCAATGTCAAAACAAAGTTGGGACAAAAGAATCATATAAAATAATTTTCCTAACTCATTTTATAACAGATTTACTATTCTGACTAAATCTAAAATGAAGCAATTATAAATAATTTTAACATAGCTAATTATATTTTCTACAGAAACTATAAGAAATTTGCAAACCAACAAAAAAAGAATCACTTAAAAATATTAAATAGATTAAAAGATATGAAATTTTCAAATCTGGAACTATTATGTTAAAACAGAAAACGAAAATAAATGAAAAACGGGCTAACTGGGCCTAACTAACGCCCTGTGCGTAATATAACTAAACGGGCCTAGGGTTTAAACGAATCGGGCGATCTAAATAAAACCCTAACTTAAAATTAAACCGGAACTAACCGGACCGAACCGGTTTTATTTAAAAGAACATACCCCTTCGGGGGGGATCTAATCCTAGCCGTCGAGATTAGATCGGTCGGGGGAGGAGAGGTCCGGCGAGTTACCGGAGATCGTTGGCGGCGGCGGCTCGGGCGGCGAGTGCGTCGGCGTCTCCGGTGGTCGGGGGCGTCGGCGGAGTGGTCCGGCGGGTGCGGCGCGACGAGGGGGTGCGTCTGGTGGAGTCCGGCGAGATCGGGGTGGCCGGAGTGGGTCGGGTGAGGTTAATGGCGGCGGCTCGGGCTCCGGTGAGCGCGCAAGGGAGAGAGGGGTCGGTGAGGGGCGAGGGGGGGTGCGGGGAGGGGTATAAATAGTCGGGGTGCACGGCTTGGGCGAGGGCAAGCCGCGGCGAATCATGGCGGATCCGGATCGCCGGGATCCGTGGCGGCGCGTGGCGAGTGGCGTGAGCGAGGAAGAGGAGGTGGGGTCCACCGTCGTGGGAGAGGGAGCGGGTTGGTCGGTTGGCCGACCGGATGGGTTTCGCGCGAGGGGGTGCGGACTGGCTCATTGGGCGGTCGGGCCAGTGGGCCGCTTTGGTGGCGTGGCGAGTGGGCTGCCAGTCTTTGGCTGGGCGGTCGGCTGGCTGGTGCTGGGCATTTTCCTTTTTCAATTTTTATTTTTTGAAAAACAAAAACAGATATAATATAAAAACTATAAATATTTTATATAGGACATATATATACCAAAATGATCGGGAATATTCCTATCATTTGAACATTTTCGAGGGCAAAATCCAAAGTTTATAAAATTCATTTTTCCAAATTTCAAATAAACTCAAGTTTGAATTCAAAACTTTTGGCAATGTTTTCCTCTGATATTTTTGGAGTGTCATGTTTACTCCTCTCATACTTTTTCTCAAGTATTTATCAGGCATAGTTTTTTTTTTTGAAATGATCCACTTGCCAAAATTTGAATTCAAATACCAAAACTCAAAATCTTCTGAAACTCCAAATGGCACTCAAATTCAAACAGAATGCGTAGATGCTTAGCTATAATTGTAAAACATACCAAATAGGAAATTTGGGATGTTACAATCGATGAGTGGAGTAATAGTAGTAGATGCAGGCAGGAGTCGATCTACTTGTCTCGGACGTGATGCCTATATACATGATCATACCTAGATATTCTCATAACTATGCTCAATTCTGTCAATTACTCAACAGATAATTCGTTCACCCACCGTAAAATACTTATGCTCTTGAGAGAAGCCACTAGTGAAACCTATGGCCCCCGGGTCTATCTTCGTCATATTAATCTTCCAGCACTTAGTTATTTCCTTTGCTTTTTACTTTGATTTTATTTTACTTTGCATCTTTATCACAAAAATACCAAAAATATTATCCTATCATATCTATCAGATCTCACTCTCGTAAGTGACCGTGAAGGGATTGACAACACCTTATCACGTTGGTTGCGAGGATTTATTTGTATTTTGCAGGTACGAGGGACTCGCGTGTAGCCTCCTACTGGATTGATACCTTGGTTCTCAAAAACTGAGGGAAATACTTACACTACTTTGCTGCATCACCCTTTCCTCTTCAAGGGAAAACCAACGTAGTGCTCAAGAGGTAGCACACACCACTTGGGATTGTTAGAGATGTTGAAGTCTTGTGTGGGAAAATAAAATATCCTACTGATTTTCTAGTTCTTGGTTCCCCGCAAGATGATTTTTGTCCCATTATCTTTGGTAGAACTTTCTTGAACACCGTTAATGCTAAAATAGATTGTGAGAAACAAACTGTCTGTGTCAGCTTTGGTGATGAGTCTCATGAGTTTAATTTTTCCAAGTTTAGTAGAAAACCTCTTAAAAAATAATTGCCTAGTAAGGATGAAATAATTGGTATTGCTTCTATTGCCGTGCCTCCTACTGATCCTTTAGAACAGTATCTGCTAGACCATGAAAATGATTTACATATGCATGAAAGAAATGAAATAGATATCTTCTTTGAACAACATCCTCTGCTTAAACACAATTTGCCTATTGAAACTCTGGGAGGTCCTCCTCCACCTAAAGGTGACCCTGTGTTTGAATTAAAACAATTGCCAGACACTTTAAAATATGCTTATCTTGATGAGAAGAAGATATATCCTATTATTATTAGTGCTAACCTTTCAGAACATGAAGAAGAAAGATTATTGAAAGTTCTAAGGAAGCACCGAGCTACTATTGGATATACTCTTGATGATTTAAAGGGCATTAGTCCCAATCTATGTCAACACAAGATTAATATGGAACCTAATGCTAAACCCATTGTTGATCACCAACGTCGGTTAAATCCGAAGATGAAGGAAGTGGTAAGAACAGAAATATTAGAACTTCTGGAAGTAGGTATAATCTATCCTATAGCTGATAGTAGATGGGTAAGTCCTGTTCATTGTGTCCCTAAGAAAGGAGGTATTAACGTTGTTCCTAATGATAAGAATGAACTTATTCCACAAAGAATTGTTACAGGCTATAGAATGGTAATTAATTTTATAAAATTAAACAAAGCAACCAGAAAAGATCATAACCCTCTGCCTTTTATTGATCAAATGCTAGAAAGATTATCTAAGCACACACATTTTTGCTTCCTTGATGGATAGTCTGGTTTTTCACAAATACCTGTTTCTCAACATGATCAAGAAAAGACCACTTTCACTTGTCCCTTTGGAACTTATGCTTATAGACATATGCCTTTTGGTTTATGCAATGCACCTGCTACCTTTCAAAGATGTATGACTGCTTTATTCTTTGACTTTTGTGAAAAGATTATTGAGGTTTTCATGGATGACTTTTTTGTTTATAGGAAGTCTTTTGATGATTGTTAAGCAATCTTGATCGAGTTTTGCAGAGATGTGAGCAAACAAATATTGTCCTTAATTGGGAGAAGTGCCACTTTATGGTTAATGAAGGTATTGTCTTGGGCCATAAAATTTCTGAAAGAGGAATTGAAGTGGACAAAGCTAAGGTTGATGCAATTGAGAAAATTCCATGTCCTAAAGATATCAAAGGTATTCGTAGTTTCTTAGGTCATGCTGGTTTCTATAGGAGATTTATCAAAGACTTTTCTAAAATTTCTAGGCCTCTTACAAATCTTTTGCAAATGATGTTCCTTTTGTTTTTGATGATGATTGTTTAGAAGCCTTCAAAACACTCAAGAAAGCCTTAATTTCTGCACCTATTGTTCAACGACCTGATTGGAACTTGCCTTTTGAAATTATGTGTGATGCTGGTGATTATGCTGTTTGTGCTGTTCTAGGACAAAGAGTTGATAAGAAACTAAATGTTATTCATTATGCTAGTAAAACTCTAGACAATGCTCAAAGAAATTATGCTACTACTGAAAAACAATTTCTAGCAGTGGTGTTTCCTTGCGATAAATTTAGATCTTACATTGTTGATTCAAAAGTGATTGTTCACACCGATCATGCTGCTATAAAATATCTTATGGAAAAGAAAGATGCTAAACCTAGACTTATTCGTGGGGTTCTCTTGCTACCAGAATTTGATTTGCATATCACTGATAGAAAAGGAGCAGAGAATCCCGTGGCTGATAACTTGTCTAGGTTGGAAAATATCCTTGATGACCCACTACCTATTGATGATAGTTTTCCCGATGAGCAGTTAGCTGCAATAAATATTTCTAATAACACTCCTTGGTATGCTGACTATGCTAACTACATTGTTGCTAAATAGTTACCACCTAGCTTTACATACCAACAAAAGAAAAAATATTCTATGATTTAAGACATTACTTTTGGATGACCCACAAATTTATAAAGAAGGAGTAGATGGTATAATTAGACGTTGTGTACTTGAGCATGAATAGGGACAAATCCTACGGAAATGTCACTCCGAAGCATACGGAGGGCATCATGCGGGAGACAGAACTTCTCACAAGGTATTACAGTCTGGGTTTTATTTGCCTACTCTTTTCAAGGATGCTCGTAAGTTTGTCTTATCTTGTGATGAATGTCAAAGAATAGGTAATATCGGTAAGCGTAAAGAAATGGCTATGAATTATTCACTTGATGTTGAACCATTTGATGTTTGGGGATTTGATTACATGGGACCTTTTTCTTCCTCTAATGGGTACACTCATATTTTGGTTGATGTTGATTATGTTACTAAGTGGGTAGAAACTATTCCAACTAGTAGTACTGATCACAAAACCTATATTAAAATGCTTAAGGAAGTTATTTTCCCAAGGTTTGAGTCCCTAGATATTTAATGACTGACGGTGATTCACACTTTATTCATGGTGCTTTCCGTAAAATGCTTGCCAAGTATGATGTTAACCATAGAATTGCATCACCCTATCATCCTCAGTCTAGTGGTCAAGTTGAACTTAGCAATAGAGAAATAAAATTATTTTTGCAAAAGACTGTCAATAGGTCCCGGAAGAACTGGTCTAAGAAATTAGATGATGCACTTTGGGCTTACAGAACAACATATAAAAAACCTATGGGTATGTCTCCTTATAAATGGTTTATGGAAAAGCTTGTCATTTGCCTCTTGAGTTAGAACATAAAGCATATTAAGCAATTAAAGAACTCAACTATGATTTCATACTTGCCGGTGAAAAGAGGTTATTTGATATTAGCTCATTAGATGAATGGAGAACCCAAGCTTATGAAAATGCCAAGTTATTTAAAGAAAAAGTTAAAAGATGGCATGATAAAAGAATCCAAAAGCATGAGTTCAAGGTTGGAGAACATGTTCTTTTGTACAACTGTCGTTTCAGATTCTTTGCAGGAAAACTCCTCTCCAAATGGGAAGGACCCAATGTTATCGAGGAGGTTTATCGGTCTAGAGCTATCAAAATAAATAATGCCGAGGGTTCTAACCCGAAGGTTGTTAATGGGCAACGAATAAAACATTATATCTCAGGTACACCCATTAATGTTGAAAGCAATATTATCCAAACTATGACACCGGAAGATCACATGAAAGAGACCTTCTGGAACACTCCAGAATCGAGAAAAAGAGGAGGTACGTGATACGGTAAGTAAACAGAGTCCAAAAATCCGCAAAAATATTTTATGTCATTTTTGGAATATTTAGAAAATTAGGAAAATAAGAAACTACCGGGAAGGTGACCCTGGTGGGCACAAGACACCAGGGTCCAGGTGGGTCGTGCCCACCTCGGGTACCTTCCGGACTCCGTTTTCTTCCATTTGCTTGTTTCCCAAGAAACAAAAATCTTTATATACCCCCCAAACCTATTGACCTCCGTATCGCGGAGAAACCTCCTGTTTTCTTTTCTCGCTGTTTTCGGTCAGATCTGTTGAGCTAGGCATCATGTCTTCTTCTTCCTCCAACAACGTGGAAGAGGATGCTTGGTTGATGAAGATCGAGCTGAAGAGAGAAGAGCCCGTAGAAGCCGTCAAGGGAGACAAGATCAAGGAGGCTACCGGAGATCAAGCGCCGATGGTTGAGCCAGCCTGGCCTGCTGAGGAAGAAGAAGATATCCTTAAATCTTACTATGCTCATCTTACCCCTATTAAGATTGAAGCTTTTCGGATCATTGAAACGGTTCATGTGCAAAATAAGTATCTCACTCGTGATAATATTCTGCATCAAGAGCACATCATCTTCCTCCGGAGCGTCATCTGTAGATTGGAGAATCTCTTGATCATAAAGGACAAGATCGCCTCTACTTCATCACCACCACCTTCTTCATCACCAAAAGAAAACCGAGTATCGGGTATGGGCACTCCCCTTGGCTTCCGCCAAGCTTGGGGGAGGTTCCCTGGTATCGTATCACCCCCACTATCTTTTGCGTTTACTTATTCTAGTTTGATCTTTTGCTTTAGATGAATAAAAGTTTAGTTCGATCCTTTCTTTTTGAGAGTTTTCTTAGTGATCTATCCTTGTAATCATGTGCAAGTTATATAATAAAGTTTAGTTTGAGTTTTTGCTTTCTTTACTTTCATGTTTCAATAAAAAGAAAGGAAATAAATGAAAAAGATCATATGCTAATCTTATGGTAGGTAATGACACCACATAAGGAAAATTATAAGTAGGAAATTTTATTAGAGATTGACAAACATAGCATTGGTCAATGATGCAACTCATGAAAGAATTAATAAGGGAAGAGAGGATTCACATACAAATACACTATCCTGGAAATATTTTGTGATTGTGAGCCCCCATCAAAATATTATATGCCAAAATTGTTGACATTGGACAAGGAAGACAACGTAACGATTTATGTTTGTCCAGATTCACATAGGAGTTATATTGTCATAGATCCTTCAACATGTGGTGTTTGCCCCCCATCTTTGCTAGCCAAAAACTCCGCACCAATTAGAGATACTACTTGTGCATCCAAAAATCCTTAAACCAAAATCTTATTTTCAAGAGTCCACCATACCTACCTATGGATTGAGTAAGATCCTTCAAGTAAGTTGTCATCGGTGCAATAAGGCAATAAAAATTGCTTCTAAAAGTGTGAGATCATTTAGTGTAAGAGAAAATTGAGCGTTGTATGAACTTGTGATGGTAATGAATAAAAGTGATAGACTGCATAATAAAGGTTGCCATCACATGGGGCAATATAATGTGACGTTCTTTTGCACTAAGGGGTTGAGCATACAAACAAATAAGCGCATGGCAACCTTCGCTTCCCTCTGCGAAGGGCCTATCTTTTACTTTATGTATTTACTTTTATGCAAGAGTCAAAGTTTTTCTCTCTATTCCTTTTTACATTTCTCCTTTGGCAAGCATCATGCGGTGAGGAAAGATCTAGGCACATATGTCCAGTTGAATATGGGTAGCATGAGTTATTATTGTTGACATCACCCTTAAGGTGAATACGTTGGGATGCGAAACTATGAGCCCCTATCTTTCTATGTGCCCCGTTGAAACGTTTTGCTCCTGTGTATGCGGCGAGTGTTAGCAATCATAGAAGACTATATGATGGTTGAGTATGTGGACTTGCCTAAAGGCTCCGATACGCCACCCTTCCTGAAAAGATGATGAATTGTAGTTGCAAAGTTGACTGAGAGCATAGTTTGTTGGTTTCTAATAGACTTTATGCTTTATACTTCGATAGTGTGATGAATTGCTACTTATTCATGAGAAGTCTATGATAAAAGTTTTATGTTTAAGTTTGTTGCTGTTATAATAATTCACATGATGCTTCTATGTCTGTATTTTGTTTTTATCGACACCTCTCTCTCTAAGCATGTGGACATGTTTTTCGATTTTGGTTTTTGCTTGAGGACAAGCGAGGTCTAAGCCCGGGGGAGTTGATACATCCATTTTGCATCATGTTTACTTACTGTTATTTGTGATGTTTTTATGCATAATAATGCTTTTTGGAGTAATTATAATGCCTTTTCTCACATAATATGCAAGGTACACACAAAGAGGGAGAATTCCGGCAGCTGGAAATCAGGACCTGGAAAAGCTACGTCAGGCCACCTATTCTGCACAACTCCAAATGGGCGGAAACTTCATGAGGATTTTTTATGGAATAAATAAGAAATACTGGAGCAAATAACCACCGGAGGGGGGCCACCTAGTGAGTACAAGACACCAGGGTGCGCCTGGCCCCCCAAGCGCGCCCTGGTGGGTTGTGCTCAGCCCAGCCCACCTCCGGTGCCCATCTTCTGGTATATAAGTCATTTTGACCTAGAAAATAAGGACAGGACTTTCGGGACGGAGCACCGTCGTCTCGAGGCAGAACTTGGACAGGAGCACTTTTGCCCTCCGGCGGAGCGATTCCGCCGGGGGAACTTCCCTCCCGGAGGGGGAAATCATCGTCGTCATCATCACCAACAACTCTCCCATCTTGGGGAGGGCAATCTAGATCTTCAGCAGAACCATCTCCTCTCAAACCCTAGTTCATCTCTTGTGTTCAATCTTTGTACCGGAACTATAGATTGGTGCTTGTGGGTGACTAGTAGTGTTGATTACATATTGTGGTTGATTACTATATGGTTTATTTGGTGGAAGATTGTATGTTCAGATCCAATATGCTATTTAATACCCCTCTGATCTTGAGCATGTTTATCACTTGTGAGTAGTTACTTTTGTTCTTGAGGTCACGGGAGAAATCTTGTTGCAAGTAATCATGTGAACTTGATGTGTGTTTGATATTTTGATAGTATGTATGTTGTGATTCCCTTAGTGGTGTCATGGGAACGTCGACTACATGACACTTCACCATATTTGGGCCTAAGGGAATGCATTGTGGAGTAGTTATTACATGATGGGTTGCGAGAGTGACAGAAGCTTAAACCCTAGTTTATGCGCTATTCCGTAAGGGACCGATTGGATCCAAAAGTTTAATGCTATGGTTAGAATTTATTCTTAATACTTTTCTCGTAGTTGCGGATGCTTGCGTGGGGGTTAATCATAAGTAGGAGGTTTTTTAAAGTAAGAACATCACCTAAGCACCGGTCCACCCACATATCAAATTATCAAAGTAGCGAACACAAATCGAACCAACATGATGAAAGTGACTAGATGAAATTCCCGTGTACCCTCAAGAACGCTTTGCTTATTATAAGAAACCGTTTATCCTATCCTTTGCCTCAAAAGGATTGGGCTACCTTGCTACACTTTTGTTACTACTATCATTACTTGTTCGTTACAAATTATCTTGATATCAAACTACTCTGTTACTTACAATTTCAGCACTTGCAGACATTACCTTGCTGAAAACCACATGTCATTTCCTTCTGCTCCTCGTTGGGTTCGACACTCTTACTTATCGAAAAGGCTACAATTGATCCCATATACTTGTGGGTCATCAAGGCCATTTTCTAACATCGTATGTGTACGTGTCCCTGGGTGCATGTTTAGTCCACATGCAAGAAATTTCTAACATCGAGAATCTTGATTTTAAAATCGAGGAAATCCAAAACTAAGTTGAAATTCATGAAACTTATCGTGGTGTCATATGGACACCAATAGACTGTGATATTGTTTTTTCAAATTTGAGACAAGGTTTGATATAATCTTCTTACAGACAGGAAATATCAATAATTATCAACCAATATCACAAACGGACTCTTTATTCGAACCATGTGCGTTAGACCAACAATGTACGTGTCGTGCTTCGGTTAAGCAATAAAGCGGTAGAATTAATCATCAAAAGAAAAAAATCAATATAATACGTGCCGCGCACACGTCCCGTGTGTCTTACGAGCACGCGTGAGTTGACGAGACACATACTAGCAGTTCGCCGCGCAGGCAGACCGGGAGGCCGAGGCATGCACATGTTCGCTACACACTCACTGTGGGGCGTGCTAGTAGCTGTGTGAAATGACAGTAGGCATGCCGGTAGTTCACTGCGCCGTGCTACATCCAAGCGGTGCATTTCCCCCGGATCAATGCCGTACGCGCTCATCTCCCTAAACTTAAGCACCTCAGGCTCATTGCCGTCCGCATCTCGAAGGAGGATTTGGAGCACCTACTCGTCGGATGTACGGCGCTCGAGTACCTTCATCTTCATGCGATGGATGGGTTCAGTAGCCTCCACATCACCTCGACGAATGCCCGTGCGATTTATGTGCATTGCTGGCGCCACCCAAGGCTGACAGTTGAGGTGTTTCACGATATGGTCATTGAGAATGCGCCTTTCCTCGAGAGATTGTATGTACTTGATAAATTAGGTCTAGCAAGAATCAGGGTCATTCACGCACTGAAATTGACAGTGTTGGGCTATTCGTGTGTTGAATTCAATGAACTTGTTACTGGATCATTATCTGTTCAGGTACACCAGTCTTCTTCTTCTCCCTCTTATATATTATTGGACAACACAATTTGATCTATATGTTCGCCTGTCATCCAGAAAATGATTCCCACAAGCTTGACCCGGCCTCTGTGCACAGTGAAGATCTTGGCACCACAATATGTCGGCCCTGGTCTAGATGAAGTTGTTAGATTCCTTAGATGCTTTCCTTGCACGGAGAAGCTATACATCGATGTGATGCTCCTTTCCTGTTAATCGTTAACCACAACGGAGCTCATTTTTTGTTACTATTACCCATGATTACAATGACAAATGTAGAATGATTTCTAAACGAATTTTTGAGGATTTCAATACATATTTTTTTGAGATGCTAGTGTTGTACGCGTTTTATTCCTTTGCCCGATATGCTTCCATGATAAAAGTTTATCATGGAAAATTGAAGGTGACATTTCACTCTTTTCATGTATTTTAGAAATCCTGCAAATCAAAGAGGCCCGAAGTGTTCAAATCTACAGCTAGGCACTAATATGCTGTCTTCGTTTGCAGATACTAGCAGGCATGAAAGTAGAAAATGTTGGGGAATATAACAATCCCATTGAATGCCTTGATCTTCATCTCATAGAAATTACTTTCAACGAGTACCGAGGCACCACACCTGAAATTAAATTCGCCAGGTTCTTTGTTGAGAAAGCAAGGTTACTCAAGGTAATGAGGTTTGCCCTATATTTACTGCGTAGAAGTGAATGGATTGGTAAAGAGCGCAGGCGTGTACAGCTGAATGGAAAAGGCCCTGCAGAAGCTGAATTTCAGTTTGTAACTTCATATGACAGATTATTCAGAAGTCACTATATCGAGCCACTATATGACTTCTCGGTGGCTGATCCTTTCGCAGAAATAATGCATGAAAAAGATTCTGAAGAAGATGAATTTTATGTGTCTGAATAGTTTGAACCTTGTAATCTTTGATTTTGGGCCATGTAATGCCGATATTTGAACCTTGCAATATTTATGGTTTTGTAATATAACGTAATTAGATGTTTAATTTGGTTTTGCAATCATGTCCTGTTATAATTATATATATGTTCTTCTTCTGTACACAGAGCATAGATGTTGTGCAGACAGAGCATATCACATTGCACACGGACTATACTAGGGAACCCTTCGGTGATGAATTCATCAATCGCAAATGGTTGTATACCAGCAAGCATTTGCCCACAACACACACGGCTTATTCCATCACAAACAGCTCGGATGGATCAACTGTATGTCACATATCGCACACGCAACTCTAACCTAATTCGTGCTTGATGTCTCCGCCATTGCTCTGTGACGCTCGGATAGTTAAGCTACAGTAATCCCATGCTAATGTTGCCACGTCATCACTTTTACTATTGCTAAGTCCCACGTTAATTCAAATCAATTCAAAATCAAAATTCAAACTCAAGTCAAACCATAAAAGTTTTCAAATGTCAAAACTAAAATGTTCAAAATGTAGCAAATAAATCACAGATGGGAATGGTGGAGAAACCACATTTTGATAAAATGTTTAGATGCAATAAATTAATTGAAACCGGGGCTAAACAATTATTTAAATGTTTTTAAAATAATAAACTATTACAAACCATTTTATTTTATGAGCTAAATTAATTATGGCAGAGGCACAATTTGTAACACTAATTTAGGTGCACTTTTTTATTAAAACTAAAATGAATAGAAACTAAAGTGAAAAACAGAAGGGAAAGTAAAACAAAACAAAAAAATAATAAAAGACCCCCCCCCCAACTGGGCCTCGGCCCAGAAGGCTACCAGGCTGCCAGGCCGGCCCAGTCGCGCCCTCTACTAACCCCCCTGGGCGCCCGAAACCCTAGCCCCTCTCCCCCACCCCCTGACCGCCTCTCCCTCTGCCTCTCCCCCGATCCAGATCGGGATCGGGCCGACGACCGCGCCCCGACGCCAGTGCCCCACCCCGTCGCTGGACCTCCTCCGCCATCACCACCGCCGGACTACCTCGTCCCTGCCTCTCCCCGAGTCGCCCCCACGAGCCTCGCCGCCCGGTACAACTACACCACCCGTGAGCTCCTCCCCTTCGTCACCCCCTCTGCCATTGCAGTCCGCGCCTCTACGCGCGAGGCCACGCCCCGGCTGAACCACCCGCAACGCCCGCCCGCGATGGTCGCGCCCCGCACCACCGGGCCGTGCCCCTGCTCACCATACCCCGCCTCGCCTGTGCCCCGCACGCTGACCCCTCCCGCGTGCTCCGCCCCACGCGTCGCTCCGGCCGCCTGCTGCGCGCGCTCTGCCTCCACGCAACGCCTCTGCTACTCCCCAGCGTGCCCCCTGCTCGCGTCATCGCCGATGTCTGCACTGCCGCTCTGCTTTGCCTGCAGTCGCTGCACGCCGCCCACTCACCGGCCCGACCCTGCTGCCACTTCTGGCCTCGCCTCGCCTTCTGCTTCTGCCCCTGCAGCCCCATGGCCACAACGCTCATCACCGCCCCCCTGCCCGGCGTCCGCTCCGGCCACGCACCCCCCGAGCTCTGCTCCGCCCTTGACCCCTGCTACCTCTTGAGCTTGCGTTGGATTTCCTTGAAGAGGAAAGGATGATGCAGCAAAGTAGCGTAAGTATTTCCCTCAGTTTTTGAGAACCAAGGTATCAATCCAGTAGGATGCCACGCGCGAATCCCTCGTACCTACACAAAGCAAATAACTCCTCGCAACCAACGCGAATAGGGGTTGTCAATCCCTTCACGGTCACTTACGAGAGTGAGATCTGATAGATATGATAGATAATATTTTTGGTATTTTTGGTATAAAGATGCAAAGTAAAATAAAAGAAAAGTAAAAAGCAAAGCGATAATAAAGTGATGGAAGATTAATATGATGAAGATAGACCCGAGGGCCATAGGTTTCACTAGTGGCTTCTCTCAAGAGCATAAGTATTTTACAGTGGGTGAACGAATTACTGTTGAGCAATTGACGGAATTGAGCATAGTTATGAGAATATCTAGGTATGATCATGTATATAGGCATCACGTCCGAGACAAGTAGACCTACTCCTGTCTGCATCTACTACTATTACTCCACTCATCGACCGCCATCCACCATGCATCTAGAGTATTAAGTTCAAGAAAAAAGAGTAACGCCTTAAGCAAGATGACATGATGTAGAGGGATAAATTCATGCAATATGATAAAAAACCCATCTTGTTATCCTCGATGGCAACAATACAATACGTGCCTTGCTGGCCCTCATCCTTTGGGAAAGGACACCGCAAGATTGAACCCAAAGCTAAGAACTTCTCCCATTGCAAGAAAAACCAATCTAGTAGGCCAAACCAAACTGATAATTCGAAGAGACTTGCAAAGATAACCAATCATACATAAAAGAATTTAGAGAAGATTCAAATATTGTTCATAGATAATCTTGATCATAAACCCACAATTCATCGGTCTCAACAAACATACCGCAAAAACAAGATTACATCGAATAGATCAGTGGTGACCTTAGTTCAACATCTCCCAAGGGCATTAGGGGCACCTGAAGGGGTTTTCGAAAGAATGTAACCACGAAGAGTTCATGGTACACATGCATCATTATGCATCAACTAGTCTCTTGACAATGCAATCATGAACAAGGTAAGGTCATAAGTAGGGGTATGCATCATGTGGTGGTTCACAACAAGTTTAACACTGTCATATTTCATCATCGTGCAATCGGAAAAAGGGTACCGATGAACAAGAGGGGTGTCATGGTCAAAGGGCTGCTTGCCTTGGTTGGCTTGTTCTTCGAGGTCTTCAAATCCTTCTCCTCCTTCCTACTCGTCCTCGAGTAGGTAAATGATAAAAAAATATGCTACTTGGCATAATTTCAATGTAATTCTTCTTAATTGTGGTATGAATATTCAGATCCGAAAGATTCAAGATAAAAGTTCATATTGACATAAAAATAATAATACTTCAAGCATACTAACCAAGCAATTACGTCTTCGCAAAATAACATGGCCAAAGAAAGTTCATCCCTACAAAATCATATAGTTTAGTCATGCTCCATTTTCGTCACACAAGAATGCTCTCATCATGCACAACCCCGATGACAAGCCAAGCAATTGTTTCATACTTTAGTAATCTCAAACCTATAAACTTTCACGCAATATATGAGCGCAAGCCATGGACATAGCACTATGGGTGGAATAAAATATGATGATGGGGGTTATGTGGAGAAGACAAAAAAGGAGAAGTTCTCACATCAACGAGGCTAATCAATAGGCTATGGAGATGCCCATCGATTGATGTTAATGCAAGGAGTAGGGATTGCCATGCAACGGATGCACTAGAGCTATAAATGTATGAAAGCTCAAAAAAAGAAACTAAGTGGGTGTGCATCCAACTTGCTTGCTCACGAAGACCTAGGGCACTTGAGGAGGCCCATTGTTGGAATATACAAGCCAAGTTCTATAATGAAATATTCCCACTAGTATATGAAAGTGACAAAACAAGAGACTCTCTATCATGATGATTATGGTGCTACTTTGAAGCACAAGTGTGGCAAAGGATAGTAACATTGTCCCTTCTCTCTTTTTCTCTCATTTTTTTGTGGGCTTCTTTGGCCTCTTTTATTTTTGGGCTCTTTTGGCCTCTTTTATTTTTGATAACCTCACATGGGACAATGATCTAGAAAATGATGATCATCACACTTCTATTTATTTACAATTGAATGATTACAACTCGATACTAGAACAAAGTATGACTATATGAATGCCTCCGGCGGCGTACCGGGATATGCGATGAATCAAGAGTGACATGTATGAAAGAATTATGAACAGTGGCTTTGCCACAAATACTATGTCAACTACATGATCATGCTAAGCAATATGACAATGATGAATGTGTCATGATGAACGGAATGGTGGAAAGTTGCATGGCAATATATCTCGGAATGGCTATGGAAATGCCATAATAGGTAGGTATGTTGGCTGTTTTGAGGAAGATATAAGGAGGTTTATGTGTGAAAGAGCGTATCATATCACGGGGTTTGGATGCACCTGCGAAGTGTGCACCAACTCTCAATGTGAGAAAGGGCAATGCACGGTACCGAAGAGGCTAGCAATGATGGAAGGGTGAGAGTGCGTATAATCCATGGACTCAACATTAGTCATAAAGAACTCACATACTTATTGCAAAAATCTACAAGCCATCAAAAACCAAAGCACTATGCCCATGCTCCTAGGGGGATAGATGTTGGGGAACGTAGTAATTTCAAAAAAATTCCTACGCACACGCAAGATCATGGTGATGCATAGCAACGAGAGGGGAGAGTGTTGTCCACGTACCCTCGTAGACCGAAAGCGGAAGCGTTATAACAACGCGGTTGATGTAGTCGTACGTCTTCACGGCCCGACCGATCAAGCACCGAAACTACGGCACCTCCGAGTTCTAGCTAACGTTCAGCTCGATGACGATCCCTGGACTCCGATCCAGCAGAATGTCGGGGAAGAGTTCTGTCAGCACGACGGCATGGTGACGATCTTGATGTTCTACCGTCGCAGGGCTTTGCCTAAGCACCGCTACAATATTATCGAGGAGAACTATGGTGGAGGGGCGCACCACACACGGCTAAGAGATCTCAAGGATCAATTGTTGTGTCTTTGGGGTGCCCCCTTGCCCCCGTATATAAAGGAGCAAGGGGGATGCCGGCCGGCCCTCTATGGCGCGCCCCCAAGAGGGGAATCCTACTAGGACTCCAAGTCCTAGTAGGTTTCCACCTAAAGGGAGAGGGGGGAAGGAAGGAGAGGGAGAGGGAGAAGGAAGAGGCGCCCCCTCTCCTAGTCCAATTCGGACCAGAGGGGGAGGGGGCGTGCGGCCTGCCCTGGCCGCCCCTCTCTCTCTCTCTCCACTAAGGCCCATCGAGGCACATTAGTTCCCCCGGGGGTTCCGATAACCCTCCGGCACTCTGGTTTTATCCGAAACTTCTCCGGAACACTTCCGGTGTCTGAATATAGTCGTCCAATATATCAATCTTCATGTCTCGACCATTTCGAGACTCCTCGTCATGTCCGTAATCACATCCAGGCCTCCGAACAAACTTCGGTACATCAAAACTCATAAACTCATAATATAACTGTCATCGAAACCTTAAGCGTGCGGACCCTATGGGTTCGAGAACTATGTAGACATGACCGAGAACCATTCCGGGTCAATAACCAATAGCGGAACCTGGATGCTCATATTGGCTCCTACATATTCTACGAAGATCTTTATCGGTCAAACCGCATAACAACATACGTTGTTCCCTTTGTCATCGGTATGTTACTTGCCCGAGATTCGATCATCGGTATCTCAATACCTAGTTCAATCTCGTTACCGGCAAGTCTCTTTACTCGTTCCGTGATACATCATCCCGCAACTAACTCATTAATTGCAATGCTTGCAAGGCTTAAGTGATGTCCATTACCGAGTGGGCCCAGAGATACCTCTCCGACAATCGGAGTGACAAATCCTAATCTCGAAATACGCCAACCCAACAAGTACCTTCGGAGACACCTGTAGAGCACCTTTATAATCACCCGATTCACGTTGTGACATTTGGTAGCATACAAAGTGTTCCTCCGTAAACGGAGTTGGATAATCTCATAGTCATAGGAACATGTATAAGTCATGAAGAAAGCAATAGCAACATACTAAACGATCAAGTGCTAAGCTAACGGAATGGGTCAAGTCAATCACATCATTCTCCTAATGATGTGATCCCGTTAATCAAATGACAACTCATGTCTATGGTTAGGAAACATAAACATCTTCGATTAACGAGCTAGTCAAGTAGAGGCATACTAGTGACACTCTGTTTGTCTATGTATTCACACATGTATTATGTTTCCGGTTAATACAATTCTAGCATGAATAATAAACATTTATCATGATATAAGGAAATAAATAATAACTTTATTTTGCCTCTAGGGCATATTTCCTTCAGTCTCCCACTTGCACTAGAGTCAGTAATCTAGTTCACATCACCATGTGATTTAACACCAATAGTTCACATCACCATGTGATTAACACCCATAGTTCACATCGTCATGTGACCAACACCCAAAGGGTTTACTAGAGTCAATAATCTAGTTCACATCGCTATGTGATTAACACCCAAAGAGTACTAAGGTGTGATCATGTTTTGCTTGTGAGATAAGTTTAGTCAACGGGTCTGCCATATTCAGATCCGTATGTATTTTGCAAATTTCTATGTCAACAATGCTCTTCACGGAGCTACTTTAGCTAATTGCTCCCACTTTCAGTATGTATCCAGATTGAGACTTAGAGTCATCTCGATCAGTGTTAAAACTTGCATCGACGTAACCCTTTACAACGAACCTTTTTGTCATCTCCATAATCGAGAATTATATCCTTATTCCACTAAGGATAATTTTGACCGCTGTCCAGTGATCTACTCCTAGATCACTATTGTACTCCCTTGCCAAAATCAGTGTAGGGTATACAATAGATCTGGTACACAGCATGGCATACTTTATAGAACCTATGGCTGAGGCATAGGGAATGACTTTCATTCTCTTTCTATCTTCTACCGTGGTCGGGCTTTGAGTCTTACTCAATTTCACACCTTGTAACACAGGCAAGAACTCTTTCTTTGACTGTTCCATTTTGAACTACTTCAAAATCTTGTCAAGGTATGTACTTATTGAAAAAACTTATCAAGCATCTTGATCTATCTCTATAGATCTTGATGCTGAATATGTAAGCAGCTTCACTGAGGTCTTTCTTTGAAAAAACTCCTTTCAAACACTCCTTTATGCTTTGTAGAATAATTCTACACTATTTTCGATCAACAATATGTCATTCACATATACTTATCAGAAATGATGTAGTGCTCCCACTCACTTTTTGTAAATACAGGCTTCACTGTAAGTCTGTATAAAACTATATGCTTTGATCAACTCATCAAAGTATATTCCAACTCCGAGATGCTTGCACCAGTCCATAGAAGGATCGCTGGAGCTTGCATATTTTGTTAGCACCTTTAGGATTGACAAAACCTTCTGGTTGCATCATATACAACTCTTCTTTAATAAATCCATTAATGAATGTAGTTTTTGTTTATCCAATTGCCAGATTTCATAAAATGCGGCAATTGCAAACATGATTTGGACAGACTTAAGCATAGATACGAGTGAGAAACTCTCATCGTAGTCAACACCTTGAACTTGTCGAAAACCTTTTGCGACAAGTCTAGCTTTGTAGATAGTAACGCTACTATCAGCGTCCGCCTTCCTCTTGGAAATCCATTTATTTTATATGGCTTGCCGATCATCGGGCAAGTCAACCAAAGTCCACACTTTGTTCTCATACATGGATCCCATCTCAGATTTCATGGCCTCAAGACATTTTGCGGAATCTAGGCTCATCATCGCTTCCTCATAGTTCGCAGGTTCGTCATGGTCTAGTAACATGACTTCCAGAACAGGACTACCGTACCACTCTGGTGCGGATCTTATTCTGGTTGACCTACAAGGTTTGGTAGTAACTTGATCTGAAGTTTCATGATCATCATCATTAACTTCCTCACTAATTTGTGTAGGCATCACTGGAACTGATTTCAATGATGAACTACTTTCCAATTCGAGAGAAGGTACAGTTACCTCATCAAGTTCTACTTTCCTCCCACTCACTTCTTTCGAGAGAAACTCCTTCTCTAGAAAGGATCCATTCTTAGCAACGAATGTCTTGCCTTCGGATCTGTGATAGAAGGTGTACCCAACTGTCTCCTTTGGGTATCCTATGAAGACGCACTTCTTCGATTTGGGTTCGAGCTTATCATGTTGAAACTTTTTCACATAAGCATCACAGCCCCAAACTTTAAGAAACGACAGCTTAGGTTTATTGCTAAACCATAGTTCATACGGTGTCGTCTCAACGGATTTAGATGGTGCCCTATTTAACGTGAATGCAGCTGTCTCTAATGCATACTCCCAAAACGATAGTGGTAAATCGGTAAGAGACATCATAGATCGCACCATATCTAATAAAGTACAGTTATGGCGTTCGGACACACCGTTACACTGTGGTGTTCCAGGTGGCATGAGTTTGTGAAACTATTCCACATTGTTTTAACTGAAGGCCAAACTCGCAACTCAAATATTCATTTCCATGATCAGATCGCAGAAACTTTATTTTCTTGTTACGATGATTTTACACTTCACTCTGAAATTCTTTGAACCTTTCAACTATTTCAGACTTATGTTTCATCTAGTAGATATACGCATATTTGCTCAAATCATTTGTGAAGGTCAGAAAATAATGATACCCGCCACGAGCCTTAATACTCATTGGCCTTCATACATCAGTATGTATTATTTCCAACAAGTTTGTTGCTCGTTCCATTGTTCCGAAGAACGGAGTTTTAGTCATCTTGCCCAAAAGGCACGATTCGCAAGCATCAAATGATTCATAACCAAGTGATTCCAAAAGTCCATCTTTATGGAGTTTCTTCATGCGCTTTACACCGATACGACCCAAACGGTAGTGCCACAAATAAGTTGCACTATCATTATCAACTTTGCATCTTTTGGCATCAATATTATGTATATGTGTATCACTACGACCGAGATCCAACAAACTATTTTCATTGGGTGTATGACCATCGATGGTTTTATTCATGTAAACAGAACAACAATTATTCTCTGACTTTAAATGAATAACCGTATTGCAATAAACATGATCAAATCATATTCATCCTCAACGCAAACGCCAAATAACATTTATTTAGGTTTAACACTAATCTCGAAAATATAGGGAGTGTGCGATGATGATCATATCAATCTTGGAACCACTTCCAACACACATCGCCACTTCACCCTCAACTAGTCTCTGTTTATTCTGTAACAACTGTTTCGAGTTACTAATCTTAGCAACCGAACAAGTATCAAATACCCAGGGGTTACTATAAACACTAGTAAGGTACACATCAATAACCTGTATATCAAATATACCTTTGTTCACTTTGCCATCCTTCTTATCCGCCAAATACTTGGGGCAGTTCCGCTTCCAGTGACCAGTTCCTTTGCAGTAGAAGCACTCAGTCTCAGGCTTAGGTCCAGACTTGGGCTTCTCCACTTGAGCAGCAACTCGCTTGCCGTTCTTCTTGAAGTTCCCCTTCTTCCCTTTGCCCTTTACTTGAAACTAGTGGTCTTGTCAACCATCAACACTTGATGTTTTTCTTGATTTCTACCTTCGTCGATTTCAACATCACGAAGGGCTCGGGAATTGTTTTCGTCATCCCTTGCATACTATAGTCCATCACGAAGTTCTAGTAACTTGGTGATGGTGACTAGAGAACTCTGTCAATCACTATCTTATCTGGAATATTAACTCCCACTTGATTCAAGCGATTGTAGTACCCAGACAATATGAGCACATGCTCACTAGTTGAGCGATTCTCCTCCATCTTTTAGCTATAGAACTTGTTGGAGACTTCATATCTCTCAACTCGGGTATTTGCTTGAAATATTAAGTTCAACTCCTGGAACATCTCATATGGTCCAAAACGTTCAAAACATCTTTGAAGTCCCGATTCTAAGCCGTTAAATATGGTGCACTAAACTATCAAGTAGTCATCATATTGAGCTAGCCAAAGGTTCATAACGTCTGCATCTGCTCTTGCAATAGGTCTGTCACCTAGCGGTGCATCAAGGATATAATTCTTCTGTGCAGAAATGAGGTTTATCCTCAGATCACGGACCAAGTCCGCATCATTGCTACTAACATTTTTCAACTTGTTTTTCTCTAGGAACATATCAAAATATAAACGGGGAGCAACAACGCGAGCTATTGATCTACAACATAGATATGCTAATACTACCAGGACTAAGTTCAAGATAAATTTATGTTCAATTAATCATATTACTTAAGAACTCCCACTTAGATAGACATCCCTCTAATCCTCTAAGTGATCATGTGATCCAAATCAACTAAACCATGTCCGATCATCACGTGAGATGGAGTAGTTTCAATGGTGAACATCACTATGTTGATCATATCTACTATATGATTCACGCTCGACCTTTCGGTCTCCGTGTTCCGAGGCCATATCTGGTATGTGCTAGGCTCGTCAAGTTTAACCTGAGTATTCCGCGTGTGCAACTGTTTTGCACCCGTTGTATTTGAACGTAGAGCCTATCACACCCGATCATCACGTGGTGTCTCAGCACGAAGAACTTTCGCAACCGTGCATACTCAGGGAGAACAATTATACTTTGATAATTTAGTGAGGGATCATCTTATAATGTTACCATCAACCAAAGCAAGATAAGATGCATAAAAGATAAACATCACATGCAATCAATATAAGTGATATGATATGGCCATCATCATCTTGTGCTTGTGATCTCCATCTCTGAAGCACCGTCATGATCACCATTGTCACTGGCGCGACACCTTGATCTCCATCGTAGCATCGTTGTCGTCTCGCCAATCTTATGCTTCTACGACTATCGCTACCGCTTAGTGATAAAGTAAAGCATTACAAGGCGATTGCATTGCATACAATAAGCGACAACCATATGGCTCTCGCCGATTGCCGATAACTTCGGTTACAAAACATGATCATCTCATACAATAAAATATAGCATCATGTCTTGACCATATCACATCACAACATGCCCTGCAAAAACAAGTTAGACGTCATCTACTTTGTTGTTGCAAGTTTTACGTGGCTGCTACGGGCTTAGCAAGAACCGTTCTTACCTATGCATCAAAACCACAACGATAGTTTGTCAAGTTGGTGATGTTTTAACCTTCGCAAGGACCGGGCGTAGCCACACTCGGTTCAACTAAAGTTGGAGAAACTGACACCCGCTAGCCACCTCTGTGCAAAGCACGTCGGGAGAATCGGTCTCGCGTAAGCGTACACGTAATGTCGGTCCGGGCCGCTTCATCCAACAATATCGCCGAACCAAAGTATGAAATGCTGGTAGGCATGGCAATGGGGCCCCATACCCGCCAAACCCATGGGGATTTCATCTATTAGGGGGTGGGGATGGGCGAAAAACATCCCCATGGGGATATTTACAAAATTAATTTATTCCCCATAGGGTACAATGGGGATGGGACGATATCCTATTCCCCAGACCCAATACCCATCGGTGACCCGGTTAGTAACTGTGACACAACGGTCAACCTTAAAATATTCACAAACAAACTTGCGAAAACAAAAAAATGCTCTAAAAAAACCTTAAACCTATCTCACGTCCTCACCTCAGTTGCCACCATGACCAAGAAGTTAGTACGACCTAGATAGGCATTAGCAGGACAAGGACAACACCATTTATGTATGTTGATTATAGGGTGTCATATTATGTATATGAGTATTTGTTTATGGGGATGGGGACCCTAATGGGGCCCCGTTTCCCAGTGGGGCATGGGTATGGGGAAATTTCATCCCCAGTCATGTAAACGGGGATGGGGATGGGATGATAGGGAATAGATGGGGATGGGTATGTTGTAGGTATCCCCACAGGGGATTGTCCCCATTGCTATCCCTGCATTATGGTAAGCAGTATGACTTGTATCGCCCACAACTCACTTGTGTTCTACTCGTGCATATAACATCTACGCATAAAACCTGGCTCGGATGCCACTGTTGGGGAACATAGTAATTTCAAAAATTTCCTACGCTACATAAGATCATGGTGATGCATAGCAACGAGAGGAGAGTGTTGTCCATGTACCCTCGTGAGACCGAAAGCGAAGCGTTATAACAACGCGGTTGATGTAGTCGTACGTCTTCACGGCCCGACCGATCAAGCACCGAAACTACGGCACCTCCGAGTTCTAGCACACGTTCAGTTCGATGATGATCCCCGGACTCCGATCTAGCAGAATGTTGGGGAAGATTCTATCAGCACGACGGCATGGTGACGATCTTGATGTTCTACCGTCGCAGGGCTTCGCCTAAGCACCGCTACAATATTATCGAGGAGAACTATGGTGGAGGGGGGCACCGCACACGGCTAAGAGATCTCAAGGATCAATTGTTGTGTCTTTGGAGTGCCCCCTTGCCCCCGTATATAAAGGAGCAAGGGGGAGGCCGGCCGGCCCTCTATGGCGTGCCCCCCAAGAGGGGAATCCTACTAGGACTCCAAGTCCAAGTAGGTTTCCACCTAAAGGGAGAGAGGGGGAAGGAAGGAGAGGGAGAGGGAGAAGGAAAGGGGGGCGCCGCCCCCCTCTCCTGGTCCAATTCGGACCAGAGGGGGAGGGGGAGTGCGTCCTGCCCTGGCTGCCCCTCTCTCTCTCCACTAAGGCCCATCGAGGCCCATTAGTTCCCCTGGGGGTTCCGATAACCCTCCGGCACTCCGGTTTTATCCGAAACTTCTCCGGAACACTTCCGGTGTCCGAATATAGTCGTCCAATATATCAATCTTCATGTCTCGACCATTTCGAGACTCCTCGTCATGTCCGTAATCACATCCAGGCCTCCGAACAAACTTCGGTACATCAAAACTCATAAACTCATAATATAACTGTCATCGAAACCTTAAGCGTGCGGACCCTACAGGTTCGAGAACTATGTAGACATGACCGAGAACCATTCCGGGTCAATAACCAATAGCGGAACCTGGATGCTCATATTGGCTCCTACTTATTCTACGAAGATCTTTATCGGTCAAACCGCATAACAACATACATTGTTCCCTTTGTCATCGGTATGTTACTTGCCCGAGATTTGATCGTCGGTATCTCAATACCTAGTTCAATCTCGTTACCGGCAAGTCTCTTTACTCGTTCCGTAATATATCATCCCGCAACTAACTCATTAGTTGGAATGCTTTCAAGGCTTAAGTGATGTGCATTACCGAGTGGGCCCAGAGATACCTCTCCGACAATCGGAGTGACAAATCCTAATCTCGAAATACGCCAACCCAACAAGTACCTTCGGAGACACCTGTAGAGCACCTTTATAATCACCCAGTTACGTTGTGATGTTTGGTAGCACACAAAGTGTTCCTCCGGTAAATGGGAGTTGCATAATCTCATAGTCATAGGAACATGTATAAGTCATGAAGAAAGCAATAGCAACATACTAAACGATCAAGTGCTAAGCTAACGGAATGGGTCAAGTCAATCACATCATTATCCTAATGATGTGATCCCATTAATAAAATGACTCATGTCTATGGTTAGGAAACATAAACATCTTTGATTAACGAGCTAGTCAAGTAGAGGCATACTAGTGACACTCTGTTTGTCTATGTATTCACACATGTATTATGTTTCCGGTTAATACAATTCTAGCATGAATAATAAACATTTATCATGATATAAGGAAATAAATAATAACTTTATTTTGCCTCTAGGGCATATTTCCTTCAATAGATTGGTAGGAAAATACCATCGCTCGTCCCCGACCGCCACTCATAAGGAGGACAATCAAAGAACACCTCATGTTTCAAATTTACTACATAACGTTTACCATAAGTGCATGCTACGGGACTTGCAAACTTCAACACAAGCATTTCTCAAATTCACAACTACTCAACTAGCACGACTTTGATATTATCACCTCCATATCTCAAAACAATTATCAAGCATCAAACTTTTCTTAGTATCCAACACACTCATAAGAAAGTTTTTACTATTTTTGTATACCTAGCATATTAGGATTATTAAGCAAATTATCATGCTATTAAAGACTCTCAAAATAATCTAAGTGAAGCATGAGAGATCAATAGTTTCTTTAAAACAAATCCACCACCGTGCTCTAAAAGATATAAGTGAAGTACTAGAGCAAAACTATATAACTTCAAAAGATATAAGTGAAGCACAAAGAGTATTCTAATAATTTCCAAATCATGTATGGCTCTCTCAAAAGGTGTATACAGCAAGGATGATTGTGGTAAACTAAAAAGTAAAGACTAAAATCATACAAGACGCTCCAAGCAAAACACATATCATGTGGTGCATAAAAATATAGCTCCAAGTAAAGTTACCGATGGAAGTAGACGAAAGAGCTTTGACTTTTTGATGTCCTTAGATTATCTTGGGGGTGCCATGGGCATCCCCAAGCTTAGGCTCTTTCCACTCCTTGTTCCATAATCCATCAAAAGATTTCACCCAAAACTTGAAAACTTCACAACACAAAACTCAACAGAAATCTCGTGAGCTCCGTTAGCGAAAGAAAACAAAAGACCACTTCAAGGTACTGTAATGAACTCATTCTTTATTTATATTGGTGTTAAACCTACTGTATTCCAACTTCTCTATGGTTTATAAACTATTTTACTAGCCATAGATTCATCAAAATAAGCAAACAACACACGAAAAACAGAATCTGTCAAAAACAGAACAATCTGTAGTAATTTGTAACTAACGCAAACTTCTGGAACTCCAAAAATTCATCCAAATAGTACGACCTAGGAAATTTGTTTATTGATCATAAGCAATTGGAATAACTATTTTATCACGTTCTGATGATTTTTAACAATTGTTTTCGTGAACCGAAAGTTTCTGGAAATTACAGCAAGATCAAATAACTATCATCCAAGAAGATCCTATAGGTTTAACTTGGCACAAACACTAATTAAAACATAAAACCACATCTAAACAGAAGGTATATGGATTATTTAATCCTAAATAGAAGCAAAAACAAAAACTAAAAATAAAATTGGGTTGCCTCCCAACAAGCACTATTGTTTAACGCCCCTAGCTAAAAGCGAGGATAGAACTAGGTATTGCCATCTTTGGTAGGCAATCCATAAGTGGCTCTCATAATAGATTCATAAGGTAATTTAATTTTATTTCTATGAAAGTGTTCCATGCCTTTATTTAATGGAAATTGGAATCTAATATTCCCTTCCTTCATATCAATAATTGCACCAATCGTTCTAAGGAAAGGTCTACCAAGAATAATAGGACATGAAGGATTGCAATCTATATCAAGAACGATAAAATCTACGGGCACATAATTCCTATTTGCAACAATAAGAACATCATTAATTCTTCCCATAGGATTTTTAATAGTGGAATCTGCAAGATGCAAGTTTAGAGAGCAATCATCAAAGTCACGGAAATCTAGCAAATCACACAAAGTTTTGGGAATAGTAGAGAAACTAGCACCCAAATCACAAAAAGCATTAAACTCATGACCTTTAATTTTAATTTTGATAGTAGGTTCCCACTCATCATAGAGTTTCCTAGGGATAGAAACTTCCAACTCAAGTTTTTCTTCACAAGATTGCATCAAGGCATCAACGATATGTTTAGTAAAAGCTTTAGTTTGACTATAAGCATGCGGAGAATTTAGCACGGATTGCAACAAGGAAATACAATCAATTAAAGAGCAAATTTCATAATTAAATTCCTTGAAATCCAAAATAGTGGGTTTAGCAACATCTAGGGTTTTGCTTTCTTCAATCCCACTTTTATCAATTTTATCATCAAGATCTAAATACTCTGAATTCTTGGAACACCTTCTAGGTAAAGGTGGATCATATTCAGTCCCATCATTATCAAGATTCATATTCTAAAACAAAGATTTAATAGGGGACACATCAATAACTTTTAGATCTTCATCTTTATTTTCATGGAAATTGGAAGAACACGCTTAAATAAAGGCATCTTTCGTAGCACGCATCCTAGCGGTTCTTTCCTTGCACTCATCAATGGAAATTCTCATGGCTTTGAGAGACTCACTGATATCATGCTTAGGAGGAATAGATCTAAGCTTTAAAGAATCAACCTCAAGAGAAATTCTATAACCGTTCCTAGCCAATTCATCAACTTTAAGCAATTTCTCTTCAAGCAAAGCATTAAAATTCTTTTGCGAATTCATAAACTCTTTAACACTAGTCTCAAATTCAGAGGGCATCTTATTAAAATTTCCATAAGAGTTGTTGTAGGAATTTCCATAATTATTAGAAGGATTACTAGGATAAGGCCTAGGATTAAAGTTCCCTCTATACGCGTTGTTACCAAAATTACTCCTACCAATAAAATTCACATCCATAGATTCATTATTATTCTCAATCAAAGTAGACAAAGGCATATCATTAGGATCAGAAGAAACACTCTTAGTAGCAAATAATTTCATAAGTTCATCCATCTTTCCACTCAAAACATTAATTTCTTCTATCGCATGCACTTTTTATTAGTAGATCTTTCGATTGTGCCATTGAGAATAATTAACCATAATATTATCTAGGAGTTTAGTAGCATCTCCTAAAGTGATTTCCATAAAAGTGCCTCCCGCGGCCGAATCTAAAAGATTTCTAGAACCAAAATTCAATCTGGCATAAATTTTTTGTATAAGCATCCACAAGTTCAAACCATGAGTAGGGCAATTACGTATCATTAATTTCATTCTCTCCCAAGCTTGTGCAACATGTTCATGATAAAGTTGCTTAAAATCATAATATCGTTTCTAAAAGAGATGATCTTAGCGGGAGGAAAATAATTAGAGATAAAAAGCATCTTTGCACTTGTTCCAAGAATCAATACTATTTTTAGGCAAAGACGAAAACCAAGCTTTAGCACGATCTCTAAGCGAAAAAGAAAATAGCTTCAATTTAACAATATCATTATCAACATATTTCTTCTTTTGCATATCACACAAATCCACGAAGCTATTTAGATGAGTAGCGGTATCTTCACTAGGAAGGCCGGCGAATTGATCTTTCATAACAAGATTCAACAAAGTAGTATTGATTTCACAAGATTCAGTGTTGGTAAGAGGAGCAATCGGAGTGCTAAGGAAATCATTATTGTTGGTATTGGTGAAGTCACATAATTTGGTATTATCTTGAGCCATCGTGACAAACAAGCAATCTAACACACGAGCAAACAAAAAACAAGCGAGGAAAAAGGCAAACGGAAAAGAGAGGGCAAATAAAACGGCAAGGGTGAAGTGGGGGAGAGGAAAACGAGAGGCAAATGGCAAATAATGTAATGCGAGAGATAACTGATTGTGATGGGTACTTGGTATGTTGACTTTTGCGTAGACTCCCCGGCAACGGCACCAGAAATTCTTCTTGCTACCTCTTGAGCTTGCGTTGGATTTCCTTGAAGAGGAAAGGATGATGCAGCAAAGTAACGTAAGTATTTCCCTCAGTTTTTGAGAACCAAGGTATCAATCCACTAGGAGGCTACGCGCGAGTCCCTCGTACCTACACAAAGCAAATAACTCCTCGCAACCAACGCGAATAGGGGTTGTCAATCCCTTCACAGTCACTTACGAGAGTGAGATCTGATAGATATGATAGATGATATTTTTGGTATAAAGATGCAAAGTACAATAAAAGAAAAGTAAAAAAGCAAAGCGATAATAAAGTGATGGAAGATTAATATGATTAAGATAGACCCGGGGGCCATAGGTTTCACTAGTGGCTTCTCTCAAGAGCATAAGTATTTTACGGTGGGTGAACGAATTACTGTTGAGCAATTGACAGAATTGAGCATAGTTATGATAATATCTAGGTATGATCATGTATATAGGCATCACGTCCGAGACAAGTAGACCGACTCTTGCCTGCATCTACTACTATTACTCCACTCATCGACCGCTATCCAGCATGCATCTAGAGTATTAAGTTCAAGAAAACAGAGTAACGCCTTAAGCAAGATGACATGATGTAGAGGGATAAATTCATGCAATATGATAGAAACCCCATCTTGTTATCCTCAATGGCAACAATACAATAGGTGCCTTTCTGCCCCTACTTTCACTGGGAAAGGACACCGCAAGATTGAACCCAAAGCTAAGCACTTCTCCCATTGCAAGAAAAACCAATTTAGTAGGCCAAACCAAACTGATAATTCAAAGAGACTTGCAAAGATAACCAATCATACATAAAAGAATTCAGAGAAGATTCAAATATTGTTCATAGATAATCTTGATCATAAACCCACAATTCATCGGTCTCAACAAACACACCGCAAAAAGAAGATTATATCGAATAGATCAGTGGTGACCTTAGTTCAACATCTCCCAAGGGCATTAGGGGCACCCGAAGGGGTTTTCGAAAGAATGTAACCACGAAGAGTTCATGGTACACATGCATCATTATGCATCAACTAGTCTCTTGACAATGCAATCATGAACAAGGTAAGGTCATAAGCATTGTTGAGGAAATCGTTAACTGGTACCTGCTTGGTTGGCTGGCGAGTAGGGGATTAATCGGCTATTCGGCAAGTTAATCGGCCATTTAACCAATTAATCAGACGATGTTTTAGTTTATCGGCTACTCGGTGACCCTACGAGTAGGGATTAATCGGCAAGTTAACTGGTTAATCGGATGAATTCTTGAACATGGGTCATAAGTAGGGGTATGCATCATGTGGTGGTTCACAACAAGTTTACCACCGTCATATTTCATCATCGTGCAATCGGAAAAAAGGTACCGTTGAACAAGAGGGTGTCATGGTCAAAGGGCTGCTTGCCTTGGTTGGATGTTCTTCGAGGTCTTCAAATCCATCTCCTCCTTCTTCCTCAGCAACTTCGTCAAATACGGGATCTAATCTCGCAAGGAAATAATGGAAAAATAAGACAATAATGAAAATAGAAAAGTCAAAGTGCTCAGAAAAATGTCAACTTATATTTGTAAAATACTAGGAGGAAAACTAGGAAGGGGAAAATTCTTGGTTTTGGATTTCGAGTTAGGAGGACAGAGTAGTGGATTTTCAAACAGAGATTTTATTGTTCAAATTTGAATTAAATTAAATTTGAATAGTGCATAAAAGTGTAATGGATGTGTACGAAAGTTAGAGCAATAAATAGGCAGGATTATTCTGAGATTTTAGGAGTTGGAATTATTTCATTTGGATAAGTATTTTATCCTGTGGAATTTTTATAAAACAGACAGAAAAAGAAAAAGAAAAGTGACACTGTGCCACTGGGCCAGAATGGCCACAGTGTAGCAAGTCCAGAGGGAAATCAGCCCGCGCGAGGCCGCCACGTCGAAGGCGTAAAGGCGAAGTACGCCTTCAGCCGACGGGCGAACCGGTGCGCGCGCATGCGTTTTTGAACCTGACGGGTGGGTCCCACCCGTCAGGGCGTGAGGCTGACGGACCGGGCCCACGGCCGTCGTCGTCTATTTTCCGTACAGAGGCGACGACGAGCTCGCCGGCGGCGATATAGGGCACGGGAGGGTGCATGGGTGGTACCGTTGGACACAGGGGGATGTCGCCGTTCGGGTGGTGGTGGAGATGGCGTCGAGATAGCTGGTTCGCGGCGGCGAGTCACGTGGCGGAGGTGCCAAGCGTCGATGGTTCCGGCCGTTCACGGCTAAAAAAAGAGTGGGGAAGAGAGGGGAAAGGGTCAGCGATGCCGCGCGGTTCCAGATCTAGAGGAAACGGGGGCGGAGGAGGCCTGTACCACGCGAACGCCGACGAGCTGAGGCGGCGGAGCTCGAGATCGATCTCGAGCTCGGGTGGCTCTGGAAACAAATGGGTGGTGCGGGAGGTTGATTAGGAGTGTGGGGGAGCGACATGGAGTGAGAGAGGGGCTCGGGGTCGCCTTTTATAGGTTGGCCGAGGTCCACCGTAGGCGCGGCCTACTAGTGCCCGCGGGATCGGCTCGGGTGGCCATTAGAGAGGGAATGGATGGCTCGGGGGTGTTCGTGGGAGTGGTCTAGGGTGCCAGGGAGAGAGAGGAGGAGCGGGGCGAGCTGCGGGCGGGCCATAGGAGCGGCGCGAGCATTGTCCGAGCGGGGCGGCGCTCTGGCGCGAGCTGCAGGAGAGAGAGGAGGGTGCTGGAGCAAGTGGGCGGCTTGCTAGCGTTGAGCGGACGTCGAGGGGCATCGATTGCCGCATGGGGGAGGCTCGAGGTGGTCGGGGGACGCGGCGTCAATGGTCGGGTGCCCTGCCAGGCGCTCCAGAGCGTGACTTTGGCCGGCATCCACGGCTTTCCCGCGTCCGCGCACACCCACTTGTGTCTGGAGGCTGCAGGAGGTGTGGGCAAAAGTCCTGGGGAGCCTTGGATGCTCTAGAAAGCTGAGGGAGAGGAGGAAACTGAGAGAGAGGGAGGAATCCACTGTCCAGAGAAGAAAAATGGGGTCCTCCCCCCTTCATCATTGTTTCCTCGGGCAGAAAAGCATCTAGGTACTAGAGGGGGACTAGGAGGGGTTGTGGTAGAAAGTAAAACACATGGAGATTAGTGGAAGAGGACCAAACAGGGTTTTTGGTAAAGTGGCAGTAGGTGTTTGATGCTGGTTTGGGCAAGTACATGAGTTCCATTTGTCATGAGACTCCACAGGGTGAAATGGCACATATAATTAGGGCCTTCCACCAATCTTGAGTTCATTTGGGCAAAGTTGCCAATGCAACTTTTGTAAACCCTAGAAATTAGTAGAAATGAACTTGTGCAGATCCAGTTGAGTAAATCACTTCTCCTTGATGTGCCACTTGGTGTGGTGGCCTCATTTGGTCATCTGATCATGCTCACAAAAGTTGGGATCAAGGAGAGAAAGTTGGTAATACAAAGTTGTTCAAATTTGATTCTGGTCAGACGGGTTTTTGGGGCATTTGGGTGAACCAAAATGACCTTAATTGAGATGAGGCTTTGCAAGGTAATCACAATATGCATTTGTGACTTGCTAGATTTTCCTTGGATTTTTATGAAAATATTTCCTGTAGAAATATTTCAAATCCTTGAAATGGGCAGGAATGGTTTTGGGAGGTTTTGTCCAATATTTTGAACATGACCATGGGTTGAAACTCTTATATATGGAAAATATATGTCCACTGAGTTTCCCTAATTTTCCTCATATATTTTTGAAGCTTTAAAATAATTTTAACCTATTAAAGACCATTTCTGGCCTAAAGAAAAAGCCTTTAAATAAAATAGCAAAATTACTTTTAAAATTATATTTTTGTGGTTTCTGGGAGTCCTATATCTAATAGGTTTCAAATATACTCTTTGAAATATTTTTCATCCCCCAAATCAAGTACTTGTAGTGCAAACCTTAATTCAGGGGTTTTTGGAAAACTAATTTTTGAAAGTACTATTTGGCCAAATTATTTTTCTACATTACTAGTGACGGGGGTGACTTGAGGTCACTCTAGGGACGGGTCGTGCTTGGATAGGCGGCCATGACTGTTTTCACGGGGCACCGGACACACCGTTGGTCCCTTCGTGTATGCGTGATAATGTGAAAAGGGCAGAGTCCCACGATCTTTTGCTTATACACGAGGGCTGTGTATCAACGAGTGGACCCTATGTTAGTATCGTCTAGGGAAAGGTAATGGTCGGGTGCTTCCCCCGAGTACTTGAGGTACTGCGGGATCTTGGGTGACACGAAAGCTTCCTGGATCTTGTGGGTAAAGTGCGCAACCTCTGCAGAGTGTCAAACTATTCGAATAGCCGTGTCCACGGTCATGGACAGTTGGGGGGTGCTACTTAAACTATGTCCAGAAATTTTACAATCTCGGTGCATGTGTGTGTGGAAAGGAACTATTTGTGTCAAGGTGGTGACTTGACATGTTGAATGGCATGGCATTTGATTCAAATTCTATTTATGTTGATATCTGTAACCTGTTCTCAAGGTTACCCAAGTTCATTGATGCATATCTGACGAGTTGATAGGACATCCCAACTAGCGTAAAGCTTGGTTGCTTACTTGTCGTACAATTGCATTGTTACTTTGAACCAAATCATGGGTTGCTTGCGAGTACATTCAAAGTACTCATTGGCTTGCCACTGGTTATTTAATTGACCAGGCATGGAAGAACAAGAGTTCCAGGAAGAGTTCTTTGGTGATGAACACGCGAACTAGGACGCTTCCCAGTCAGAATGCCTGTAGGGTTAAGGCAGATGGCATGGGTTCTACTTATCAATGAAGATTTCCGCTGCTTGCGTTTCATTTGATGTTCAGCCCTTAAGGCTTTATCAATGTAAGACTTGACCATAATGGTCATAATTTGTGTAAGACGGTATGTATGGATGTAAGACTCTTGTTATTCAGCTTCTGTGTGTTCAGTGAGCATTGATCTCTGGGATCACTGTACACGTGCATAGGTGATCTCGACTTATGGGTCGGGGTCCCCACAGAGCTGGTATCAGAGCCAGGTTGACTGTAGGAAGCCTTAGTTAGCTTGGACGTTAGTTAGAGTGAGACTATCTACAAAATCACCTATATACCTATGTTTTCTTAAAATATCCCAAACATAGGTCACATTTCCTCTATTGACCCTTCCCCTTCCACTTTTGTAGATGACCCTCGTACCCGAGGACTTCCTGACCACCGGATTTCCCGTGCTTCTTGAGGAAAGCCTCAGGAAGTGCCAGTTCACTCGAGCCCCCACCTTCTCCTACCACGAGCACTGGATCAACAACACTAAGAAGGAGTATCATGTGGAGGTAGTCGTGAGGGCGAACGACTCCCCGACGAGCTGGTTCTTTGAGGGACCCCAGATGGCGACCCTGCTTCTCGCCGTTGAGACTGCTGACCTCAAGGCGTTGACTCGCCTTCGAGATCTTCTACCAGAGATGGCAAGTGAGCCAGCCACTCGTTACCTGCCTTATCGTAAGGAGGGTGATGACGAGAGCAGCGCACCAGCTCCACCCATGGACGAAGGACTTCCCCTCCATTTCCAGACCTACTTCAGCTTGTGTGCTGACAGCCTGGCACATCACCTGGCCTCGGAGTCGATGGAGCTTCGGAAGGAACTCCACGAGACTAAGGAACTCCTTCGCCTAGCTCAGACAAAGGCAGACAGGATCAAGAAGGATGGTGCACCCCCTGGACAGCCCGTTGTTGCCTATCAAGGCGGGCGACCCCCACAGGTTACGCATGCCAAGGGGTCATCTCAGCCACGCTATATGACGGCAAAGGACTATAGCAACCTCTTCACGGTGCCCCCGACGAAGCAGCGCCATGTTCAGCTCCTCCACTCCCCCACTCCCTCAAGTGACGAAGAGACTGAGACAGATGAAGATGAGGAGGAAGACCCAGAGGAGCCGGAATACCCGGCCGAGCATTCCACCACTTAGACACCATTCAGGACTAGGATAGGCCAGTCCGTAACCCTTAAGGTAGGATAGGTCGTGTATCCCTTATGCAAAGTCGAGTCCATGTAATGGTTCAAATGAAACCATGTTGTGTTGTGTTTGCTTTCGTCTTGTTTTGATGAAAGTCGTGCTTTCCCTTTTGGGAACTTGTAAACGGCTACATCACCCATTTGGTTTTAATGCATGAGTTTGGCCCTTCCAGCCTTGGCTTAACTTAAAATTGTGTCACACCCACCCCTTACTAGGCATCCGAACTATATTGCTTTCCCTCATTTTTCCCAATCATGAGACCTTGACCGCTCCAACAGGATGCCTGTTGTAACACGTACTGGTACCTCTACCCAGCAGCAAGAAGCCGGAGGTTCTGCTGAAGCAGGAGCCAGCCAGGACCAAGCCCGAGGATAGACTCCACCACCGCCACCACCTCCAAACATGGACATGGCTCAGCTTCTCCAAGCCTTCCGGGAGGAACGCCAAGCCAATACTGCAGCCCTCCAGATGATTGCTCAAGCTGTCACCAACAACCGCCAGCAGGCAGGGAATGGCAATGGGCGTTCCACGTTGGCAGAGTTCCAGAAGCATGCACCACCCACCTTCATCGAGACCGCTGAACCCCTGGATGCAGATGACTGGGTCCGCACCATTGAGGATCTGTTGGAACTAGTCAGCTGCACTGAAGACCGTGAGAGGGTGGCATATGCTGCCCACTGTCTCGAAGGAACCGCCAGAGCTTGGTGGGATGGATTCAAGGTCATGCATGCGGGGCAAAACATCACTTGGAATTACTTCAAGGCAGAATTCCACAAGGCCCACATTCCTTCTGGAATTATGGCCATCAAGAAGCGTGAGTTCCGGGCCCTGAAGCAGGGGAGTAGCACTGTCAAGGAGTACATGCAGAAGTTTAGTGTTCTGTCAAGGTATGCTCCTGAAGATGTCAGCACTGATGCTGCTAAAAGAGAGCGCTTCATGGAAGGCCTCAATCAGACCCTGCAGTACTCGCTTGTTGTGTGTGACTGCCCAACCTTCCCTGACCTGGTGAACAAGGCACTCATGCTTGAGGACAAGCGACGTGCTTTGGACGATACTCGTAAGCGCAAGATGATCAGCAAGGGTAACTCCAGCAACCAGAAGCCCCGCCCGTGGCAGCCAGCCCCGGTCAAGCCAACCTATCAGCAGCCAAGAGCCCCTGCACCTCGCACCAACTATCAGCCTCAGTAGTATGCCAACCCCAGGCCAGCTTTCAACAACCCCAATAACAGTGTAGGTAACAAGATCAACAACCCAAACCAAGTCACTTGCTTTGGATGTGGTCAGGCAGGACACATCTCAAGGCTGTGCCCCAACAAGAAGCCTGATGCCCCGCGCCCCAATGCGCAGAATCCAGGACAAGGCCGTGGAATGCCACTAAGGAACCAAGCTCCCCGCAACCCGCCCAACAATGGCAAGGGTCGGGTGAACCATGTCACTGCAGAAGAAGCCCAGAAGACCGGACGTCAGGCCGGGTAATGCGTTTGTCAACTCAAAGCACCAAGAATCTGTTTTGTTTGATTCTGGAGCCACACATTCATTTGTCACCTAAAGTTTTGCATTAAAAAGTGGCATGACCCCTACACCCCTGAATAACCCTATGGTGGTACAAACCCCCGGAGCAGAGATGAGAGCCAAGATAGGATGTAAAGGAGTCGGTGTCGGTGTCAAAACCGGCAGATCTCAGGTAGGGGGTCCCAAACTGTGTGTCTAGGCGGATGGTAACAAGAGACAAGGGACACGATGTTTTTACCCAGGTTCGGGCCCTCTCGATGGAGGTAAAACCCTACTCCTGCTTGATTAATATTGATGATATGGGTAGTACAAGAGTAGATCTACCACGAGATCAGAGGCGCTAAACCCTAGAAGCTAGCCTATGGTATGATTGTTGTTCGTCCTACGGACTAAAACCCTCCGGTTTATATAGACATTGGAGAGGGTTAGGGTTACACAGAGTCGGTTACAATGGAAGGAGATCTATATATCCGTATCGCCAAGCTTGCCTTCCACGCCAAGTAAAGTCCCATCCGGACACGGGACGAAGTCTTCAATCTTGTATCTTCATAGTCCGAGTCCGCCAAAGGTTATAGTTCGCTATCCGGACACCCCTAATCCGGGACTCCTCAAGAGCCCTTAACCAGGCTTCAATGACGATGAGTCCGGCGCGCAGATTTGTCTTCGGCATTGCAAGGCGGGTTCTTCTCCAAATTCTGTGTACCTGTTGAATAGTGTCCGGCTTTTCATGAATATTGCGCTCCTTGGCTTCCACTCCCAATAATGGCCGTCCTCCACGTGTCAAACGAATGCGAAAAGCCAGGGTGTTTTTACTTTTACCCCCCTAGCTGCGCAAATAAGGTGCTTTATAAAAGAGACGAGGATTTAGATCCGAATCACACCTTCTCCCCTTCGCGAGCATTCATCGGAGCGCATCTGACAGAAATCCATTCCATCATGGCCAGCCGACGCAACTCCTCCTCTCGCCCTGCCAGCCCTCAGCCTGGAGATTGGGAGAGATGTTCCGTCCCACACAACGAGCTAGTGACGCTCCAAACCAAGGGATTTCTTCCCCCAACCTTCATGGTCCCGGTTCGAGCCGGACTCGTCACCTATAATGGTGGAAAGCAGGCGGAGAGCGTCCCCAATCCCTCCAAAGGAGAGCGAGTAGGCCTTGTCCCTTACTTAATAAGAGGGCTCGTATTTCCAATTCATCCGTTTCTCCAGGGGCTCCTGGAGTTCTACGGCCTCTAGCCCTTTGCGAGTTGTTCTTGGGCGTCGAGGCTCACTTCACGCTGTGGAAGAAGCTGTTCTGCCTTGTGCCCCGTTCTCAGGAGGGGTCGATATATCAAGTGGGCGGAGCCGAATTATGGCGCATCGCTGGGACCAGATATCTATCCGGAACCCCAAAGAAGGCATCCGAAGACTAGCCTTCAGAATGGTTTTATATAGAAGATGTCCCCCTGCCAGACCCTGTGCGGATCGGCCTTCCTGAGTTCAATAATGCTCCTTTGAAGAAGCGCCTAAGCTGGCGCCCACGGAGCCCTCAGAAGGAAAATGACAGGGACGTCCTTTACCTGATGAGCCGGATAAGATTACTAGCTCATTCCGGACTAATCATGATCGGGGTCATGGCCACATGCATCATGCGGGGGGTGCAGCCGCTTCAGTATAGAGGCCACACCATGTGGGATTTCAATGGGGAGGATGATGCCACCCGCTGCGGCCGTAAGGGGCCGGGATCAGTTGCTGCTCTGACGAAGGCCTTGTCCGCATTATACAAGGGAGAAAGAGGAGGATTTCCTCCGCGTCAATCCACAAGGCGGATTTTCTATGTACGATCCTCCAAGCTGGGTAAGCGGACACTTCTTTATGCCCATCCATTCCATATTCCCGTAGTTAGGTACCTTATTCTGTGATTTCGATGCAGGAATTGCGCCAGGCTGTAAAGGATATAAACAGCCCTCCTCCACAACCCGAGGACCCGGAAAGGTCCCTCGATCAGGCCTCCCAAGAGGATCCGGACATATCCGTGGAGCTGATCGATGGGGTATTTTACCAACTGAGCATCGACAATGCCTTGGTCGCCATTACGACCGATTACCCCGGAATATTTCCAACCTCACAGGTAACTGAGACCGAAGTCCCAATACTTTGAAGATGATCCATCCGTGCTTATCTTTGATCACCGTATATCAATGGTGTTTGGCAGGGGGAGCCCTTGAGGCGGAAGGCCGAGCCTGCGGTGGCTAATCAACAAGGGGCAGCAAGGCCCAGCAGGATGAAAAGAAGTGTGGTCCGGATTGAGACGCCGGCGCCACGGTATGGCATGCCGCCTTTTCCCCAGGTTTTATTCCCGGAAGGTATACTAACGCTCGTGCTCTCTTCAGGAAAAAGAGCGCTCGCCGGACTATATCCGGAGAGGGTGCCAATCGAGCCTCCACCAGCCAGGCTCCGAAGCCAGGTCTAGAGGCGGAGGCGAACACGAGGCGTGCGTCGGACACTCCTCCGACAGAGGATGCCGACGGACTATCTGCCACCAATTCCGAGGTGGAGAGTGCCATGAATCACAGGCGTCGTCGGACTGTTCTTCGTGACGCATGTTTCTCCCAAGAGGCATTGGATGCCTTCAATTCGGGAGATGCGCACCTCCGTGCTGCTCAAAATGGTCTAGCCAGAGCCACAGAGCAGTATGTGAAAGACATACGGGTGAGAAAATTTGATGGTTATATATACCAGTAGCCCTCGAGACTTAAAATAGTTAGAATAACTGATTTAAGGATCATTTATTATGCAGGATATTACAAAAAAGAATACCCAACTGTCCCAGGAGCTGGAAGAGTGCAAAGCCCAACTTGAGATTGCACTAGCCGCTGCAGGGGAGGCCAAGGAGACCCCCTCTGGTAATATACGCTTCGAAAGATAAATATGTTGCAAAGTAAGGCGTATGTGTAAATCTGACAATACCATTGCAGATGGCGCCGGAGTAGATCCGGACAAGCAACAACTCTTGCGCCGGTTAAAAGCCGGGGAGAGTGTGCTTACGAGGGTGAGGCAGGAGAAGAATATTCTCCAAGATGCCAACACCCAGCTGGGAGAGGAACTCAAAGATGTTCGTGCCCAGCTGGCGGACTCCGTGAAGGAGAATCGACGGCTTCGACGCGACATTTTTAGTAAGTGCTTGAACGAACTTTGAAAAAAGAGTTCGGCGAAGAAGTCGACTAACAGAGTTATGTCTGTAGGTATGCTCACAGGTCGTCCTGCAGAGGAAATGCCCGATTCTACGGGTGACCTTCTTCCCGAGCTCTTACAACTGCATGAACGAGTTCGGCAGGTGATGAAGGGCGTCGCCCAGGCCTTTTGACCATCTGTCTCCCTGCCCGAAGGCCTTGGAGAGCTTGCAGAGAGGCTGAAGGGAGCGCGGCGGCGCTTCCAATTATGAAAGATATCGGCCTGCCGTCAAGGTGCCAGGGAGGCCTGGGCCGTGGTGAAGACGCGGTACACGAAGGCTGACCCAAACCACATGGCCGAGGCGGACTGTGGGGCCCGATGGGAAGGAGATCCTGTGAGTTTAGTGTATGCCAAGTAGAATTGGCGCAAAGTATTCCCAACAGGACTGTAAACTAGACAGCCTATTAGATGGTATTGAGGAGGAATACACCCAAATAATTTGACTATGTAATTTAAGATGACATGTAAAAATGCCTTCTAGCCGGATTGTAGATCGCTTGTCATGGCAGACCTTTTGCTTCAACCTCGGGACCCTATAGTCCGGAGTGTGTCCGAATACCATCACGGTTATGTAAGAACCGGGTATGCGTGGAGACCAGCATAGGGGTCATTAGTGCTTTAATGCACAAGTGCCCAACTAGTTATGTTATATTACATGGTTAGTAAGAAACATCTTCCAGGGAGAATAGTTCCGTTAGGGGTTCCTTTCCCTGGGAGCCATGCCTTAAAGTGCATGTCCGGACTGCGGAAAAAAGCATAAAAGCATATGGGGGCGGATAAATAAATAAGTGAGGAATCATCTTTAGTTCACCGACCGAATATTCCCTTAAGAACGCTAGCTTTCGGCTTCACCCAGTGTGAGGTACACATCCGACTGACCCGGCGGTAACAATCGCAGAGGTGCTCCCTTTACCACCTAGCCTAACAATCAGGAACGTAGGGGTAAGCACAGGAGCCAGGCAACCCAGCTTGGCCAAAACTTAAGTCATATCGATGCATATAATGGTGAATAAAAGGTACATGCGGAAGCATTACACATGTGTTAGGCATAGAGCTCATAAAATAAGCTTCATTAAAGAAGCCCCTGTATAATGAGCGCCGATAGCGCGTCAAGTGTGTAAAAGTAACAATGCGCGAATGAGCCTTTAAAGGCTGTAAGAGAAAAGGAGGAGAAGGAGAGAAATATAAGACAACTAATGTGTAAAAATAGACAGAGGAAGGAGACGAACTCGAATCCGGCGCTAGGCGAGAATCTTCGGAGACGGGTTATGCTCCATGGGTTCGACTCGAGTCGGTTATCGATGCATCTCGCAGACGGACGCTCCACCGTCAGGACTTGGTCGATAATAAACGGACCTTCCCATTTGGGCTTGAGTTTGTCCTTTTTCTTGTCCGGCAGGCGTAGAACTAATTCGCCAACATTGTAAGTTTTGGCTCGTACTTCTCTGCTTTGATATCTTTGAGCCTGCTGCTGATAGAATGCGGAACAGGCTTTGGCCATGTCATGCTCCTCCTCCAAGGCGTACAAACTGTCCTGCCAATCGAGCTCGGCTTCTCTTTCTTCATACATGCGCACGCGAGGTGAGTCATGAATTATGTCGCAGGGCAGAACTGCCTCTGCGCCGTATACCATAAAGAATGGTGTGAATCCGGTGGTGCGATTCGGCGTGGTCCGTAGCCCCCAGAGTACGGAGTCGAGCTCCTCTACCTAGTGTGTGTTAGATTCCTTGAGGGACCGCACAAATCTGGGTTTGATGCCGCTCATGATTAGACCATTTGCTTGTTCGACTTGACCGTTAGTTTGAGGGTGATAGACTGAAGTATAGTCGAGCTTGATGCCCATGTTTTTGCACCAGAGTTTGACCTCGTCGGCCGTGAAGTTTGTGCCATTATCAATGATGATCTTTGTGGGGACGCCAGAACGGTGTGTGCGTACCCTCGATATGAAGTCTATCACCGGTCCGGATTCGCCGCCTTAACAGTGCTTGGCCCCTATCCATTTGGTGAATTTATCCACCATGACCAGTAGGTATTTTTGCTTGTGGGTTCCTCCTTTAAGCGGTCCAACCATGTCAAGCCCCTGCACGCGAAGGGCCAGGTGATGGGTATAGTTTGAGGGCGGTGGGTGGCATGTGGCTTTGATTAGCAAAGAGTTGGCAACCAACGATCGTTGACTAAGTCTGAGCATCCGCCCGGCCGTCGGCCAATAGAATCCTGTACGGAAGGCCTTGCTTACAAGGGCCCGGGCTGCGGCGTGGTGCCCGCCGAGTCCGGCATGAATTTCAGCCAGAAGATTCCGCCCTTCCTCATCGGAGATACACCTTTGAAGGACTCCGGTGGTGCTTTTCTTATAAAGCTCTCCCTCATGGACTTTATAGGCTTTAGATTGCCACACTATGCAGCGTGCCTCATTTTGGTCCTCGGGAAGTTCCTGCCTAGTTAGGTAGGCTAGGAATGGTTCCGTTGTTGGGGAACGTTGCAGAAAATTAAAATTTTTCCTACGGTTTCACCAAGATCCATCTATGAGTTCATCTAAGCAACGAGTCAAGGGAGTGAGTTTGCATCTATATACCACTTGTAGATCAAGTGCGGAAGCGTTCAAGGGGATGGTGATGATGGAGTCGTACTCGCCGTGATTCGGATCACCGATGACCAAGTGCTGAACGGACAACACCTCTGCGCTCAACACACGTGACGTGCACGGACGACGTCTCCTCCGCCTTGATCCAGCAAGGAGGAAGGAGAGGTTGAAGAAGACAGCTCCAACGGCAGACGACGGCGTGGTGTGGTTGGTGCAGCAAGATACTCGGACAGGGCTTCGCCAAGCACGTACGGCGGAGGAGAGGTGTTGGGGTGGGGAAGGGCTGCGCCTTGGCTTAGGTGTTCAGCCCTCCCCTCACCCCTCTATTTATAGGGGAAGGGAGAAGGGGGGCCGGCCCCTCTAGATGGCATCTAGAGGGGGCGGCGCCAAGGGAGGGGGACTTGCCCCCAAGCAAGGGGGCGCCTTTAGGGTTCCCCAACCCTAGGCGCAAGGGCCAGGGGTGTGCGCCCAGCCCACCGAGGCTGGCTCCTGCCCCACGCAGCCCATGTGGCCCCCGGGAGGTGGTCCCTCCGGTGGACCCTCGAACCCTTCCGGTGGCCCCGCACAATACCGATATGCCCCGAAACTTTCCGGTGTCCGCTTGACAACTTCCCATATATAAATCTTTACCTCCGGACTATTCCGAACTCCTCGTGATGTCAGGGATCTCATCCGGGACTCGAACAACATTCGTAATCACATACAAGTCTTCCTAATAACCCTAGCGCCACCGAACCTTAGTGTGTAGACCCTACGGGTTGGAGACATCTTGAACATGACCGAGATGGCACTCAGGTCAATAACCAACAGCGGATCTGGATACCCATGTTGGCTCCTACATGCTCCTCTATGATGTCATCGGATGAACCACGATGTCGAGGATTCAAGCAACCCGTATACTATTCCCTTTGTCGACGGTATGTTACTTGCCCGAGACTCGATCGTCGGTATCCCAATACCTCGCTCAGTCTCGTTACTCGCAAGTCACTTTACTTGTACCGTAATGCATGATCCCGTGACCGGACACTTGGTCACTTTGAGCTCATTATGATGATGCACTACCGAGTGGGCCCAAGTGATACCTCTCCGTCATACGGAATGACAAATCCTGTCTCGATCCGTGTCAACCCAACAGACACTTTCGAGATACCAGAGTGCACCTTTATAGTCACCCGCCACGCCAGACGCGTTTGGTACACCCAAAGCACTCCTACGGTATCCGGAGTTACACGATCTCATGGTCTAAGGAAGAGATACTTGACATTGGAAAAGCTCTAGCAAAATGAACTACACGATCTTGTGCTATGCTTAGGATTGGGTCTTGTCCATCACGTCATTCTCCTAATGACGTGATCCCGTTGTCAATGACATCGATGTCCATAGTCGAAACCATGACTATCTGTTGACCAACGAGCTAGTCAACTAGAGGCTCACTAGGGACGACAGGTCTATGTATTCACGGTGTATTACGATTTCCGAATAATACAATTATAGCATGAATAAAAGACAATTATCATGAACAAGGAAATATAATAATAATGCCTTTATTATTGCCTCTAGGGCATATTTCCAACAGTCTCCCACTTGCACTATAGTTACATTGTGATGAATCGAACACCCACAAAGTTCTGGTGTTGATCATGTTTTGCCCGCGGAAGAGGTTTAGTCAATGGATCTGCGACATTCAGATCCGTATGCACTTTACAAATTTCTATGTCTCCATCTTGAACATTTTCACGGATGGAGTTGAAGCGACGCTTGATGTGCCTGCTCTTCTCGTGAAACCTGGGCTCCTTGGCAAGTGCAATAGCTCCAGTGTTGTCACAGAAGAGTTTGATCAGCCCCGACGCATTGGGTATGACTCCTAGGTCGGTGATGAACTCCTTCACCCAAATTGCTTCATGCGCTGCCTCCGAGGCTGCCATGTACTCCGCTTCACATGTAGATCCTGCCACGACGCTTTCTGCTTGCAGCTGCACCAGCCATCGCTCCACCATTCAACATATACACGTATCCGGTTTGTGACTTAGAGTCATCCAGATCTGTGTCGAAGCTAGCGTCGACGTAACCCTTTACGACGAGCTCTTCGTCACCTCCATAAACGAGAAACATGTCCTTCGTCCTTTTTAGGTACTTTAGGATATTCTTGACCGCTGTCCAGTGTTCCTTGCCGGGATTACTTTGGTACCTTCCTACCAAACTTACGGCAAGGTTTACATCAGGTCTGGTACACAGCATGGCATACATAATAGATCCTATGGTCGAGGCATAGGGGATGACGCTCATCTCTTCTTTATCTTTTGCCGTGGTCGGGCATTGAGCTGAGCTCAATCTCACACCTGTCTGAGCAAGAACCCTTTCTTGGACTGATCCATTTTGAACTTCTTCAAAATCTTATCAAGGTATGTGCTTTGTGAAAGACCTATGAGGCGTCTCGATCTATCTCTATAGATTTTGATGCCTAATATATAAGCAGCTTCTCCAAGGTCCTTCATTGAAAAACTTTTATTCAAGTAGGCCTTAATGCTGTCCAAGAGTTCTATATCATTTCCCATCAAAAGTATGTCATCTACATATAATATGAGAAATGCTATAGAGCTCCCTGTCGGTGTCAAAACCGGCGGATCTCGGGTAGGGGGTCCCGAACTGTGCGTCTAGGCGGATGGTAACAGGAGACAAGGGACACGATGTTTACCCAGGTTCGGGCCCTCTTGATGGAGGTAAAACCCACGCCCCGCTTGATTGATATTGATATTGTGGATGTTTACAAGAGTGGATCTACCACGAGATCAAGGAGGCTAAACCCTAGAAGCTAGCCTATGGTATGATTGTAAGGGTTGTTGTGATTGTAGTCCCACGGACTAAAGCCATCCGGTTTATATAGACACCGGAGAGGGCTAGGGTTACATAGAGTCGGTTACAATGGTAGGAGATCTACATATCCAGACGCCAAGCTTGCCTTCCACGCCAAGGAAAGTCCCATCCGGACACGGGTGAAGTCTTCAATCTTGTATCTTCATAGTCTTGGAGTCCGGTCGATGATGATAGTCCGCAAATGATAGTTTGGCTGATGATGGTAGTCCGCTATCCGGACACCCCTAATCCAGACTCCTCAAGAGCTCCCTGAACCAGGCTTCAATGACGATAAGTCCGCGGTATATTGCTTGGCATTGCAAGGCGGGTTCCTCCTCCAAATGATAGAAGATTGTGAACACCAGGATAGTGTCCGCTCGCAAAATAAATTCCACATTCCACCATAGAGAGAATAATAATATATACACAAGTTCAATCTGCCGACGCTTTCCGTGGCATGACGCCACACCACTACCAAGCCATTACTCAATTGTTTTTACTTTACCACCTCAGCGATTTAGCGAAGCGGTTTCTTGGCACGCCTTGTCAAGCAGAGATCGTGTTTCCTTAATCCGGGATTCTCATCAATACGGGCGGGTAACCCAACGCGCCATTGATGGTGACGCTTGGGAGATAAGCGAGTTTTACCAGCCGGTGGGGACGCGTAAGACTTCGCCTCACCATATAAGGGATAAGGATTCACCTTCTCACCCACGCCTTCTTCCTCCTTTGCTTATCCATCTCACAAGACTCGAGCTCCAGCGCCAAGTTCGCAAGATCTCGCCTCAACCTTCTCCGACCATGTCCGGAGCGGAGGTAAATGGTTGGCCTCCACCGTTAAGGAGGAGCAATCGCTAAACTGCGCGGCGCCGGATACCTCTCCGCGACATCGCAAGACCGGCTGCCCGACGAGGGGCAGCTCATCCCCACCCCAGTGCCCCATGAGAGGGTTGTCTTTCTTTCCCACTTCCTCCGCTGGACTGGCTTTCCACTTCACCCCTTTGTCCGGGGCTCATGTTCTACTACGGCCTGGATTTCCATGATCCGCGCCAACTTCATCCTCAACATCTCGGCGCTTATCGTCAGGTGCGAGGCCTTCCTTCAGATCCAGCCCCACTTCGCCAGGCTCAAGACCTTCAATGTCAAGTCAAGGTAGTGAAGGGCATTCTGCCGGAGTGCGGAGGCGCCATGTTGGGCAAGATGCCCAACGTCCTTTGGTTCAAGGGGCCTTCGTGGAATCCGCCAAGGTGGCAATCGGGTGGTTCTATATCACCGAGCCGCGCGGACCTAAATGGGCGGCGGCCCCGAAGTTTAGATCTGGTATCCCCACGCAGCTCACCTCCGGAAAGAGAAGGGCTTGTTGTGGGGTAGTTTGAAGGAGCCGACGGACTCCAAGCCTGTATCAAGAAGTGGTGAAGAAGCTCAGCTGGTTAACGTGGTCCAAGTCATGCTCGTCGCCGGATTCTCCCATGCCAAGAGCGGCATTCAATCTATGGAGTTCGATCCGAACAGCACCAGCGCTGAACAAGCTCTTCGACACAACGCACGAAGGCGCCCGAAGGTGCTGTTCAAGGGCGCCGGTTTCGTGATCCGCGATCAAGATCGCGGATTTCGCCGCAGCGCCAGCCGACGAGGTAAGTGATTCTACCCTTTACGGGACACTTGTTTTCATAGTTTGACTCTATGTGGGTTTTAATTTCCCTTTTCCTTTGACAGATGGATGAAGAAGGCGGAGCAGATTACCTGTCCGGCCCTATGCCGAAAATCCAGAGACGCCGCCTAGCGAGGTTGCTGGTTCCGCACCGCACGTGGTGCCGGAGAAGAAGGCCAAGAAGGAGGCCACGGGTGCTCGAAAGAGTGCCTGCTGTGTGTCCGACGACTGGGGCGGACTCTCTCCCAAAATGAGGAGGAGGAAGAGGACTCTCTCCTGAGGAGGAGAGAGGAAGAGGAAGGCTTCCCAACAGGGGAGGCCGGAGGGTCCAAGAGGGAAGGACTATTCCCGGACAGCTCTCGCCAACATCAACGTTGGCGAGGAAGAATGGCCTTCAAGGGCCAGCCTCCGCGAGATCGTAAGTATCCGGATTCCTGAATGATTTATAATTTCTTTTTCGCGCCACATAGTGTCATTCTAATGCCGCATGCTGCCCGTAGTCCGCCAGTGATGATCTCCCCGCTTCATCGAAGCGGGTCGCTGGCTTCGCCGGATGTAGACTCCATCCCGACCGCCCACCTCGCGACGCCGAGGACGCCGAGGTGGGATCCCGAAGGGACCCATCGGGGAGGCCCGGAGGCGCCACAAGGCGCCCTCCCGATTTTGCGCCGACTCCACAATGTAACCCGCAGTGGTTCCGGAGTCCGGCCGGGCGCCCTTCGAACGAAGGGCAAGACCGTGACGCCGGGCGGCTTCCGCCCAACCGAGGCGCCGGTAATTTGTTGAGGCGCTGCAGAGCGCTACCATCGAGGAAGAACACCGCACTATTATGAGTGCGGTGATTCAGAAGGTGCAGCTCGCCAAAGGCGGGCTGACCGAAGCCTGCAATAGCCTTCTATCAGGCTTTGAGGTAAGAAGTTAAAATATGCAATGTAATACCAAGATAGACAGAGCCCCGATGCTCGGTTCGTGTTCGGAAAGAAAAGCCGGACCGAGGATCTTAAAAAGATATACGCAGGGTTGCTAAAAATTATGTCAATATGGGTTGCAGGCTGCGCTGCTGACCTCTCGCCAGACCGATCATGGAGGTCGATGCGTTGAAGCAGGAGCTCGAGCGGTCCGGGCAAGAGCTCGGCCGCGCCAGGAAGCAGCTCCAAGACAAAGAAGGTGAGTAACACCACTTTGAATTTGTACCTTACAGAAAAGGATTTAGGTTGCAACAAAAATAACAAGGATAACATGGGTACTGCAGGGGCCACGAACGAGGTGGCGACCCTGAAGGAGGCCGTGTCTGCGGCCGAACGCAATGCGGCCACGGAACGGGCAGAGCGAGAAAAGCAAGAGGCGCGGGTGGCGGTGGTTCAGCAAGAGCTCCAGGCTCTCATGGAAAAGCATGAGAGTTTGGAGCGTGACTCAAAGACTCGAGAGTCCGAGTTTGCCTCGCTCTCGAAAGTGCTAAACCGCCAAGGCCGAGGCCCATAAGTCCCTTCAGAGGTTGAGTTGATGAGGAAGATAGCGCGGTAAGGCATTTTTCATGCAAAGCAAGCATGTGAATGTAAATTACGTGTTACTTACCCGAATTCGAGCTCTCTGAGGCGCTTGCAGATCTGCCTCGCAGCGTGTCTCGATGTCGCCAGATTCTACCGAGCCGAGGAGGGAGCTCAACGGAGAAGGTCTTCGGTCTCAAGATGCCGAGGCCGCCATCCGTGTTTCTAGCGACCAGTCAAGCAGCTGGTCGAAGCTTCACAAGGTGGCCGAGCAGGCCATGAAGGGCCTCATAGTCCGGCTGTGGGCTCGGAGAGGCCATGCCCGGGAGCTACTTCGCCTCGCAGGCGACGGCTGGTGGATGCGTGCCCGGGTGGAGGTTATCAAGCGCCCGCCTGTATTGAAGGTGCTCGCGGGCCCTTGCCCGCGCAAAGGTGCATTGGGGCAAGCTGGATGCGGAGAAGCTAATCATCGACGCGCCACCAGCGGGCAAGGAGCATCGACGCCCAAATTTACTATAAGGCTGTCCTCAAGGGTGCCCGCAAGATTGCGGATGAGTGCCCTGTGGATGTAATTATTGAGTGAATTCGCAATGTGTTATCCCGCGCGCTGAAAACTTTGTTCATATGCGCTAAGCAACGCTTGTTTAATTTAAAATATTACCTTCAGGCGGCCGCTTATTAAATCTGAGAGATGGCAAGTCGTCGGCTTCAGCCCCCATGCCACGAAAGTGCTGGGGTGTTCGGGATAAACTTGAGCACTCTTGTTCCCATTTTTGGGTCCATCTAGGAGGCGCCAACACAACGTAACAAGGCAACCGGACTTATAGTGCTTGAACACTCTCACTTAGCCATAGAATTCTATAATTTTAAATTTCGGCGAAGCCCCTAGTATTCGAAGACCGAATTGGGGCGCTATCCACGCCTTCATCGGACATAATCCGAACTTCGTCAAGCGGCGAGGTCTTTAAGGACCCGAAGGACCTCTCGAACAGCGATCAGTCTCTCGCCTTATCATGCCGGTCAGTTTTAGCTTTTCCATCGAGGCGTTAACCTGCTCAACCGGGCGCAATCGCAGTGGTTCTCCCAAAGGCTACCTTAGCCGATAGAACGGAACGTAAGGTGCCGAACATGGGAGCCGGGCAAACCCAACTATTGACCCAAGGCATGATTCGAGCTGATTCATATAATGCTATAAGTTCGGGTGCCGACTTGTGAAAGTGTGCGGACTTTATCACACCATAAAGCGGAGGACATAAGCCCTCGTGTGTTTGGTCAGTACTAAGATGCACGGTGCAACATGTCGTAAATGATATATATATATATATATATATATATATATATATATATATATATATATATATATATATATATATATATATATAAAGTAATGCAATTATAGGCAAAAGTGCTGCATTTTATTCGAGAAGATATGCTATCAAGTGCGGAATGATACAAATAGTGCGGAAAGCAAGGGATTGGATTTAATTAAAGGCGCCTCTCCGTGGGTAGGCCATGAATGTTGTATTTAACAAATTTAATGCTCGTGATGGAGACCACCTGAGTGTTCGTCGCGGCCTTTGTCCTTCCCTGGCTGTTGCATCATGAGTTTGGCAGGTTCGCCGCCGGACTGAGTTCTGTATAAAAAGAGAAAAATAAAAGAAAAAAGAGCGACACACTTGGGAGCCCCTGGTGTGGTCGAACCGCACTCTGGGTCTGTTGTGGTTGTGCCTTCCCCTATGCCCATGGTATCTCCAGGTATGAATTATGTACGCGGAGAGTTTGTCTTGCAATTTTGCGAGGGCTGGGGTTAGCCGATTGCTACGCTGTGCACGGAACGTGCTGTGGTCTTGGTTGATGTTGCTCCGGCACGTTTGGTCGTGTCCGGTCGCTTAACGGCCGGACTCGAGAATTGCCTTAAAAGGCTGCTCAGACTTCGCCGCGAGAGCCGCTGTATGTTCCTCCGCTCGAGGGAGCGCCCGTGTTTCCATTGACCGTGATGACTCCACGAGGGCCTCGCATCTTGAGCTTAAGGTATGCATAACGCGGCACCGCTGAATTTTGCAAACGCGTTCGTCCGAAAGCAGAGCGTGATAGCCGCCATGAACGGGACTATGTCAAGATTAACTCCTCGCTCGAAATTATCCGGGATCCAAGACCACTTCCAGTGTAATCGAGCCTGCATAATTGGCCTCGACACCTGGTATGACGCCTTTGAAGGTCGTCGTTGTAGGTTTAATCCTTGAAGGGTCTATGCCCATCTTGCGACCGTATCCCGATAAAGCAGGTTCAGCTACGCCGCCGCCCATCAGGACTCTCGTGAGGTGAAATCCATCAACGATTGGGTCTAAAACCACGCGCGAATCCGCCATGGCGGATATCGGTCGGATGGTCTCTTCGATCGAAAGTGATCGGGCAAGAGGACCATGGGTTGAATTTTGGGGCGATCGCTCCATCGCCAGATACGCCCTTTAGTGCACGCTCGCCCTCTTGGGAATATGCGTTATGATATCATGTTTACCGTCCAACTTGAGGGGGAATCCTTTGTCCTCTCGTTGTTCGGGCGGCCGGTCTCTTCCTCGCCATCGCTGTGTAGCCCCTTGTCACTATTTCGGCGATTAATTTGCTCGCTCGCTTGAATACCCAACAATCTCTCGCTGGTATGGTTAGCTGGCTTTTCGGGGTTCCATGTATTTGACAAGAGCGGTCGAGTATTCGGTCCAAATTGGACGGGCCCGAGTGGTTCTTTTGAATGGCTTCTTCCGCTGACCGGTTTGAGCCTCGAATCCGCGCTGACCGCCAGATCCTCATTGCTGCCGCCCGCACGCGGCGTTTGTTTTGTTTCGACGCAACCTGCCATTGCGGTCCTTGGTATCCGGACTGCCAGCATTTTTGCCGAGGTTGTTATCGCGAGCGAGCCAGTTATCCTCTCCCGCATGTAAGCGGGTCATGAGGGATGTGAGGGCTGCCATGGATTTCGCTTCTCCCGCCCTAGGTGCCGGGCCAGCCACTCGTCATGGATGTTATGTTTGAAGGCAGCGAGTGCCTCTCGCATCCGGACAATCGACGATTTGATTTTTCTTTGTTAAGAACCGTGTCCGAATTGCTCGGCCGATTCGTCTGGCTGCTGGATTATGTGGCTTAGGTCATTCAAGGTCCGTGGTCGCACATATGTGCCCGGAAGTTGTCGAGGAATGCGGCTTCCGTGTCTTCCCAAAGATCCAATTGACTCTGGGCAGGCTGTTAAGCCAATGCCGAGCTGGTCCTTTAAGCTTGAGCGGAGATATTTGATGGCGTGAAGATTGCCGCCCGGGCCATGTGTATATGGAGGAGATAATCTCAATCCAGACCGCTGGGTCTGTTGTGCCATCGAGGATTCGATATTAACGGGTTTGAACCCTTCAGGATTTGATGATCCATTACTTCGCCGCTGAAGCATAGTGGGTGTGCGGCGCCTCAGATTGAGCAATATCGCGACGTAGCTCGAGAGAGCGTTGTTCGCTGTGTTCGCCCCGCCGAGTAGTTGTATCCGTGCGACGGTATTCGCCGTGGGTCGTGGGCGCCCACGTGATCCATAGATAGATCTGGATTGTCTTGCCTTGTCCTCCAATATATCTCGCAAGTCCGCGTGTTCCCCGCGGGCTTCCTGCTTTTAGAGCGATGCCGGGTACGGTTTTGGTGGAGGGCTTGCACGCCTCTATCGCGCCACGAGGTGGTCGGTCTGCCAGACAGCGCTGGTGATGCTGCCTCCTCTAATCGGGGAGCAACTTATGCTTTGGGTAACTTTTGAGGGGCGCTCGAGTTCATACTTTTCGCCGCGAGGACCTCGGTCCATCCGTCGGCCAAGAGGGTCTTGATCAGCTTGAAGCTGTTGTTGCTTTTTCTTTAGGCTGTTTGTCGTGGCCATTAGCCTGCGTCTAAAACGCTCTTGTTCGACGGGATCCTCAGCACGACGAACTCGCTGTCGCCGAGGCTTGCCTCGCCTCCGGAGGGAGGTAAGTAATTGTCATCCTCGACCTTCTTCCTGCCGCCTCTCCCGAGGGCTTGCTTCGCCTCCTCCCGCTGGATCGCTTTGGAGGGAGTTGTCTTCGCACTTTCGGGTGTTATTATCTCCGTGCCGGAATTCCATTCTTGCCGTGGCGGATTTAGAGCGGCGCCACGACGCCGGGCGCTTGGGCTGTTTCTTTAAGGAATCGGCCTCCGCCGCTTCTTCGCCGTCCCCATCTTTTGGGGTGTCCACCATGTATATGTCGATGACGAGGTGGTTTTCCAAAGGTCCCGTAGGCACCGGTTCTGGTAGTCTCCGCATCGCCGCCCATACCGCCGATGTCTTCGGAGTCGAGTCGAGTACGCCGGTTAAATCGCCGACGGTGGCTACGGCGGGTGGTGGTGGATCTGAATTTCTTCGTCGTCCGCTGTTCCCAACCGCCTTGGCCGTAGTTCGCCAGGCTCTCCGGATAGCGAGAGATGCTTCAATGAATTTATGATATCGCCAAGGGCGAAAGTGCTAAAAGATGTCCGCAGCGGTGAATTCCATGATCGGCGCCCAATCGGATTCGACCGGGGGGCGCAGGAGGTTCGGAGTCCGCAGGAGTCCGCACTCGGAGTCATGGGCTTTACGTGGGACAAGGTAAGTGTTCGCCCATCGCCAGAGGAATTGCGGGCCCGAGGCGGTGTCCAGCCATCCGTCCTCGATTCGAGCGATCGGCTCCGGACTATGAGTCGGAGCGGATCCGGTGCGGCCTCCAAGGTGCTGTCCGGCGGCAGAGTTAGGTCATGCCCATCGTGACAGCGCGGCACGCTCGGCTGTGGCTCAGATCCATCGAGGATCAAGTCCCCGCGGATATCGGCCGTGAAGTTTAGGCTTCCAAACCTGACCTGACGGCCAGGGGCGTAGCTTTCGATCTGCTCCAGATGGCCAAGCGAGTTGGCCCGCAGTGCGAAGCCGCCGAATACGAAGATCTGTCCGGGGAGAAAGGTCTCACCCAGGACTGCGCCGTTGTTGATTGAAGAGGCCATCAAGCCTATCGGTGACGATACGAGGAACTCTCAATGAAAGCACCAATGTCGGTGTCAAACCGCGGATCTCGGTAGGGGGTCCCGAATCGTGCGCCTAGGCGGATGGTAACAGGAGACAAGGGACACGATGTTTACCTGTGTTCGGGCCCTCTTGATGGAGGTAAAACCTCACGCCCCGCTTGATTGATATTGATATTGTGGATGTTTACAAGAGTGGATCTACCACGAGATCAAGGAGGCTAAACCCTAGAAGCTAGCCTATGGTATGATTGTAAGGGTTGTTGTGATTGTAGTCCCACGGACTAAAGCCATCCGGTTTATATAGACACCGGAGAGGGCTAGGGTTACATAGAGTCGGTTACAATGGTAGGAGATCTACATATCCAGACGCCAAGCTTGCCTTCCACGCCAAGGAAAGTCCCATCCGGACACGGGTGAAGTCTTCAATCTTGTATCTTCATAGTCTTGGAGTCCGGTCGATGATGATAGTCCGACAAATGATAGTTCGGCTGATGATGGTAGTCCGGCTATCCGGACACCCCCTAATCCAGGACTCCCTCACTCCCACTCACTTTCTTGTAAACGCAGGCTTCTCCATAAGTCTGCATAAACCCAAACGCTTTGATCATCTCATCAAAGCGAATGTTCCAACTCCGAGATGCTTGTACCAGCCCATAAATGGATCGCTGGAGCTTGCATACTTTGTTAGCATTCTCAGGATCGACAAAACCTTCCGGCTGCATCATATACAGCTCTTCCTTAAGATAACCGTTAAGGAACGCTGTTTTGACGTCCATCTGCCATATCTCATAATCATAGTATGCGCAATTGCTAACATGATTCAGACGGACTTAAGCTTCGCACGGAGAGAAAGTCTCATCGTAGTCAATCCCTTGAACTTGCCGATAACCCTTAGCGACAAGTCGAGCTTTATAGATGGTGACATTTCCATCCGCGTCCGCCTTCTTCTTAAAGATCCATTTATTTTCTATCGCTCGCCGATCATCGGGCAAGTCTGTCAAAGTCCATACTTTGTTTTCATACATGGATCCTATCTCGGATTGCATGGCTTCAAGCCATTTGTTGGAATCTGGGCCCGCCATCGCTTCTTCATAGTTCAAGGTTCACCGTTGTCTAACAACATGATTTCCGGTGACAGGGTTGCCGCACCACTGCAGTGCGGAACGTGTCCTTGTGGACCTACGGTTCAAGAGCAACTTGATCTGAAGTACCTTGATCATCATCATTATTTTCCTCTTCGTTGGTGTAGGCATCACAGAACATTTTCTGAGCTGCACTACTATCCCGCTCAAGAGGTAGTACTTCATCGAGTTCTAATTTCCTCCCACTTACTTCTTTCGAGAGAAACTCTTTTTCCAGAAAGGATCCGTTCTTGGCAACAAAGATCTTGCCCTCGGATCTTAAGTAGAAGGTATACCCAATGGTTTCTTTAGGGTATCCTATGAAGACACATTTTTCCGACTTGGGTTCGAGCTTTTCAGGTAGAAGTTTCTTGCATAAGCATCGCATCCCCAAACTTTTAGAAACGACAGCTTAGGTTTCTTCCCAAACCATAATTCATACGGTGTCGTCTCAACGGATTTAGACGGTGCCCTATTTAAAGTGAATGTAGCTGTCTCTAGAGTGTATCCCCAAAATGATAGCGGTAAATCGGTAAGAGACATCATGGATCGCACCATATCCAATAGAGTGCGACACGACGTTCGACACACCGTTACGTTGAGGTGTTCCAGCGGCGTGAGTTGTGAAACGATTCCACATTTTCTTAAGTGTGTACCAAATTCGTGACTTAAATATTCTCCTCCACGATCCGATCGTAAGAATTTTATCTTTCGGTCACGTTGATTCTCTACTTCATTCTGAAATTCCTTGAACTTTTCAAAGGTCTCGGACTTGTGTTTCATCAAGTAGACATACCCATATCTACTCAAGTCATCTCGTGAGAGTGAGAACATAACGATATCCTCCACGAGCCTCAACACTCATTGGACCGCACACATCGGTATGTATGATTTCCAACAAGTTGGTTGCTCGCCCATTGTTCCGAGAACGGAGTCTTGGTCATTTTGCCCATGAGGCATGGTTCGCATGTGTCAAATGATTCATAATCGAGAGACTCTAAAAGTCCATCAGATGGAGCTTCTTCATGCGCTTGACACCAATGTGACCAAGGCGGCAATGCCACAAGTATGTGGGACTATCATTATCAACTTTACATCTTTTGGTATTCACGCTATGAATATGTGTAATATTACGCCGAGATTCATTAAGAATAAACCATTGACCATCGGAGCATGACCATAAAACATATCTCTCATATAAATAGAACAACCATTATTCTCGGATTTAAATGAGTAGCCATCTCGATCAAACGAGATCCAGATACAATGTTCATGCTCAAACTTGGCACCAAATAACAATTATTAAGGTTCAAAACTAATCCTGTAGGTAAATGTAGAGGTAGCGTGTCGACGGCGATCACATCGACTGAACCATTCCCGACGCCGCGATCGTCACCTCGCCCTTCGCCAGCCTCCGCTTATTCCGCAGCTCTTGCTGTGAGTTACAAATATGAGCAACGGCACCGTATAAAATACCCGGGAGTTACTACGAGTAATCGGTAAGGTACACATCAATTACATGTATATCAAATATACCTTTGGTGTTGCCGGCCTTCTTATCCGCTAAGTATTTGGGGCAGTTCCGCTCCAAAGGACCCTTCCCTTGCAATAAAAGCACTCAGTCTTAGGCTTGGGTCCATTCTTTGACTTCTTCCGGCAACTGGCTTACGGGCGCCGCAACATCTTTGCCGCCCTTCTTGAAGTTCTTCTTACCCTTGCCCTTCTTGAACTTAGTGGTCTTATTGACCATCAACACTTGATGTTCTTTCTTGATTTCAACCTCTCGCTGAAGTCAGCATTGAAAATACTTCAGGAATGGTCTTTACCATCCCCTGATATTGTAGTTCATCACAAAGCTCTTGTAGCTTGGTGGGAGCGATCAAGGATTCTGTCATGACCGCCTCATCCGGGAGGTTAATGTCCACTGGGACAAGCGGTTGTGCAACCTGGACATTTTGAGTATGTGCTCACCGATAGAACTATTTTCCTCCATCTTACAACTATAGAACTTGTCGGAGACTTCATATCTCTCGACCCGGGCATGAGCTTGGAAAACTAGTTTTAGCTCCTCGAACATCTCATATGCTCCGTGTTGCTCAAAACGCTTTTGGAGCCCGGTTCTAAGCTGTAAAGCATGCCGCACTAAACGAGGGAGTAATCATCAAGACGAGACTGCCAAGCATTCATAATGTCTTGGTTCTTCGGGACGGAGCGCCACCTAGCGGTCCTTCTAGGACATATTGTTTCTGGCAGCTATGAGGATGATCTCGTGTTCCGGACCCAGTCCGTATAGTTGCTGCCATCATCTTTCAGCTTGGTTTTCTAGGAACGCGTTGAAGTTCAAGTTGACATGAGCGTTGGCCATTTGATCTACAAGACATATTATGCAAAAGTTTTAGACTAAGTTCATGATAATTAAGTTCATCTAATCAAATTAGTTTAATGAACCCCCACTCAGATTAGACATCCCTCTAGTCATCTAAGTGTTACACGATCCGAGTCGACTAGGCCGTGTCCGATCATCATGTGAGACGGACTAGTCATCGTCGGCGAACATTCTCATGTTGATCGTATCTTCCATACGACTCGTGTTCGACATTTCGGTGTCCGTGTTCCGAGGCCATGTCTGTACATGCTAGGCTCGTCAAGTTAACCCTAAGTGTTTTGCATGTGTAAAACTGTCTTACACCCGTTGTATGTGAACGTAAGGATCTATCACACCCGATCATCACGTGGTGTCAAACGCACGAACTTTAGCAACGGTGCACGTTAGGGAGAACACTTCTTGAAATTTTTGTAAGGGATCATCTTATTTACTACCGTCGTTCTAAGTAAACAAGATGCATAAACATAATAAACATCACATGCAATTATATAATAGTGACATGATATGGCCAATATCATATAGCTCCATTGATGTCCATCTTCGGGGCTCCATGATCATCTTGTCACCGGCATGACACCATGATCTCCATCATCGTGTCTTCATGAAGTTGTCACGCCAACGACTACTTCTACTTCTATAGCTAACGTGTTTAGCAATAAAGTAAAGTAATTTACATGGCGTTCTTCAATGACACGCAGGTCATACAAAAAATAAAGACAACTCCTATGGCTCCTGCCGGTTGTCATACTCATCGACATGCAAGTCGTGATCCCTATTACAAGAACATGATCTCATACATCACAATATGTCATTCATCATTCATCAGAACTTGGCCATATCACATCACATGACAATTGCTGCAAAAACAAGTTAGACGCCCTCTAATTGTTGTTGCATCTTTTACGTGGCTGCAATTGGGTTCTAGCAAGAACGCTTACCTATGAATAACCACAACGTGATTTTGTCAACTTCTATTTACCCTTCATAAGGACCCTTTTCATCGAATCTGCTCCAACTAAAGTGGGAGAGACAGACACCCGCCAGCCACCTTATGCAACTAGTGCATGTCAGTCGGTGGAACCGGTCTCACATAAGCGCACGTAAGGTTGGTCCGGCCGCTTCATCCCACAATACCGCGGAAGAAAGATAAGACTAGTAGAGGCAAGCAAGTTGACAAGATCTACGCCCACAACCAAATTGTGTTCTACTCGTGCAATAGAGAACTACGATAGACCTAGCTCATGATGCCATGTTGGGGAACGCTGCAGAAAATTAAAATTTTTCCCACGATTTCACCAAGATCCATCTATGAGTTCATCTAAGCAACGAGTCAAGGGAGTGAGTTTGCATCTACATACCACTTGTAGATCGAAAGTGGAAGCGCCTCAAGGGGATGGTGATGATGGAGTCGCACTCACCGTGATTCGGATCACCGATGACCAAGTGCTGAACGGACAACACCTCCGCGCTCAACACACGACGGTACGGACGACGCCTCCTCCGCCTTGATCCAGCAAGGAGGAAGGAGAGGTTGAAGACAACTCAATGGCAGCACGGGCGGCGTGGTGTAGTTGGTGCAGCAAGATCTCGGCCAGGCTTCGCCAAGCACGCACGGAGGAGGAGAGGTGTTGGGGTGGGAGGGCTGCGCCTTGGCTTAGGTGTTCAGCCTCCCTCACCCCTCTATTTATAGGAGAAGGAGAGGGGGCGGCCCCTCTAGATGGCATCTAGAGGTGGGCGGCCAAGGGAGGGGGACTTGCCCCCAAGCAAGGGGGCGCCTCTAGGGTTCCCCCAACCCTAGGCGCAAGGGCCCAAGGGGGTGCGCCCAGCCCACCAGGCTGGCTCCTGCCCCACGCAGCCCATGTGGCCCCCGGAGGGGTGGCCCCTCCCGTGGACCCTCGAACCCTTCCTGGCCCCCGTACAATACCGATATGCCCCAAACTTTCCGTGTCCGCTTGACAACTTCCCATATATAAATCTTTACCTCCGGACTATTCCAGAACTCCTCGTGATGTCCGGATCTCATCCGGACTCAACAACATTCGTAATCACATACAAGTCTTCCTAATAACCCTAGCGCCACCGAACCTTATGTGTAGACCCACGGGTTCGGGAGACATGCGACATGACCGAGACGGCTCTCGGTCAATAACCAACAGCGGATCTGGATACCCATGTTGGCTCCTACATGCTCCTCGATGATGTCATCGGATGAACCACGATGTCGAGGATTCAAGCAACCCCGTATACTATTCCCTTTGTCGACGGTATGTTACTTGCCCGAGACTCGATCGTCGGTATCCCAATACCTCGCTCAGTCTCGTTATCGCAAGTCACTTTACTGCACCGTAATGCATGATCCCGTGACCGGACACTTGGTCACTTTGAGCTCATTATGATGATGCACTACCGAGTGGGCCAAGTGATACCTCTCCGTCATACGGAGTGACAAATCCTGCCTCGATCCGTGTCAACCCAACCGACACTTTCGGAGATACCTGTAGTGCACCTTTATAGTCACCCAGTTACGTTGTGACGTTTGGTACACCCAAAGCACTCCTACGGTATCCGGGAGTTACACGATCTCATGGTCTAAGGAAGAGATACTTGACATTGGAAAAGCTCTAGCAAAACGAACTACACGATCTTGTGCTATGCTTAGGATTGTCTTGTCCATCACGCCATTCTCCTAATGACGTGATCCCGTTGTCAATGACATCTGATGTCCATAGTTAGGAAACCATGACTATCTGTTGACCAACGAGCTAGTCAACTAGAGGCTCACTAGGGACGTATTGTGGTCTATGTATTCACACGTGTATTACGATTTCCGAATAATACAATTATAGCATGAATAAAAGACAATTATCATGAACAAGGAAATATAATAATAATGCCTTTATTATTTCCTCTAGGGCATATTTCCAACATCCGTCCACGGGGCAATGACTGCCATTATTACATGGGCTGAAGATGTTACTTTGTTGGCAGGGCCTCCAATTGTGTCAGAATGTTCGGTGTCGGGCAGTGTTGTTGGGTCCGGGCTGTTATTTCCGGACTCCCCTTCCCATGATACGGATGGCTTGAACAGCCTCTCTAAGAAGATATTGGGGGGACGGCATCGCGCTTTGCGCCAATGCGCGCGCTGTGACGTCGCCGCTCGATTGTTTTCCTGGGCTATATGGTGAAATTCGAGCCCTTCGAACCGAGCTCACATTTTTAGGACGGTGTTGCGATAAGCTGCCATTTTCGGATCCTTGGCATCAAAATCTATATTTATTTGGGATATCGTGAGGTTCGAGTCCCTGCGCACCTCTAGGCGTTGAATGCCCATGGATACTGCCATCCGGAGACCATGTAGAAGGGCCTCGTATTCGGCTGCGTTGTTGGAGTCCGTATACATTAACTGGAGTACGTATTGGACTGTATCTCCTATTGGGGACGTCAGAACGACGCCAGCCCCCAGGCCAGCCAACATTTTGGAGCCGTCGAAGTGCATGATCTAGTTGAATATGTGCCGTACTCTTTAGGGAGTTCGGCTTCATCCATTCGGCACGAAGTCGGCCAAAACTTCTTGACTTAATTGCTCGCCGTGGCTTATAGGTTATGTTGAACGGAGGAGCTCAATGGCCCATTTGGCAATCCGCCCGTCGCGTCATGCGTTGTTTATAATGTCATTAAGAGGTACTTCGGAGGCTAGTGTTATCGAACACTCTTGAAAGTAGTGTCAAGCTTCCGGATGCTATAAACACGCAGACGCTATCTTTTGATAATGCGGATACCGTGACTTGCATGGAGTGAGGACAGTGGACACGTAGTAGACTAGTTTTTGAAGGGGAAACTTGTGTCCGTCCGTTTCTCGTTCGACAACGAGCACCGCGCTTACAATTTGATGGGTTGCGGCGATGTATAATAGCATTGGTTCGCCCATGTTGGGCACGGCCAGGACCGGGTTTGTTGCCAATATGGCTTTTATTTCTTTGAGTCCGGCCGTAGCGGCATCCGTCCACTCGAAGTGTTCGGTGCGCCGGAGGAGGCGATAGAGGGGTAATGCCTTTTCTCCTAGACGGGAGATGAAGCCGCTTAGAGCCGCCACGCATCCAGTCAATTTCTGTATTTGTTTGAGGTCCTTTGGGATATCCAATTGTGACATAGCTCGGATCTTGGCTGGGTTTGCTTCAATTCCTCTACCGGATACAATGAAGCCCAAGAGCTTTCCGGCTGGTACGCCAAAAACGCATTTTTCCGGGTTAAGCTTGATGTCATATGTTCGGAGATTATCGAATGTGAGCCTCAAGTCGTCTACTAGAGTTTCGACATGCTTGGTTTTGACGACCACATCATCTACGTATGCCTCCACTATTTTGCCGATCTAGTTTGCCAGACATGTCTGAATCATGCGCTGATATGTTGCGCCGGTGTTTTTGAGCGCAAAGGGCATTGTTTTGAAGCAGAATGGGCCGTATGGGGTGATAATGCCGTTGCGGCTTGATCAGGTTCTGCCATCTTAATTTGATGGTAGCCAGAGTATGCGTCGAGGAAACACAACAAATCGTGTCATGCGGTAGCGTCGATAATTTGATCGATGCAGGGGAGGGGGGAGGGATCCTTTGGGCAAGCCTTGTTGAGGTCCTTGAAATCGACACATAGGCGCTAGGATTTGTCCTTCTTTGGTACCATCACCAGGCTTTGCTAGCCAGTCCGGATGTTTTATGTCTCTAATGAATCCGGCCTCCAATAGTTTGGCTAGCTCCTCTCCCATGGCTTGTCTCTTAGGTTAGGAGAAACGCCGAAGAGCCTGTTTAACTGGCTTGAATCCTTTTAGGATGTTTAGGCTGTGCTCGGCCAGCCGACGTGGGATTCCTGGCATGTCTGAAGGGTGCCAGGCGAAAATGTCCCAATTTTCGCGTAGGAATTCTCGTAGTGCGGCGTCTACATCAGGGTTTAATTGTGCCCCAATGGAAGCCATTTTTGTAGGGTCCGTTGGGTGGACTCGGAATTTGACTATTTTGTCTGCTGGTTTAAAGGAGGTGGACTTGGATATTTTATCGAGTATCACATCGTCCCTATTCATCGTGGAGCGTAGCGCAATCAGTTCCCCGGCCGCTAGGGCTTCGGATAGTGCCTGAAGGGCTAGTGCGACTGTCTTATTTTCGGCGCGGAGTGCTATGTCCGGGTCACTAGCAAGAGTGATGATTCCGTTGGACCCGGGCATTTTGAGCTTCATGTACCCGTAATGGGGTATAGCTTGGAAAATTGTGAATGCCTCTCGCCCTAATAGAGCGTGGTATCCGCTGCTGAACGGGGCCACTTGGAACGTGACCTCCTCGGACCTATAATTGTCCGGCGTGCCGAACACCACATCCAGTGTGATTTTACCTGTGCAGCTCGCTTCCCGACTGGGGATTATTCCTCTAAAGGTTGTGCTGCTTCGCTCAATGCGGCTCCAGTCTATTTCCATTTTTCGAAGGGTTTCCTCATAAATGAGGTTCAATCCGCTGCCACCATGAGTACCTTGGTAAGGCGGAAGCCGTCCACTATTGGACTGAGGACCAATGCTGCTGGCGCTCGGGCTGTTCAGAATTTAGGTTCATCACTGGCATTAAAGGTAATAGCCGTGTCACTCCATGGATTTATTGTTGCTACTTGGTAGACTTCGCAAGGCATGGAGTGTTCATTTTGCATATTGTTTGATGCGAAGTCTCAAGACTATTAATACCGTCTTGGTATCCTTGGGCTGGTGCTCTGTGGATCTTTGGGGTTAGAAGCTCCTCGCCGCTTTTGGCCTCTGCGGAGTATCCAACATGCTCTAAGGCTACGAGTTGGTGTGGCGCCTCGTGCTATGAATTTTACAGGTCCGTTGAGCAATCCCTCCGAAGACGGTTCCATGCCCTTGGTTTTTTGTTTTTGGTGTTTAACCCGGGCGATTGGCGATAATGCACCCTTTTGTTTCGGATTGGGTTTGTATTCGGGGTCGGATTGTCCCAAAATCTTACTTCGATTTTCCAGGCGATTTCCATCGCACAGTACTTTCGTACTATGGACGCCAAGTCAGCAAAGCGTGTAATTTCACGGTGACCTATGGCGTTGAGGATTCCCATGTCCGTGCAATTATTGCAGAAGAATGAAATTGCGTCTTCCTCGTGGCAGTCCTTTATCCTGTTCATAACCAGGAGGAATCTGGCCCAGTAATGATGTACTGTTTCTTCGGGCTCTTGCCTAATATTGGATAGATCGCCTATGTTCGGGTGGGTGGGTGGAATTAGATCCGAAACCCCACCCAATCTGAGGCTCAAGGGCCAAGGAGTTTCCGAACTCGGAAGCTTGGATTCTTGGATGTTGTCCACTGAATCTAGCCCGTTGCCTGGCTCTAAGTTCAGGTCTTGAGTGACGTCCTCCCCTCCGCGGGTATCCGGCTTGGAGGGATTAGGAATCCGGACATAGTTAGTCCTTAAGATAGATGAAGGGTCGCCGCGTTGTTCCTCCACCACATCAACATGATGGGTGACCTGGGAAGAGTTAATCTCTCCCAGATCGGGTTTAGGCTTAATCTGATCGTAGTCTGTAGCGACTCCCAGGGCGGCGATGCGATCCAAGAGCTTGTTTTAAGAAGAGAGCTCCATCGGATCTAACTGCTCGGCGAGTTCCGAGTTGATGTGAAGATTGCTTTTGATGACCCGAGAAGTCATCGTCGGCGCGGCGGCCGAGCAGGCGGTCATAAGAAAACCGCCTAGCTGGAGAGTTTGGCTGATAGCCAAAGCTCCTTTAGCGACAGAGCCGTCTTTAAAGACGGGATGAGGCATCCTTCCTGATGGCGACAGCACAGCGGAACTCTCAATGAAAGCACCAATGTCGATTGTCAAACCGGCGGATCTCGGTAGGGGTCCCGAAGCGTGCGTCTAGGCGGATGGTAACAGGAGGCAAGGGACACGATGTTTTTACCCAGGTTCGGGCCCTCTCGATGGAGGTAAAACCCTACTCCTGCTTGATTAATATTGATGATATGGGTAGTACAAGAGTAGATCTACCACGAGATCCGAGAGGCTAAACCCTAGAAGCTAGCCTATGGTATGATTGTTGTTCGTCCTACGGACTAAAACCCTCCGGTTTATATAGACACCAGAGAGGGTTAGGGTTACACAGAGTCAGTTACAATGGAAGGAGATCTATATATCCGTATCACCAAGCTTGCCTTCCACGCCAAGGAAAGTCCCATCCGGACACGGGACGAAGTCTTCAATCTTGTATCTTCATAGTCCTGGAGTCCGGCCGAAGGTTATAGTTCGGCTATCCGGACACCCCCTAATCCGGGACTCCCTCAGTCGGGATTGTCATTAATGGGGTAGATTTCCTAGCAGACCTTATCATCCTAAGATCATAAGGCTTTGACGTGATCTTGGGAATGGATTGGCTCAGCAAGCACCAAGGCTTGTTAGATTGTGCCAACCGAACTGTCATAGTAACCAATGGCCAAGGAGTTGAAGTTAAGTTTGCTACCAACTCCTCTTCTGCTCAAGCCACCGAAGTCAATTGTCTGACTTAATTTGGATTGGAGCAGGTACTGGTAGTATGCAAATACCCCGATGTCTTTCCTGATGAGCTACCGGGAATGCCTCCTGACCGAGACATTGAGTTCATCATCGAGCTCATGCCCGGAGCAGGACCCATCTATAAGAAGCCTTATAGAATGGGATCGGAAGAGTTAGCAGAGCTGAAGAAGCAACCGGAAGAGCAGTTGAGGAAGGGATTTATCCGCCCGAGTGCCTCCCCTTGGGGATCTCCTGTTCTGTTTGTGGCAAAGAAGGACGGTACCATCCGCTTGTGCATTGACTATCGCTCCCTCAATGAAGTTACAATCAAGAACAAGTATCCACTTCCCAAGATTGAATATCTATTTGATCAACTCAATGGGGCCAAGGTGTTCTCCAAGATCGACCTCAGATCTGGGTACTACCAACTAAAAATCAGACCCCAAGATATTCCGAAGATGGCATTTGTAACCATATATGGCCTGTATGAGTGCACGGTCATGTCCTTTGGATTGACCAATGCCCCAGCTTACTTCATGTATCTCATGAATAAGGTCTTCATGGAATATTTGGATGTCACATCCCTAGCTTTACCTTGGCCTTGGACTAGCTTTGTCATTGCATCATGTTTAAATTCAAATGAAACTTGAATTGAGGAATTTTTAAAGCCTCATAATCCTTTTAAAAAAATGATCAAGATAAAATTGCTTCAAATAAGTCTAAGAAAATGTTCCTGTTATTCTCTGGAAATATTGGCAAGAGGTAAAATCCAAACCAATATTTTTGGTGTCTCAGAAACATTTATTTTGGGCATTTGAATTAAATCAATAGCTATTTGAATTGGATTTATATCTACTATTAAATAAATATAGATCCAATAATTCTGAAATATTTTGTGGAGCTTTGGTTTAATTCTTTTAGCTTCTAAAAAATATTTTCAGAAGCAACAAAATTGAATTGGTTTCAAAACCAAATTCAAAACAAACCTGCAAAATAGAAAACAGAACAGAATTAGAAAAAAATAGAGAGAGAGAGAGAAGAAACCCACCTGGCACTTACCGCAGCCCACCGGCCGGCCCAGCCAACCAGGGGCTCCTCCCTGTTGTCTTCCCCATTGCCAGGAGGACGAGCGCGTGGCCGGCGCGCGCGAGCACGCGTTTGGCCACCTCCTGCTTGCTAGCCGCTGCTGGAGTCGGTCCCGAGCGCCACGTGCATCGCCCGACCCTCCCCTTGACCTCTCTCACTCTCCCTCGGCTTCCTCCCCCTTCTCTGCTCTCTCGCCGCACGAGCCCGAGCGGAGCTAGTCGCTGCCGTTTGCTGCCACCGCGTCCAGCGCCTCCCCCTCGACCTCCTGCCGTGCCTGCGAGCCCCGTCTCGACGTCCCAGACCCCCTCGACGAGCCACGAGGCCCCGGACGCGCTGCAACGCCGCCACCGATGTGTTTCCCCTCCTCGGCCGCCGGAGATCGACCTCGTCGCCCCGCTCAGCTCCGGCCTTCCCCGAGCTCGCCGTCTGCACCGTTGAAACCGCCGTAAGCCTCTCCCTCGAACCCCCCTATCTGTTGTCCCGTTTTCACGCCGTAGCTCCTAGTTCACTGACGACCGAAGCCCGCCACCGCCATGGACATTGAGCCACGAGCTCCCGAGCTTCGCTTGCTCGCCCTAGTGGCACAGACGTGCTCTTGGTGACCCCACGACACCGTCTATGCCCTTGGTTGAGCTCCTCGTGCTCCGCCACGCCGCGCCCATGCAAACCCGTAGCTGTGCTGCCGCCAAAACTCGTCGCCGGCGAAATTCTGCCGCCCCGCGACCCCCTGTCTGGCCCATTGGATGTGCCCGAGCAAGGGCTTCTCCCCGATGCTTTCTGCACGACAAACCGCGGCCCCTAGCGCTTTCCCGACGCACGTCCGCCGCGGCAAATGGTCGCCGGCGGCTGAACACCGGCGGGCCGACGTGGCAACGTCGTTAACTGCTAATGACGGGGCTAACTAACCCCCTCTCTCATTGACTACTGGGTCCCACGCCCTTAACTAACACCAATTTAATTTCTATTTAGTTTTATTTAATCACAGTGGCCCCACGTGTCGGCTTTGACCTCGCTGACGTGGCCATTGACTGGCCCCACCTGTCTGTGACCTAGGAAGCACTTGGTCACTGACTACTGGACCCCACTGGTCATATTTGACACGGACCAGCCCTATTGACTTGATGACATCATCATGATGTCAGGCTGACGCAGTAAATACTTTCTGGAATTTTGAAATAAATCAAAAATGATTTATTATTTTCGGAAAATACCCAAAACTTCTAAAAATCATATTAAATCAACCGTAACTCCAAATGAAATAATTTATATATTAAAAATGATCAGAAAAATCCAATCTATCCATATGTACTAGTTTCATGCATGTTAGAGAAATTTATGACTACTGTTTAGGACAAATGGAATGAATGGCATTTGAATATCCAGATATGGAGTTTGAATTTGAATTTTTGATTCAAACCAACTTCATTTTACCTGTTACTAGTTGCATTAGCTCAAATCACATCATATTGACATGTCATAATTATGCATCATATTGTACATTGCATTGATTGTGTTCTTCCTTGTTTGTCGGTATTGTCCCCTCTCAGTAGACGACGTTCCAACGATGTGATCGATGACACTGATGAAGAACTATACTATCTTCAGAAGTGCCAGGCAAGCAAAACCCCCTTGTTCATTCCGATACAATCCCACTCTCTTGCTCCTGCTCTCTTTTACTGCATTAGTACAAGAACGATTCAACTGTTACATGCTGCGGTAGTTAAACCCCTTTCCTCTGCATGACCTGTCATTGCCATGGTAAATAGATGAAACCCACTAGCATGAGTAGGAGTTGTTTGAGCCCTGATGTGCCTACTCATTCATGCTTGTTTCTCATGCCTGCTACTGCTTAGAGTTGAGTCAAGTCTGATTCATCGGGGATGAATTGGAGGTGTGTAAACATGTCCTACTGTGTGTGAGCTAAGTGTGTGAACATGATTTGGTAAAGGTAGCAGTGAGAGGCCATGTAGGAGTACATGGTGTGTTGTCTCATTGAAGTCGTCCTCAGGAACTGAGTTCTGTGTTTGTGATCCATGAAACAGTTACTACCACGCATTGGGCCCGAAACCAATGGACCCTCTCGGCTTCTTGATCACCCTTGTCCTCTGTCCAGGAGTTGGAAGTAGTTTCTGGTGGGCTGTGATGCGGTAGGCACGTGGCACGGAGTACCGGGCACCCGTTTGGTGTCTCGGGAACCCTGCACACATCGTTCGGGGCTGTATGTGGAAACCTCGGCCGGACTCCCTGCGGATGGAACCTGAATAGGCGATAAACCTGGACTAGAGACTTGAGTGTTTAGGTAGGCCGTGGCCGACACCCTCGTTGGGCTTCCGCTTGAAGGTTGCCGAGTACATGTTGTCTAAACGGCGGTAAGTGGTGAGAGCGTGTGTGAAGAAGTACACCCATGCAGGGTTAACATCATCTATTTGAATAGCCGTGTCCGCAGTAAAGGACTTCTGGGTTGCCTATATCACTTCATACTCTAAAATGCGCAAGATAAGCGTGAGTGCTATGGATGGCGTTCTCGTAGGTAGACGGGAGCGGATCCATAGTGGTGTATTGATTGGTGAATATGTGGACTCGTGTGCGCCACCTCAAAAGATTCATTTGCAGTCGTAGTTTAGGATAGCCACCGAGTCAAAGCTGGCTTGCTGCAGTTAAACTCCACCACTCCCTTTGTTGATACTGATGCATATGTAGTTAGTTCTGATGTAAGTCTTGTTGGGTACATTTGAATCACGTTTGCTTAATTTATGTTTTGTAGAGAGACTTCAGTCTCGCTAGTAGTTCCGCGTGGACTTCGACATTTAGCTTGTTACCTCAGCTATGATCTTGTGCCTCGGCAGGATCTGGTAGATAGTCGGGCTTCTCAGCCTTCTTCATTTGTAGTTGTCTGTACTCAGACAAGTTAAGCTTCCGCATGTCCTTGTTGCTTGTATGCTCTGTATGTTGGGGTCATGAGACCCATGTTTGTAATACTTGGGTCCTCGGAGCCTAATGAAGAAATACTTGAGTCGTAGAGTTATGTTGTGATGCCATGTTGTATTTACACATATCGAGCATATTGTGTGTATGATTGAAATGCTTGGTATGTGTGGGATCCGACAACCTAGTTGTTTATCCTTGGTAGCCTCTCTTACGGGGAAGTGTAGTCTTGTGCTTCCATGAGCCATAGTAGTCCGCTACAGCCCGGTTCACAGTCGTGCTAGCCCAAGCACTCTTGCTCGGAACACTTGACTGGCGGCATGTGATTCACCGTTCTGTGTTCTGTCCCTTCGGGAAATGTCACGGTGACATCTGAGTCCTGCCTAGCCTGCTACAGCCCGGTTCACGAAGTCTGTTAGCCCAGTGCACGCCCGGATTCGCCGCTGCTAACCGACATGCTCGATGTTGATTCATGTATGCATGTCCCCGTAAGTTAGTGCCACTTTGGGTTCACGACTAGTCATGTCGGCCCGGGTTCTCTGTCATATGGATGCTAGCAACACTATCATATACGTGAGCCAAAAGGCGCAAACGGTCCCGTGCCATGGTAAGGGAACACCCGTGGGAATACCGTGCGCGAGGCCGCAAAGGGATATGAGGTGTTACCGGCTAGACCGATGTGACTTGGGATCGGGGTCCTGATAGCTTTGGTATCAGAGCCTGACTGCCTGTAGGATTACCAAGCCAAACTGGTCGAAGTTGATTCTAGAAATTCTTTAGTTACATAAGGGAATTGATTGTGGGATGGAACGTAAGGCTCTTTTTACTCCTTATCCCTTATGCCTTCTGATCCGAGTCATCTTATCTTTTCCTGCGGGGTTAAGGAATTAGGCTTTCTCTTCTTTCTATCAGGATCACATGTTACTAATTTGATAGAGACTTATAGGATTGACGGATTTAAGCCCCAGTCCAGTTTCTACTACTTCCCTGTGTTCATAGTTGGTCTCGGAACCTTGATATTGTGCTTCTGTGTGGTTATGCCACCATTTTTGCAGGATGTCTTAAATCCTTTGAGCATTTACAGCCGTTATGCTGTCCGAGTCATCCCAGGTTTCTAAATAGTCTGATGCATTTGCAAATTCCTTCCTACCGTTCTGAAGTTCCTTTGTGCCAGATCAACCACACTAATTAGTGTGCTGAGGTAATTTACTGCCTCGGCGTTTATGTTGGAGCTATTATTATGACCCTAGGTTTCTTAGAGGGCCACTTAGTAATCTAGCAATGCTTTGCATCCCCGGTGTGATGGTTCTGGCCATTATTCTCGAAAGCATCCCATGATGCCATTTAGTTAGTAGGCATTATATTCCTGGGGTTTTGAACCCAAGATTCACCCTACTTACTTTATGATGTTAGTGTTTGCTCGTTCCTTTAGGTTATTAGTAACCTTTGCATTAGTCTTCGAGGTCCGTGGTATTTCCTTCTTCCAAATACTACAAACCACTTATGGCAGAAGGTTGTTGGATCAAAGGATCACAACATGAGTGCTCTTGATGAGTTCTCCATTCTATATTGTGACTCTGCCAGTTCAACCTTTCTGCATGGGTTATCCGAAAGAAATATGTTGAACTCCTTCGACATGCTAATCCATGCATCCATAACTCAGAAAATCATATGTTCTTTGAGTTGTCCCTCATTAGTAGTTTTCTAACCTGCGACTATCAATTTGTAGTCAGGATTAGTCGTGCATTCGTGTTATCGGTGCCTATTATTCTTGTGGTCTGACAAGCCATTCCATTCCGGAATGACTAGGAGAAACAAACTCCAGCACCTCATCCATTTCTTGGACTGGTCAAAGTAGTTGTATTCCGCAGATCAAAATGCCAATCCAGCTTTTGCTCTGTTCTACCTCGGAGTATTACCCCCTTTATGTCAGGATTGTCATGAGAATTGCACCATCTCTCATGAATTCTTGATGCAGTGATACTTCTTGCCATCATTTGTCATTTCTCGGTTCCGTGTTGTCGCAACCGGAATGCCGACAAGTGAACCATGATGTGTGAAATCAATACTCCTAGCAACTGTGTTGCTTGGTAGTTAATGGACATTAATATCATTCTTAGCGTGTTGGTTATTGAATCATCATCCTAAGACTGATTGTGCTACCTAGTCCTTAACTCTGGTGCACTCTTCGATCAATGAGTTAGGATGGTGTCAATCCTTTGCTCTTTTGATCACATCGTCTTGCCTTGAAAAGCAAGATTGTTCTCGAGCTTAGTAACATATCGGTGGTTCGTGATTTTCCGAAAATCTTCTCGAAAGTGTTACCAGGTTGTCACCTGACCGCTATGTTGAGTTCGTGATCAAGTTGGTTTTCCTCTAAACCACCCTTTCTCCAAGAATCTGTGTTGGATACCCCTGAGCTAGTTGGTTAAGCCAAACAACAACTTGGAGAGTTGGAAGATAAAAAGCTTTGCCGAATTTGGTTCTTTTTGAAGGGATATCTTTGTGTTTGTGTGTGTTGAAGATAGATGATATCTTCATCGATTGGTCCCTGTGATCAGTTGTTGGACCTATTGTCGTATCAAAACTTTGATTTGAGTATGGGCTATCATCAAATCAAATCAGAACCAACGATGTTCATAATGTTGTCTTACTCGTGCTTGATCCCTCGAGCATACACCATTATATTTTTTGGGTCTGACCAATGCTATCACTTGTTCACACAATTATGGAATTCCATCTCCATGGAAACCTGGATGAATTGTTGTTGAGCCCATCAGCAATACTGCTACCTTCTCCGTGATTATGTTGAACATTAAAGCTAGTGTTGGAAACTTTTATAGGCATTATCTTCATGTCCCTTTCATGAAGCATATGTTCGGATGAAAGAAGTGACTTCCTCTAACACATGTGCATTTGATGCAAGTTGCCGCCGTGAATTCGAGAAAGTTAATGTTGCTTCCTCTAGAATCATCCCAAGTCAGTCATGCATGTGCAAAGTATACATTGGTTTGTGATATTAGCTACCTCCATTCCAAATGTATTTCCTAGCACGCCAAGCCACTGATTGAATTGTTCAAGGATAATAAGTTCTAAGTGCTAGTCCTGAAGGTACCAGACGGATTTGTACAGGATTCCGTTATCCTCGATGATGGTTCCCAACCAGAACTCGGTAGTGTTTTATTATAAGACTACCATGTGGTCATGCTTGGCTAGGACAGTGTGTTCACAGGTGTGTAGCAGAACAAGCTCATGTTTTGGAGCTTGCTATCGTAGTTCATCTCCCGAGAGTCTCGCAACGTTATCTCGTCGATTTGTGTTGCAACTTTTCTTTTCAGACATGTGAGTCTGAAGTATCCTGTTTCTAACCAGATTTGAATCTCAGGCAGATATGATGGTTGGAACATTCCCAACATTTGCATTTTGTTCCGAGCTTGCACCCCATCATGCCAATTTTCCATGGGCTGTCCTTCTCAGCAGTTGCTGTCCAGGATCATCTTCAAAAGTGGTCCTGTCATGGGTCCCATCCATTTGCGGTTATAAGAAAAAATCATCCATTGCTTTGTCTTCAAAAAGGTAATCCACATCATCCATTCTAGTCGGAATATGCCATTCTTCCGAGCTCCTTCAAGTAATCGATTGCAAATTGCCTTGGGCTGGTATGAAGATTTTCAATGATCTATGTATCAAAAGTAATTCTTTTTGCCACTTAAGGAATAATTCTACGAGCCACCTTCCCTAAGGTGCCCCGTTATGGAGTCATGGCAATTAACTCCTTGCTACTTTGAAACCCATGCACCATATTATCTAAGCGTGAAATTGTTGCCTATCAAATTGAACCTTTGTTATCAGTTTCTTTCTATCCTCTTGATGTGTGTTTTGTGCCTCAGCTCAAGAGATGTTTCCAACGTCTCACTCCATGAGTTGATCTTGAGTGCTCGATCTTCGAGGAGATCGTTTCCTGTAGAGTTATCTCTGTCGTCAACGCGTTGAATGAAGATCTCGAAAGCAAACACGTCAAGATCAATATGATGCAATGAAGCTACTTCTTCGAGAAGGGCAGTTGGATCGAGAAGATTGTGATAGTTTGTGACCTCCTTTCTTCTCACCTCACGTCTTGAATCTCGGGACGAGATTCTTATTTAGTGGGGGTGAGTTGTCACATCCCTAGCTTTACCTTGGCCTTGGACTAGCTTGGTCGTTGCATCATGTTTAAATTCAAATGAAATTTGAATTAAGGAATTTTCAAAGCCTCAGAATCCTTTAAAAAAATGATCAAGATAAAATTGCTTCAAATAAGTCCAAGAATATGTTCCTGTTATTCTCTGGAAATATTGGCAAGAGGTAAAATCCAAACCAATATTTTTGGTGTCTCAGAAACATTTATTTTGGGCATTTGAATTAAATCAATAGCTATTTGAATTGGATTTATATCTACTATTAAATAAATATAGGTCCAATAATTCTGAAATATTTTGTGGAGCTTTGGTTTAATTCTTTTAGCTTCTAAAAAATATTTTCAGAAGCAACAAAATTGAATTGGTTTCAAAACCAAATTCAAAACAAACCTGCAAAATAGGAAATAGAACAAAATTAGAAAAAACAGAGAGAGAGAGAGAGAGAGAGAGGAAACCCACCTGGCACTTACCGCAGCCCACTGGCCGGCCCAGCCCACCAGGGGCTCCTCCCTGTCGTCTTCCCCCTTGCCAGGAGGACGAGCGCGTGGCCGGCGCGCGCGAGCACGCGTCCGGCCACCTCCTGCTTGCTTGCCGCTGCTGGAGTCGGCTCCGAGCGCCATGTGCATCGCCCGACCCTCCCCTGGACCTCTCTCACTCTCCCTCGGCTTCCTCCCCCTTCTCTGCTCTCTCCCCGCACACGCCCGAGCGGAGCTAGTCGCCGCCGTTCGCTGCCACCGCGTCCAGCGCCTCCCCCTCGACCTCCTGTCGTGCCTGCGAGCCCCGTCTCGACGTCCCCGACCCCCTCGACGAGCCACGAGGCCCCGGACGTGTTGCAACGCCGCCACCGATGATTTTCCCCTCCTCGGCCGCCGAATATCGACCTTGCCGCCCCGCTCAGCTCCGGCCTTTGCCAAGCTTGCCGTCTGCACCATTGCAACCGCCGTAAGCCTCTCCCTCGAACCCCTCCTCTCTGTTGTCCCGTTTTCACATCGTAGCTCCTAGTTCACTGACGGCCGAAGCCCGCCACCGCCATGGACGTTGAGCCACGCGCTCCCGAGCTTCGCTTGCTCGCCCTAGTGGCACAGACATTCTCCTAGTGACCCCACGACGCCGTCTATGCCCTTGGTTGAGCTCCTCGTGCTCCGCCACGCCGCGCCCGTGCAAACCTGTAGCTGCGCCGCCGCCAAAACTCGTCGCCGGCGAAATTCCGCCGCCCGCGACTTCGTTCGCCCATTGGATGCGACCGAGCAAGGGCTTCTCCCCGATGCTTTCTGCACGACAAACCGCGGCCCCTAGCGCTTTCCCGACGCATGTCCGCCGGGGCAAATGGTCGTCGGTGGCTGAACACCGGCGGGCCGATGTGGCAACGTCGTTAACTGCTAATGACGGGGCTAACTAACCCACTATCCCACTGACTACTAGGCCCCATGCCCTTAACTAACGCTAGTTTAATTTCTGTTTAGTTTTATTTAATCAAAGTGGCCCCACGTGTCGGCGTTGACCTTGCTAACGTGGTCATTGACTGGCCCCACCTGTCTGTGACCTAGGCAGCACTTGGTCACTGACTAATGGACCCCACTTGTCAGATTTGACCTGGACCAGCCCTGTTAACTTGATGACATCTTCATGATGTCAGGCTGACGCAGTAAATACATTCTGGAATTTTGAAATAAATCAAAAATGATTTATTATTTTCACAAAATACCCAAAACTTCTAAAAATCATATTAAATCAACCGTAACTCCAAATGAAATGAATTATATATGAAAAATGATCAGAAAAATCATATCTATCCATCTGTACTGGTTTCATGCATGTTAGAACAATTTATGACTACTGTTTAGGACAAATGGAATGAATGGCATTTGAATATCCACATATGGAGTTTGAATATGAATTTTGGATTCAAACCAACTTCATTTAACATGTTGCTAGTTGCATTGGCTCAAATCACATCATATTGACATGTAATAATCATGCATCATATTGTGCATTGCATTGATTATGTTCTTCCTTGTTTGCCGGTATTGTCCCCTCTCAGTAGACGACGTTCCGACGATGTGATCGATGACACCGATGAAGAACTATACTATCTTCAGAAGTGCCAGGCAAGCAAAAACCCCTTGTTCATTCCGATACAATCCCAGTCTCTCGCTCCTGCTCTCTTTTACTGCATTAGGACAAGAACGATTCAACTGTTACATGCTGCGGTAGTTGAACCCCTTTCCCCTGCATGACCTGTCATTGCCACAGTAAATAGATGAAACCCACTAGCATGACTAGGAGTTGTTTGAGCCCTGATGTGCCTACTCATTCATGCTTTTTTCTCATGCCTGCTACTGCTTAGAGTTGAGTCATGTCTGATTCATCAGGGATGAATTGGAGGTGTGTAAACATGTCCTACTGTGTGTGAGCTAAGTGTGTGAACATGATTTGGTAAAGGTAGCGGTGAGAGGCCATGTAGGAGTACATGGTGGGTTGTCTCATTGAAGCCGTCCTCAGGAACTGAGTTCTGTGTTTGTGATCCATGAAACAGTTACTACCACGCATTGGGCCCGAAACCAATGGACCCTCTCGGCTTCTTGATCACCCTTGTCCTCTGTCCAAGAGTTGCAAGTAGTTTCTGGTGTTTGTAGTATGCTGGAGGCCGTGGGCAGCGCTGACCCGAGGGGTGGGCTGTGATGCGGTAGGAACGTGGCACGGTGTACCGGGCGCCCTTTGGTGTCTCGGGAACCCTGCACACATCATTCGGGGCCGTATGTGGAAACCTTGGCCGGACTCCCTGCGGATGGAACCTGAATAGGCGATAAACCTGGACTAGAGACTTGAGTGTTTAGGTAGGCCGTGGCCGACACCCTCGTTAGGCTTCCACTTGAAGGTTGCCGAGTACATGTCGTGTAAACAGCGGTAAGTGGTGAGAGCGTGTGTGAAGAAGTACACCCCTGCAGGGTTAACATCATCTATTCGAATAGCCGTGTCCGCGGTAAAGGACTTCTGGGTTGCCTATATCAGTCCATAGACAAGCGAAAGTGGATACTCTAAAATGCGCAAGATAAGCATGAGTGCTATGGATGGCGTTCTCGTAGGTAGACGGGAGCGGATCCATAGTGGTGTATTGATTGGTGAATATGTGGACTCGTGTGCGCCACCTCAAAAGAGTCACTTGCAATCGTAGTTTAGGATAGCCACCGAGTCAAAGCTGGCTTGCTGCAGTTAAACTCCACCACCCCCTTTGTTGATACCGATGCATATGTAGTTAGTTCTGATGTAAGTCTTGCTGGGTACATTTGTACTCACGTTTGCTTAATTTACGTTTTGCAGAGAGACTTCGGTGTCGCTAGTAGTTCCGCGTGGACTTTGACGTTTAGCTTGTTACCTCAGCTACGATCTTGTGCCTCGGTAGGATCTGGTAGATAGTCGGGCTTCTCAGCCTTCTTCATTTGTAGTTGTCTGTACTCAGACAATTTAAGCTTCCGCATGTGCTTGTTGCTTGTATGCTCTGTATGTTGGGGTCATGAGGCCCATGTTTGTAATACTTGGCTCCTCGGAGCCTAATGAATAAATACTTGAGTCGTAGAGTTATGTTGTGATGCCATGTTGTATTTATACATATCGAGCATATTGTGTGTATGATTGAAATGCTTGGTATGTGTGGGATCCGACAACCTAGTTGTTTATCCTTGGTAGCCTCTCTTATGGGGAAATGTAGTCTTGTGCTTCCATGAGCCATAGTAGTCCGCTTCAGCCGGTTCACCGAGTCCCGCTAGCCCAACACTACTGCTCGGAACACTTGGTGGCCGGCATGTCATTCACTTCGTTCTGTCTCGTCCCTTCGTGGAAATGTCACGCGGTGACATCCGAGTCTGCCTAGCCTGCTACAGCCAGGTTCACGAGTCTGTTAGCCCAAATGCTACAGCCCAGATTCAAGACGCTGGCGACCAACATGCTCGATGTTGATTCATGTATGCCTGTCCCGTAAGTTAGTGCCACTTTGGGTTCACGACTAGTCATGTCGGCCGGGTTCTCTGTCATATGGATGCTAGCAACACTATCATATCGTGAGCCAAAAGGCATAAGCGGTCCCGGGCCATGGTAAGGCGACACCGTGGGAATACCGTGCGTGAGGCCGCAAAGGGATATGAGGTGTTACCGGCTAGATCGATGTGACTTGGGATCGGGGTCCTGACATTGGACAAGTTTGTTGTCGTCTTCATTGACGACATTCTTGTCTTCTCGAAGATGGAAGAAGAGCACGAGAAACACTTGAGGATGGTCCTAGACAAGCTTCAAGAGCACCAACTGTACGCCAAGTTCAGCAAGTGCGAATTTTGGCTGCATGAGGTTGGATTCTTGGGTCATGTACTGAATGCCGAAGGGTTGTCAGTGGATCCCACCAAGATCCAGGCTGTGACTGAATGGCAAACCCCGAGCAATGTGAAGGAAGTCAGAAGTTTCCTCGGTCTCGCTGGATATTACCGCAAGTTCGTTGAAGGATTCTCAAGCATTGCCCGACCTATGACCCAGCTCCTGAAGAAGGACAAGAAGTTTGAGTGGACACCAAAGTGTGAAGAGAGCTTCCAGGAGCTGAAGAAGAGATTAACCACCGCCCCAGTTCTGGCCACACCTGATATTCACAAGGAATTTGTGATATATTGTGATGCATCAAGAACCGGACTCGGTGGTGTCCTGATGCAAGAAGGCAGAGTCGTAGCATATCTATCCAGACAGCTACGTCCTCATGAAGAGAACTACGCTACTCATGATCTTTAGTTGGCAGCTGTAGTTCACGCCTTAAAGACCTGGCGACATTACCTTCTAGGGAAGCGATGTGAGATATACATCGACCACAAGAGTTTGAAGTATATCTTCACTCAAAAGGAATTGAACATGAGGCAAAGAAGGTGTCTAGATTTGATCAAGGACTATGACCTCAATGTCCAATACCACCCTGGAAAGGCTAATGTGGTAGTAGATGCCTTAAGCAGAAAGGCTTGTTCCTTGAATGCTATGCTTAAGGAAAGGTTACCCACCTTATATGAAGAACTTGAAGGCTTCGGATTGGAACTGGTTGCACCAAGATTCTTAGCCAACCTTGAAGTCAAGCCTACCCTAATGGATGATGTTAAGGAAGCTTAGAAGGGACACGAGAGTATTGAAGGCATCAAGAGGAAGATCAAGGCAGGCAAAGCCCCAAGTTTCTCAAACGATGAGCAAGGAGTTGTGTGGTTCAGGAATTGCATTTGCGTGCCCAACAAGATTGAGCTCAAGAATCTGATCTTGCAAGAAGCTCATGACACCCCGTATTCCATCCATCCTGGAGGGACCAAGATGTATCAAGACCTGAAGGAAAGATTCTGGTGGCACGGGATGAAAAGGGAGGTTGCCACCTATGTTGCAAAATGTGATGTATGCCAAAGGGTCAAGGCTGAACATCAGCGACCTGCTGGATTGCTCCAACCACTCAAAGTTCCCGAGTGGAAATGGGATAAAGTCGGAATGGATTTCATCAATGGGTTACCCAGGTCAAATAAGGGTCATGACTCCATCTGGGTTATAGTCGACCATTTGACCAAAGTGGCCCATTTCATTCCTGCCAAGACTACCTATGATGGCAATCAGCTGGCGACTCTATACATCAACATAATCGTAAGTCTTGATGGTGTTCCTAAGGAGATTGTGTCAGATCAAGGAACCCAGTTTACCTCTAGGTTCTGGAAGAAGTTCCAAGAGGCCATGGGAACCAAGTTGTCTTTCAGCACTGCTTTCCACCCACGGCCGGAGGCAGACGAGCAGTGAATCAGATTCTCGAAGACATGCTCCGAGCCTGTGTCCTAGCATATGGAGCTAAATGGGAAGGTTGTCTTCCGTTCGCTGAGTTCTCCTATTACAATAGTGACCAATCAAGTCTCCAGATGGCACCATTTGAAGTGTTATATGGGCGCAAGTGTCCCACACCCCTCAATTGGTCAGAGACCGGAGAAGGGCTAGTCTTTGGACCAGATGTTCTCCGCGAAGCAGAAGAACAAGTGCAGCTAGTCAGAGAGCGTCTGAAGACTGCCAAGTCAAGACAGAAGAGCTATGCTGACACTCGTCGCCGACAGGTGAACCTCCTAGTCGGAGGCCATGTGTACCTACGGGTAACCCCCCTTAAGGGAACCAAGCGTTTCCACGTTAAGGGGAAGCTCGCACCAAGATTCATTGGCCCCTTTAAGATCACTGCACGGCGAGGAGAGGCGGCTTATCAGTTGGCACTACCACCTGAACTATCCGATGTGCACAACATATTCCACGTGTCACAACTCCGGAAGTGTCTCCAAGTTCCATACAAGCCTGACCTCTACAAGGATGTCGATCACCAAGCCATTGACCTTCAGCCTGATTTGACCTACCATGAGAGGCCCATCCGAATTTTGGATGAAGCAGAACGACGCACGCAAAGCCACACCATCAAATACTTCAAGGTCCAGTGGACCAACCACACTGAAGCAGAAGCCACCTGGGAACGTGAAGACTACCTTAGATCCGAGTTTCCCGATCTCTTTTAGAGCCTAGTTTAGGAATCTCAGGGACGAGATTCTTGTAAGGGGGGTAGGTCTGTCACACCCTGCTTTTTGTATCATGGAATTTGCATTAATAAAGCATGAAAACTTGGACCTACAAAAACTTTTGCATTATTTGGCTTTTATTTGGAGTTGGATTTCTCTCTGTGATTTTCAAGTGCTCTTTAAAGTCAACACAACTCCACCTCATATACTTCATCTCCTTGGCCCAAAACTTCTGCCCAATTATCATGCCATGTGTATAGTGCAATATAGTATTTTCTTACAAAAATAATTTGGCCAAATAGTATTTTCAAAAATTAGTTTTCCAAAAACCCCGGAATTAAGGTTTGCACTACAAGTACTTGATTTGGGGGATGAAAAATATTTCAAGGAGTATATTTGAAACCTATTAGATATAGGACTCCCATAAACCACAAAAATATAATTTTAAAAGTAATTTTCCTATTTTATTTAAAGGCTTTTTCTTTAGTCAAGAAATAGTTTTTAATAGGTTAAAATTATTTTAAAGCTTCAAAAATATTTGAGGAAAATCAGGGAAACTCAGTGGACATATATTTTCCATATATAAGAGTTTCAACCCATGGTCATGTTCAAAATATTGGACAAAACCTCCCAAAACCATTCCTGCCCATTTCAAGGATTTGAAATATTTCTACAGGAAATATTTTCATAAAAATCCAAGGAAAATCCAGCAAGTCACAAATGCATATTGTGATCACCTTGCAAAGCCTCATCTCAATTACGGTCATTTTGGTTCACCCAAATGCCCCAAAACCCCCTCTGACCAGAATCAAATTTGAACAACTTTGTATTACCAACTTTCTCTCCTTGATCCCAACTTTTGTGAGCATGATCACATGACCAAATGAGGCCACCGCACCAAGTGGTGCATCAAGGAGAAGTGATTTACTCAACTGGATCTGCACAAGTTCATTTTTGCTAATTTCTAGGGTTTACAAAAGTTGCATTGGCAACTTTGCCCAAATGAACTCAAGATTGGTGGAAGGCCCTAATTATATGTGCCATTTCATCCTGTGGAGTCTCATGACAAATGGAACTCATCTACTTGCCCAAACCAACATCAAACACCTTCTGATACCAAAAACCCTGTTTGGTCCTCTTCCACTAATCTCCATGAGTTTTACTTTCTACCACAACCCCTCCTAGTCCCATCTAGCACCTGGATGCTTTTCTGCCCGAGGAAGCAATGATGAAGGGGGGGGGGGAGAACACCATTTTTCTTCTCTGGACAGTGGATTCCTCCCTCTCTCTCAGTCTCCTTCTCTCCCCTCAGCTTTCCAAAGCATCCAAGGCTCCCCAGGACTTTTGCCCACACCTCATGTAGCCTCCAGACACAAGTGGGCGCGCGCGGACGCGGGAAAGCCGCGGATGCCGGCCAAAGTCACCCTCTTGAGCGCCTGGCAGGGCACCCGACCGTTGACGCCACGTCCCCCAACCACCTCGAGCCTCCCCCGCGCGCCAGTCGATGCCCCTCGATGTCCGCTCCATGCCAGCAAGCCGCCCACTTGCTCCAGCACCTTCCTCTCTCTCCTGCAGCTCGCGCCAAAGCGCCGTCCCGCTCGGCCAATGCTCGCGCCGCTCCTATGGCCCGCCCACAGCTCGCCCCCCTCCTCGTCTCTCTCCCTGGCACCCTAGGACACTCCCACAAACACCTCCGAGCCCTCCATTCCCTCTCTAACGGCCACCCGAGCCGATCCCGCGGGCACCAGTAGGCCGCGCCTACTGTGGACCTCGGCCAACCTATAAAAGGCGACCCTGAGCCCCTCTCTCAATCCCTGTCGCTCCCCCACACTCCTAATCAACCTCCCGCACCACCCATTCGTCTCCAGAGCCGCCCGAGCTCGAGATCGAGCTCCGCCGCCTCGGCTCGTCGGCGTTCGCGCGGTACAGGCCTCCTCCGCCCCCGTTTCCTCTAGATCTGGAACCGCGCGGCATCGCTGACACTTTCCCCTCTCTTCCCCACTCTTTTTGAAGCCGTGAATGGCCGGAACCATCGACGCCCGAAGCACCTCCGCCGCGTGACCTCGTCGCCGGCGAACCAGGCTGCTCCGATGACCATCTCCACCATCACCCGAACGACGACATCCGCCTGAGTCCAACGGTACCACCCATGCACCCTCCCTTGCCCTATATCGCCGCCGGCGAGCTCGCCGTCGCCTCTGGACGGAGGTAGACGACAACGGTCGTGGGCCCGGTCCTTCAGCCTCACGCCCTGACGGGTGGGACCCACCCGTCAGGTTTAAAAATGCACGCGCGCGTACCGGTTCGCCCGTCGGCTGAAGGCGTACTTCGCCTTTACGCCTTTGACATGGCGGCCTCGCGCGGGCTGATTTTCCTCTGGGCCTGCTACACTGTGGCCTTTCTGGCCCAGTGGCACAGTGCCACTTTTCTTTTTCTTTTTCTGTCTGTTTTATAAAAATTCCACAGGATAAAATACTTATCCAAATGAAATAATTCCTACTCCTAAAATCTCAGAATAATGCCACCTATTTATTGATGTAACTTTTGTACACATCCAGTACACTTTTCTGCACTGTTCAAATTTAATTCAAATTTGAACAATAAAATCTTTGTTTGAAAATCCACTACTGTGTCCTCCTAACTCCAAATCCAAAACCAAGAATTTTCCCCTTCCTAGTTTTCCTCCTAGTATTTTACAAAAATAAGTTGACATTTTTCTGAGCACTTTGACTTTTCTGTTTTCATTATTGTCTTATTTTTCCGTTATTTCCTTGCGACGATTAGATCCCGTATTTAACAAAGTTGCTGAGGAAGAAGGAGGAGAAGGATTTGAAGACCTCGAAGAACAAGCCAACCAAGGTAAGCAGCACTTTGACCATGACACCCCTCTTGTTCATCGGTACCCTTTTTCCAATTGCACGATGATGAAATATGACGGTGGTAAACTTGTTGTGAACCACCACATGATGCATACCCCTACTTATGACCTTACCTTGTTCATGATTGCATTGTCAAGAGACTAGTTGATGCATAATGATGCATGTGTACCATGAACTCTTCGTGGTTACATTCTTTCAAAAACCCCTTCGGGTGCCCCTAATGCCCTTGGGAGATGTTGAACTAAGGTCACCACTTGAGGAAGAAGTGGTGTACCGAAGAGAGCTTTTGGAGTGTGTAAAATGATGGATTAGATTTATGTGTGATTACCGTCCCAACCAAACACGTGCGACCACTCTACCCCTTTATGGGACGGGGCATTATTGATTACTTGGACTGATACTAGCATGGTGCCCACATTACTAGTGATGGGGGTGACTTGAGGTCACTCTCGGGACGGGGTCGTGCTTGGATAGGCGGCCATGACAGTTTTCACAGGGCACGGACACACCGTTGGTCCCTTCGTGTATGCGTGATAATGTGAAAAGGGAAGAGTCCCACGATCTTTTGCTTATACATGAGGGCTGTGTATCAACGAGTGGACCCTATGTTAGTATCGTCTAGGGAAAGGTAATGATCGGGTGCTTCCCCCGAGTACTTGAGGTACTGCGGGATCGTGGGTGACACGAAAGCTTCCCGGATCTTGTGGGTAAAGTGCGCAACCTCTGCAGAGTGTCAAACTATTCGAATAGTCGTGTCCACAATCATGGACAATTGGGGGGTGCTACTTAAACTATGTCCAGAAATTTTACAATCTCGGTGCATGTGTGTGTGGAAAGGAACTATTTGTGTCAAGGTGGTGACTTGACATGTTGAATGGCATGGCATTTGATTCAAATTCTATTTATGTTGATATCTGTAACCTGTTCTCAAGGTTACCCAAGTTCATTGATGCATATCTCACGAGTTGATAGGACATCCCAACTAGCGTGAAGCTAGGTTGCTTACTTGTCGTACAATTGCATTGTTACTTTGAACAAAATCATGGGTTGCTTGCGAGTACATTCAAAGTACTCATTGGCTTGCCACTGGTTATTCAATTGACCAGGCATGGAAGAACAGGAGTTCGAGGAAGAGTTCTTTGGTGACGAACACGCGAACTAGGACGCTTCCCAGTCAGAATGCCTGTAGGGTTAAGGCAGATGGCATGGGTTCTACTTATCAATGAAGATTTCCACTGCTTGTGTTTCATTTGATGTTCAGCCCTTAAGGCTTTATCAATGTAAGACTTGACCATAATGGTCATAATTTGTGTAAGACGGTATGTATGGATGTAAGACTCTTGTTATTCAGCTTCTGTGTGTTCAGTGAGCATTGATCTCTGGGATCACTGTACACGTGCATTCGGTGATCTCGACTTATGAGTCGGGGTCCCCACAAGATCTCCACGAGAGAGGGGGAGAACATTGTATTGAGATCCAAAAAGAGAGAAGAAGCCATCTAGATACTAACCATGGACCCGAAGGTCTGAGGTAAACTACTCACACTTCATCGGAGGGGCTATGATGATGTAGAAGCCCTCCATGGTGGATTCCCCTTCCGGCGGAGCTCCGGAACAGGCCCCAAGATGGGATCTCGTGGATCTGAAAGTTGCGCGGTGGAATTAGGTTTTGGCTCCGTGTCGATCGTTTGGGGTGCGTAGGTATATATAGGAGGGAGAAGTACGTCGGTGGAGCTTCGTGGGGCCCATGAGGGTGGGGGGCGCGCCCCCCTACCTCGTGCCCACCTCGTGGCTTTCTTGACGTAGGGTCCAAGTCTCCTGGATCATATTCGGTGAGAAATCACGTTCCCGAAGGTTTCATTGCGTTTGGACTCCGTTTGATATTCCATTTCTTCGAAACACTGAAATAGGCAAAAAACAACAATTCTGGGCTGGGCCTCTGGTTAATAGGTTAGTCCCAAAAATAATATAAAAGTGGAAAATAAAGCCCAATAAGGTCCAAAACAGTAGATAATATAACATGGAGCAATCAAAAATTATAGATACATTGGAGACGTATCAACCCCCGCTCACGCCCACCTTTTGGCCGCCTGGGGCTTGCCACGCTGCTCGTCGCTCACGGCCACCACCACTGCCACCGCCGCTGCCCCGCCTGATTCCGGCGGCCAGCCTCGCTGTGGCCCCTCGTGACCGACGCCCGGTGTCGGTGTCAAAACCGGCGGATCTCGGGTAGGGGGTCCTGAACTATGCGTCCTAGGTCGATGGTAACAGGAGACAAGGGAAACGATGTTTACCCAGGTTCGGGCCCTCTCTATGGAGGTAATACCCTACTTCCTGCTTGATTGATCTTGATGAATATGAGTATTAAATGAGTTGATCTACCATGAGATCGTAATGGCCAAAACCCTAGAAGTCTAGCCTGTATGATTGTGATTGCCTCTACGGACTGAACCCTCCGGTTTATATAGACACCGGAGGGGATTAGGGTTGTACAAAGTTGGTTACAGAGAAAGGAATCTTCATATCCGAACGCCAATGTAACGCCCCAGATACAACTTTCCATATTCGTAACTCCAACTCTTGCCTTTTCCAGAGATGCGATATGTTATTTCCTCCGTGGTTGGGTTTTGTCTTTTATTTTGCATTTTGTTCATGTCATGCATCTCATATCATAGCATCATGCACATTGCATCGGCATTGTTTTCTTAAAAACTTGCATACACTCGTAGTTGCCGCTCCTCGCTTCTCTCGGTTGCGTTCGGTGGCCGTCCCGAGACCAACCATGTTTTCGTTTCCCTCTTGTCCGACCACCTAACCTCTCTTGCCAGCTCGCAGCCCCCTCGCGCGCGTGTCCGAAACTCCCCCGAACCCGACCTGGACAGTCATCACCGATGGACCCGGATCATCCCTAAATATCTACAAAACATCTCCGTTTTCTTAATTGGACTCCCTAGCCTATTTTTTCCGACCGTCCGATTTAATCGGAGGGTCCAAACTTAACCCTCCTTTTCTATATATATATATATATATATATATATATATATATATATATATATATATATATATATATATATATATATATATATATAGTGCTATTGGTCTAACCCTAAAACCTAGGCTCCTTGTCCCATCGCGCCGCCACCCGCTCAATCCCCATCGGGATCACCCACAGCCAACCACCATCCTCCCGTGCCTCCCTCGTTTTCCTCGGCGCCGCCGCCACCCCGGTCCTCTTCCTTGGGATCCATCCCCGCCCAACCATCACCCGGCCTCTGTTCGATCCACCCCATCCCTCGAGCCAGGAGCTCGTCCTCGACCCCGAGCCACTTCTCCCGCCGGAAATCAAAGCCACCGACCAGGACCCCTTCGTCCTCCAGTAGCAACTAGGAGCTCAAGCCCCCTCCACTCTGTCCATGGCGCCCTCGCCCCGAGCACACATGAGCGTGCCCTTCCTCCCTGCTCTTCCTTCCCTCCTCACGTTGCTCCTCCCTGACAGCGCCTCCCCCGTCCGTTGTTCTTCGCAGGGAACCATGGCTGCCGCGTGGAGCAGCAGCAGCGCCCGAGCGCTCCTCCACCTCGCGGCATCGTCCTCGCCGCCCTGGCAACCATGGCCACGCCTTCACGCCTCCGACGACCGTCCTCGTTGTCGCCCGCAACCCCATGCAGGCCCCGTCGCGCCCATGCCATCTCCCTCGCCGTCTCCTTCTTCTTCACTTCCCCATTTTCTTCTCTGAATTCCCCTGTCATCGTTCTGCAGGCAACAGCGAACGTCATGGACGCCAACCGCCAAGCCGTCGCCTTCCTCCGTCGCCCTTGCCTGTTCTCGACTGATCCCGCCGCCAGGGCCCCGTCCCTGCCGCAGGCACCCCCAAGTCCCGTCGTCGCTACCATTCCCCTGCCATGGCGCCTCGACCTCCTCTGCTTCCCGCTCGCCCGCTCGTTGACCGCATCGACCTCCCCCGCTCCATCTCGTGGACCGCATGGCGTGCCCTTGCAGCGCGTCTCCAGATCCGGCCCAGCACTCCGATCTGGGTCTTGGACCATGGTGATCAGCCCCTCCAGCCCCTCTCCTGTATGCTGTTGGTCCAGCAGATGCGGCCTGTATCATGTTTTCTCCCAGATCAGCGATTTTGCCTATTATCCAGAAAACTGCATATTTACAGATTTTCCCTTGTTGTTCATGCATATAATAAATCACAAACCATGCATCGGATTAAAATGTTTTATATATGCAAAATGCTTAGAATTTCATCTAGTTTCATAATATCCAACTTTCATCCCATGTTAAAATGTTTAAAATGTTGTTTGATTAAATTTGCTTAAATACCATGCTAAAATGCTTTATTTCATAACTAAATAACCGTAGCTCCATTTTAAATGTTCTTTATATGTAAATGGGGTAGAAAAATACATAGATTAACATGATGCACTTACTTTTGCTGTTTAACAACTCTAAAATATGGGTTAGGCAGAACAGTACCATTTCTAAAATATGCACATGAGGATTTTCCGGAATTGTTGTTTGTTGTTCCGGGCTCATTTAAACTTGCCTAAATAGTCAGTTTAATTATGCTTCACCTATTGCCATGTTAACCAACATTTAATCTTGTCTTGTTCCTAAACGAGAGCAAACTAAATAACTTGAATGTGGTGTTTCGTCAATATGCAAGTCGTGGCATATTGAGCTCCACTTAATTTGTAGTATTTGTTTGTGCACCTTGCCATGCCATGCCTCATTAAACCGGACATGCATCATACTTGGTTGCGCATCATGCCATGTTTATATGATGGTTGTTTACCATGTCGTTTGCTTCTTTCCGGTTTGCTTCTCTCGTTAGCTTTGGTTTCATTCCGGAGTTGTGAGGATTCGTTTGACTACGTCCGTTTGTCTTCTTCATGGACTCGTTCTTCTTCCTAGCGGGATTTCAGGCAAGATGACCGGCACCTTGGATCTCATTACTATCATTGCTATGCTAGTTGCTTCGTTCTTTCGCTATGCCGCGTTACCTAGCACTTGCTTATCAAGTCTCCCAAATTGCCATGAACCCCTAACCTTTGTCACCCTTCCTAGCAAACCGTTGTTTGGCTATGTTACCGCTTTGCTCAGCCCCTCTTATAGCGTTGCTAGTTGCAGGTGAAGATGAAGATTGCTCCATGTTGGATTATGTTTATGTTGGGATATCACAATATCTCTTATATCATTAATGCATCTATATACTTGGTAAAGGGTGGAAGGCTCGGCCTTATGCCGGGTGTTTTGTTCCACTCTTGCCGCCCTAGTTTCCGTCATATCAGTATTATGTTCCCGGATTTTGCATCCCTAACGCGGTTGGGTGATTTATGGGACCCTCTTGACAGTTCGCTTTGAATAAAACTCTTCCAGCAAGGCCCAACATTGGTTTTACCATTTGCCTCACCTATGCCCTTTTTTCCCTTGGGTTTCCGGAGCCCGAGGGTCATTCTTTATTTTAGCCCCCCGGGCCAGTGCTTCTCTAAGTGCTGTTCCAAACTGAGCGATGTCCGGCGCCCCCTGGGCAATCAGGGTCTATGCCAACCCGACGTCTTGCTCATCCGGTGTGCCCTGAGAACGAGATATGTGCAGCTCCTATCGGGATTTGTCGGCACATCCGGACGGCTTTGCTGGTCTTGTCTTACCATTTTCGAAATGTCTTGTAAACCGGGATTCCGAGACTGATCGGGTCTTCCTGGGAGAAGGAATATACTTCGTTGATCGCGAGAGCTTATCATGGGCTAAGTTGGGACACCCCTGCAGGGCTTGAACTTTCGAAAGCCGTGCCCGCGTTTATGTGGCAGATGGGAATTTGTTAATGTTCAGTTGTAGTAAACTTGAAGTAAACTCTTCTAAAATACACCAACCGTGTGTGTAACCATGAGTGTCTCTTTTCGGGGTTGATCGAGAGGAGAACAGGTCCTTGGGTTATGTTTGACGTAAGTAGGAGTTCAGGATCACTTCTTGATCATTGCTAGCTTCACGACCATTCCGTTTGCTTCTCTTCTCGCTCTCACTTGCGTATGTTAGCCACCATATCATGCTTAGTCGCTGCTGCAACCTCACCACTTTACCCCTTCCTTTCCCATTAAGCTTTGCTAGTCTTGATACCCATGGTAATGGGATTCTTTGAGTCCTCGTGGCTCCTGATTACTACAACAACAGTTGCAGGTACAGGTTATCACGATGATCATGGCGAGAGTGATGTTTGCTTGTTTTGGAGTTCTTCGTCTGCTTCTTCTTCGATCAGGGGATAGGTTCCAGGTCGGGAGCCTGGGCTAGCAGGGTGGATGTCGTTTGAGTTTCTGTTTGTGTTTCATTCGTAGTCGGATGGTGCTCTTATGTAAGATGATGTTGTATTCGTGTGACATTGTATGTCTGGGTTGTATCCCCACTATTATGTAATGTTGATGTAATGATATCCTTGGTGGGACTTTTCGAGTTCCTTTAGGATAGGGTCGCATCTTGGGCGTGACAGCCAAGCTTGCCATCCACGCCAAGGAGAGTCCCATCCGGACACAGGTGAGGGTCTTCGGTCTTGTATCTTCATAGCCTATCAGTTCGGCCCATGTCATCTGGGCTGGACGCCCGAGGACCCCCTAATCCAGGACTCCCTTAGTAGCCCCCGAACTAGGCTTTCAATGACTATGTGTGTAGCGCGCAGAATGTCTTCAACATTGCAAGGCGGGTTCCTCCTCCTCCGACTTCAAAGCACCTGACTTCAAAGAGTTGTATTCGGCCTTCCATTTAATGTCGTACCCATCGGCTTCTGTGCATCCATGGCTTCAGCTTCCACGTGTCGAGCAAATACGAGAGGTCAGGGTATTTTTTACACATAACACCTCGGCCATGTAAGAAAGGCGTCTATTTAAAGAGACGGGATCTCATATCCATTCCACACCAAGTGGAAAAATCCTCAGAGCTTGCTAAGAGAAACCACTCCAACATGGCTAGCGCTCCTAGTTCTTCCTCCCGCCCCACGGCCCCGAAAAAGGTGATTGGGAAAGATGTTCCGTGCCCCACGATCAGCTGGTGAAGCTGCAAACGTAGGGATTTCTTCCCCCCGCGGATCTAGTCCACGTTCGAGCAGGATTGACCTCCTTCAACGGCGGGGCTCAAGAGGAGAATTTCCCCAATCCATCCAGGGGGAATGAGTGTGCTTCGTTCCCTACTTACTAAGAGGCGTCGGATTTCCAATTCACCCTTTCCTTCGAGGACTTCTGGAGTATTATGGCCTCCAACTGCACAATCTCACTCCTGCCTCCATCCTGCACATCGCGAGTTACGTTGCTCTTTGTGAGCTATTCCTGGGTTATGAGGCCCATTTTGAGTTATGGAGGAAACTATTCTGCCTCGTCCCTCGCAACCAAGAGGGATCGATATTCGAAGTGGGCGGTGCCGAGGTATGGCGCATCGCCGGGACCGGATACCTGTCCGGCACGCCGAAGAAGGCATCCAAAGAGTGGCCCTCAGAATGGTTCTATATTGAGGACGTCGCTCTCCCCAACCCAGTTTGAACGGGTCTTCCCGAATTTTCAAATGCTCTGTTGAAGAAATGCCACAGCTGGTGCCCTCGGAGCCTTGAGGAGGAAGATAGTGCAGAAGTCTGTCAATTGATGGGCAATATGAGAACACTTGCCTAGTCTGGATTATCAATAATCGAGGTAATGGCGACTTCCATAGTGCGGGGGGTCCAGCCACTCCAATACAGAGGGCTTCCCATGTGGGACTATAATGGGGAAGATGACGCCTCACGCTGCGGTCGGAAGGGTCCGGACACCCCCGCCGCTTTGGCCCAAATATTGGACGAACTATACAAAGGGGAGAAAGAGGAGTTCACTCATCTTAAATGTCGAGATGGATTTTCCATGTATAGTCCTCCTAGCTGGGTGAGCTCTAATCCCACCACTTTACTCGATCCTCTCCCCGAGTCACTTTCAATGGACATTAACCCATCCATTTGTAATAGGAATGGCAGAAGGTTACCGAGGGGATCCATAGCCCTACCCCACAGCCCGGGGATCACAACCGGGACCTTGACCCCGGATTCGAAGAGGATCCGGACATATTTGTGGATCTTGAGGATGGAGTGTTCTACCAGGCGAGCTATGACGGCACGGAAGTGGCCATCATCACCGACTATCCCGGCCTCCTCCCTGCCTCACATGTAAGTGATCAGGAGATACCTCATTACGCCTCACCCACTACTCTATTTTGTGCTCCAAAGGGGAGGCGCCCGACGCCTCAACGTGCGCCAGAGGCATCTCCTAAGATAACGGCGCCCACACCGAGCAAATCTTCCAAGAGGAAGGCGAACGACAACGCGGCAGAGCCTTCATCAAAGAGGTATGGTTTTTTAATCATGCCCCTAGCAGTCACATCAAACTGTGACATTATCCGCTGTGTCTTACCAGGAAAAGCGTTCACCAGACTATGTCCGGGGATCCTGCCGGCCACGCCTCCACAAGTCAGGTTCCCAACCCTGCCTTAAAGGCGAGGGCTAATACGAAAGTGACGCCAGATTGTCCTTCGATAGAGGATTTATATGATGTATCCGTCACAAACTCTGAAGTGGAAAGCGCCATGAATCATCGGCGCCGGCGGGCCGCTCTTTGCGACTCTGGCTTTACAAAAGAGGACTTCAACACCTTTAGCTCGGCTGATGCATACATCCGAGCTGCTCGAGACGGGCCTACCAGAGCCACATACCAGCATTTGAAAGATATGCGGGTAAGCACACATTTGTACAAATCTGATAATTATATACCAGTAGCCCCCGAGCCTTGAAGCAGTTGATACAACTAATTTAAGGATCATTGTATAACCAGGTGCTCATAGAGAAGAACAACCTGTTGTCTCAAGAGCTGGAAAAGTGTCGGACCCAGCTAGCCGCTGCTACCGTTGAACTGGAGAAATCCTAGAAGGCATCGCCTGGTAATGTTCCCTTCCATCGAGAAAATATAATCATATACCAGCAATACTAACACTGTTGCACATCTCATGGCAGGATCATCAGATCAACTGATGGAAGAGCTGAAAGTCGCGCAAGCGGGTGAACAAGAAGCCAAAAGACTACTGACCGCGGGCGAACGTGTGCTAAAACGGGCCAGGGAGGACAAAAACAAGCTACAGGATTCCAACACCCTGCTGGGCGAAGAACTAAAAGATGTTCGAGCACAGCTAGCTGACTCCGTGAAGGGTAATAAGAGGCTACGAGGCAGCATATTCAGTATGCTTTCAAACTTACCTACGTGTAATTCGGCGAGGAAAGGAACTGACAGCTTTATGTCTGTAGGTATGCTGACTGGCCGCCCCGAAGAGGAAATGCCCGGATCTTCAGGCTATCTGCTGCAAGAGCTGTCGCAAATGCATGAGCGAGCTCGGCAGGCAATGCGGAGTGTTGCCAAGGCCTTGTGGCCCTCCGTCTCCCCTCCAGGAAGTATGGAGGAGCTTGTGCGGCTATTCAGAGGAGTGCGGTGGCGTTTCTGATTATGGAAGATATCTGCCTGCCGAGAAGGTGCGCGAGAGGCCTGGGCCATGGTAAAAACATGGTATACCAAGCTTGATCCGAATCATATGGTCCGGGTTGGACCTCTAGGGTCATATGGAAAAGAAATTCCTGTTAGTTTGGTATATGACCAAGTAAAGGTAGCCGCAAAATATTCCCAATAGGATTGTAAGTTAGACAGCCTGTTAGATGGCATAGAGGAGGAAATTTCTGAGTCCCAGTGACTATGTACATTCCTTGACATATTTGTCCCTAGCCGGATTGTAAAACGATTGTCATGGCATACCTTTTCGCTTCGACCTCTGGACCCGAGGGTATGGAGTGTTTCCGAATACCTGAATGGCAAGATAGATTGGGGTATGCGTGGAAACCAGGCGTAGGGGTCATAGTTGCTTAAACAGACAAGTTGTATCTGGCTAGCTATGTTATATTACATTGTAATTGTAAGAAATATCTTACAGAGAGAATAGTTCCGTTAAGGGTTCCTTTCCCTGGGTGAACATGCGTTAATGTGCATGCCCGAACTGTGATTGAAAAATCACAGTATACGTGACATCTCGGGGTTCATAGTGTAATGAGTGTGACAACATCTTTAGTCCGCCGACTGAATATTCCCTTAAGAATGCTAGCTTTCGGCTTCACCCAGTCTGAGGTACACATCCGGATGACCCGACAGTAACAATCACAGAGGTGCTCCCTTTATGCCCTGGCCGAACAAACGGGAATGTAGGGCATAAGCATAGGAGCCTGGCAACCCAGCTTGGCCAAAACTTAAAGTCATAAGATGCATATAATGGCGAAGAAAAGGTACATATGAGGAAAAGACACATATGTGGAGCTTGACGCCCGAAAAATAATAATAAGCTTCTGTACAAGAAGCCCCCAGGTATTATGGGCGTACATATTTAAGGATGTGTACGTCATAGGTGCGCGGTTTAGCCGCTCGAGAGCTTAAAGCTAAAAAACGAAAGAGAGGAGAAAGTAATGGAAAGAAAAGGGAGAAGAAGACGAACAAAGAGTTCGACTCTAGGCGTAGAATCTTTGGAGTCTGGCAGCGTTCCTTGGGTTCGTGTCTAAGCGATTATCTGATACATCCCGTAGGCGGTACGCTCCTCCAGTGAGGACTTCGTCAATGATGAGGGAGCCTCCCACTTGGGCTTGAGTTTGTCCTTTTTCTTCTCTGGCAAGCGTAGAACGAGTTCGCCAACATTATACGTCTTGGCCCGCACTTCTCTGCTTTGATATCTGCGAGCCTATTGTTGATGCAGTGCAGAACGGGCTTTTGCAATGTCACGCTCCTCCTCCAGGATATCTAAACTATCCTGCCAATCAATCTCGGCCTCTCTCTCTTCATACATGCACACTCGAGGTGAATCATGAATAATGTCGCAGGGCAACACGGCCTCTGCACCGTACACCATGAAAAACAGTGTGTATCCTATAGTACGATTGGGCGTGGTCCGTAGCCCCCAGAGTACAGAGTCGAGCTCCTCAACCCAGTGCTTGTCTGATTCTTTCAAAGACCGCACTAGTCTAGGCTTAATGCCGCTCATAATAAGACCATTAGCTCGTTCGACTTGACCGTTTGTCTCCGGGTGATAGACGGAGGCGTAATAGAGATTTATGCCCAGATTAGCACACCAGGTTTTCACCTCATCGACTATAAAATTGGAGCCATTATCGGTGATGATGCTGTGTGGGACGCCATAATGGTGCACGACACCGGATATGAAGTCTATCACTGGTCCGGCTTCGGCCGTTTTAACTAGTTTGGCCTTTATCCACTTAATGAATTTATCTACCATGACCAGCATATATTTTTTCTTACGGCTTCCTCCTTTAAGGGGTCCGACCATATCAAGCCCCAGACCGCAAAAGGCCAAGTAATGGGAATTGTTTGTAGAGCGGTGGGTGGCATATGGCTTTGGTGGGCGAAAAGCTGGCATCCGACACAACATTGGACAAGGTCCTGTGCATCTGCTCGGGCCGTTGGCCAATAAAAACCTGTACGGAAGGCCTTACTTACAAGGGCCCGATCTGCGGCGTGGTGACCACCGAGACCGGAATGAATTTCGGCCAAGAGCTGACGTCCCTCTTCTTCGGAGATACATCTTTTGAAGTACTCCGGTAGTGCTTTTCTTGTAGAGCTCTCCGTCATGGACCTTGTAGGCTTTCGAATGCCGGACAATGCAACGAGCCTCATTCTGATCCTTAGGGAGCTCTCGCCTATTAAGGTAGGCCAAGAAGGGTTCGGTCCATGGGGCAATTACTGCCATGATAAGATGGGCCGATGGTGTTATTTCGGTGGCTGAGCCCCCAATGATATCGGTATTGTGTTCGGAATCTGGGGGTATAATCGGATCTGGACTGGTACTGCCGCTATCCCCTTGCCACACCATGGATGGTTTGAAGAGCCTTTCCAGGAATATGTTAGGCGGGACGGGGTCATGCTTGGCGCCGATGCAAGCAAGGATATCTGCCGCTTGATTACTCTCTCGAGCCACATGATGAAACTCGAGCCCCTCGAACCGAGCCGACATTTTGAGAATGGTTTTATGATAGGCCGCCATCTTCGGATCTTTGGCGTCGAAATCTCCATTTATTTGGGATATTGCAAGGTTTGAATCCCCCCACACCTCCAGGCGTTGTATGCCCATGGAGACAACCATCCGAAGACCATGCAATAAGGCCTTGTATTCGGCTGCATTGTTGGAGTCTGTGTAAAATATTTGGAGTACATACTGAACTGTGTCTCCAATGGGGGACGTTAGGACAACGCCCGCTCCTAAGCCCACCAGCATTTTGGAACCATCAAAGTGCATGACCCAATTGGAGTATGTGCCATACTCTTTAGGGAGTTTGGCCTCTGTCCATTCGGCGACGAAGTCGGACAGTACTTGGGATTTAATGGCCCGACGCGGTTTGTATGTTATGTCGAATGGAAGGAGCTCAATGGCCCACTTGGCAATCCGGCCCATGGCATCGTGGTTGTTTATTATGTCATTGAGTGGTACTTCGGAAGCCACCATGATTGAGCACTCTTGAAAGTAGCTAGTGTCGTAGCTTCCGGGATGCCATGAAGACCGCGTATGCTATCTTTTGGTAATGAGGGTACCGGGATTTGCATGGTGTGAGGATAGTGGATACGTAGTATACTGGCTTCTGAAGCGGGAATTTTGTCGAATTTCGGGTTCCGGCAAAACCCTTGAGGTTTGAACACTGGGGTGCGCACGAAGATCTCTCCTCCCCTTAGCTCACGCCCTCACCGCAATCTCAAAGCTCAACGCGTCGAACTCACAGAACAAGAGACACAAGGTTTATAATGGTTCGGGCCACTGATGTGTTGTAATAACCTACTCCAGTGTGGTGTGGTGGATTGCCTCTTGGGCTGAGGATTAACAGTTACAAGGGAAGAGCAGCCTCCTAAGGAGAGGTGCTCTTGTGCTTGGTAAGCTTGTGAGGTGGCTGGTGGTCTGAATCCTCTGTCCCCGGATCTGTTGCCTCCTACGGTGGTGGCTAGTCCTATTTATAGAGGCCCTGGTCCTCTCCCCAAATATTGAGCGGGAAGAGATGCCACAACGACCAAATTTGAAGGGAGACAACCAGTACAAGTTATCCTGACTAAAAGTGGTCTTTGCCTGCCAAAGGCTCTGGTGGTGACGCTGTCTTGGGCTCCACGGTGACCTCCGTCCTACTGTCATGCTGGTCTTGGTCTCGTTGCACCGATATGGAAACCTTTGCCTGATGCCTCGGGACTCCTCGCCTGCGCTTGCCTCTTTAGCACCAAAGAGGAAACGAGGACACTGCACGCTGGCGCCCGCCTGGCACCGATCGTCATGGCTTACGTCACAGGAACCTCGCGAGGTGCCCCTTGCCTTGATCTCTCCGCCCCTCGTGAGCCAGCCTGGTGATGCTGCCCCCGAGGAGGTCTTGCGTCGTCCGCCTCGCGAGGCTTGGCCCCTCGCGAGGGTCTTGAGTGTTTGCTGGTGAAGATGGGCCGTGCGGGCACTACAAAAAAAGACACATCCGTGACATTTTGGGCCGAACGAAATTTTTTTCTGTCATACTTATGACACTTCTATGACAATAATTGTGACAAAACACGGTATCATCATAGATGTGGTGGGGTCCTACTTATATGACAAAAAATCATGACAGAAAATGGGATTTTTGTCCTGGGCGGGCCGGAGACGCAGCTGTGATGTCTACTACACAACCTTCTTCTTATAGACGTTGTTGGGCCTGCAAGTGCACAGGTTTGTAGGACAGTAGCAAATTTCCCTCAAGTGGATGACCTAAGGTTTATCAATCTGTGGGAGGCGTAGGATGAAGATGGTCTCTCTCAAGCAACCCTGCAACCAAATAACAAAGAGTCTCTTGTGTCCCCAACACACCCAATACAATGGTAAATTGTATAGGTGCACTAGTTCGGCGAAGAGATGGTGATACAAGTGCAATATGGATGGTAGATATAGGTTTTTGTAAACTGAAAAATATAAAAACAGCAAGGTAACAAGTGGTAAAAGTGAGCGTAAACGGTATTGCTATACTAGGAAACAAGGCCTAGGGTTCATACTTTCACTAGTGCAAGTTCTCTCAATAATAATAACATAGATAGATCATATAACAAGCCCTCAACATGCAACAATGAGTCACTCCAAAGCCACTAATAGCGGAGAACAAACATAGAGATTATGGTAGGGTATGAAACCACCTCAAAGTTATTCTTTCGGATCAATCTATAAAAGAGTTCGTACTAGAATAACACCTTAAGACACAAATCAACCAAAACCCTAATGTCACCTAGATACTCCATTGTCACCTCAAGTATCCGTGGGCATGATTATACGATATGCATCACACAATATCAGATTCATCCAACCAACACAAAGTACTTGAAAGAGTGCCCCAAAGCTTCTACCGGAGAGTCAAGAACGTGTGCCAACTGTCGTGACCGGTTTTCCGGGTATTAATTTCCAGAAAATGGCCCTTGTGCTCACCAGCCCCAGGATTACTGTTAGCTGATGAGGCACCAACTTGATACAGAAATTCCAAGCAAAAATACATAATATGTAGTACAAGACCACTCTGGCCTGTGAGTACAACAAATGGTTTCTAGTGGTTGATGGCGGAAGCGGTTTGTGGATCATCAGTGTCCATGGAACTCCATTTCCCAAAGGAACAGCTGACCAGGTTAACTCCTATCTTCGCGAGGCTGCTATCACCATTGCTTAGGTTCCGGGGCTGTCATCGCAACGCTCCTCTTCATGCAAGAAATCTGGCCAAGACAATAGACAGGGACAAGCCAGTGAGTACTTTGAATGTACTCACAAACATTATGAACACGGGTATAATATAAATGATAATCATGGCTGAAACATTCTATGATCACATCGTCAGTCATAAAATAAAATCTCTGATGCATGCAAGCAGGTTATTTATATGCAATATGGATATGCAATAATGGGGTAGAAATAACATACACCGATCGGGTGTCTGAAGCGACGCCTCGAAATGGCCATGATATGAAGCATGCCTCAGTCGGGCGTCTAAGCGACACCACATAAAGGGCTTATATGGTAAATAAATAACAAGCATGCCACAGTCGGGCGTCTGTGCGACGCCACATAAAGGGCTTGTAAAATAAATAACAAGCATGCCACAGTCGGGCGTCTGTGCGACGCCACATAAAGGGCTTGTAAAACGAATAACAAGCATGCCACAGTCGGGCGTCTGTGCGACGCCACATAAAGGGCTTATAAAGAAAAAGATTATGGTGAATATCCAGGAGGTAGAACCGTCCCAGGGATACTCAATAAATCAAGTAATGGCAAAAGTTAGTACATGATAGAAATAATCATAATCATCACAATCAACACAAGTCACAAATCATGATCCATGTTCTCGTTTAGAAGTTTCTCCTCCGAAAACCGACACTAAGACCGACACTTGACCTGACCCAGACTGTAGTCCTTAACCATTGGACACGGCTATTCGAATAGGTTTAATATCTCTGCAGAGGGTGTACTCTTTACCCACGAGTAACGGATTTCTTTAGTCCATCGGGACTAGTTCCGTCTACGTTCTTTTAGTCAAAAACACGCCTGACTTGCACACACCAGCTTAACTTTACTCGTGTCTGGAATCACCCACGACACTTGTTAAGTGAAACTCTAAGTGGGGAGGCTACAACCTCGCGTAGCATGGGATCAAATTTCTATCGCGCGCTCTAAGGGGTGCCCCCCTCTCGGTCCCAACCGGAAACACCCATGCCCCTGGACCAGGTGGCCTGCCTACCAGCTACAACTGGTATCTTCCACCATGGCCTCTCTGTACGGTGTGTGCTAGAAAGGGGTTGATGACTTACTAAACCGTACCCTACTTGTAGTAGAGACGAGTGGTAGTACGAAACAAGTATGGGGGTTACTGGAACAAGACTCGATGTATGGTCGACTCAGGAGGTTTATGCATTCCCTGCATGATTAGCATAACAAATATATTTCAATCAACAGGATCACCGCTCATTATACCTTACTATGCCATACCGGACATAACCGTCCCAACGGAGACCGGCGACAAGCTCACGCCTACCCAAGGCAGAGGCCTTCCCGGATTCCTTTCCGGCATGTATGTAAGGCACATGAGGATGATTACCATCACAAGTATATTCATTTCCAACAACAAGGAAAATCACTAATATGCATTCATGCAAAAGATCACATCACCACATAGAATAACGAGCTTTTCCGATGTAAGGTGGTGTGATAACCACGTCAACTAACACACCAAAAATATTATGCCATGGTTCAGGATGCTTACCTTCAAGGTGTGGAGAGGTGAGGTGCTCTCCAAAACTTTTGAAAGTTTTCTCTTCTCTCTCCAAGGTCCTATTTTAAATAAATTTGAATTAACAGACAAATTCAAAACAGCACAAAAAGTTGTTTTGAATTTTTTTCAAATAAATCTTAAAATAAACTAGATAAAATTTGAGAGAGGTAGGAAAAAGAATCAATTCATTGGGAGTTGTTATTAAAAAGATATAGGCAGCCAAAGCTGTGGTCAAAAACTGTTTTTTAAGAAATAAAACAGAATAAAAAGAAAACGATTCGAACTGACCACGTCGAAGGCGTATTCTAAAAATACTCTTCCACTTATGCCTGCTTGGATCGGTACTGGGTCACTGACAGTGGACCCGCCTGGCCCACTGGTCAGGTTTGACCAGATCCACGCTGCGTCGCCTCCTCGGCCAAGCAGGCGGAGCTCGCGAGGCTCATTTGGCGAATGACGGCACCGTTCGGAAAACGAAGGCCATCTATGAGCTCAGGGGATCAAGACGGTCACTCCGGTGGTTGATATGGTCTCTGGGGTGGACGGAGCTGCCGGCGGTGAGCTTCGCGGCGGACGATGGCCGTCGGGAAAAGTGAATTTTCACCCGCGGTGAGTCCCGATCAAGATTGAGTGGGGGTTCGGACTCACGAGGGGGAGATGGGGTTCCTGGTGAAGAGAGTGGAGAGGGGCAGGCCCTGGTTCCGCCGAACGGAGCCGGGAGGCGGCGGTGGCCGGACGGGCCGGAGTGGGGGAAGACGGACTCTTTCTCTCCAATTGACGGCAACGGGGGCACTAGGAGTACGGTGTGAGGCTGCTTGTGTGCTCGTAGGTCTCGAGGGGCTTCCTTATATAGCGCTCCCATGTCGGTTCACGGCGGCAGTGGATGAGCTCGTCGGCGACTGACGTTTTGTAGCTTGCAGGCATCGTGGCGAGGCTGGGGATGGCGGCAGGAGCTAGCGGACAAGCGGGTATTGCTCCAAGGGCGAGCTGGCGAGTGGGAGTGGCTTGGGCGGCGCTGGTCATCGCAGGAGCTGTCGGGCGGCAGTGGCGGCTAGCTGCTGGCCTACCGGAGACGATGCGAGGGCTGCGGGGCTTGTGGGGAGCAGAAGGGGACGTGGCGTGCTGGCTGCGGTCGGTCACGGGCCAGAGTGAGTGCGGGGCGAGACGCGGCGGTTCAGGCGTGGCACGTGCAAAACGCGTGCTCTGCTCGTGCCCAGAGCATGCACGGGACGTGCTCGACGAAATGCCATGGCGTGCTAGAGGTCTCGGGTGAGGCTGGCAATCAGCAGACCTAGGTTAGGAGAATCTAGAAGTCTATTGGGCATGGTGGTTAGGCCAGGGAAGCAAGATCATTGTGTAAACTAAAACTCATGTCAAAACTGGTCATGCCCACAGGGTGTTCGACAGAATGCTACATGCATCTAGGCGTTTCTTGGAGTGGTCAAATCTTCCAGAGTGGGGTCTCTTTATATGTAAGAGAGGGTGGTAAGGCTAGTTTGCCAAAAGGAGAAACTTGCTAGTGCAAGTTTTGGAAAACCTCAGTTTTGGACAGAAAGAACAGGGCATGATTGCATGTACTAGAATTTCTCCAACGAGTCCAACCTCTTGGACTTAAGGTTCTAGCAGGAGGGGCTACAAGTAGGAAAAGGAATCACAACAAAAGGAGCAAGTTATAATGTAGCTGTAGTACAATCCATCCAGTTGGACCAGAATGAAGATGAGGATGGTTCACTCAAATTTTCCAAAGAGCCTCACTGGGTTTTTGCACAAAGTTGATTAATATACTCCTGTTGACATCCCAAAATTTTGGTAGAAGTTTTAAGAAATTATATAAATAGGTTGTAGTGCAAAACAGTCTACTGGACCAGATTTGAAAACTTGGTGTAGAACTCAAAATATGCAATGAATGAAATATATTATTGCATAAAGGAGATTTAATAACATCACATGATATCTCCAATTTTTGGTGGAATTATTAAATAAATTTATCAAATGGTTGTAGTGTAAAAGAGGCCTTGAAGTTAAGGAAAAACATTTTTCAAGAAATAAAGCATCAGGGAAAACTAATTATGCAAATAATCCCACTGATAAAAGAATTGTTTTACTTGAGAGGAAAAATAAATCCCACAATGATTGAAAAGTTTTCACTTGGGGTAAAAACTCCATAACAATAAAGAAAAGAGTGGTTCTGCAATCAGAAAGAAATACAGAAAATAAAAGTTTTAGTTTCTAGGCAAGATTTTAATTAATAAAACAAGATTAAAATTTTGGGGTGTTACAACACTACCCCCCTTATGGAAAATCTCGTCCTCGAGATTTGCTAAGAGCTGTTTTAAAAACACATTACTCCACGGTTACAAGATTTTGCAAGCAGTGTATGTGTTCGAATGATGGTGGTGTTGCGTGAATAAAAAAAATAATCCATGTCGCGAGAAGGTGTAAATGCAGCAACACCGGGAAAGGAAAACAATAATACATTAGAGTCGAACCACAACAGAATTACTCACAATATTAGAAACGAAAAGACTTACTCGCTGCGCAAACTCGGGGTGCTACGCGTAAGTTACAACTTATAAATAAAAGTTGCAATAATAAACATGGCAACGATGGCTATAATGCAAACGGTAACTGGACGGGGTCCCGGGAAAATGTCTTTGGTACTGGGATACACTCTTCTTCTATCGGGGAAAGTGGATTGACCAGTCGATGAATGTGTCTCTCCTGGTCAGGCCTCGGTGATCTGCCAATGGCGATCTGAGGATTTAAATCCGCGAGGCTCTGGAGATAACCCATCACACGTTGGGTTAAATGCTCTTGAGCGATGACGTACTGGACAAGGTTGGCCAGGACTGGGTCTCTCTCAATTCGTCCACCAGGAAAAGATGTTACTCCTCCGGGTGCTGCATGGCTCAGAAAGTAATAATACCCTCGTTCGCTGGCATAGGGTACCGCGAATCGAAGCGAGCAAAACCAGTGGCAACCTTCTCGACCATATGTGGGGTTGGCATAGATTTCCCCACGAAGGAGACCTCTGTTGGGTCTTGGTTTGGGTTCTGGGAGGGATGTGCTGCCGCCCGGTATCTCGAGGTGGAAGGGGTGATTCTCGATTTGAACAGCTCGTCTTTGGGGTGGCTGGGTAGCGCCCATTGTACTGCAGGTAAAATCCCACAATATCTTGACAAAACTACCCGGGGTTGCATCTGGAGTTCTCAGATAAATACTGGGGCTTGGCATGGCAAGAAATGTTTGTGAGGAGGGTGCACAAGTGAGAGGTGCTTGGCAAGGTCACGAGGTGGCCTTTTATAGCACCGGAGCTGGGTCATTTTACCGCGGTGAAAGGTAATGAATCTGCCAGCCCAGCTCCAAGGGTCAGAGTCAAGCCACAGATACATACATCTCACTAAAGTGACGTATCACTGTGGGGGTTGTCGAGGTGGTTTTTGGTAACTGTGCCTGGGATAGAAATTTATACCGCATGCTGACATATCCATGCAAGGCTACCATTTAAAACAGAGGTACGACGACAGGTGGCCTTTATTTACATGGTCACATGATTACAAAGCGGGGATACACTGGGACTCGACACTACTTGAGTGACTTAGTCTACCTCGTTTACATCCAAGCGGGCGTGCCTTGTGGATGTCGAGGCTTCTCCACAGTTCTCACCATCGGAATTAGTGGAGAGGGTTGAGGGCTGCAGGCTCGGGTAGTGATGATGACCATCGCGGGATTGTTTACCACAACCCCGTTGGAGTGTGCTCCCAAGAGGCGACGAAGCACTTCTGGGGTCATCAAAGCACCTTGGCTGACGGCTGGGGCTGACCTCAAGGTCTCGATCGGGTGTCCGAACAGCCCGACTGGGTTGTCGGCGTTGGGCTCGTTCTCTTCTCTTTCCGGGGCTCGGCGAACCAGCTCTCCACGAGCTGCGATCAGATCAATGGTGATTTGATCAAACAGTTCCTCTAGTGTACCTACATAACACACTAGGTGCAACAATGCAGGATCTGTCTCGTGATCTCCATTGGAAACTTGAGGTGGTCTACCATACCCTTCACGTCTGGGGTAGTAGTGGAACGAGCGACAGTTAACTCTGGGCGACAGATGCCGGAGATGAACTATAGCCTCTCGAGCAGCTAGTTGGATGGCTTGTGGCTCAAAGGAAGTTGTCCTTCCGGTGAACCTGTAGGGGCGCTCGGGCGCTAGACCCCTACCATAAATTTGTACAGTGGCCCAGAATTGACGGCTCTCACCGCTCATGGACCCTTGGTACACAACATATTCGAGAGGTCTTCTAATGCATAGGCACGACGGGTGAGGTTTGCGAGTATGGTCACAAAACCTCCAAGGTTGGTTGCTGTGGTCTCGTTGTGCACGACGGGGCCAGGCATTATGGCTCAGTTTGGGGTAGAGGCTGTGTGTGTTGGGTTGAGGTGAGCGTGCCCTTTTTATATAAAAAGGGAACGGAGTCTTCCTTCACACGCTTGCAAATGAGACATTATAGGCATCGATCACTGGCGCGTGATCGACAGGCTAGGTTGATAGGTTGGGCACCGACCGCCAAAAGTGTCGGGGTTACTGTGTGGCTATCTTGCACGAGAAGCTTGGCTGGGTTTTGGTTAAGGTCTGGTGGTTTGGCTCACCTAGGTTTTTCTACCTGGCTAAGATAGGATTAGCCAATGGTCAGCCTGGCTCTGATACCAAGTTTGTCGTGACCGGTTTTCCGGGTATTAATTTCCAGAAAATGGCCCTTGTGCTCACCAGCCCCAGGATTACTGTTAGCTGATGAGGCACCAACTTGATACAGAAATTCCAAGCAAAAATACATAATATGTAGTACAAGACCACTTTGGCCTGTGAGTACAACAAATGGTTTCTAGTGGTTGATGGCGGAAGCGGTTTGTGGATCATCAGTGTCCATGGAACTCCATTTCCCACAGGAAGAGCTGATCAGGTTAACTCCTATCTTCGCGAGGCTGCTATCACCATTGCTTAGGTTCTGGGGCTGTCATCGCAATGCTCCTCTTCATGCAAGAAATCTGGCCAAGACAATAGCCAGGGACAAGCCAGTGAGTACTTTGAATGTACTCGCATAAACATTATGAACACGGGTATAATATAAATGATAATCATCTATTTGAAACATTCTATGATCACATAAATCGGTCATAAAATAAAATCTACGATGCATGCAAGCAGGTTATTTATATGCAACATGGATATGCAATAATGGGGTAGAAATAACATACACTGATTGGGTGTCTGAAGCGACGCCTCGAAATGGCCATGATATGAAGCATGCCTCAGTCGGGCGTCTAAGCGACACCACATAAAGGGCTTATATGGTAAATAAATAACAAGCATGCCATAGTCGGGCGTCTGTGCGACGCCACATAAAGGGCTTGTAAAATAAATAACAAGCATGCCACGATCGAGGCGTCATGCGGCGCCACATAAAGGGCTTGTAAAATAAATAACAAGCATGCCACGATCAAGGTCGTACATGCGGCGCCACATAAAGGGCTTATAAAGAAAACAATTATGGTGAATATCCAGGAGGTAGAACCGTCCCAGGGATACTCAATAAATCAAGTAATGGCAAAAGTTAGTCCATGATAGAAATAATCATAATCATCATAATCAACACAAGTCATAAATCATGATCCATGTTCTGGTTTAGAAGTTTCTCCTCCGAAGACCGACACTAAGACCGACACTTGACCTGACCCAGACTGTAGTCCTTAACCATTGGACACGGCTATTCGAATAGGTTTAATATCTCTCCAGAGGGTGTACTCTTTACCCACGAGTAACGGATTTCTTTAGTCCATCGGGACTAATTTTGTCTACGGTCTTTTAGTCAAAAACACGCCTGACTTGCACACACCAGCTTAACTTTACTCGTGTCTGGAATCACCCACGACACTTGTTAAGCGAAACTCTAAGTGGGGAGGCTACAACCTTGCGTAGCATGGGATCATATTTCTATCACGCGCTCTAAGGGGTGCCCCCCTCTCGGTCCAAACCGGAAACACCCATGCCCCGGACCGGTGGCCTGCCTACCAGCTACAACGGTATCTTCCACCATGGCCTCTCATGCGGTGTGTGCTAGAAAGGGTTGACGACTTCTGAACCGTACCCTACTTGTAGTAGAGGCAGTGGTAGTCTGAAACAAGTATGTGGGTTCTTTGGAACAAGACTCGATCTATGGTCGACTCAGGAGGTTTAAGCATTCCTGCATGATTAGCATAACAAATATATTTCAATCAACAGGATCACCGCTCATTATACCTTACTATGCCATACGGACATAACCGTCCCAACGGAGACCGGCGACAAGCTCACGCCTACCCAAGGCGAGAGGCCTTCCAGATTCCTTTCCGGCATGTATGTAAGGCACATGAGGATGATTACCATCACAAGTATATTCATTTCCAACAACAAGGAAAATCACTACTATGCATTCATGCAAAAGATCACATCACCACATAGAATAACGAGCTTTTCTGATGTAAGGTGGTGTGATAACCACGTCAACTAACACAACAAAAATATTATGCCATGGTTCAGGATGCTTGCCTTCAAGGTGTGGAGAGGTGAGGTGCTCTCCAAAACTTTTGAAAGTTTTCTCTTCTCTCTCCAAGGTCCTATTTTAAATAAATTTGAATTAACACACAAATTCAAAACAGCACAAAAAGTTGTTTTGAAATTTTTTAAAATAAATCTTAAAATAAACTAGATAAAATTTGAGAGAGGTAGGAAAAAGAATCAATTCATTTGGAGTTGTTATTAAAAAGATATAGGCAGTCAAAGGTGTGGCCAAAATCTGTTTTTTTTAAGAAACAAAACAGAATAAAAAGAAAACGATTCGAACTGACCACGTCGAAGGCGTATTCTAAAAATACGCTTCCACTTATGCCTCGTGGATCGGTACTGGGTCATGACAGTGGACCCGCCTGGCCCACTGGTCAGGTTTGACCAGTCCACGCGCGCGTCGCCTCCTCCGGCCGAAACACAGGCGGAGCTCCGGCAAGGCTCGCCGGCGAACGACGGCACCGTTCGGAAAACGGAGGCCATCTGTGAGCTCAAGGGATCAAGACGGTCACTCCGGTGGTTGATATGGTCTCTCGGGTTGACGGAGCTGCCGGCGGTGAGCTTCGCGGCGGACGGTGGCCGTCGGGAAAAGTGAATTTTCGCCCGCGGCGAGTCCCGATCAAGATTGAGTGGGGGTTCGGACTCACGAGGGGGAGAGGGGGTTCCTGGTGAAGAGAGTGGAGAGGGGGAGGCCCTGGTTGCACCGAACGGACTGGGAGGCGGCGGTGGCCGGACAGGCCGGAGTGGGGGAAGACGACCTCTTTCTCTCCAATTGACGGCAACGGGGGCACTAGGAGTACGGTGTGAGGCTGCTTGTGTGCTCGTAGGGCTCGAGGGGCTTCCTTATATAGCGCTCCCACGTCGGTTCGCGGCGGCAGTAGATGAGCTCATCGGCGACCAACGTTCTGTAGCTTGCAGGCATCATGGCGAGGCTGGGGATGGCGGCAGGAGCTAGCGGACGAGCGGGTACTGCTCCAAGGGCGAGCTAGCGAGTGGGAGTGGCTTGGGCGGCGCTGGCCATCACAGGAGCTGTCGGGCGGCAGTGGCGGCTAGCTGCTGGCCTGCCGGAGACGTGGCAAGGGCTGCGGGGCTAGTGGGGAGCAGAACAGGACGTGGCGTGCTGGCTGCGGTCGGTCACGGGCCAGAGTTAGTGCGGGGTGAGACGCGGCGGTTCGGGCGCGGCATGTGCAAAACGCGTGCTCTGCTCGCGCCCAGAGCACGCACGGGACGTGCTCGACGAAATGCCATGGCGTGCTAGAGGTCTCGGGTGAGGCTGGCAATCAGCAGACCTAGGTTAGGAGAAGCTAGAAGTCTATTGGGCATGGTGGTTAGGCCAGGGAAGCAAGATCATTGTGTAAACTAAAACTCATGTCAAAACTGGTCATGCCCACAGGGTGTTCGACAGAATGCTACATGCATCTAGGCGTTTCTTGGAGTGGTCAAATCTTCCAGAGTGGGGTCTCTTTAGATGTAAGAGAGGGTGGTGAGGCTAGTTTGCCAAAAGGAGAAACTTGCTAGTGCAAGTTTTGCAAAATCTCAGTTCTGGACAGAAAGAACAGGGCATGATTGCATGTACTAGAATTTCTCCAATGAGTCCAACCTCTTGGACTTAAGGTTCTAGCAGGAGGGGCTACAAGTAGGAAAAGGAATCACAACAAAAGGAGCAAGTTATAATATAGCTGTAGTACAATACATCCAGTTGGACCAGAATGAAGATGAGGATGGTTCACTCAAATTTTTCCAAAGAGCCTCACTGGGTTTTTGCACAAAGTTGATTAATATACTCCTGTTGACATCCCAAAATTTTGGTAGAAGTTTTAAGAAATTATATAAATAGGTTGTAGTGCAAAACAGTCTACTGGACCAGATTTGAAAACTTGGTGTAGAACTCAAAATATGCAATGAATGAAATATATTATTGCATAAAGGAGATTTAATAACATCACATGATATCTCCAATTTTTGGTGGAATTATTAAATAAATTTATCAAATGGTTGTACTGTAAAAGAGGCCTTGAAGTTAAGGAAAAACATTTTTCAAGAAATAAGGCATCAGGGAAAACTAATTATGCAAATAATCCCACTGATAAAAGAATTGTTTTACTTGAGAGGAAAAATAAATCCCACAATGATTGAAAAGTTTTCACTTGGGGTAAAAACTCCATAACAATAAAGAAAAGAGTGGTTCTGCAATCAGAAAGAAATACAGAAAATAAAAGTTTTAGTTTCTAGGCAAGATTTTAATTAATAAAACAAGATTAAAATTTTGGGGTGTTACACCAACCCCTATGCATAGGTTCATGGGCGGAACCCGCAAGTTGGTCACCAAAACATACATCAAGTGGCACAAGATATCCCATTGTCACGACGGATAAACACGACAAGACATACATCAAGTGTTCCCATAAAAGACTCAATCCGATAAGATAACTCGATTGGTTTTTGGTGGCTCTGGAGGCTTGCGGCGGCGGAACTCTCCCAATCTAATCTCTGTTCTGGAAGTTTTAGGGTACGTAGGTATATATGGGTGAAAGGAGTACGTCGATGGACCGAAGGGGGGGCCACGAGGCAGGGGGGTGGGCGCGCCCCCCACCCTCGTGAGCACCTCCCTTCTTTCCTGACGTGCACTCCAAGTCCATCGGGTGGCTTTCCTTCCAAAAATAACTTCTCCAGTTGATTTTGTTCCGTTTTGACTCCGTCTGATATTCCTTTTCCCCGAAACACTGAAATAGGCATAAAACAGCAAATCTGGGCCGGGCCTCCGCTTAATAGGTTGGTCCCAGATGTAATATAAAAGTGGAAAATAAAGCCCAATATAGTCCAAAACAGTAGATAAAGTAGCATGGAGCAATCAAAAATTATAGATACGTTGGAGACGTATCAAGCATCCCCAAGCTTAATTCCTGCTCGTCCTCGAGTAGGTAAATGATAAAAAGATAATTTTTGATGCGGAGTGATATTTTGGCATAATTTCAATGTAAATCTTCTTACTTGTGATATGAATATTCAGATCCGAATGAATACAAAATAAAAGTTCATATTGACAAAAGAAATAGTAATACTTCAAGCATACTAATCAAAGTAATCATGTCTTCTCGAAATAGCATGGCAAAAGAAAGTTCATCCCTACAAAATCATATAGTTAGGCTATGCTTCATTTTTGTCACACAAAGATGTTCCCAACTTCTATACCCCCGATGACAAGCCAAGCAATTGTTTCATACTTAAATAATCTCAAACTTTTTCAACCTTCACGCAATACATGAGCGTGAGCCATGGATATAGCACTATGGGTGGAATAGAATATGATGATGGGGATTGTGTGGAGAAGACAAAAGGAGAAAGTCTCACATTGGCGAGGATAATCAACGGGCTATGGAGATGCCCATCAATTGATGTCAACATGAGGAGTAGGGATTGCCATGCAACGGATGCACTAGAGCTATGAATGCTCAACAAAAGAAAAGTAGTGGGTGTGCATCCAACTTGCTTGCTCATGAAGACCTAAGGCATTTGAGGAAGCCCATCGTAGGAATATACAAGCCAAGTTCTATAATGAAAAATTCCCACTAGTATGAAAAAGACAACTTATGAGACTCACTATATGAAAAACTTGGTGCTACTTTGAAGCACAATATATGAGACTCACTACATGAAGAACAAGGTGCTACTTTGAAGCACAAGTGTGGAAAAAGAGGATAGTAACATTGCCCTTTTTATTTATTTTCTTTTTTTTGGGCCTTTCTTTTTTTATTTTTGGCCTTTCTCTTATTTTTGGGCAATGCTCTAATAATGATGATCATCACACTTCTATTGATTACAACATAAGGATTACAACTCGAAACTAGAACAAGATATGACTCTATATGAATGCCTCCGGCGGTGTACCGGGATGGTGCAATGAATCAAGAATGACATGTATGAAAAATAATGCATGGTGGCTTTGCCACAAATACGATGTCAACTACATGATCATGCAATGGCAATATGACAAAAGTAAAGTATGTCATGATGATGATGAACGGAACGGTGGAAAGTTGCATGGCAATATATCTCGGAATGGCTATGGAAATGCCATAATAGGTAGGTATGGTGACTGTTTTGAGGAAGATATAGGGAGATTCATGTGTGATAGAGCGTATCGTATCGCAGTGTTTGGATGCACCGGCGAAGTTTGCACCAACTCTCAAGGTGAGAAAGGGCAATGCATGGTACCGAAGAGGCTAGCAAAGGCGGAAAGGTAAAAGTGCGTATAATCCATGAACTCAACATTAGTCAAAAGAACTCATATACTTATTGCAAAAATTTAGAAGTCATCAAAAACCAAGTACTACGCGCATGCTCCTAGGGGAATAGATTGGTAGGAAAAGACCATCGCTCGTCCCCGACCGCCACTCATAAGGATGCACAAGCCAGGTACACTTCATGTTTCAAATTTGTTACACAACTTTAACCATACGTGCATGCTACGGGACTTGCTAACTTCAACACAAGCATTCTTTAAATTCATAATCACCCAACTAGCATGACTTTAATATCACTACCTCCATATCTCAAAACAATTATCAAGCATCAAACTTCTCTTAGTATTCAACACACTCATAAGAATTCTTACAAATCTTGTATGCTTAGCATATTAGAATTAAGCACATTACCATGCTATTTAAGACTCTCAAAATAATATAAGTGAAGCATGAGAGTTCATAAATTTCTTCAAAATAGAACTACCACCATGCTCTAAAATATATAAGTGAAGTACTAGAGCAAAAACAAACTACTCCGAAAGATATAAGTGAATATCAATTAGTAGTCGAATAATTATGCAACTATGTGAAGAATCTCCCATTTAATAATTTCAGATCCTGATACTTTATTCAAACAGCAAGCAAACCTAAAGAAAACTACATTGCAAGGATAGCACAACTCATGTGAAGAAGCAAAAACTTAGGCTCAACCGATACTAACTGATAGTTGTTGAAGAAGAAACGTGGGATGCCTACCGGGGCATCCCCAAGATTAGATGCTTGAGACTTCTTGAAATATTATCTCGGGGTGCCTTGTGCATCACCAAGCTTGAACTTTTGTATCTCCTTAATTCCTCTCATATCATGGTTTCTCTTTTTATCAAAAGCTTCATTCACAACAAACTCAACAAGAACTCGTGAGATAGGTTAGTATAAACCAATGCAAAACCTTATCATTTTCTACTGTAACAAATCACTAACATTATTATTCAACATTGCATACTAAATGCCTCTGCATATTTAATACTCCTATCCTAAAATAGATTCATTAAACAAGCAAACATATGCAAACAATGCAAACATAACAGCAATCTGCCAAAATAGTACAGTCTGTAAAGAATGCAAGAGTATCAATACTTCCCTGACTCCAAAAATTATTAACTAAAATTCACACTGTAATAAATTTATCAGAGCTAAATATGCAAAAATATTCAACATTATACCACTCTCTGACTTTTCTAGGGAATTTTTGCAATAGCGGTAAACTTTCTGTTTTTAAACAGCAACAAGTATAGTAGCAAAATAAGCATGGCAAAGGCTATCCTTGACTTTTTTATTGGAACTAAAGATGCAAAACACTAATCTAAATAACATCAAGAAAAACAAAATAAAATAACATGACGCTCCAAGCAAAACACATATCATGTGGTGAATAAAAATATAGCTCCAAGTAAAGTTACCGATGAACGAAGACGAAAGAGGGGATGCCTTCCGGGGCATCCCCAAGCTTAGGCTCTTGGTTGTACTTGAATATTACCTTGGGGTTCCTTGGGAATCCCCAAGCTTAGGCTCTTGCCACTCCTTATTCCATAGTCCATCGAATATTTACCCAAAACTTGAAAACTTCACAACACAAAACTTAACAGAAAACTCGTGAGCTCCGTTAGCGAAAGAAAACAAAACACCACTTCAAGGTACTGTAATGAACTCATTATTTATTTATATTGGTGCTAAATCTACTTTATTCAACTTCTATATGGTTTATAAACTATTTTACTAGCCATAGATTCATCAAAATAAGCAAACAACACAATGAAAACAGAATCTGTCAAAAACAGAACAGTCTGTAGTAATATGTAACTAACGCAAACTTCTGGAACTACAAAAATTCTAGAAAAAATTGGTGGACCTGAGGAATTTGTCTAGTAATCATCTTAAAAAATAATCAACTGAATATCTCTCTCCAGTAAAAAGTTATAGCTAATCTCGTGAGCGCTAAAGTTTCTGTTTTTTACAGCATGATCATAAAGACTTCACCCAAGTCTTCCCAAAGGTTCTACTTGGCACAAACACTAATTCAAACATAAAACCACATCTAAACAGAAGCTAGATGGATTATTTATTACTAAACAGAACCAAAAAGCAATAAACTAAAATAAAATGGGTTGCCTCCCAACAAGCGCTATCGTTTAACGCCCCTAGCTAGGCATTATGATTTCAATGATGCTCACATAAGAGATAAGAATTGAAACATAAAGAGAGCATCATGAAGAATATGACTAGAAAATTTAAGTCTAATACACTTACTATGCATAGGTATTTTGTGAGCAAACAACTTATGGGAACAATAATCAACTAGCATAGGAAGGCAAAACAAGCATAACTTCAAGACTTTAAGCACATAGAGAGGAAACTTGATTTTATTGCAATAGGTAGAAGCATATGATCCTCTCTCATAATAATGTTAAGTAGCATCATGAATAAATTCAACAATATAACCAGCACCTAAAGCATTCTTTTCATGATCTACTTGCATAGAATTTTTATTACTCTCCACGTAAGCAAAATTCTTCTCATGAATAATAGTGGGAGCAAACTCAACTAAATAACTATCATGTGATTGAAAATTAAGATCAAGATGACAAGTTTCATGGTTATCATTATTATTTAAAGCATACGTGTCATCATAATACTCATCATAGATAGGAGGCATGCTTTCATCATAATAAATTTGCTCATCAAAGCTTGGGGGACAAAAAATATCATCTTCATCAAACATAGCTTCCCCAAGCTTGTGGCTTTGCATATCATTAGCATCATGGATATTCAAGGAATTCATACTAACAACATTGCAATCATGCTCATCATTCACATATTTTATGCCAAGCATTCTATGTAATTCTTCTTCTAGCACTTTGGCACAATTTTCTTTTCCATCATACTCACGAAAGATATTAAAAAGGTGAAGCGTATGAGACAAACTCAATTCCATTTTTTTGTAGTTTTATTTTATAAACTAACTAGTGCTAAAACAAGAAGCAAAAAGATTCGATTGCAAGATCTAAAGATATACCTTCACTTACCTAGCCTCCCCGGCAACAGTGCCAGAAAAGAGCTTGATGTCTACTACACAACCTTCTTCTTGTAGACGTTGTTGGGCCTGCAAGTGCACAGGTTTGTAGGTCAGTAGCAAATTTCCCTCAAGTGGATGACCTAAGGTTTATCAATCCGTGGCAGGCGTAGGATGAATATGGTCTCTCTCAAGCAACCCTGCAACCAAATAACAAAGAGTCTCTTGTGTCCCCAACACACCAATACAATGGTAAATTGTATAGGTGCACTAGTTCGGCGAAGAGATGGTGATACAAGTGCAATATGGATGGTAGATATAGGTTTTTGTAAACTGAAAAATATAAAAACAGCAAGGTAACAAGTGGTAAAAGTGAGCGTAAACGGTATTGCTATGCTAGGAAACAAGGCCTAGGGTTCATACTTTCACTAGTGAAATTTCTCTCAACAATAATAACATAGATAGATCATATAACAAGCCCTCAACATGCGACAAAGAGTCACTCCAAAGCCACTAATAGCGGAGAACAAACGTAGATATTATGGTAGGGTACGAAACCACCTCAAAGTTATTCTTTCGGATCAATCTATAAAAGAGTTCGTACTAGAATAACACCTTAAGACACAAATCAACCAAAGCCCTAATGTCACCTAGATACTCCATTGTCACCTCAAGTATCCGTGGGCATGATTATACGATATGCATCACACAATCTCATATTCATCCAACCAACACAAAGTACTTCAAAGAGTGCCCCAAAGCTTCTCTGGGAGAGTCAAGAACGTGTGCCAACCCCTATGCATAGGTTCATGGGCGGAACCATAAGTTGGTCACCAAAACATACATAAAGTGGCACATGATATCCCATTGTCACCACGGATAAACACGGCATGACATACATCAAGTGTTCTCATAAAAGACTCAATCTGATAAGATAACTTCAAAGGGGAAACTCAATTCATCACAAGAGAGTAGAGGGGGAGAAACATCATAAGATCCAACTACAATAGCAAAGCTCGGGATACATCAAGATCGTGCCATAGAGGGAACACGAGAGAGAACACGAGAGAGAGAGACATCAAACACATAGCTACTGGTACATACCCTCAGCCCCGAGGGTGAACTACTCCCTCCTCGTCATGGATAGCGTCGGGATGATGAAGATGGCCACCGGTGATGGGTTCCCCCCCTCCGGCAGGGTGCCGGAACAGGGTCCCGATTGGGTTTTGGTGGCTCTGGAGGCTTGCGGCAGCGGAACTCCCGATCTAATCTCTGTTCTGGAAGTTTTAGGGTACGTAGGTATATATGGGTGAAAGGAGTACGTCAGTGGATCAAAGGGGGGGCCACGAGGCAGGGGGCGCGCCCCAGGAGTTGGGCGCGCCCCCACCCTCGTGAGCACCTCCCTTCTTTCCTGACATGCACTCCAAGTCCATCGGATGGCTTTCCTTCCAAAAATAACTTCTCCAGTTGATTTCGTTCCGTTTTGACTCCGTCTGATATTCCTTTTCCTCGAAACACTGAAATACGCATAAAACAGCAAATCTGGGCTGGGCCTCCGGTTAATAGGTTAGTCCCAAAAGTAATATAAAAGTGGAAAATAAAGCCCAATATAGTCCAAAACAGTAGATAAAGTAGCATGGAGCAATAAAAAGTTATAGATACGTTGGAGACGTATCAAGCTGCATGACATTCTTTGGGCCGTCCATGATGGAAAAAACCGTGGTAGAAGTGAGGGCGAGGAAAATATCAGGGTGTTCCCGGTTACGGTGGGTGGTCGGGGCCGAGCGATGCGCGTTCTCGTACACGCATGCGTGGGTGGTGCGAGAGCATTGGGCTCTAAGCGAACCCGAGTGAGGCGTTGGGCTCTAAGCGAACCCGGCGATTGCGGTCGAGCTACGCGTTGAACTGAGCGATCGATCGATGGCTGTTAAGCGAACCCGATCGGCGATTCGCCGCTCTGCTGCTGCTAAGCGGAAGCCGATCGATGCTGCCTCTGGATGAGCAAAGTGGCGTTCTTTGGGGGCTTTGGATGAACAGTTCGGTGGGGTTGGATGAACAGGACCCGTGGTGTTGCCTCTGGATGAGCAAAGTGAGTGTTCTTTGGGGGGGTTGGATGAATAGTCCCGGTAGGGGTGGATGAACAGGACCCCGTGGTGTTGCCTCTGGATGAACATGACCCCGATCGATCGAGCCGGTTGGGGCTGGATGAACAGGACCCCGTGGAGGGCTGGATGAACAGGACCACCCCATGGAGGCAGGATGAACAGTAGATGGTGGAGGGCTGGATGAGCGGTAGCTTTGTGGAGGGTGGTTAAGCAGGAGCCCGTGGAGAGGGCTGGTCGAGCGATGGCCGGTGGAGTAGCGGTGGAGGCTGTATGAACAGGAGCCCGTGGATGAACAGTCGCAGGTGGAGGCTGGAGGAGGTCGACGGTGGATGAACAGTAGCCCGTGGAGGCTGAAGGGGGTCGACGGTGGAGATGAACAGTATCCTATGGAGTCCCGTTTTGCGGTACGCCACACCCCACCCGACGAACAGGACCCCCGTTTCGACCGTAGCACTCCAACACAAGTCCGTTTCCTCTGTTTTGCGGTATGTTACACCCCTCCCGATCAACATGACCCCCATTTCGACCATAGGAGGTCCATTTCCTCCGTTTTGCGATACGCCATACCCCTCCTGATGAATAGGATCCCGTTTCGAACGTGGCTGGTCGAACACAAGGCCGTTTCCTCCGTTCTGCGGTACGCCACGCCTCGCTTCCATCGGCTGTTCCGTCCAAGCCGGTTGGCTCCCACGCGTTCCATTGCCTCCCGATGAACACGACGCATTCTGTTGCCTCCCCATGAACACGAAGACGACGCAGTTTCTCCGTTCTGACCCAGCCATGTACACGAGCCCTGGCCGTGCGTGCTGTAGAGTAGGCGTTCGAGACCCCGCCCGTATGTACGTACGTGGCCGTATTTACTATCTTGCACCCTGGTCGTTGTACGTACATGTACATGCTACGTGCGCGCCTCTACTACGACACATGCGCACCTCTACATCGACCAGTATGTACGTACACGTTCGTGACTAGAATGACAGCGCTACGTACGCTTCGACCAGGTGGGTCCCGACTATCAGACACTTCCTTGCGTGCGAAGATGTAGCTGGTGGGTCCCAACAGTCAGGGGGCGAATCGTATTTTTGCCCGGATGCACTTCCTTGTGTGCGAAGATGTAGCTGGTGGGTCCCAGCAGTCAGGGGGAAACTTTTTTTTTCGCGAAATATGGTGGCCCGTCCGGTGGGTCCTCGTTGTCAGGTGGAGGAATAATTATTTTGCGCGTAATAAGGAGGCATTTCCTTGTTGCGGCCGTGGACCCAGCTGTCAACCTCTCCACGTACAGTACACTTCCGATGGAAGTCGGTCATTGACCACATTGACCATGCCGCGCCGAGAGCACCAAGGCGGTGGACGACGGTGAGGCCTAGGAAGGGGACGACGCGGAGCCAGGGAAGACGCGGCAGTGGATGCCCATGTGGAGAGGAGTACGAGGGTTCACTGGTTCGGCTGCGGTGTGAGGCTGCCGTCGCCGCAGAATAACAGGGGGTGTGGGTGAGTAGAGGGATGGCCTGGCCAGCGGTGGGAGTAGTAGGGGGCGGTGAGGCCTCCACGGCATTGCAGCCGGCCACGGGAGGCAGGAGCACGAGGCACGACCGGCGCTGGTTTGGGTGGCTCGAGCAAGAAGACCAGAGGTTGAAGAAGCACTACGGCCGTTGGATGGACATCGTACGGTCAATGGAGCTATAATCGTGCATATTGACTAAGTTGACAAAGCCCTTCGTCCCCGTCAACTTAGTAGGCCCACAAGTCAACCTCCCACTATACAGGGTCCCAGCTAGCAGGGGAGTATTCATTTTTTTGTGCGTAATAAGGAGGCACTTCCGGTGGGTCCGAGATGACAGCGGGGGGAATGTTTTTTCGTGAAATATGGCGGTCCGGCCGGTGGGTCTCAGCAGTCAGGGGGAAACGTTTTTTTGCCCACGCGGAGAGGAGTACGAGGGTTTACTGGTTCGGCTGCGGTGTGAGGCTGCCGTCGCCGTAGAATAACAGGGGGTGTGGGTGAGTAGAGGGATGCCCTGACCAGCGGTGGGAGTAGTAGGGGGCAGTGAGGTCTGCACGGGAGGCGGGAGCAGGCGGTCCCGCTGGCGCTGGATTTGGCGGCTGGAGCAATAAGATCAGAGATTGAAGAAACACGACGGCCGTTGGATTGACATCCAACGGTTACGTTTGCTAGAATCGTTTGTTGACGTATATAATAACTAAAAAAAATCTTGCATACGCGTCAACTTAATAGGCCCATAAGTCAGAACATTCCCTCTTTTTTTAATAATTTATATATAGCTCATTGCAACTTCTTATGCAATTTATTGCAGTCCGTTTTTTGGTTGGCCAGGGCCAATTTCGCATATTTCTGTGGGTTCCAAACTATTTTTAATACCGAAATGTCGAGCCAGATTTAAAGTACTTTGAAGATATATTTAAATTAGGTTAATGCCCAGTGAAATAGGAATCTGAAAATGTGAAAAATTTAGAAATTATAAAGTAATTGCCAATTTGTCATCTGTTTTTATATTTACAACCAATTTCATATTACTTTCTAGATTTGCAGGCGTCTTGAAAGAGTTGCAGCCCATCAGGGCGTAGAAAAATAAATAGGCCTGGATTGGGTATTCTTCAGAAAAAATAAACTGGGCTCATCTTCACCAACAAAAAATAGCTGGGTTGGTCACATGGTGAACATAAAATATAAGCCTGGGCTAGACGGGCCACAGCCCAGTTCAAACCCTGCTCCGTCTCAACAATAACAAAAATAAATACTGCTCGAGCAGTTACATCCCAGGTGTCAGCCGATCTTGTGCTATTCTCTTGTCTATTGACTATATACGCTCACGATGTTGTGGGTCCCAAATGTCAGGAAAACACTAGGAGGAAGCATTTTATTTTTCCATACGCTGACATGGTTGGCCCGTACTGTCATCCTCTCCATTTACTTCTGCCGATTCCTGTTGTTTGTTGACCATGTTGACAACGCGAGAGGGCAGCGCCACGGCGAGCACACCAAAGCGCGCGGAGGACGACGGCGAGGCCTCGGACGTCGGCGTTAACGATTTAGGAGACAGTGGGGCGGCGATGCGTGCACTGAGGCGCAGCCAGCCGTGGGAGGCGGAAGCAGGCGGCCCCACCGGCGCCGGTTTGGTTTTGGTGGCTGGAGGAAGACAGGACTGAAGAAACACGACAGACTGTAAAATCAGCAGGAGTACTTAACAACCTTAACTGAAACCAGCAGGGGCACTTAACAACCATAGCTGAAAGCAGTATGAGTACTTATACAGGTTCAACCGTACAAAGAACGCCTCGAACAATGCTACTTTGCCTACAGTTAACCAAGGGGAAGGCGCCAAGCCCCAGGACAAGGCCCAGGCGCCACCCCGCGCATCCACAACCTTCTGAAAGCGGCTTCATCTCGCAATGTGGTCAATAAACAGGATATTTGCTTTAGAGCCATGGAAAAGCAGGAACATAATCTTCATCCTATTCTCCAAGATGGGCGGGCCTTCATTATTTGAGACCACCCATGAATAAGTATCTTTTCACCTACAAGGGAATGGAGTAGGTCGACATAAACATCATGTTGTGACCAAGCGCAAGTCGACCCGACCATGGTGGGGCATCAGATAGGAACAATAAAACTAGGCAGTTTACATTTCAAGAAGATCATAGCTGTAAAATTGTGTATAAGCAATAGTTTATGAACAACATATATAACGAAAACAGCTCGTACCATAAGTTTCTCGACACAGTTGGACATGTTCAACGAGTGCAGCGATGGCACACATATCCCGTGGCCTTCCACCATTGTAACGCCCACAAGGACCTCAAGGCGATCAATAAAGTGTAGGAACTTGTGGATGTCGTCTGATCAACCGGTGCCATCGGTAACAGCCGAGTTGATACAGAATAACAAACGAGCAGCCTACTTAACTCTGAAAAAACCTACACGTGCCACCAATTATAAGAAAATATTAGTTAGAAGTAGCATCTTCGTGAGAGATTCGTTGCTACTTCTAAAGTTAAATTGTGACTAGCTAGACAGAATAGGCGGATTAACAAGTAATCGAGGCAACAAGCAAGAACCAGATACAAAACTAACATGGATGAACAATTGGACCGACATCGGGGTGGAAGATCGCAGTGAAGATGAGACCAGGTTCTGCTATTTCCATCAATATTCGTGCGCCAACTTTCAGTCTGTAACACTTGAGAAAGTTTATCCAAGTTCGGCCATAAAAAAATGAGCGATCTTCTTGGTTCATGAACCCAACTCAGAACTTATATCCACGGCTTGTCTTCACTGTGACCATTAAACTAGTGTATTCAGTTATGGCAAGGCCGAGCATCTTGAGTACATGTGTTCTGGCAGAGCAAATAATGCACTGTAGGAAAAATAATATGAGAACACAATGTATTCCCTATCCAAATCTAGAAATAACTTCCTCCTTCACGTCAGTGTTGACCATCGTACTGGTAGTACCTTTTATCCAAAGATAGCAATCCAAATTTCCAAATTAGTCGACAGCATGTTCAAAAAAACCCCACCCTCCCGGATAGAAAAGAGGATTCTAGGAACATACTGTGCACGTTTTAAAATCCTGTGTTAGGATGAGAAGGAACAAGTGTGGTGTCTCGCCGAGGGCGCAGAAACCTGTAGGCTCCTCGCACTTTGGGCACTGCAAATGAAACACACTAGATTCAGTAAGAAGAAAAATGCATCAATGGCAGCGGCTGCCATCCTAGGATTACCCGCGACTAAGGGACTTGGATTTATCGGGGATGGATGAAGAATTCGTACCTGGTTCTCCATGAGAAAACCCTATGCTATCGCCGAGAGGGGGTTTTCTCTGAACAAGCAGACGAGGGAGAAGGGGACTCAGGCCCAGTGAAATATTGCCGCTTCGTCCGTCCAGCTTATTGCTAAAGCTGGAAAGGGGGGGTTTGTGATTTGATGGCTCATTGGGCATTACTGCGGCGCTTCCGACCGGGTGTGTCTACCATGCAGTTGTGCACTCTAATTTGTGCATATGGCACGTGGACCCCGTTGCGGATGCCCCACATATCAGCGAAAGGAAGTAGAAAGGCAGGAGTAACTAGTTACACAAAATATATTTTTTGAGAGAGATACTCCCTCGTAAAGAAATATACAAATCTTTTATATCACAACTTTATACATAAAAAAATCAAGGGGAATATATATAACATATATAATTATAAAAAACAGAGTTTTTTTAAACACAGTATAGACGAGTTGGTGATGATGGTGTGCCTGCCATCCTGCAATATAGGCCATCCGATTTATATCTGACGGATAGGAAGGAAACTATGGCAATTTTGCAAAAAGGTACCCACACACCTCTCCACATTTTTAAATAAGGCCTTCCCTCATTCATCCTTTTCTCTCACAAGATAAAATACTCATACAAATACATCTTGATGTTACGTGCAACGCACAGGCATTATGGGGGTTCAGCTAAGAATATAATACTCAGACAGGCTCACGGTTCTGGACTTTGGGCCGCAGGCTCACCCTGCATGTTTGGGGGCCCATGTGTTCTACCTCGGCGCTTTTCATATTGCAAGCGATCGGTACGGGCGCTGGTTTTAGATGCTGTCGCAAGGCGAATACACAAAATTGAATAAAGCACGATAGATGTTGGAATGAAATCGAACGACTGTTCCTTACCAGCAATGAGAGTTGCAATTCTATCAACGATATACCATGTGATAAATAATACTGTCGTATTACTTATACACACATGACACTTGTTTCACCATGCTAGATTATTACATCAAAATCTCCGTAGGATAGATCAGTTCGTCAGTTGCGTGTTGCTACTGAAGAATTTCAAAGTTGATTTGGACCAGCTCTCCTTGCCAAGAAATTTCAATTTTGAGATCATCCCCTACCGCAAGATATGATTTAGATTTGAACCTTTACCATCCTTTAGCATCAATCATCATGCGACCATCCTTTGTACTTACAGTATATTGAGCAGGTTCATTCACACCAAGGCTGCGCATGGTAAGAGAAACTTGGCCGCTGTAGCCCGGATTGTTGAAAAACTCCCTCGTTGCTCTAGGAATTCTCTGTTTGCAAACAAGAAGACATACCAAAACAGTTAGATCAACATAGTGAATCATGCGAAACAACATGGAAAGAAAAAAGAACGAAACACTTGGGCGGCCAATGCTTACCAAGAAGGTGGACATGTCGGTTTTTGTAAGGACTTTGGTATATGAAGTGCGAACTATAACCCAGTCTGTTGCCGGTGCAACTGCTCGTTCGGTTGCCACTGCACGGGCCGTAGCAGATGCAAGTGCAAGTGTTGGTGCAGGTGCCGAAGCCGCTGCTGCTGTCGGAGATGGTGCTCCTTGTAGAGCTGGTGCCGGTGTCGGAGCAGGTGCCGGTGTCGATGCCCGATCCTCCGGTAGATCATCCTGATCCACTGACGCGGTCGGTGCCCAATCCTCAGCTGGATCAGACTGAGCTGCTACCGCTGTTAGTGCTAGAACATCTGCCGGTGCTCGATCCATTGCTGAAGGTGGTACCGATGTGCGAGATAGCGGCGATCGTGTCTGGTCTGCTATGATCAGCTTTCTAACTTGACTAGGATTCGTGACCGTGATCTAGTTTTTTTTCTTCATTTCTTTTAAACGCGAGAAGGACTAATTGTGGCGTTTTTGTTAAACCAAACTGCAGTTCATCATAGGGATTCAGCTTGTACTCAGACAACAGACTTATCCAATTTTTTCCAGTAATATAAGTGATGGAAAGTGCCTTCGTTACTGACACGACATAAGAAATGAAACCTGCAAAAATAGCCATCGTAGAGCAAACCAAACAGTTTATTCTATGATGAATGTCACATGGGAAAACATGCATCGTAAAATTGCAGGAAAAGAAAGAAAAAATGACATTAAATCAATAAGATTTAGATAGTAAATCAGTAAGATTTACTTGATGTGACATGAGTGAATCCTTACCAAGAAATCACTATGTTGAAGTACTAAACAGAAGATTGATCGTCCAACTATGGGTGGCATGCAGGGGCCTCGCCTACTCCCACAAGCAGGACAGTCCAAAGGTCATGACAAATCGTATGGACCGAACATCCATGGGACTGAAAATCCTGGTGGGTGCGATAAACCCTGCAATGCATACAGATATTGGAGTGTAACCATAATTGATAAACTGTCCTCACAAAAAATATGATCAGGATACTTTAAAATATACAAACTGAATTGAGTGGACAGACATTAACATAGACCGTTCTCAGGACTGACCACACACCAAAAGCGGTAGTACTAATAAAAAATACAGGGTTCACAAACACAAATGAAGTACTGAACAATAGTACTTACTACAGACAAGCAAAGTTGCACTAATTAAACTCTGCAGACTATTTCTTGCCACCGACCTACGGGATGAACCCCGCATAACTGACTAGGCCATGGACTTCGTGAGAGATGTCTACATGCACCATCACCATCTCGTCAACCTTGGAGAACCTAACAGAGTGGTCTTTCCACTCATAAACATGATCATGAAGACATGCCGCATCAGATTTGTTGGGAAGCTTTACAAGAACCACACCCTTCATAATCAAAGGCACAACCAAGAAATTGTTGTGGTCAAGTACAGCCTCAAGAACACGCCTGACAACAATGCTACATGAAGACACTAGTTCAGGACACATGGCGACAAGGACACAACAGCTGGATAGTTTAGCAGTAGAACTCATCCTCAGGTCTTCCGGTTCACACGGCATGACTTTGAGAACTTCATCTCCACGGCGGACCTGGTTCTAATTCAAACAGAAACCATATTTTATTACTACCTCCGTTCAGAAATATAAGATGATTTTCGATATTATACTCCATATATGACTACATATACGCACAGAAATGAGTGAACAAAGACACTAGAACATGTCTTCAAAGGCATGAGAGCAGAGGGATTACTTGCAATATCCATAACACAAGTTACTGAGGAAAATATACCCTCTTCAAAGGTAGCATTGATGTTCATAAAGTACTCCCTCCTTCCCAGAATTCTTGTCTTAGATTTGTCTAGATACAGATGTATCACATTTTAGTATTAGATACATCCGTATCTAGAAAAAATCTAAGACAAGAAATTTTGGACAGAGGGAGTAGTTGAAAGTAATCTATAAGAAATCAGTGTCAACCTCAATCATGTTTTGGTCAAAAGAGGAATTTAGAACCGTCATTTGGCACACAAAAATCACATGCAAGATCACCCAGAAAGTTGTACTACTAGTACTAGTACTGCATGTTAGATGAAAAAACACGATCAAGATCAAGAAAAAGATCATCAAGAAGAGATATTACCTGGACTTGCTTAATGAGGGATCCCGGAGAGGGGGGCTTGGACAGGGCGGTGGCTTTGAGCTTGTCTACGGTAGTCTCGGCGGGGTGCTTGCGCTTCTTCGTACCATGAGCCTCGACGGTTTTGGCCAGAGCGTCGTGCTCCAACGTCCATCAAGGAACTGTCAAATAGAAATAAAAGAAAAGAAACCATAATCACAAACCCAAAAGAAGAAAAGAGAGCGAGTTATAGGATTAGTCTCGGGGTTGCAAGACTGGGCCTTGGCCAGAATCAACACCATTGATGCACTCACCTTTCCTTCTTTGGGAGAGAAGAACAATGGCAGAAGCAGGTTAGGGTTTTCTTGAAGAAATGAGGAACAAGATGAGGGAGAAGCGAGGGTTGGGTAGAGAGGAAGCTGAGAGAGAAGAGTGAAATGATGGTTGCTTCGTCCATCCAACTTCTTCTTTGGAAAGGAGGGTTTTGTGATTTGACGGCTCATTGGGCATTCTTGTGGCGCTCGATCGGTGTAGTCTACCGTCACTCTACTACTGAGTAATTTAGTGCATGGCTGGTGGACCCGATCTTGGCTGTCCCACACGTCGGTGAAAGTGAGTAATTTAGTGCATGGTGGAGGAGGGTCCGCGACGGTAGAGGCGTGTCCATTGTTTTTCGAAGAAAAAATGATTACTGACAAGCATTTCCACTCTTCTGACGGAGGAGTGCGAAACACGGCAGCCACTTGAACATACAGTGCTCCTACTACTAGGCATGTGCGATGGTTCATACGTCGATTACTACATAATCTTGTTGCTAGTATAGTAATATATGAAGACAACAAATGATGTTGTCGCATGTTAACTATATGAACAGTAATGTAGTAACATAGTACCGCTTTCTCATTGTCCGTCGAGAATGAGCGGTGGGATCAATGTTAAGAGAACTAGGTCTACAAAGACGGAGAATGCGGTGCTATAGTACTCCACGAAACATGAACCATATGAAGCACGAATAGTGTTAGGCAGAGTGTATGAAGGGTGCACGGGATGGGAGCAAAAGTTCCCTTCTCGACCCACTTATGGGTGTTTGGCAGAGTGCATGAAGGGTGCATGAGTCCACACTAGTAGGTTAACACAAATACACGAAGAGGAAACAACTACTCCATCTAGGTGTGTAAGTCATCTTACGTTGTGCACTACGACCAAGGCGGAGAGGAAAACGAGAAAACTTAATGTCTTTTTGCTAATTAATAGCATTGCATGTAATGAACTAACCACTGCATGTCATGTTTATTAGTCTCAAGTCATTGAAAGCATGCACAGACCATGTCTCTTATTGGTTGATATGTCACAAAGCAAGAACGGGGAGGGAGTTAATGTACCGTGCCTAAGTGTTTTGGGATTATTTGGTTTTCGTAAGATGACTTACAGACCTAGACATAGGAGTATATTGAGATGAGAATGCAACCAAACACACCCACATGCCCATGCAGAGGGCGCCTAAACACCATCGAAGTCCCTCTGCTTCTCGAGGCGCACGACGTTGGTGATGCAGGGGATGAAACGGCTGAAAGCAATGCAATCTTCGGGAAGGCGGAGGGAGCCAGCCGAGGAGCGGGGAATCTTTTGGTTTTCACCATGGTAAAACACTAGTCGACGACTTCTCACATCAGGGAGCAGTGGGTTTTACAGGCGGAGTCGTCGTGACTAATTGCTGCCACGCCTGCTCCCGTCAATCAAAAAATTAAAAATCCTGCCGCGCCTGCTCCCGTTAATCTAAAAATTAAAAATCATGCCGCACTCAAACAACAGAGCAACGCCGCGGTGGATATTTAAATTTACCTGCCGACAAGTAGATAAAAAAGGGATGAAAAAACAAATGTGGCAGCGGCCTAGCTAATCGGTCGAACTAGCCAAACTAGCTAGCCACCGTGCTTCACTGATGTACTCGGCGGGAAAAGTGGCCTTTCGTGATTTGACGACTCATTTACTTGCTTCGGCGAAAACGCGCGGTAGGGCGTCCCACGTCAGGAAGAATATATGCGTGCACCACCCGGGAGGACCCCGAAACCGCGCGGTAGGGTGTGCCATGTCTTGGCACAGAGGAAAAATGTGCGTATAAAAATTTACTGTATCAGACGTAGTACCTATGGTTCGACCTCGGGACCCAGCCAGTCGGTCGAAAACACCCCACTAGCCACAAAGCTTCATCATGCTAACATGGCACGGAGGATAGGTGTGGCTAGCTCCGTCTCGACCAGCCACAACGTCTCTTGTTCTAGGCGATTCTTCTATTTTCCAAGCTTTTTTTGGTTGTAATAAAACCACGGCAAGCTAGCGCCGCTCTTCGTGTGTGCCCGTGCAAAGGTTAGACGATGGAGAGAAGAGAGAGATCGCAAACCTGGGACCCACCAGTAAGTGAGTCAACGGTGATGCACGTGTTGACGAGGCACTCCCTCTACTCTACTCAACGTAATACTGTATAAAATCAAGTTATGGGACAAAGCCAACAACCGTTGTTGTTTCAGGCTATCGACTTACGCTTTGTAGTCCAGGTTGCTAGTTTGAATCTCGTCTTTCAGATTTGTTAGTTTTAGGTCCAACTTTGATTAATGACAAGTGGGACCCTCGTGTGTTGTTCCGATATTTCAGTGTAGGATGGGTTTTTTGAACAAACACTTTCCGTGGTTAGACAAGTAACGGCACAAGTTACACGTATTTTGCAAGTTTACGGACAAAAATGACAGCTGCATAGAATATCACATCCACCCCGCAGCTTAGATGCTATGGTGATACGAGTTTTTACACCGTTGGAAGTGAGATCCAATGGCTTGGGAGTAGTCTTTGTAATTATGCACAATTTCCAAACACTCCAAAGGTTTTTTTTGCAAATAAAACATTCAGGCCTCGTGTGTGCCGCTCCATCTTGGATCCAACGGCTGCCCGTTGCTCATATTAGGTGCTCCCCGCAGCTTAATTACCCGCTACGGTGATATGAGTGAGGGAGTCCTGGATTAGGGGGTATCCGGACTGCCGGACTGTGTACAACGTCCGGACTATTGAAGCGTGGAGATACAAGACTCAAGACTTCGGCCCGTATCCGGATGGGACTTTCCTTGGCGTGGAAGGCAAGCTTGGCGATCCGGATATTATATTTCCTTCCTTGTAACCGACTCCATGTAAACCCTAGCCCTCTCCGGTGTCTATATAAACCGGAGAGGTTGGTCCTTAGAAGGCCGATCACAATTACAATCATACCATCATAGGCTAGCTCTTAGGGTTTTGCCTCTATGATCTCGTGGTAGATCTACTCTTGTACTACCCATATCATCAATATTAATCAAGCAGGAAGTAGGGTTTTACCTCCATCGAGAGGGCCCGAACCTGGGTAAACATCTGTGTCCCCTGTTTCCTGTTACCATCAGCCTTGACACACAGATTGAAACCCCCTACCCAAGATCCGCCGGTTTTGACACCGACATTGGTGCTTTCATTGAGAGTTCCTCTGTGCCGTCGTTGTCAGGCTCGATGGCTCCTTCAATCATCATCAACAACGCTGTCCAGGGCGAGACTTTCCCCCCCGGATAGATCTTCGTGTTCGGCGGCTTCGCACTGCGTGCCAACTCGCTTGGCCTTCTGGAGCAGATCGACAGCTATGCCCCTGGCCACCAGATCAGGTTCGGAAACCTGAACTACATGGCGGACATCCGTGGAGACTTGATCTTTGATGGATTGGGGCCTATGCCAGGAGCACCGGACAGTCACGACGAGCACGGCTTAGACCTGCCGTCGGACGAAGCTCGGGGTATCACCCCCGTAGTATCCTCGGACCTAGATCCGGAGCAGGCTGCGCTGCCCTAGGGCGGAGGATGGACCCGCCCGCAGGTCGCACACTCATCGATGGTGGAGCCGAACACGGTCTTACCTGCGTGGTGGCTGTGACTCCGAACCACCGTTGTATCCGGACGTTGGTTCCAGTCTGCACACTCCCGAGCCCGTCGGGCCAGGATGGGCTCCAGTAATGGAGTTCACTGTTGCAGATATCTTCCAGCACTCACCCTTTGGCGACATGCTGGACTCATTAAAGTCTCTCTCTTTGTCAGGAGGCTCTTCACCGAACTATGTCCGGCTCGAGTGGGAGGCAGGCGACGAAGGAATTCGTTGCCCACCCACCACCCACTTCATTGCTACGGTCGATGATTTAACCGAGGTACTCAACTTCGACTCCAAAGACATCGACGGTATGGACGATGATGCAGGAGAAGAACATGAACCGAAGTCCCTCACTGGGCGGTGGACAGCCACCTCTTCTTATGATATATATATGGTGGACACTCCGAAGGAAACAAATGGCGATGAGGCAACGGAGGATAAAACCTCAGGGAAAAAAGCAAAGAATGGGCGTCGTCGGCGCCACTCAAAGCCCTGCCACACCAATACCGACCCAGGAGACGAAAACAATCCGAATGGTGCCGAAGAAGAATACAACCCTGATCAGCCCGCCTTGAGCAGGCGAGCAGGGAGGATGAGCAGGTCAGCCCGGAAGAACAGGCGACGGACGAATACCCGGAGGAGGACAGCTACATGCCCCCCTCCGAAGACGAGATTAGCCTCGGCGACGACGAGTTCGGCATGCCTGAGGATCTCGTAGAGCAGGAGCGCTTCAAGCGTCGGCTTATAGCCACTACAAGGAGCCTGAAAAAGAAGCAGCAGCAACTCCAAGCTGATCAAGACCTGCTCACAGACAGATGGACTGAAGTCCTGGCAGCCGAGGAATACGGACTCGAGCACCATATGGCTGACCGGCCGCCTCGTGGCCGGGATAAAACGGCATACCAGTCCGCATACCAGCCAACACCCCCACGCCAACATACTACGGCCCGGGGCAACAAATCAGGACAGCCAAGATCATTCTACGGATCGCGGGGGCGCGCCTCGGTACGCGACGAGGACCGTCACGTCGGACACACCTTCAACAAGTCCGGCCGGGCCGAATATAGCCACCCAGAGCAATTCGACCTGCGTAGCCACATAGCCCGCACGCAGGCGCGCGCACCCCTCGCTTCGCTGATGAAGTAATGGATCATGAATTCCCGAAGGGTTCAAACCCGTAAACATCGAATCATACGATGGCACAACAGACCCGCAGTATGGATGAAGATTTTCTTCTCCACATTCACATGGCCCTTGGAGGCGATGCACGCCATCAAATATCTTCCCCTTAAGCTCAAAGGACTAGCCCGACACTGGCTAAACAGCCTGCCAGCAAATTCCATTGGCAGCTGGGAAAACCTGGATGACGCATTCCTTGACAACTTCCAGGGCACATATGTGCGACCACCTGACGCCGATGACTTGAGCCACATTATTCAACAGCCCGGAGAGTCAGCCAGGAAATTCTGGACTCGGTTCTTAACTAAAAAGAACCAAATAGTCGACTGTCCGGACGCCGAAGCCCTGGCGGCTTTTAAGCATAATATCCGTGACGAGTGGCTCGCTTGACACCTCGGCCAGGAAAAACCCAAGTCCATGGCAGCTCTCACAACACTAATGACCCGCTTTTGCGCGGGCGAGGACAGTTGGTTGGCTCGCAGCATCACTACGCCACATTCTAGCAATTCGGATGGCCGCAACAATAACGGCAAGCCATGGCGTAACAGACATAAGAGACGGAACAACGGCGACAACACTGAAGACATGGCAGTCAACGCCGGATTCAGCGGATCCAAGCCCGGTCAGTGGAAGAAGCCGTTCAAAATAAATAATCCGGGACCGTCCAGTCTGGACCGCATACTGGAGCGCTCCTGCCAAATTCATGGCACCCCGGACAAGCCAGCCAACCACACCAATAGAGATTGCTGGGTATTCAAACAGGCTGACAAGATAAACGCCGAAGACAAGGACAAGGGGCTGCACAGCGACGATGACGAGGAGGCCCAACGTCCGAACATGGGGGGGAAGAAATCCCCGGTGAAAACGGTCAACATGATCTACGCCACGCACATCCCCAAGAAGGAGCAGGCGGGCACTAAAGGCGTCTATGCGATGGAGCGATCGCCCCAAATTCAACCCATGGTCAGCTTGTCCGATCACCTTTGATCGTAGGGATCATCCTACTAGCATCCGTCATGGCGGCTCAGCCGCATTGGTCTTAGACCCAATCATCAATGGGTTCCACCTCACGCGAGTCCTTATGGACGGCAGCAGCAGCCTAAACCTGCTTTATCATGACATAGTGCGCAAAATGGGCATTGACCCTTCAAGGATCAAGCCCACTAAAACCACCTTTAAAGGTGTAATTCCTGGAGTAGAGGCCCGCTGTACGGGCTCTATAACATTGGAAGTGGTCTTTGGATCTCGGGATAACTTCCGAAGCAAAGAGTTAATCTTCGATATCGTCCCTTTCCGCAGTGGTTACCATGCACTGCTCGGACGAACCGCATTCGCTAGATTCAATGCGGTACCACACTACACATACCTCAAGCTCAAGACGCCAGGACCACGTGGGGTCATAACGGTGAACGGAAACACGGACCGCTCTCTACGAGCAGAAGAACACATCGCAGCCCTCGCGGCGGAAGTACAATGCGGCCTTCTCCGACAAACCAATCCGGCGACAACAACTTCGAGCACAGGCAAGCGAGTCCGCAGCACCCCGCAACAGGATCATCAGGCACGCCAAGAGCGCGACTAGCAGTCCGACCTCCGCTTAAGCCCCATCAAAGCAGCATTCGTGCCACGCGCACACAATTATGCACTTAAAATACCATGGGCATAGGCGGAGGCGCATCAACGACTCAGTCAATAGTGCGAGTAACCGCTAAATACTTTCATACTCTTTCCCTCTTACCTTTCAGGACATCGCGTTGGCGTAGCATCCTCAAAAGAGCCGAATTGCCGGACTTACAGGGAAGACAGACATCCAAGGAGGCAACAGACGTTGTGCACATAAGGAAATACCCAGGTGGAATCTACTTACGATCATTATACCTACTTTATCTATTTGAACACAGCCTGCCCCTGGATAGGACATGTCAAATAGTCCTATTTTATCTCTGCTTAACGCATCCATTGTAAATATACGCTTAAATGTATTTTTCATCAATGGGAGATTATATATAGCGTCAGCTTATTATTCTTGTTTGAGCATTTTTCTCTTATAAATGTTTATTTGATATTGCATCCGTACACCTTGGTGCGGCCGGTTTGCCAGGGGCTTCTCATGGCGCCCCGTAATATGGCAAATAAAGTCCGAACACTTTCAACAATGCGGCACCCCGAACTTATAGCACTATATGCATCAGCTCCGAATCATGTCTTGGGTCTACAGTTGGGATAGCCCGGCTCCCTTGTTTTGGTGCCTTACGTTCCGTTATATCGGCTAAGGTAGCGTAGGGAGAACTACTGCGATTGTGTCCCGGTTCTTACGGGCGAGCACCTCGATGAAAGCGAAAACTCACCGGCATGATGTGGCGAGAGCTGGTCGCTGTTCAAGAGGTTTTAAAATCCTTATAGATTTTCCACTTTAGGCGATAAATCGGCTTCGTCCGATCTAGGCGTGTATAGCGCCCCAATTGACCTTCCGATTCTAGGGCTTCCCATAATTTAAAATTGTAGACTTCTATGGCTAAGTGAAAGTTATAAAGCCGCATAGTCCGATTGCCTTGTTCGCTGTGCCGGACACCTCCTTAAGGGACCAAACATTTGGATAAAGAGTGTCCGGGTTTTCCACGAACACCCCAGTACTAGTTACGTGGGGGAGGAAGCCGACGACTGGCCTACTTTCAGAATTTTATAAACAGCCGCACAGAAGGTAATTTAAACATAAAAGAAGCCTAGCCAACCCTCCTCCTCGGAGCTCCCCCGAATCAAGATGTTCCTGGCCATTCGATCGCGTTGAGTCTGGTCAACCGAGCAGCCAGGTCCGTCGGATCCTTACCCCTGATTTCACCTCGCGGTTGATTTTTGAGGTCCATGACTGGTGGGCTCGGGGTCCCTTTCAATTGGCTAGGTGAAACTTTACTGGGTGTAACTGCCCTTTCCCCACTCGCCTCATGCGCCTCCCTCATTTGCTGGCCCGCTTCGGCCCCCACAGCGCAAACCTAGCTCTCTTTCCCATGACCCCCCAGCATGCAAGAGCACCCTCCCTCCTCCCTCATCGATCGCCTTTGGTCTTCTCGCTGGGTGGAAGAGTAGGGGATCCGGCCGGGTCTGAGGCATGCGGGCGTGGCGGTGGGCATCTTTGGCAGCGGCGGCGGCGGCGGCGGGCATCTCCGGCAAAAGGCGATGGCGGGGACGCTCGATTCGCCATGGACCGGTCCCTGCAGGAGAGAGAAAGCAAGAGAGGAGGGAGAAAGCGAGAGGAAAGAGGAGAGGGAGGTGCGACGGCGGACGGGAGAGGGTCTCCGGCCAGTGCGAGACATTCACATATCTCCTCCTCTCCTGCTCTCGACCACCACCGTGGCCCTCCTTCTCCCCTTCGATTCTCCATCTCCTCTTCTCTGGAGTTACCTGAGTGGTCAACACCGAGAAAGATGGGGAAGACAGAGCCAGCAAGGAAGACGGCTTGAATCTACCACCGATGCTGATCGGCCAATTCCGTCGGGCACCGTCATGGGAGGAGGCGAACCATCGAGGAGCAGCACGGGAGGAGATAAAGATAAGCCGCCGGACTCCCTGTTCACTTCTGGTTGCATCTTGCCTGTGAGCTCCTTATTCTTATAGCCAGCTTGGCCCTTTTCTTGCCATGTTTTGGGTGATGCAGCGTATCAAGCAGGTGAGGGCGAGGATCAGATGCGGTAGCAGCTGAAGGAGTCATGGAGAGGGGGAGAGAGTGAGCAGCGGCTGCCGGCCAAGAAGGAAGAAGCTGGGGCGAGGACCGGAGGAGGAGGCGCTCATGGTGGAGCACAGGAGGACGGAGGCGGAGTGATGCTGTAGCGGCTGTGGGACTGGGCAAAAGGAGTCGCACGATCGCAGGGGATGTGAGTTTTTGAATTTAAGAGCTGGAAACTCCACAACTTGAGCAAAATATTGTTAGTGATCGCTTGTTTGCTTGACACATCACATTACTGGATCCATCACTCTATATGGTTGATTGTTAATTGTGTGCTTTTTCGTCCATAATTTTGCTCCTGTAATTAATCATTTCCCTGTCCATTGCAGTAAATTATTGTTTACTTTAGATTGGGGTGCTGGAGCCAATGAGAAAAGATCACTGCAGCTTTGAATGTAGGCATAAGTCAAATGAAACTATTGGATGGAGCAATTCAGTGCGGTGGGGTACAGGGGCTGGTGCAGGAGGATACATAGCAGCAGAGTTCATCTCTGTTTTGCTGACAATTCACACTGAAACTGCTAAAAAGTAGATAATCAGCCAATAAACAGTAAATCATCACATCTATTTGCTTTTCTGGTATATGGGGCCATTATTATTCTGGTACTTCTAAATAGTCATTATTCTTATGGTACTTCTAAATTTGCATATCTTTATGTTTAGATGGAAGTCACCTGGCAAAGGTCTAACGTTCCAGATTTAATGTTATATACATGCCCAAGAGTAATACGTTATATAATATACTCTCTACACTGTATTCTTATTTAGTTTTTTTTCATGCTTCTTGTTTCACTGTGCTATTGCAAAGACGACATATCCACTTGGATATTATTTTGCTAACCATAAGATGTTATCTAGCTATTTTTACAAAATAATATCAATTAACTTGCATCGGTTCAATGCTAGAGCGGTAGTCATGAAACATTGCCACTGCGCCACAAGGCGATTAAAATCATGGAAATTGATATAAAAGATACTTGTCATTTCTATAGTCATGTAATCACAAACCATAATGATAAAAAATCCAAATTGTTTATTTTATTGGAGAACACATCAATATATGGAGAATCAAAGGTGAATGTAAATGAAACGCTCCTTGTACGTTTAGACTCCAGTATAAGATTAAAATAGTGGATAAATCATTGTGCCATATTCAATTAGAACTACAGAGAAGAAGAGAAATGATTGAATAGCAAATTCTGACCGACCAATTCCGTTGGGCACCGTCATGGGAGGAGGCGAACCATCGAGAAGCATCACGGGAGGAGATGAAAATAAGCCGCCGGACTCCCTGTTCACTTCTGGTTGCATCTTGCCCGTGAGCTCCTTCTTACAGCTAGCTTGGCCCTTTTCTTTTCATGTTTTGGGTGTTCCTTCCTACAGCCATCTTGGCCATTTTCTTTGGAAGGAGTAATTCAACTCAGAAAGTATAAAAAATTTGAGACTGCTTCTGTCTTCCCTATAATCTGTTAAGGTCATCATTCTTTTTTCTTTTTTTCTGTAGTTTTTCCTCATCTTTTGCAGTGTATTTGGGTTATTTCTTTCTCTGGTACTTGGGCATATTGGTTGTCTTGTTGTCTCCTTTTACTAGAAGTATTTCCTGTTCAGTGTATGGGAGAGGTTACTAGCTCACATATATAGTTTAGTTATTAAGTTTCTAAATAAGTTCAGCCTAAGAGCTCGGAATTTGTACGCTTCAAAATTGGAGTGTGACTTTTGCTTGCTGGTTGATTCAGTTATGGTGTGGTTGCCTACTACTCAAAATGATTTTATATCGTATCATAAATTTCAGGAACCGTATCACAACAGATCATTGGCATTGCAGCTTCAGGGACATGTATGCTGCATATTCCATCACTTAACAAGATTGGATTTCAGTGTATACAAGCCATCCTACTCGCTGCCCTCCTCAGCTACTCAGATAGTTCTTCCTTCTCATTATCAGTGAATAAGTTGGTTACAGAACCTGCTTGAAGATTGTAGTACATAGAGATCGCCTGGCAGACTAAAATAATTACGAGCTTCTGATTGGACCCTTCAAGCAATAGTGTTGTCAATATATTAATTATTGGATTATGTTACTATACTATTAGAAGAACTTCCTGATATATGTATTTATAGGATTCTCTGATATTTGATGCAAAATATTGATGGCTGGGTGAATGCAGTGGACTCTTCGAGATCGAGGGCACCAACGGCATATGCCTAGGGCGTCCATCAACAACCTACCCAATGTCCGGATTCACCGAGGGGTACAACTGGAGACACTATCAGTTGCCTGCAGGCTTGTGAGTACTTGCACTTGGACCTTTTTTATGAGCATTACTAAGTAATCTAATGATATGCTCCTTGCAATCTAAGGAAAAAATAAATCTAACTCATTTCCGATCCGAAGGTCTGGGTACTAACTATTTGTGTTTATGTCTACAAGCTTTTGATTTTCTGTCTGGTCTATCTTTTATTTGCAATGTTGGATACTCTTTCCTTTTCTTGTGAATAATGTTTCGTTTGATCATACTCTCGATATCTGCATATTAACTCTATCTTGCAGAATTTGTGAACAATCGATCTGCACCAGTTATCTGGGAATTTGTGGTGGGGCTTAGGATCGCTTGTGCTCCCAACCTGGGTGCTCGCCTACCTAGACACAAGAGCTCGCGTGCTACAGATTGGTGTCAGCATCATTGGGGCACATCTCTCCGGTCTACATCTCTCTTGCAACTTGAAATTATTCCATCGACATTGATCCAACCATCATGTTCTTCTTTGTGATTAGAAAACTATCAATGACATGTGATAATAATGTTGCTTTAGCTATAGCTCATTGCAGTCTCTAAAAATTATTCCAGTAATCCCTCTTCTTCTCTTCTCTTCCAGTAACTATCAATGACTGGTGGTGAGTTCAGTGGCTGCCGCCTCCTCTTCTCTTCGAATCCAGTAATCCCTCTCGTGAGTGCATCAGGGGATGTCGTGCCCTCGACTACGGTGAAGCACCGGGTCCACTTGAGCTCCTCCTTCAACCTGCATGTGTGATTTCTTATTTTTCCATGAATGCACACATTTGAAGCTTTTCTTGGTTCCCTCATCTAGATTTCTTCTGAAGTGTGCAGATTGTTATTCCTTATCAGGGAGGAGAATGTTCGTTTGAAGGACTCATTAGGCCCAGAATATTTAGCTTGTAATTTCTATGATTCATCCATCTGTCTAATTCTGACCTTACAGATCAACCTATCTCCCTCCACCCTTCTAAATCTGGTGCTGCTACATTTCAAAATCTTGTATGTATGAGATTTCTTCTTTTAGGTATATTTCTGCCTGAAAGAAGTTCACATTTATTTTCTTGTTAGATGAGCCTGCTTCCGTTTCTTTGGCTATCGTGAGGTTGCGTGAAATGAGAATACTTATGATATCACATGAATGAGATGTTGATGCCCTGTATGCTCCAAAATTGTATCATTGATCCCACACAATGGTTAGAATCCCAGTCGTTGAATCACAATAGACAAGACCATATTTTACATTTAGTATAGTCCAACCAATAATACAGATGGACCCTAGTGATGGTTTTCCATATACTGTGATAGAAGTTTCCTACATTGATTATTTAATGAGCCACCCTTCCGTTTTCAACTCGAATTGGTGCAATAGTTAAATAGATGTGTTCGTGTCATTTAGCCCCAAAATTCAGTTCAGTTTGGATCTACATCTTTTGCCGACCCGTTTTCTTGGTACTGATTCACCTTTTTGTGTTAATATTTTTATTTGACTGCATTTTTTAATTTAGTCCTTCCTCTTAGTGTATAATCCTGATTGTGCAGGTTTCTTTCCTGGCAGCGAATTTACGATGCAGACCATTCCATAACAAAATGCATATATGGCCTCACGGTAGGAGTTTAGCTTCAGACTATCATCAAGTTTGTGTCAAATTTATTGTTCCATTTTTGGAACAGTGTACTTTCATGAGTATTTTTCTAACGAGTACATATAATACTTTCGCAGATCATCTTACAAAATGGAAGTATAGAGGAATTAATATATAGAAGTTATGACCATCGTGTAGAGTGTTCTCTGAAGATGGATTGCAGATAAGTAGATTAACAATTTAGTACTGACCCTATTTCTGTTGATACTTTATTTTACTAAATCTTTAGTATTAACCATAAGAATAAAGGATATCATGTTGGGTTGCATTGCCATGTAAGGAATGGATATCCTAAACCTGAGAAAGTACCAATGTAGATGATAGTTTCTTAGGAATATCATCGTGTTGTTACAGCAAAGATGGCTAGCTGTAGCACCTTCTATAGTTCAGTTTACTATTAGGGATATCATTCAATCTCTGAACTATGTATTACCCTTATAAATTTGGCTAGGGAATCTGTCTCAATTTAATATTGCAATGAAGTGGTTGGGATGGAGAGGGTATTTTACTTGACTACTTTCTGACTATATACCTTTCTGTTTTGTGCAAGTACAAAGTATTAGTAATTTCAGCCTGTCCAATTTTTGCAGGGATAATTGTGTGAGTCTGGTCCAAAATTTAAGACAATCACTTAATACATTTATGGGATCACCAACTTTTGGCGTTTGTTGAGACTAGCTAGGTGGGACCATGAATTCCTAGAAGATTGTGGTAATTATCCTACTTTGTTTGCAAGATTGGTTTCTAAAAATATCATGGTAGTTGTAATTTCAGATTGCTGCTGATTTGACTGAATATGTTTTGATGGCTTTTTAAGCTTTCATTCTTTACTGTGTGTAAAAGTAACTAATTCATTCCTAATTGAATCTTTCAATGGTTGATGGGAACACTATAGATCTTGCTTCTCTGCTTTTTAATGTTTCATATGTTTTCATGTACAAACCGAGGCGTGCGGGCACCATGTGTTTCTATTGCAGAGGCTGATCACCGTGTGTATGGCTTGCTGGTTGCGCCAGTAGAGTTTCTCAAAATGTTGTTTGTCCAGTCTTTGTTAATAATGTGATCATCATAGAACTAAAAGACAATGTTTGGTACTGAACTGCAGTTCGCTTTGTTAATTTCTGCGACACCATTTCATATTTACATTTGAATTGTACTTACTTAGTTTGTAAGGCCTTATAGTTTCAATGCTTTATTTGCTTGTGGAACTACGGCTCTGTTACATTTTGATGATTGTATATTTTTGTATATGAAATTTGTAGAACAAAAGTAAAAAATGGAAGGCCCAGCTTACTTTGGTATTAAGGTAATTAACTCTAGGTTCCATTGCAAGAGCTCAAGCATCTTCTTACATGATTACTCCAACTTAGGAGTACTACCAAACATTGGTTCATTTTTCTGATAGATTCAGTTATGGCAATACTGAATCATTTTTGGTGTGATTAGGGACAAGGAGCTGCAGCGTCATGGTTTGGAGCGAAGGGGAGGTCCTCATGGCTGAAGATTGTGTGCACGGGAGGAGCTTGAAGCGGCACTCCCATGGAGGGATGGCTGATGTCAAGGCAAGTTTCTCTCATCCTTCTCCCCCCTTCTCTCTCGATGTTTATCATGGGCTTTGAGTGCAGTCATAGGTTTGAATTGTAAACTGTAGCAGCTTAAAACTTTGGTGTAAAATAAAGCCCTTACTGGTAGATGAGGCACGTTATTAGCAATGTTTCACATTTTCTTACTTGCAATACTATGCTTGTATACTTCGGTTACCCTGATATAATCCTCCGTTCAATTTTCTTATATGGAGGGGTTAGAAATAGTTACCTTGCTTGCTCAAAATAAATCTACTGATAAATGGAATTTTTTTCAAACCACACATGGTGTTTAGTGTGTCTCATGATGTATTGGGTTGTGGCAGTAGTTCTTGGGTGCAGTATCTATCTTGATAAAGTGATCGATCAAGGCGCATTGGAGGCAGAAGAAGAGAAAATGTTTGGGGCGTATGTGGTGTTGAACATTCAGTGTTTATGTGCTTTGTACATCCACAGCCAGTTCAGTAACTAGATGGCCTTTTCTACTGTACTGGTGCTGCTACTTTTCACATGCTAGCTTATTTGAAAAGCGCCAACAGTGTGTGCCACATGTAAACAGTCCATGTTGAAAGAATAGAAGCAGAAGTGTGGAGATAATGTAATTGGTCAGTCAGGAAATTCAGTCTCAATGAGGTCAACTAATGACATGTGTGAGTTGAGCCTGAGGTCATTTTCAAAGTAACAACAGTATTTTACTTAACTTCTCATGTCAGTGGTCGGTGGTACGTACATGTTGTATCAGGTTATCAAAGGACTGCAATCATATACATTATATAAACAAATAAAACACTTTTATGAAGCATGTAGTAGACAAATAGTGCTACTAATAAATGGATTTTTATGTCAGAGCACAAATGGTGTTTAGTGGGTCTCTGTGTCATTTTGCGCAATGGGAGATTACTCAAAAATACACATATTTTCAACATAGCATGATCTTCAATGAGATTCTATACTACCAAATTAAAATCTATAGGTACATCTCATTGTAGACAATAAACCTCCATTATTTCTTTATTAAAGAGGATTGATTTTATTTGCAAAAAGAAGGGTTAAATTTGTTACCATATGTGCTTGTCCACAACTAAAATAACTAAAGTAGGTTATTTTTTCAATGTGAATATGAATTCAATGGTTCTTTGCGTCATTTGGCGCAACAGAAATAACTACAAGGATTTATTTGCATACGTATACATCCATAAATGTTTTAGGAGAGAATTACAACATATGATCTACGATGCCTAAAAAAAGATATGAGAAATGTAAAAATCCGAATAAATGAGAACTAAATCCATGCATGCAGAGAAATAAAGAGGAGAAATGCAAGATCCGGATAAATGAGAACTAAATACATGCATACAGAGAAATCTGAAATTGAAGGAAAGGAGAAATTTCACCAGTTGAGTTCTCTTGGAATGCTTATCTCGCCCAACTGAGGAACCGAGGAGGAAAAGGGGATAAACAAGTTTGATGGATTCAGTCCCTGTCGCTTCATATTCTACTACTGACAGGCCACACATAGCTTTGTTTGTGGACTGGGCTAGGTAGCATATGGGCATTTCAAATACCTATACCTACATATGCACAGCACAAAGACGTTCTTTTTCATGCACATGAAAAATAAAAGTTTGGTACAAACACTGCTAAAAAAATACATCCTTAAAAAGCTTCCTTAGCTGGTCTATACATGTCATACACTTTTTTTTTCAAACTCGGATTACACAACATGCTAAACATATATTCAATATAGCATGGTTTAACACATGTAAACATGTTTTAAAAATAGCATGATTTAGTTGAAGGTTCTTGCAGCATGAAACTATTTTCATCGACAGCATGTCTTCAGCAGGTCTCTGCGCCATTTGGCGCAACGGGTCAACTAGTATTTTAAATAACAAAAGCGCTACATAGAGCAAGTAACTTCGTCTTTAAATTACAAACATGACAGAAGTGAACTCATTCAGAAATGGCATGCTTGGTACACTCATCGGCGATGAGACGAGCACCCTTCATCACGCCATCGTAGTACATCTCGGGATGGCGATGCGCCTTGCCCTCCAGCGGCCCGTCCTTGACCAGCTTTTCCACATCCGGCTTGCCCCAATGCACCTTGACGCGGGAAAAGGCTCGGCGGGCACATTTGATGCAAACGGATCGCTTGATCACTTCAAGCCGCGGGCAGGCCTCCACCATCCGCTTGATCAGGCCAAAGTAGCTACTGGGCAGGAGCTCACCAGGCCACATCCTGACTATGAAGTCCTTCATAGCCAGTTCGGCTGCTCTGTGGAGTTTGATCAACTGCTTCAGTTGGTCGCTCAGAGGCATCGGATGATCGGCCCCAGCATACTGGGACCAGAACAGCTTCTCCGTTCAGCTCCCCTCCTGGGCATGGTAGAACTCTGCAGCGTCTGAGACGCTGCATGGCAGATCTGCAAATGCCCCTAGAGAGCTCCATATTCGAGTAAGTAAAAGAAACGCCTCCTCCACATGTTTGCTTTGCATAAAGAATTCCTGTTGTGCTTTCTCGGCTTCGGCCTTGGCATCCTTCAAACTTACAAGGGCCTTCGCAAGCTTGGTCTCCTTCATCTTCAGATTATGCTCCACGGACTCACTCTTCTTGCCGAGGTCCTGGAGCTCTTGCTATACCTCGCCCACTCTAGCACTTTGCTTTTCGCGCTCCTTGCATTCCAAGGCCACTTTGTCTTCAGCCTCGGACAACGCTTTCTTCAGGGACGCCACTTCGGCGGAAGCCCCTGTTGCACAGTCACGACGCTTTGGCGTTAGACTGACAAATTTTTCCTATCTTTAAATACATACGAACGGAGAATCGCTTACCTTTACTCTCCTCAAGCTGCCACTTCGTGAGGCCGAGCTCTCCCTGCGCCTGCTCCAGATCCCGCTTCAGTTCGGCAACTTCGGCAGTACGGGCAGCAGCGGCAAGCAGCACGACCTACTTATTCACAAAAAAAGCGCTTTTTAGACTCCTGCGGATTGTAATTGACCCTCCGTTTGGCTTTTCTTTTCGAACACCAACCAGAGTATCAGGGGCTACTACCTATCGGGTGGTAATTTCATACATTTTTGTTACTTACCTCAATGCCCGTCAGGAGGCTTGTGCAGGCTTCGGTTAGTCCGCTTTTAGCGGACATAACCTTTTGAATCACCGCACTCATAAGAGTATGGTGCACTTCTTCCATGGAAGTCGAAGCGCTTCCACCAGGCTATCCAGCGCCGTTGATGCGCCGGAAGTCCTCGGCTTGGGCGGCTCGCCCTCCCTAACGAGGGGCTGCCCGCCTAAGTCCGGAACCGTCGGAGGTTCAGGGGCAGTGTTCGCTCGAGAGTTCGCCTTGTCGCGGCTCTCATCGACGCGATCCGCGGGGATCTTGAACCCCGCATGCCTGGCATCTGGAATCCCTCCATGGGGCGTCTCCAGAGTCACCTCCCCCTGCTCTGGGAGCCTTCGGGACAACACCTCCGTGTCATCCGCGTGTTGAGGGGTAGTGGCCGTCGGGAGCGAGTTCATCTCTGAAGCACTCAGAGACCCATCCGAAGATGACACCGCCGGATGAGTCCTGGCCGGACTGCATATATGTTCGGCGTTATTAAACAACTATGACGTAAAACCACGGTAGAGTGCGGACACTTACGATCGCGCCGGGGGTTTCCCCCTGGGCAGCCACCCTTCATCGCTGTGAGCGGCCGTGGTGGAGTAGTCGGGAAGGGATGTCTTCCCCTTCTTGGACGCCCCAGCCTCCCCCTCCGGGGCGGTTGTTCTCTTCTTCTCCCCCCTAGTGCGGGGAGGTGGAATTTCTTCTTGATTCCCCCCGCCTCCGTGGGAGGAATCTGTCTCGTCGTCATCGGACGACAGGGGTATAACGGCCTTGTGCCGAGGGCCTTTTCCGGCCCCCTGGCCCGCTTCTCCGGGCCCCTCATCCTTTCCGGATGGGGCGTCTTCTTCTTCTTCTTCCTCCTCCCCTTCGTGGGAGGAGTCTGCCTCATCATCTTCGGACGAGGCTTCTGGCATAACCTTATGCCGGAGACCCTTTCGGGTCCCCGGGGCCTTCTTCTCGGCCTTCTTCTCCGGCACCTTGTACGGTGCCGGGACCAGCATCTCCGTCAGGAGAGCGCCAGCTGGGCCCTCTGGCAGCGGAGCCGGACAGTAAATCAGCTCCGCTGTCTCCACATAATCCTGAGGCGAATATACACAAATACTTAAGACTCCCCCATGATTATATTGGGAAAAACCGAACCCGGTGGTAGTCACAAAACTCACCGGACGAGGGGGCCGCGCTGCATGAAGTCCGCAGTCCTCGGATGTGGGAGGAGGTACTTCGGAGGCCTTAAACAACTCCTTCCACGTGTCCTTGTGCTTCATGCCATAGAGCCTCTGGAGCGTCTGGTGTTCAGCCGGGACAAACTCCCAAAGATTGAATGCCCGCCTTTGGCACGGCAGAATCCGGCGAACGAGCATGACCAGGATCACGTTGACAAGCTTGATGTTCTTGTCCTTCATGCTCCTGATGCAGGTTTGGAGTCCGGTCAGCTCTGTAGGTTCGTCCCAAGTCAGGCCCTTCCTTTCCCAGGAGGTAAGCCGCATGGGGGCTCCGGACCGGAACTCGGGGGCCGCCGCCCAGTTGGCGCCGCACGGCTCGGTGATGTAGAACCACCCCGATTGCCACCCTTTTACGGTCTCCGCAAAGGAGCCGTCCAGCCAGGTGACATTAGGCATCTTGCCCACCATGGCCCCTCCGCATTCCGCTTGCTGGCCATGTACGACCTTTAGCTTCACGCAGAAGATTTGCAGCCACAGGCCGAAGTGAGGCCGGATGCGGAGGAAGGCCTCACATACGACGATGAACACCGAGATGTTGAGGACGAAATTCGGGGCTAGATCATGGAAATCTAGCCCGTAGTAGAACATGAGCCCACGGACGAAGGGGTGAATTGGAAACCCCAGTCCACGGACGAAGTGGGAGACGAACATGACTCTCTCGTGGGGTCCCGGGGTCGGAATGACCTGCCCAACGTCCGATAGCCGGTGCGCTATGTCTGCGGCCAAGTATCCGGCCGCCCGAAGATTTGTGATGTGCTTCTCCTCGACGGTGGAAGCCACTCACTTGCCTCCTGCTCCAGACATGTCTAGCTGTGCGGAGGAGACTTGGGCTTGGGCGCTGGAGCTCGAGCGGGCAAGAGTGGGCAAAAGGAGGAATAAGGCGTGGGTAAAAATGAGGAAATCTTATCCCTTTATAGAGGCGACGAAGCAGTGTGCCTCCCCACTGCCCGTTGGGAATCGCTTGCTTCCCAATCGCCACGATTAATGATATGCTGGGATTACCCATACCCGTATTGATGAGAATCCCGTGATAAGGGGGGCACGATCTCTGCTTTGACAAGATGTGTCAAGGAAACCGCCTCGCAATATACGTTGTGGCTGGTTGTGGAAAGACGGTTCGAATAATGACTTGACCGTAATGACACGTCGCGTTGCCTAAAAAGTTGTCAGCAGATTGCATTTGTGAAACATCGTTCTCTCTACGATGGCATGCGAAGATCATCTTGAGAATCCGGACACGGTTTGAGTGTTCCATAATTATCTTGGAGTATTCGGAGGAGGAACCCGCCCTGCAATGCTGAAGACAAGACTGCGCGCCGGACTCATCGACATTGAAGCCTGGTTCAGGGGCTACTGAGGGAGTCCTGTATTAGGGGGTATCTGAACTGCCGTACTGTGTACAACTCCGAACTATTGAAGCGTGGAGATACAAGACTCAAGACTTCGGCCCATATCCGGATGGGACTTTCCTTGGCGTGGTAGGCAAGCTTGGCGATCCGGATATTATATTTCCTTCCTTGTAACCGACTCCATGTAAACCCTAGCCCTCTCCGGTGTCTATATAAACCGGAGAGGTTGGTCCTTAGAAGGCCGATCACAATTACAATCATACCATCATAGGCTAGCTCTTAGGGTTTAGCCTCTACGATCTCGTGGTAGATCTACTCTTGTACTACCCATATCATCAATATTAATCAAGAAGGAAGTAGGGTTTTACCTCCATCGAGAGGGCCCGAACCTGGGTAAACATCTGTGTCCCCTGTTTCCTGTTACCATCAGCCTTGACGCACAGATCGGGACCCCCTATCCGAGATCCGCCGGTTTTGACACTGACAATGAGCATCTAGGTCGTATGATCAGTGATCACATGGCACATGTCTAGTACTTGTACTTTTTACGCAATTCCCAAACTCTCTCAACCGTGTATTGCAAAAACATTCAAACCTCCTACTGTGGGCCATTAGATCTCCGTGAAATCGTATCACCATAGAATCTACGGTGCGGGAGCACCTCATATTCTCCCGTGCAAGAAAACATAATGTGCTCTTATAGCTTGGATGCTACGGTGATACGAGCTTCGAGGTCGTTTGATCTGAGATCCAATGGCATCTGAGCAGTCTTTGTGCTTATAAGAAGTGGCCGATCTCTTTGGGGGCTTTTCTGCAAAAAACCATTCGAACTACCGAGGAGGTGTTGGGTCACAAATCCAACGGCTCCGAAGAGCTTGTATCACCAAAGCATCTAAGGTGTGGTAGCACATGATATTCTTACATACAGGAGAATATGATGTCCTCCTTCATCTTAGATGCTACGGTGATACGAGCTTCAAGGTTGTTGGATATGGGATCCAAGGGCATCTGAGTAGTTTTTGTACAAATTGTGTGCAATTCTCAAACTCATCAAGGTTTCCTGTAAAAATATTAAGACATCATGTGAGCTGCTATATCTCAGATCTACAAGCTCCAAGCAACTCGTATCGGCATATCTAAGGTATGGGGGCACATGATATTCTCCCGGGGAGGAGGGGTGGGGGTGCACAACCAATCGGTGGTTGGGAGGGTGGGGACAAACATAATCTAAACAACCCTAAACAGAGCTTCACAATTTTATCTAAGGTCGAGGGGGTGACCCCCGACATTCATAGCTCCGCCTAATTAAACACAACATTTGCATGTACTGTAGTACTAGACTTAATATTCATGTTTCAGTTTCATGTTCGTTTTAAATATTGAATTGACGACCATGCATGTCTTACATTTTACTCCCTTCATTCCTAAATATTAGTCTTTTTAGAGATTTCAAGTGGAGTGGCACATACGGATGTATATAGACATATTCTAGAGTGTAGATTCACTCATTTTGCTACATATGTAGTCACTTGTTGAAATCTCTAAAAGACTAATATTTAGGAACAGAAGGAGTATTTCTGAATTCGTGTCATACATGCATGGTTTGAAAAAATAGATGCACTATACTTATTGGATTGTTGTTGTGTTCGTGTGTGGGTCTCTCTCTCTCTCTCTCTCTCTCTCTCTCTCTCTCTCTCTCTCTGTGTGTGTGTGTGTGTGTGTGGTCATATGCTTGATACATACAAAGTTTTCTCACCTCCATATTGTTCATCTTTAAAATTTGAATTTGCATTGAAAAACTTACCAGGGATACCATGAAATGTGAAATCCACGTTGAGATCACTATATCACAAACTCACTCTAATTCAACAACTCGTCGTAAATCAATTACCACGTTGAGATTAGTATTTGCAAGGAAAATACGGGCATTGTAATACACATAGATTCGTTCGGCAATTTAAAAGGTTCCTTTCGTGTTCTCTAATGGTAGGACCCAACGGCGTACTAGCCAGACCTTGGCTCGTGTTGATCCTAAAAAAATAAAAAATAAAAAACCGGGCTCGTGTCCTTCTGGTGGCGTGCGTGGTACACACATTAGGCAACCCCAACCACTCGAGCCTCCGTGTTTTGAGTCGAAATATCTGGCAGCCAGAATTCCAGCCCTAGGAAATTACCCTCATGTCCCCGATCCATAATGACTACCGATGAACAACTAAGGGATGCTTTAGTAACTAGACAACGTTAGCTACCGTGCCGAGCACGGTTCAATTCCCTCGGTCGCCGCTCGCCAAGGTCACCCGTCAACTGCATTGCCTAGTACTACTACTACTACTACTACACCAGGATGAGCACAGAATTGAGCCCGTTTGTTCGTGCCTAGTACTTGAGTTAATATATCAGGCAATGCACTAGTACGGAGGGATTATCCTTTTGCTTTGCATATATAACTTGTCTGAAGTCTAACTAAGCAAAATGTTTGACCAAATCCTTTCTTAAGAAATACAACAGGACAGATGTATGGCTTGAAAATTTATTGCATGATGCAGGTTATGATATTGTTTCGAATCCTGGATCTTAAATTTCAGAAAATCCAAAAGTGACCATAAATTCTTGAAACTGAGCATGGTCACGTGATATGGCACAAATATTAATTCATAATTGTTTTCTTCAATGTGAGACAAGTTGCTTATGACAAGTTGCACAAATGAAGAGCCAAGGTATTTTGGAACAAAGACCTATTACGTTAAGGAGAACGCTTTCACTATTGAAACCGTGGGCGTTTACGTGCCGCCACGAGTCCCACTTCTCATCGGCAGGTGCCGTCCGAGCAAGCGTGTGAGTCGACGGCAGGCGTGCAAGCAGACTGCTTAGCCGGCTGACAGGGAGGCGTGCGAGCAGACTGCTGTGCAGGCTCACCGGGAGGCGAGCCCTTTGACCAGGCTCCGCCGCCCACCTTCGTCCCAACTGCTCCCACTTTTAATGTCGCTGGCGCCGCAGTTTAAAATCAACCCTGCACTACCCGGTATCGCTACAATCTTCTCTCTTCCTCTCCGATTCTCCTGTCGTCTACCTCCAACCAGCCTGACCTAAACGTACGCCATGCCGCATCACGATGGTCTGCCCTTAGTCTTCCAGTTTCCTGAGGAAGACACCCAGCCGAAGTATCAAGAACATAAGGCACTTTGGGACGAGCTTGAACTGGCCTTGCGGCAAGACGTCGCGCCTGTCCCCGCTCCCCTTCCGGCTCCCGTCGCCCCGACTGCGCCACTGCCCATCCCGTGGCATTGATGGGATGGGAGTCGCACATTGTCGCCGAGCTTGATGCCACGGGGTTACACGAGGTCCCCGCCGACTTTCACGCGCCCGTGCACCTGCCAGCGCATGCGCTGCGGCGTGCTGCGACGCAAGACGCCCGTCTTTGGTGCTCGTGCACCTACCAGCGCATGCGCTTGCGCATGCACTGACGTGCGTGCCCGTGCCGGTGCCCGTGCACACGAATGTCACCGCCGCACCGTTGACAGCGCATGTCCCCGTGCGGGTTCCAGTGCCCCCCTTAGCGGCATGGATGGTCGTCTCGACCGCTTCCTTGCACCAACGCCAGTCGCCTCCTCCCGTCAGTTGACTCGCTCCAAAGTCCAGAACATTTTGGCCTTCCTTGAAGCTAGGCCAACGTCCAGGAGTACGCCAACAACGGCGCAAGGCGTCGCCGTGGCCATCGGTTAGTGGCCCGACGACATACAGAGCACGGCAGAGGAGCCGCTTCCCACCGCAAGACGCCCCCGCCGCCGCCGCGTAATCTAAATTTGCCATGAAAAACGTTCGGATTGCCATGCTTAAAATCCGAACGTTTTATCATTTCCGTTTCTTTTAGATCGATCGTCGTATAATTTAAAGTCGGAGTCAGACTGAACGAAATCTATGGTTTGATCGATTGAATGTTCTGCTAGAGCTGTATCAAATTAAATATAAAATGTCATCAATCCACATGTATTCCTTGTCATCCAACGACCTAGAGTGCTTCAATGTCGAGCGCTCAACACGTTTAGCGTGCAGTTAATTTCATGCCAAAAATAGTGCTAATCACATAATAACACGCAAATAATATCCTACTTAATATTCGCATGCACTTAATATACATCCAAATTAACGTGCATTGCACGTACACACTGACTAGTGCTGCTAGCACGTGAAACTGGTGACGTAGCTTGTGAACGCGTCCAGATATGGTCAACGACAACATCGTTCGCGAGTTCTTCGCGTTTGCCCGTGCGTCTAAACGCGGAAGGGGAGGAGAGAGAGAGAGAGCACACATGGAACCCACCAGTAAGTGAAGGCAAATAGTACTAAAAATAATATTACATGTTATCAATTAAATAGGTTGTGGTAATATAAAAACATTATGTGAACAAAGGGAGGTACAACAAACATTGATGTTCTACGTATGTTGCCTATTGACGTGCCGCTTGAAGGCCCTGGTCGCATGTTCGATCCTCGTCCTTTATTTTCTAATTTGTATATGGGTCCAAATTTGTTTCATGACATGTGGGCCCCTCGGTGTGTAGTTTGTAGCACTTTAATTTGTGGGTCGAAATTTTTTCCATTCCAAGTGGACTATCAGTGTGCAGTTTTGTAGCTTATTTATAATAATTAAAGATAACAACAGAGTTTTTTGCAATAATACCATGGTGCGATGTTGAAGGCGAGAAAGGACGCGCGAGAGAGCGCTGACCAAGCCAGAGGGAAATCAACTAGGGGAGTTGCGGGGGTTGCAACGGTGTTTCGAGTAGTTGTGGGCCGAATGCTATGAAAATATAATCTAAACCGACCGGAATAAATGCCTACACAAATTAATCCAAGGTTGGAGTGCCCCTCGCAATGTAAATAGCTCCGGCTTTGCGAGGGATGGAGAGGTAGCTTCAATGTGTGGAAGATACGGCGTGAGAAAGCAAGGTCAATCGAGAGACATATAGATAGAGAGACAAAGTGAGTGTGGTCCGACATTCATTGAACAAATATATATGCTCTAGAGAGATATTGTCTGATTGAGCTTTTGGCAAGGGTGAGAGCTGTAAGATAGGGCTTCATAGATGATCCAGTCACAGACGTGTAGATATATGTAACACCCCGGAAGTAACTTTCCATATTTGTAACTCCAACTCTTGCCATTTTCGGCATTGTGATATGATATTCTCTCCGTGGTTGGGTTTTTCTTCATTTTGCATTTTGTCCATGTCATGCATTTTACATCATGTCATCATGTGCATCGCATTTGCATACGTGTTCGTCTCATGATTCCGAACCTTTTTCCCGTTGTCCGTTTTGCAATCCGACACTCCTATCTCCCCCGGCGGCCCCTTTTACGTTTTTCCGTGTGCGGGTACTAAACCTTCTCGAAATGGACCGAGGTTTGTCTAGTGGCCTTGGTATACCACCCGTAGACCACCGGTCAAGTTTCGGGTCATTTGGAGCTCGTTTGGTACTCCAACGGTTAACCGCACTCTCGCAAAGGCCTCTTTTGAGTTGCAGCCCAACACCCCTTCAAAACAGCCCAATAACCCATCTAAGTCACTTCCATGCTCTCCGTCGTTCGATCACGATCGTGTGGGCGAAAACTACACCTCATTTGGACTCTCCTAGCTCCCTCTATGCCTATTTAAACACCCCTACCCGAAATCCCGGATCAATTCCCCCCTAACCTAGCAAATTTTCCCTCCGCGCCGCCGGACGTGTCCGATTCGGGCCGGACACGTCCGCCCGCCGCCGCCGGCCAACCGGGGCGTGCCACGTGGCAGCGCCGGTCCCCGATTCGTCGCCGCCGGCGCCGGCCCATGAGGCCAGCGGCTGCCCTCCCGCCCGTCGCCGCACCCCGGCCCGCGCCCCGCCGCCTCCGCCATGCCGCCGCCGCCAGCTGCGCCGCTCCACGCCGTCGCGCCGCCACGGCCGGCCTCGCCGCCGCCCGCCGCTCCGGCCACCCGCGCCCGCCGCCCAGCGCCTGGTCGGCCCGACTCCGCCGCCCTTCCTCCTCCTCGCCCGGGGTGTTACAACACTCCAGCACTACAAGAGGATCTCGTCCCGAGATCTAGGACTGAAAGAACTCCGGATATTCGGAACGGAGGTGATCCTCGCGCTCCCAGGTAGCTTCTCGGTCGGAATGGTGTGACCACTTCACTTTCAGGAATTTGATTGACTTGTTGCGAGTCTTGCGCTCGGTTTCTTCAAGAATAGCAACGGGGTGCTCATGATAAGAGAGATCTTCGGATCCTAGCCGAGCCGTTGACTTTCTCTTCCCCCCTCTTTTTTCTTCTAAGTTTTTGCACCCTGCGTTTATTTTGTGTCATTTTCTTCATGCTATATCTTTGCATCTGTAGGTCCATTTTGCGCGTATAATATATCAAAATGTTCGTCTCGAAGAGTAGATCATTTCATAAAATTGCATCATTTTCATTTGAGCTCATCTTGATGCCCGAAATGCTGTTGGAAGAGGGCTATGTGATGTTAGTTTCTGTTTCTTAACAGAACTTGCACTTTTGTTATTTTTGCCATGATTAATTTGTGCACCCTATGAATTTGAGTCCTACATGTGTTTTGTAATATGCCATGCCATCTTTCCAGGGGTGTATGCCATGTATTTTTGTGATCTATGTGGTGACTAGCACAAGCATGCAAAGTAGGTGTCCTGATGTTGCTGTTTTCAGTCCTGTTTAGCTGATATTTTGATGCCATGTTAACTTGATGATACCGAGAGATCCATGCATATTTTGAGATACTTCAGTAAGGATGTTTTGTTAAACATGTCTTGCTCTATCCATCCATGCCTTTGTTTGCAATTATGGAGTGCTATAGCTTGAGTCAATCGAGCTCTACTTTTGCTATCAAATGTTTCCTGGCAGATTGTTTACATGTTATTCAATTTTGCCAAGGTTGTTGTGGTTGATCCATGTATGCTATGTTATTGTTCTTGCCATGTATGTCTTCTATTCCATGTCTTCTTGATGTATGTATGCTTAGTTTATCATATAAGGCTCTGTAGTGAGTGCATTGAGCTTGTAAACATGCCTACTTGTTATCAGTTTTTGACATGTCATGTTGAATCTGTTAACGAAACTTTCAATTTTGACATGGGTGTTACTATATTTTCTAATCCTTTTTGGCTTATGGTCAGTAAGGGACTTTTGTTCTATGCTTTGAGTAGATTCATGCCATGCCATGTTTTGCTATTTTAAGGTCCTGTAGCATGTAGTTTTGCTGCTCTGAACATTGCAACCTGATGCTGTTTTTGCCATGTCCAGCCTGATATTTTGTGCACTTTTGCCATGCTTGTTTGAACCTGTTATGATGTGATTTAGCCGTAGCTCAGTGCTCATCTTTTGTCAAGCATCTTGTGTAGATCACTGCCATGTGCTTTGTTGATACGTTTGGGTGCAGTAGCTTAATTTATTGTTGCTTGCTAAGTGGCATCATGCTGTTAATGGCAGATTTGTGCCATTCTTGTTTTGCTTGCCATTTGCAAACCGTGCATCCGCTTCCGGTGATCTTTATATCGATTTCAACCGAAATCATCTCATCTTTCCAGTGGCATACTTGGTTTGCCAAGTTGATGCCTGGTTCATCATTTTCCCTTCCGGAGCGCTCATAAGCATTGCATATCACATCTCGCATATCATGTCATGTTTTGCATCATGTTGCTTGTGCATTGCACCGTGATTTATTGTGGTTCCTTTGTTTGTGTTGTTGCTTTGGGTAGAGCCAGGAGACGAGTACGTGAATGAGGAACCTGTTGAGAACGCTTACGAGGATCAAGCTTTCGACAACTCTGAGAACATTGCAGGCAAGATGACCATACCCTCGAAATCACTTCTATCTTTGCTATGCTAGTTGCTCGCTCTTTTGCTATGCCTATGCTGCGATGCCTACCACTTGCTATATCATGCCACCCATATTGCCATGTCAGCCCCTAACCATCCTTTTCCTAGCAAATCGTTGATTGGCTATGTTACCGCTTTGCTCAGCCCTCTTATAGCGTTGCTAGTTGCAGGTGAAGCTGAAGTTTGTTCCTTGTTGGAACATGGAGATGTTGTTCCTTTTTGGAACATGTTTACTTGTTGGGGATATCACAATATATATCTGCTATATTTTAATACATCTATATACTTGGTAAAGGGTGGAAGGCTCGGCCTTATGCCTGGTGTTTTGTTCCACTCTTGCCACCCTAGTTTCCGCCATACGGTGTTATGTTCCTTGATTTTATGTTCCTTACGGTTGGGTGATTTATGGGACCCCCTTGACAGTTCGCTTTGAATAAGACTCGTCCAGCAAGGCCCAACTTTGGTTTTACCAGTTGCCACCTAAGCCTTTTTCCCCGGGTTTCGCGAGCCCGAGGGTCATCTTTATTTTAACCCCGGACCAGTGCTCCTTCGAGTGCTGGCCCGAAACGAGTAGACTGCGGGGCCACCACGGGGAAACTCGAGGCTTGGTTTTACTCGTAGGATGTCTCATCCGGATGTGCCCTGAGAATGAGATATGTGCAGCTCCTATCGGGATTTGTCGGCACAATCGGGCGGCTTTGCTGGTCTTGTTTTATTGCTGTTGAAATGTCTTGTAGTCCGAATTCGAGATTGATTGGGTCTTCCGGTAGAAGGAATATCCTTCGTTGACCGTGAGAGCTTATAATGGGCTAAGTTGGGACACCCCTGCAGGGTAATATCTTTCGAAAGCCGTGCCCGCGGTTATGAGGCAGATGGGAATTTGTTAATGTCGGTTGTAGAAAACCCAAAGTTGACCTCAATTAAAATACACATCAATCGCGTGTGTAACGTGATGGTCTCTTCTCGTGAGTCCGGAAGTGAACACGGTGTTGGAGTTATGTCTCGACGTAAGTAGTTCAGGATCACTTCTTGATCGCTATTAGCTTCACGGCCGTGCTTTGCTTCTCTTCTCGCTCTCTTTTGCGACGTAGCCACCATATATGCTAGTCGCTTGCAGCAGCTCCACTTTACTACCCTGTCCTTCCTATAAGCTTAAATAGTCTTGATCTCATGGTGTGAGATTGCTGAGTCCCCGTGACTCACAGTTATTTCCAAAACAGTTGCAGGTTCCGACGAGGCGGTCAGGTGTGACGAACCGAGCTCAAGTGGGAGTTCGACGAGGAACGTGGTCGTTACTATGTGTCTTTTCCTGATGATCAGTAGTGGTGCCCAGTTGGGACGATTCGGGGATCTGTGTAGCATTTGGGGTATCTTCTTTTATTTTGGTTCCGTAGTCGGACCTTGAGTGTACTCTGAATGATGGATGTTTATTTATGTATTGTGTGAAGTGGCGACTGTAAGCCAACTATGTATCTCTTTCCCTTATTTATTACATGGGTTGTGTGAAGATTACCTCACTTGCGACATTGCTTTCAATGCGGTTATGCCTCTAAGTCGTGCCTCGACACGTGGGAGATATAGCCGCATCGGGGGCGTTACAATATATTTTGTGCGTGGGAGGAAGCAAGGTCAATCGATCACATAGGGTCGTCGTGTGATCGAAAGAGTGTGACGGGTTGGAGAGGGTGACCTAGATAGACAATGTGCGTGAGAGAGTATACAATGTGAATAAGTCGAATTGGGCTCAAACATGGTGATATATCATTTTTGTCCGAGAAAGAGCGAGGTCAATCGAGACATACAAAGAGAGAGAGAGAGAGAGAGAGAGAGAGAGAGAGAGAGAGAGAGAGAGAGAGAGAGAGAGAGAGAGAGAGAGGGAGAGAGAGAGGGAGAGAGAAAGAGAGAGAGGGAGAGAGACAGAGCGAGCGTGGCCCGCCATGAGGTCGAAAGAGTGGGGGCGGCTTCGATGGACTGACCTAGATAGACAATTTGCGTGAGAGAGTATAGAGTGTGTCGATCGAGGCCCGAATAGGGAGATATATCATTTGTGTGTGAAAGAAAACGAGGTTAAACGAGACTCAGATAAAGAGAGCGAGATTGAGCGAGTGTGTCCCGCCGTGCGGAAAAAAGAGTGAGACAGTCTCGAGGGAGTGACCTAGATAGACAACGTGCGTGCGTGCGCACGAGAGGTTGGGGGGCTAGATAGGCAATGCATGTATTTAGCGTGAGAGGGTGAGAGGGAGAGAGAGAGAGAGAGCTCGGCATGGGTGCAATGGCAGGTGTGTGAGGTAAATACATTTCGTAACAGAGTGGAAAAAGGGGGTTGTGTAGTTGAGAGAGTTAGAGATCGAAACATGGAGAGAAAGAATGTATGTGTGTTGGAAACCGATAGCTTCCTAAGGTGGTTAGGAGAGGAAGATTGACCGATACAGGAAGTATGTAGCATGTGTGTGGGGGAGGGGGGGCGCTAAAAACAACATTTGAATATAGATAGTACGAGACTTAATATCGATGTTTCAATTCGGTGTACATTGTAAGATTTGAACTGAGGACCATGCATATGGGTAATTATTTCGAATTCGTGCCATACTAGGTTTCGAAAAGTTGACATTGACTCGATTTGTTGTGCTATTTTGTACGTCATATGTTTTAATCCATCCAAAAGTTTTCTCACTACCATGGTGTTCATCATATACATATGAATTTGTATTAAAAAAGTAGCGTGGATACAGTGAAATGCGAAATCCATGTTAGAATTGGAGATCGCTATGTGACACACACTCTAATTCAAATAACTAATTATGTGACACACACTCTAATCCACGTTAGCGTGGATACCGTGGATACCGTTTCGTTTTTTTTAAATAACTCCTCATTAATTAATTTATAGTATCTCGTTTCAAATGACTAATTATTGCAAGGAAAACACGGGCATGGTAATACATACATATTCATTTGCAAATGAAAGAAGATTTGTTGCATTCTCAAATGTAGGCGCACCAGGCAGACCAGGGTCGTGTCGTGGTGGTCGTGTGTGTTAGACGGACGCTTAGCACCCAGCCACCCACCCCCTCCCTCCCCCCCCCCCAAAAGGACGACGACAAAATAAGTTTGTGCTTCCATGTTTCGGATTGAAGTATCTGGCGGCCCTAATTCCAGCTGCAAAATCTACCTTCTCCACCGTCCCCTTCCACACCCAGATTGCTCAAATCCCTAATTCGTCGCCAACCCAAGGAAAGTTTGAATCGCCCCTCGTCTCGTCTCTTTCCCCACCTCTGTGCCAGACGACGACGACAGAGACGACGGTCGCGCTTCACCATCGTGATACGTCTCCGTCGTATCTATAATTTTTGATTGTTCCATGCCAATATTCTACAACTTTCATATACTTTTGGCAACTTTTTATACTATTTTTTGGGACTAACATATTGATCCAAAGGCTCAGTGCCGTTCACATCATTGCATGTTTTATGGTTCGCAGAAACCCAATATCAAACGGAGTCCAGACGGGATAAAAACGGATGGGAATTATTTTGGAATATTTTTGATTTTTGGGAGGAAGAATCAACGCGAGACGATGCCCGAGGTGGCCACGAGATAGGGGCCCACACCCTCTTAGAGTGGGCGCGGCCCCCCTATCTCGTGCGCCACCCGTAAGGCGGTTGATGCCCTTCTTTGGCCGCAAGAAAGCTAATTTTTGGAAAACGATCTGGGCGAAGGTTTCAGTCCAATCGGAGTTACGGATCTCCAGATATAAAGGAAACGGTGCTAGGGCAGAATTCCAGGACGCAGAAACAGAGAGATAGATCCAATCTCGGAGGGGCTCTCGCCCCTCCCATGCCATGGGGGCCAAGGACCAGAGGGGAAACCCTTCTCCCATCTAGGGAGGAGGTCAAGGAAGAAGAAGAAGAAGGGGGCCTCTGTCCCCCTTGCTTCCGGTGGCGCCAGAGCGCTGCCGGGGGCCATCATCATCACTGTGATCTTCACCAACACCTCCATCATCTTCACCAACATCTCCATCACCTTCCCCCTTCTATATTCAGCGGTCCACTCTCCCGCGACCCGCTGTACCCTCTACTTGAACATGGTTCTTTATGCTTCATGCTACGTCTTGAGCTTGCGTTGGTTTTCCCCGAAGAGGAGAGGATGATGCAGCACAGTAGCGTAAGTATTTCCCTCAGTTTTTGAGAACCAAGGTATCAATCCAGTAGGAGGCCATGCACAAGTCCCTCGTACCTGCACAAAACGATAACTACTCGCAACCAACGCGATTAGGGGTTGTCAATCCCTTCACGGTCACTTACAAGAGTGAGATCTGATAGAGATAATATTTTTGATATTTTTGGTATATAGATGCAAAGTTAAAAGTAAAAAGCAAAGTAAAAACAAATTAAGTATAAAAGTGATGGAGATTGATATGATGAGAATAGACCCGGGGGCCATAGGTTTCACTAGTGGCTTCTCTCAAGAGCATAAGTATTCTACGGTGGGTGAACAAATTACTGTTGAGCAATTGACAGAATTGAGCATAGTTATGAGTATATCTAGGTATGATCATGTATATAGGCATCACGTCCGAGACAAGTAGATCGAGACGATTCTGCATCTACTACTATTACTCCACTCATCGACCGCTATCCAAGCATGCATCTAGAGTATTAAGTTAAAAAGAGTAACGCCTTAAGCAAGATGACATGATGTAGAGGAATAAATTCATGCAATATGATAAATACCCCATCTTGTTATCCTCGATGGCAACAATACAATACGTGCCTTGCAACCCTTTACATCCTTTGGGTAAGGACACCGCAAGATTGAACCCAAAGCCATGCACTTCTCCCATTGCAAGAACTACCAATCTAGTTGGCCAAACCAAATGGATAATTCGAAGAGACTTGCAAACATAACTCAATCATACATAAAAGAATTCAGAGAAGGTTCAAATATTATTCATAGATAAGCTGGATCATAAACCCACAATTCATCGGTCTCAACAAACACACCGCAAAAAGAAGATTACATCGAATAGATCTCCACTAGAGAGGGGGAGAACATTGTATTGAGATCCAAAAAGAGAGAAGAAGCCATCTAGCTACTAGCTGTGGACCCGAAGGTCTGAAGTAAACTACTCACACTTCATCGGAGAGGCTATGGTGTTGATGTAGAAGCCCTCCATGGTGGATGCCCCCTCCTGCGGAGCTCCGGAACAGGCCCCAAGATGGGATCTCGTGGATACAGGAAGTTGCGACGGTGGAATTGTGTTTTTGGCTCCTGTTCTGATCGTTTGGGGGTACGTAGGTATATATAGGAGGAAGGAGTACGTCGGTGGAGCATCAGGGGGCCGACGAGGCAGGGGGGCGCGGCCTAGGGGGGCGCCCCCCACCCTCATGACCGCCTCCGATGTTCCTTGGCGTAGGGTCCAAGTCTCCTGGATCACGTTCGGTGAGAAAATCACGTTTCTGAAGGTTTCATTACGTTTGGACTCCGTTTGATATTCTGTTTATTCGAAACACTGAAAAAGGTAAAAAACAACAATTCTGGGATGGGCCTCCGGTTAATAGGTTAGTCCCAAAAATAATATAAAAGTGGAAAATAAAGCCCAATATAGTTCAAAACATTAGATAAAGTAGCATGGAGCAATCAAAAATTATAGATACGTTGGAGACATATCAGGCATCCCCAAGCTTAATTCCTGCTCGTCCTCGAGTAGGTAAATGATAAAAAGAGAATTTTTGATGCAGAGTGATACTTTGGCATAATTTCAATGTAAATCTTCTTAACTGTGGTATGAATATTCAGATCCGAAAGATTCAAGACAAAAGTTAATATTGACATAAAAAATAATAATACTTCAAGCATACTAATCAAAGTAATCATGTCTTCTCAAGATAGCATGGCAAAAGAAAGTTCATCCCTACAAAATCATATAGTTAGGCTTTGCTTCATTTTCGTCACACAAAGATGTTCGCAACTTCTATACCCCCGATGACAAGCCAAGCAATTGTTTCATACTTAAATAATCTCAAACTTTTTCAACCTTCACGCAATACATGAGCGTGAGCCATGGATATAGCACTATGGGTGGAATAGAATATGATGATGGGGATTGTGTGGAGAAGACAAAAAAAGAAAGTCTCACATTGACGAGGATAATCAACGGGCTATGGAGATGCCCATCAATTGGTGTTAACATGAGGAGTAGGGATTGCCATGCAACGGATGCACTAGAGCTATGAATGCTCAACAAAAGAAAACTAGTGGGTGTGCATCCAACTTGCTTGCTCATGAAGACCTAGGGCATTTTGAGGAAGCCCATCGTAGGAATATACAAGCCAAGTTCTATAATGAAAAATTCCCACTAGCATAAAAAGACAACTTATGAGACTCACTATATGAAAAACATGGTGCTACTTTGAAGCACAATATATGAGACTCACTACATGAAGAACAAGGTGCTACTTTGAAGCACAAGTGTGGAAAAAGAGGATAGTAACATTGCCCTTTTTATTTATTTTTTTGGGCCTTTCTTTTTTTATTTTCTTTTTGGCCTTTCTCTTTTTTTTGGGCAATGCTCTAATAATGATGATCATCACACTTCTATTGATTACAACATAAGGATTACAACTCGAAACTAGAACAAGATATGACTCTATATGAATGCCTCCGTGATGTACAGGATGGTGCAATGAATCAAGAGTGGCATGTATGAAAAATAATGCATGGTGGCTTTGCCACAAATACGATGTCAACTACATGATCATGCAATGGCAATATGACAAAAGTAAAGTATGTCATGATGATGATGAACGGAACAGCGGAAAGTTGCATGGCAATATATCTCGGAATGGCTATGGAAATGCCATAATAGGTACGTATGGTGGCTGTTTTGAGGAAGATATAAGGAGGTTTATGTGTGATAGAGCGTAACGTATCACGGGGTTTGGATGCACCGATGAAGTTTGCACCAACTCTCAAGGTGAGAAAGGGCAATGCACAGTACCGAAGAGGCTAGCAAAGGCGAAAAGGTAAAAGTGTGTATAATCCATGGACTCAACATTAGTCAAAAGAACTCATATACTTATTGCAAAAATTTAGAAGTCATCAAAAATCAAGTACTACGCGCATGCTCCTAGGGGAATAGATTGGTAGGAAAAGACCATCGCTCGTCCCCGACCGCCACTCATAAGGATGCACAAGCCAGGTACACTTCATGTTTCAAATTTGTTACACAACTTTAACCATACGTGCATGCTACGGGATTTGCTAACTTCAACACAAGAATTTCTCAAATTCACAACTACTCAACTAGCACGACTTTGATATTATCACCTCCATATCTCAAAACAATTATCAAGCATGAAACTTATCTTAGTATTCAACGCACTCAAAAGAAAGTTTCACATATCTTGAATACCAAGTATATTAACATTAAGCAAATTACCATGCTATTAACGACTCTCAAAATAATCTAAAGCATGAGAGATCAATAGTTTCTTAAAAACAAATCCACCACCGTGCTCTAAAAGATCTAAGTGAAGTACTAGAGCAAAAATTATCACGCTCAAAAGATATAAGTGAAGCACAATGAGCAAAACTATCAAGCTCAAAAGATATAAGTGAAGCACATAGAGTATTCTAGAAAATTCCAATCAAATTGGCTTCTCTCAAACGGTGTGTACAGCAAGGATGATTGTGGTAAACTAACAAGCAAAGACGCAAATAATACAAGACGCTCCAAGCAAACCACATATCATGTGGTGAATAAAAATATAGCTCCAAGTAAATTACCGATGGAAGTGGACGAAAGAGGGGATGCCTTCCGGGGCATCCCCAAGCTTTGATTTTTTGTTGTCCTTGGATTATCTTGGGGGTGCCATGGGCATACCCAAGCTTAGGCTCTTGCCACTCCTTGTTCCATAATCCATCAAAAGAATTCACCCAAAACTTGAAAACTTCACAACACAAAACTCAATAGAAATCTCGTGAGCTCCGTTAGAGAAAGAAAACAAAAGACTACTTTAAGGTACTGTAATGAACTCATTCTTTATTTATATTAGTGTTAAACCTAATGTATTCCAACTTCTCTATGGATCATAAACTATTTTACTAGCCATAGATTCATCAAAATAAGCAAACAACACACGCAAAACAGAATCTGTCAAAAACAGAACAGTCTGTAGTAATCTGTAACTAACGCAAACTTCTGGAACTCAAAAACTTCTACCAAAATTATAAGACCTGTACAATTTGTTTATTGATCAGCACCAATTGGAATCAATATTTTATCACGTTCTGGTGATTTTTAACAATTCGGGCACTGAGCGCAAAGTTTCTGGAAATTACAGCAAGATCAAATAACTATCATCCAAGAAGATCCAATAGGTTTAACTTGGCACAAACACTAATTAAAAGATAAAACCACATCTAAACAGAGGCTAGGTGGATTATTTATTACTAAGCAGCAAGGAAAAATATTGGGTTGTCTCCCAACAAGCGCTTTTTCTTTAAAGCCTTTTAGCTAGGCATTGATAATTTTAATGATGCTCACATGAAAGACAAGAATTGAAGCACAAAGAGAGCATCATAAAACACGAGACAAACACATCTAAGTCTAACATACTTCCTATTCATAGGCATCTTATAGAAAAACAAATTATCATAGCAAGCAAAAACTAGCATATGCAAGGAAGCGGAAAAGAACAATAGCAATCTCAACAGAACGAGAGGTAATTTAGTAACATGAAAATTTCTATAACCATATTTTCCTCTCTCGTAATAATTACATGTAGGATCACAAGAAAATTCAACAATATAGCTATCACTTAACATATTCTCAACAAGATCCACATGCATGCGAAGTTGACACTCTTCCAAAATAGTGGGATTATCATTAACTAAAGTCATGATTTCTCCAAGCCCACTTTTATCAAAAATTTCATAAGATTGAACATTATCCAAATATGTGGGATCTAAAGTTGACACTCTTCCAAACCCACTTTCAATATTATTGCAAACAATATTATCAATCTCATATTCATCATGGTGCTTAAATAAATTTTCAAGATCATCAGAAGAATCACCCCAATCATGATCATTGCAACAAATAGTAGACATAGCAAAACTAGCATCCCCAAGCTTAGGGTTTTGCATATTATTAGCACAATTGACATCAAGAGAATTTATAGTAACATCATTGCAATCATGCTTTTTATTCAAAGATTTATCGTGAATCACTTCATAAAGCACTTTATCACAATTTTCAGATTTACGAATTTCAGGCAAAACCTTATAAAGATAATCTAGTGCATCCAAACCACTAGGAATTGGTTCATCATAATTGGGTCTCTTAAAAAGATTGGCAAGAGGATGAGGATCCATAGATATTAGCTTCTTTGTTTAGGAATAAATACTCAACTATTTCAACCAAACGAGCAAACGAGCCAAGTAAGACATCAAGGCAAACGAAAAGACGAACGGAAAAAGGGCGAATAAAACGGCAAGGGTGAAGTGGGGGAGAGGAAAACGAGAGGCAAATGGCAAATAATGTAATGCGAGAGATAAGGGATTGTGATGGGTACTTGGTATGTTGACTTTTGCGTAGACTCCCCGGCAACCGCGCCAGAAATCCTTCTTGCTACGTCTTGAGCTTGCGTTGGTTTTCCCGAAGAGGAGAGGATGATGCAGCACGAGAGCGTAAGTATTTCCCTCAGTTTTGAGAACCAAGGTATCGATCCAAGAGGAGGCCACGCACAAGTCCCTCGTACCTGCACAAAACGATAGCTACTCGCAACCAACATGATTAGGGGTTGTCAATCCCTTCACGGTCACTTACGAGAGTGAGATCTGATAGAGATAATATTTTTGGTATTTTTGGTATATAGATGCAAAGTGAAAAGTAAAAAAGCAAAGTAAAAACAAATCAAGTATAAAAGTGATGGAGATTGATATGATGAGAATAGACCCGGGGGCCATAGGTTTCACTAGTGGCTTCTCTCAAGAGCATAAGTATTCTACGGTGGGTGAACAAATTACTGTTGAGCAATTGACAGAATTGAGCATAGTTATGAGTATATCTAGGTATGATCATGTATATAGGCATCACGTCCGAGACAAGTAGATCGAAACGATTCTGCATCTACTACTATTACTCCACTCATCGACCGCTATCCAGCATGCATCTAGAGTATTAAGTTAAAAACAGAGTAACGCCTTAAGCAAGATGACATGATGTAGAGGAATAAATTCATGCAATATGATAAATACCCCATCTTGTTATCCTTGATGGCAACAATACAATACGTGCCTTGCAACCCTTTACGTCCTTTGGTAAGGACACCGCAAGATTGAACCCAAAGCCATGCACTTCTCCCATTGCAAGAACTACCAATCTAGTTGGCCAAACCAAACGGATAATTCGAAGAGACTTGCAAAGGTAACTCAATCATACATAAAAGAATTCAGAGAAGATTCAAATATTATTCATAGATAAGCTGGATCATAAACCCACAATTCATCGGTCTCAACAAACACACCGCAAAAACAAGATTACATCGAATAGATCTCCACTAGAGAGGGGGGAACATTGTATTGAGATCCAAAAAGAGAGAAGAAGCGGTCTGAAGTAAACTACTCACACTTCATCGGAGAGGCTATGGTTTTGATGTAGAAGCCCTCCGTGGTGGATGCCCCCTCCGGCGGAGCTCCGGAACAGGCCCCAAGATGGGATCTCGTGGATACAGGAAGTTGCGGCGGTGGAATTAGGTTTTTGGCTCCTGTTCTGATCGTTTGGGGGTACGTAGGTATATATAGGAGGAAGGAGTACGTCAGTGGAGCATCAGGGGGCCCACGAGGTAGGGGGCGCGCCCTAGGGGGGCTAGGCGCCCCCCACCCTCGTGACCGCCTCCGATGTTCCTTGGCGTAGGGTCCAAGTCTCCTGGATCACGTTCGGTGAGAAAATCACGTTTCCGAAGGTTTCATTCCGTTTGGACTCCGTTTGATATTCTGTTTCTTTGAAACACTGAAAAAGGTAAAAACAACAATTCTGGGCTGGGCCTCCGGTTAATAGGTTAGTCCCAAAAATAATATAAAAGTGGAAAATAAAGCCCAATATAGTCCAAAACAGTAGATAAAGTAGCATGGATCAATCAAAAATTATAGATACGTTGGAGACGTATCACTTCATATTATTATCCAATGATGTGTTGCCATCCTATGATGTGTGAGTAGATTTCTATTGTCCTATCGGTGATTGATGAATTGCTATGATTGGTTTGAGTTGCATGTTTTATTATTGGTGCTGTCCTATTGTACCCTCCGTGTTGCGCAAGCGTGAGGGATTCCCGCTGTAGGGTTTGCAATATGTTTATGATTTGCTTATGGTGGGTTGCGTGAGTGACTGAAACACAAACCCGAGTAAGTAGGTTGTTTGCGTATGGGATAAAAGGTGACTTGATACTTTAATGCGATGGTTGGGTTTTACCTTAATGAATCTTTAGTAGTTGCGGATGCTTGCTAAAGTTCCAATCATAAGTGCATAGAATTCCAAGTAAGGGATGATATGTTAGCTTATGCCTCTCCCTCAAATAGAATTTCAATAGTGATTACCGGTCTAGTAACATAGACAGTTGCTTAGGGACAATTCCACAACTCCTATCACCACTTTTCCATACTCGCTATATTTACTTTATTGCTTCTTTATCTAAACAGCCCATAGTTTTTATTTACATGCTCTTTATTATCTTGCAAACCTATCCTATCACACCTACAAAGTACTTCTAGTTTCATACTTGTTCTAGGTAAAGCGAACGTCAAGCGTGCGTAGAGTTGTATCGGTGGTCGATAGAACTTGAGGGAATATTTATTCTACCTTTAGCTCCTCGTTGGGTTCGACACTCTTACTTATCGAAAACTGTTGCGATCCCCTACACTTGTGGGTTATCACACCGCACCGGAGCTACCTCATCTACACCCTTGTCCACCGCACCGGGTGGTCCACCAACAATGTCGGCCGCCACAACTGACGTGCCGCACAGACACCGACTTCCACCGCATCAGGTGCGCTTCACCGACGCTGTCTCCCAGCTCACCGGGGCTACTTCACCGAGCACATCGTCGCGCCTCCGCCCCTCGAGGCCACTGGGGCTTCACCAACGGTCTCGTTCACCACATCGTAGCGCTCCGCTGCCACTCAAGATCTGCATCTGTGCGTGGCCAGCCAACGCCGGCGCATCACCCTCAACGGCTCTGAAGTGACCCGCACTCTAGCTAGGCGAGCATGCCCAAACGCCGCCCGAACTAGGTATCCACACATCACTCCCTTGTGCACTGTTCCGACGATGTTTGGATATCCTTTCACTACTCTCTTAGCTCACACGCCTATCCAACTCTGACTTTAACTCTTATTTCTTCTAGAGATATCATCTGAAACAAGCAAATCCATTTTTTAGCGAAGCATGACGGTGCTACGGGATTTGGTACACATCCTGCACACCCGTATAACCTTGTAAATGTCTGTCCTCTGGTACAACAGCAAGGTCGATTCCTCTTATTTGATCAGCCATTCGCCGTGTCAAAAATGCAGAGGGGGATGCTAGGAGCACAAGGCCTGCACATCCAAGCAAGTGGTAACATGGACTTGTACATGGAACATCCCAAGCGCAAGCGAGCTACTGATGAGCCTGCACAACGAGCTAGGGTAAGTCCACGCATTTCATTTAATTCAGACGGCATTCGTGTATGATTTGTGTGCGTTGGCGGATCCATGAATTCAAGTTACAGGCGAACATTTAACTTAAAAATACGAAGGCACTTGCACTCCGGAAATCAACATAACTTGAGAAATGTGAAGCTACATGCACTTTGAAAACCAGCTAATGATCCAAAGTAGTTCAGATTATAAACACTAAATGATGCAAGCACCAAAAACACAAAATGCAACATGGTGTACAAGGACTACAAACATGGTCTGTACCTGCCTGAATTATTCGTTCTCTGGCTGAAAATATCGAAGTGTAATTGCACCTATAACCAGTGCGCAAACTGCATATCAATATATCTATCCTGCACAAGTATGCCAATAGTTTCAAACAACATATTAGAAAAGTATTTATGCTACGTTTTCATGATAAATGGACTTTCTGGTAGATGGCCTTGACGTTTCCTCAAGCCATGAAAATGCACTATAATTTTCTTGTCATCAATGCCTGCAAATCTGTATGTCTCTCTCAACATAGCAGATCATCATTAGACACTAAATCCTTCAATGGGAGCTTGCAAAATGCTTGCATTAGATGCCTCATTAGACACTATATGTTCATCACCAGGAGCATGTAAAATGTTTGCATCAAATCCTTCATTACCAGTCTGTTCATTAGACACTTCAGGCTCAAGAACAACATGAGCTTGGATGTTTGCACCGGAAACTTGATTAGATTCATCAAATTCAGTCAGTTCAGTATTGATTGGGGGAGTTATAAAATAAGTAGAAATTTGTTTCATTTTCTCATAGATTCCCTACATACAAGCAGTTTTACAACACCGTCAGGTTTAACTATTGGCCAGAAACTGAAGAGTTGAATTAGATATAATCAGGGATGTGATGTACCTGCTCGTTGTGCATGCTACTCTTGCAAGCATGATCGTCTGTTTGCGCAAGCTCGATGCCATGCCGTCTTTGCTGCCGCTGCCTCCCACGCATGAGCTACACCTGTGGTTGGATCTTCATCTTCTTGTCCTTCCGTTCGCTTGAAGCCCGGTGACCGCCCTCCAATGAGGGCGCGAGGAAGTGCTGTGTCGGTCTGTCCAGCGGCGGCTAGGTTAGGAGCGAACCAGACTGGAGGCTGGAGCGGATGAATTGGGATTTTCCTGCTGTCAATCGATATGTGAGGCGCTCGTTTGGTCCGCGAGCCTGCTATAGGGCCTGCCTTGCACTTATGTTATTGGCCTATCCAAATTGAAACATTTTTCTTCATTTTTTTACATTGCCTGCTCGTGCGTTGGGACGAACAAAACTAGCCTGGGCCAACCTGGACGACTCAAACTAGGTGCACACTTTCGAGCCACCCGAGGCGGCCGCCCATACCAGCCCCTATGGTGGCGTCGCCCCTTTTTGCGTGTATGGTAGGGGTAGTGAAAAAATTTCCAGTGGCGCTTTTGATTTACCCATAGAATGGCTGAATTGCTTGTTTCTATGAACTGAGTTCGCCAATAATGTGAAGGATGCCAGTCTTTTCATCCTATTGTAGATTGCTTAGATCTTGATTTGCCAAAAGTAATCGCATGAAATATATAGTAAAAGCCAGTGTGATGTGTGTGGCTACAACTAGTCTGACTACACGTCCTCATACAACATATCAAGGATGCACGATCTTACCAGATTAACCATTCGACTTACCAATGCAATGTGGGAAGAAAGAAGTATTTGGACTGCGTATCCAAGCAATTGATGCCATGGACTCCTTCGTACAACCTTGTAAGCGAAAAAGAAGTTGCAGTGTGCCTGTACAAACAACTAGCATAAGTCCAGTTACCTGCTTCTCGGAATTTTAGTTAGCCACTTATTGCAAAATTGTTCAATTAAGTTGCTTGGCTTAATTTAGTTTGCTACTGATTACATAATGCCACAGCCTATTAATCCTATTATAGACTGCGCCTATCTATGTGTTTGATACTTACTGTTAAGAATTACCTGTTTGCCTGAACTTAAATAGCTACTTGTTTGTTTAACTGCTTTGCTGCTGGAACAACGGGTTACAATGATGTTAATAACTACTTTTCAGCATCGAATTGAAACTCTTTAATTCCTTGTTTGTTTAACTGGTTTGCTGTTATAACTCCCAGTTGAGATGTTTTGCTAACTTCAACTTTTCTGAATCCAATCGGAACTTTAATGGCAAAACAGGTTAGCCCAAGATCAAAGAGCGAGGTCCCCATGGACGTTGTATCATCCCACAGCAGTGGCACCGGCCCAATCGTGCATTATGAATTGCCAACTGCTGATGCTCTTGAGGCTAAACTAGTGGTAGAAAGAGATTCTGCTACTGCACTTAGATATGAAGTTGACATGTTGAGGAAGCAAACATCACAATCAGTAGCAGTACTCAAGACAACCATTAAATATTTGGTGGATTTCAAAATGAATCAAGCTGAGACTGACCACATTGTTAAGGTCCTGAAGGAAAAAAGGAAATTAAATTCCCACTTGGTAAATCATAGGTGAAATGTTCTTTCCATCGTTGAATAACCTTTGTGTTGTTTGTTCATGTAAACAATCAAACCATTTGTTTTAGAGATCATGTAATAATTGTTTTTTGTTTTTTGTTTTTTGGTTTGTAATTTTATTTGAGCACAAGTCTGTATTAATTGATAAGACTCGGAGACATTTCATTTTGATTGCTGTGCCAGACCTAAAAATATGCCAATCGGGTTGAATGTTCATTCAGCAATAATAGTAGTATAGATGGACCATAAGTGGCACGCATCGGAAAGGGCCAAGATGTTGTAGTAGCTTGGCTGAAAAAGGATGCTGTTGTAGCAAAGAAAAGTACAGCGGCCTGGCTTATGTATGTTAGTTGATATTATTGATCCATATACTCTTTAAGTGTTTATATGTCTGTTAGTTCTATACATTCTTGGTTGATTGACTCGGTATTTGAATCTTGATACATCGCTTGTGTACATATCTAAATGGGAGTACACATTATGCTGCGTGTGACATTTGAGTTGGACATGAAGTGTTCCAAATATTCGAATTCACCTTAAACTAGATTCTAGCTTCTGAATTTGAGTATCGGCATTTGTAAACCATATTCATATATGACAGTGGAATACATCTTTGTCGTCCTTCTGAAGATATATAAAAACACATAGAATGATTTATAAAGATTCGTATAGGAATACAAAATGGATTCGAATTTAGTTGCCAGGGTAAAAGTGGATGCTTATTGTCCCAAAATTCGAAAGAAGCGGCAAAATGTCCACTCCCACGTCGGCTGCCCGAAGCCAAGTGTTTGGGAGATTGAAATTACTATCTACCCATTACACGGACAATCCATCGGCCCGATTTCCACTGCTCTAAATAGGGGTAGGATAGTAACTTCAATTAGACGTGACACGACCGCCTCTGAGCCCATTCCGACATGGTGGGCGCCAAACATGGGCAGCAAAACACATTTGATTCAAGATCGTCCGAAAGACCTCTGCTGCTCCATCCATTTCCCCATTCATACACGGTGGGCGGCAAAACAAACTCAACTCTGCCGAAATCGATGTAGGCAAATATTTTCAATAGGGGCAGGTTTGTAACTTCACTCAGACGTAACACAACCGCCCTATCTGTTAGCCCTGTTCATACACCGTGGGCGCCAACCATGGGCACCAACCACCCTCTCCTCGCCCAAATCACTCTGGGCAAATATTGGCGAGATGCGAGATTACCGTCGTATCCCCAACCGACGAGACGTCCAAATTTTAAACGGGGGCTAAGTTCATAACTTTCCCATATTTCAGACAGGCACGTACCTCTCCCTCCATTTTTCCATTCATACACCGTCCGCGCTAGAACACCATCCCCACATCAGCCCCCGTCTGCCACCCCATCCATCACCGCCGTCCTCCACCACATCCATCGCCGCCGTCCTCCACCACATCCATCGCCACCGTCCTCCACCATGCCGGAGCGCCTACCAAGACCATGTCGTCCACTGCTAGAGATGGGCGTTTCTCATCCATGGCGACGGACCAAGAGCCTTGCATCACGTCCTCTCGCTTCATCGGCGCCGTCATCCTCTTTGTCTGGGCCGCTCACACGACCTTCTCTTCCACCGCAACGGGACTTATCCCCTGATGCACCCGTCTACCGTCGCAAATCTGCTTCAACGCCACCGACAGCCATCGCACCCCCGATGCCTACACGGTGCCGCAAGAGAGGTGGTACTTCATATCTCCTCAACTTTTTGATCTCAACCAGAAAATAGATCTTAACTTGGTCACTCTACTTTCTTTTCAGCTCTTAGAATTTAGTTCTTAGTTCGAAGAAAACAATGGCTGCTAAATATCATTTCTCCGATTTCCCCCTTTTATGATCACTATACGATCAGAATACGTGCTTCGTGTCATAATAGCACTGCTCGACCCATCAAGCTAAACAAGCTTAGTTGTTAAAATACGAATATGATATTATTAAAATAGATTCGTTTAATTGGTCAGCTAAATGTTCGTAAATTAGTTTCGAAAATGCATGTTCTCCGCTCGGGTGTGTATCTCTACAGGGTGCCCACGGTGGGCTGGCCCACCCTGGGATTTTGGGTCGTCCTAGCCCTGATCCCCTTTGTTCTGCTGCGCGCTTCCGATCTCTACTCGCCCCCAGCCGCCTGCCTCGCCGGCAACTTGCCGTCCCCAGACGGCATGACTCTAGGAGGAGACACCGGACTAACAGGAGGTCGGGAGTCACTCGCCCAACAGCATCACCGCTGCCCGGGCGCGCCGCTGTGCCTACCTTCCCAGTCCGTTTAGGGCTCAGGCATGCAGCACCCACTAAGCCAACCCGATTTATCCTGAGATAAGTCATCAACACTCAGGAACCACTCCTCATCACCCATTTTCTAATTGATTCATTACTCATTAGGCAGGACTGTCATTAGGGTTTGTTGTTTGCTCAGTGCTACCTACACTTAATGGTTCAGATGTATTTCGGTAATCTTTAGTACCTGTAAACTTCATAGGGTTTTCAGAATTCCAGCCCTAGAATAGACACTAGTCATTTTGGATTATTGGTCGTAGTGACATTGACCTAGATTAGTACTACAAGCCAGGTTTGTTGACAATTTTACTTGCCTTTCTTACTCATTCGATATAATATCCAATTATTCACGTCGATTAGTTGCAAACAATAAGTGCTAGACAAACTTCTTGATTCAGATTTTGGATGGTCTCTTACTGCAGCTACAATTCTGCATACTTTTCCCCGTAAGCTCACAAGTAAATGATTGATTCACTACATCTATGCTTGCCTTGTCATATTTGTTGTCAACATTCTTTTAGGGTGGACCACCCTGTTTCTAAATACTGCAACCGTAGACATGAGTGAAGAGTATTTCTCTATGTGATCTATTCCATCATGTGTGGGCAATGAACACTGCATTGTATAGAAAGAAAGTGTCATTTCCATCTTTTACATAGGCTTCGATCTTTTACGTGGAATACAATCTACCTACTTGCTTTGTGTCGCACTACCAACACTCCACCCTTGAAGCTAAACATTATGCCACTCATAATTCCTTAGTTTATTTGTTCAAATACAAATTTCATATGATTCTAATGTTCCTACTTCAGTTTTGAAATGTGTATACACTGTTATAGAGACATAAGGGTTTTATTTACGTGTGTGGTCTGGTCATCACGGTTGGGGCGAACTTTGCATATGCAGGGGTTTATAGGGAGACACTCTTCGAGTTGAATCCGCAATGCATTCCATAGATAATCTGACTACTTTTTATGTTTTCATGAATCACAGATTCCGAACAGCATCATAATGATTATGAGCTTGCGCGCATGAAAAGAATAAAGCAGAACAATGCCATGGCTGTCAAACTTGGCATTAAGGGACTGAAATCAAGTTTGGATGCAATGCAATGCAAACGCTCTCCACCTACATATTCATGCTCAGAATATGACCCTCACAGTGATTCTGAGCTAGAGGGAGACCTAAGTCAATGTAGCTCCCTAGTGGAGGAGTCAGAGGAAGATGCCCTATCTTATTCACCCATCAAGGTGCTTGCTCTAACTTTCCAAGGTTATATTTGTCGCACATATCTTGCAACTGATGCTTTGCATCACTACAAAAAAAAAGACACATCCGTGACATTTTGGGCCGAACGAAAATCTTTTCTGTCATACTTATGACACCTCTATGATGATAAAAAAAATCATGACAAAAAATCCATGGTGGTGGGGTCCTACTTCTATGACAAAAAATCATGACAGAAAATGGGCTTTTCGTCCTGGGCGGGCCGGAGACGCAGCTGCATGACATTCTTTGGGCCGTCCATGACGGAAAAACTGTGGTAGAAGCAAGGCGCGGAAAATATCGGGAGTCCCGATGCCATGGGTGGTCGGGGCGGCGATGCACGTTTCTCTCAGACGTCTGTGCTGCGTGTGTGCGGCGTTGGGCTCGCGAACCCGAAGCGAGGCGTTGGGCTCTAACTGAACTCGAGCGATTGCACTGCAGGCTACGCATTACTGAACCGATTCCGTCGCTACTGCTGCTAACTGAAGCCGATCGATGCTGCCTCTGGATGAATAGGGAGCGTTGCTAGGGGGGGGTGGATGAACAGTTCTCGGTGGGGGTGGATGAACAGGACCCCGTGGCGTAGCCTCTAGATGAACAGGACCCCGATCGTTCAAGCCGGTTGGGGCTGGATGAACAGGACCCCGTGGAGGGCAGGATGAACAGGACCACCCCGTGGAGGGTAGGATGAACATTAGACGGTGTGGAGGGGTGGTTGAACAGGAGCCCGTGGAGAGGGCTGGTTGAACAGTAGCCGGTGGAGTAGCGCGCGATGGAGGCTGGATGAGCAGGAGCCCGTGGATGAGCGATCGAGGTGGAGGCTGGAGGAGGTCGACGGTGGATGAGCGATGGCAAGTGGAGGCTGGAGGGGTCGACGGTGGAGATGAACAGTATCACGTGGAGTCCCGTTTTGCGGTACGCCACACCCCTCCCGATGAACAGGACCCCCGTTTCGACCGTAGCGCTCCAACACAAGTCCGTTTCCTCCGCTTTGCGGTATGCCACACCCCTGCCGATCAACAGGACCCCCATTTCGACCGTAGGAGGTCCGCTTCCTCCGTTTGCGGTATGCCAGACCCCTCCCGATGAACATGATCCCGCTTCGAACGTGGCCGGTCCAACACAAGGCCGTTTCCTCCGTTCTGCGGTACGCCATGCCTTGTTTCCATCGGCTGTTCCGTCCAAGCCCTCCCGATGAACACGACGACGTATTCCGTTCTGACCGAGCCGGTTGGCTCCCCATGAACACGACGACGACGCTGTTTCTCCGTTCTGTCCCAGCCATGTACACGAGCCCTGGCCGTACGTATGCACGAGTAAGCATTCGAGAACCTGCCCGTATGTACGTACGTGGCCGTATTTTCTTTCTTGCACACTGGCCGCTGTACATACGTGTACATTCTACGTGCACGCCTCTACTATGACACCTGCGCGCCTCTACATCGACCAGTATGTACGTACATGTTCGCGACCAGAATGACAACGCTACGTACGCTTCGACCAGGTGGGTCCCGACTGTCAGACACTTCCTTGCATGCGAAGATGTAGCTGGTGGATCCCAGCAGTCAGGGGGGCGAATCGCCTTTTTTTGTTTTTTGCCCGGACGCACTTCCTTGCGTGCGAAGATGTAGCTGGTGGGTCCCAGCAGTTAGAAGCGTTTTTTAAATCGGTGGCCGCCCGGTGGGTCCCCGCTGTCAGGTGGAGGAATAATTATTTTGCGCGTAATAAGGAGGCACTTCCTTGCTGCGGCCGTGGACCCAGCTGTCAGCCTCTCCACGTACAGTCCACTTCAGATGCATATCGGTCGTTGACCACGTTGACCACGTACAGTCCACGTCCAATGGAAGCCGTTCCTTGACCACGTTGACCACGCTGCACCGAGAGCACCAGGGCGGTGGACGACGGCGAGGCTAGGAAGGGGACGACATGGAGCTGAGGAAGACGCAGTAGTGGATGCCCACATGTAGAGGAGTACGAGGGTTCACTGGTTCGTTGCGGGTGTGAGGCTGCCGTCGCCGTAGAATAACAGGGGGTGTGGGTGAGTAGAGGGATGGCCTGGCCAGCGGTGGCAATAGTAGGGGGCGGTGAGGCCTCCGCGGCAGCACAGTCGGCCATGGGAGGCAGGAGCATGCGACACGACCGGCGCTGCTTTGGGCGGCTGGAGCAACAAGACCAGAGGTTGAAGAAGCACTATGGTCGTTGGACGGATATCGTACGGTCACTGGAGCTAGAATCATTCGTATTGACTAAGTTGACAAAGCCCTCCGTCCCCGTCAACTTAGTAGGCCCACAAGTCAGCCTACCACTATACTGGGTTCCAGCTAGCAGGGGGAGTATTCATTTTTTTGTGCGTAATAAGGAGGCACTTCCTTGCGTGCGAAGATGTAGCTGGTGGGTCCGAGCTGCGGTAGCGGTAACGTTTTTTGCAAAGTCTGAGAGGCCCTTCGGTGGGTCCCGGATGTCGGTGGAGGAATCATTATTTTGCGCGTAATAAGGAGGCATTTCCTTGCGTGCGACCATGGACCCAGCTATCGGCCTCTCCACGTCTGATCCACTTCAGATGCATGTCGATCGTTGAACCGTTGACCAGGCTGCGCCGAGAGCACCTGTGGTGGTGGATGACGGCGAGGCCTAGGAAGGAACGACACGGAGCTGAGGAAGACTCGGCAGTTGTTTCCCACGCGGAGGAATCGACTATCTGAGGGCTTCTTGGGTTCGTCTGCCGTCGCCGGAGAATAACAGCAGTGTGGGTGAGTAGAGGGATGGCTAGGCGGTGATGGGAATACGGTGGGCGGTGAAGCCTCTTGGCAAGACAGCCGGCCGCGGGAGGAGGGGAGCGAGCAGTCCCACGGCACTTGTTTGAGCGGCTGGAGCAGGAAGAGCAAAGATTGAAGAAGCACGACGATCATTGGATGGACATCCAACAGTCACTGCTTGTGCGTCAACCTTATTTTAGGAAAGCCTCAAATCTGTGGAAGACATCATACAACTCATCTGCCATTATTTCTAATAATTTACAGCCCATTTGCTAATTCTTAAGGTTTTTTTGGAGCCCATATTCTTTTTGTTAGCATTACAGCCCATATTGTGGCCACGGTTAAAAAATTATACGAATTTTTGCATATTTCGGTGCGGTCCGAACTCTTTTGAATCCTGAAATTTTGAGTCACGTTCAAACTGATTTTAAAAATAAATGTATATCAATATAAAATCCAACAAATTGTCCACGCATAAAAATCAATGCAATTTAAAATCTCAAAACGAAAAAAAGAAATTTGAAACTAATTGCCGGTTTGATGTGTTTTAAAAATGTACAGCCCATTTCTCATTGCTGATAGGCCATTTTCTCGGCCAGCCGAATGAAGCTCTCCTCGTCTTGAAAGATTTGCAGCCCAACAGGCCTGACAAAGCAACTTACTTGGCAAATCACAAAAAAACTGGGCTGTGGCCATGGACCCAGCTGTCAGCCTCTCCACGTACAGTACTCTTCCGATGGAAGTCGGTCATTGACCACGCTGCGCCGATAGCACCAAGGCGGTGGACGACGGCGAGGCCTAGGAAGGGGACGACGCGGAGCCGGGGAAGACGTGACAGCTGATGCCCACGCTGAGAGGAGCACGAGGGTTCACTGGTTCGGCTGCAGTGTGAGGCTGCCGTCGCTGCAGGGCCTGGCTAGCGGTGGGAGTAGTAGGGGGCGGTGAGGCCTCAACGACAACCTGACCGCCCCTTTGGAGGCAGGAGCAGCGGTCTCGCCGGTGCTGGTTTGGGCGGTGGTGCAAGAAGAGCATCGATTGAAGAAGCAGCAGGACCGTTTGATTCAAATCCAGCGATTCTTGCTGCTAGAATCGTTGTTGACTAAGTTGACAAGCCCTGCGTCTGCGACAACTTAGTAGGCCTGAGTCAGCCTCCCAACCGGCGCCGCTGAGGTCGATGGGAGTAATCATTTTTTAGCGTAATAAGGAGGCAGTTGATTGCGTGCGGCCAGCCAGCGGAGGGAGTAGGGTGGGCGGGAAGCTCTGCAGCATCACAGCTAGCCACAAGAGGAGGGGCGAGGCAGTCCACCGGTGCTAGTTTAAGCGGGTGGAGCGGGAAGATCAGAGATTGAAGAAGCACGTCGGCCGTTGGATGGAAATCCAATAGTCACTGCTGCTAGAATCGTGTGTTGACTGACAAAGCCTTGCGTAAACAAGTTAGCCTCGAAATCTGTGGCATGTACAACCCATTTGCTATTATTTTTTTCATTTTACTCATTTTCTAATTCATATGGAATTTATTCCAGCCTGTTTTCCATTTTTAGAATTGCTGCCCATTTTCTGGTCAGTACCAGGGTTAAAAAATTTAACTAAATATGTGGGAAATTTGAAAATTCACAAATTTTTGCTGGGGAAAAATATTCTTAATCCAAAAATTAGTAGCCATACTAAAACAAATTTAAAAATAAATTAGTACTATGTCATGCTAAATCCACTGAAATACTCCCTCCGTCTCAAAATTCTTGTCTTAGATTTGTCTAAATGCTGTCGCCAATGTGCTGGGCTGGGTTGGACATTCTTATTGAAAAATAAAAATGGACCGGATCTATTTATGACGTTGACTACGATTTGCATGGGTTCGTTGGTTGCAGGAAGAAAATGCTGGGAGAAAGAAGACTGGTCGCTATCTTTGCCGAAGAATAATATCGACTGAATGTAATGACACTATCATCGGAAATAATATCCTCCTGTTAAATCGTGAATTTAAAGAACTGGTGCATGAGCATTTAGCTTTATTATTTATTTACTTATTTATGTTTAGGGGACCATGAGCATGTACCTGGGCCGGATTTATGTGAGAGACTCCCTTCCAGTCAATTATGGGCTTCTCTATTGGGCCTTCATCAGTGGGCTGCTTGTTATCAACAAGTGGGAAATGTGTTCCGTACGAGCGGTACGGGGCACTAAAGGATCGAACCGTGCAACGACTTCCAAAACATTGTGTTTGTCGTTCTAACAACACATTTATTCAACCAACAGACGAAATATACTACTGATTGTACATTGAAAACAGCAGCAGCAGCAACCAGGGTTGGGGGTGCAACAGAAGAAGTAAGCAGGCCAGAAGAGTGAAGACGCAGCTCTTTCTTCCAAACCAAACATCAGCCATCATTACAAAAGGGCTACCAAAAAATAACAAGTGTATGCATCAAACTAAATAAAGATCCAATTACACCAAGTGTACGCATCTAACTAATGGCTCGTTAGACATTACTATTTATTAAGTGTGGAGATTGGTGGCGGCTTGAACCAGATGGGTGCTGACGGAAACTCCAGCCAGCGGTCGAAATCGATACTTGCGACCCTCTCTCCTACTTTGGGCTGCGAGGCGTGGAGGCACATATCGGGGTATGGTGCATGCGAGAGACGCATGGTGCGCTGTGTACACACAATTTTGCACGATGAAGCGAAACTGCGCTGCCATCATGATCCTTGCCGTCGGTTATCTCCTGGTTAATCGGATAATTCAGTCCGACAAGCAGAGAGCTTGTACCAAGGCTACTTACCAACCTCGGTCAAAAATTCCTGAAGGCCCGAGAAGCTGGGATCTGCTCAAAGACCTTGCGGTGGCTGTGATTGTATTCCATGAAACAACACGTCCGGTACGTGCGAACGATCATCAATCATTCGCCGTCATCTGGTCGAGCTAGGAACCACCTGCAACTGCCATGCCGCGTTTCTTTGAAAGGTTATGGGATTAGGAAGGGTAGGGACACCAGGCGGCCTACAACATCATATCAAGTTGGAGTCAAATAACCCTCAAAAAAAAGTTGGAGTCAAATAAAAAAGGGCTGTTTATGTAGTCAATCTTAAGAACAACATGTTATGAGCATGCATATTTTTTCAGTAAATGTTGACGGTAATATAAGTAAGCCATCATGATATCATAGGAAACTAACATACTACTGTAACAGCCGTTTGTAGCGATGACTGGAGTAGGCCAGCAATACGTCCAGCCATAGAAGGAGTCGACAACGTAAATGAAGCCCTTGTGTTCAATGGCATCATAGAACCATGGAGGATGTATGATCTTGCGATGGACGTGCAGATTTATCCACTTACCGCAGTGACCTGTTAGATAGGCGAAATCGCGGTTGAAGAACGCAATTAGCCTGAAGTCTTTATAATTCGCAGATCTTGTGGGCACTTGGCAGATTACAACCTTGAGCAAATCAAACTTGGTATCATGTTGGCTCTTGTAAGATTCCGAGTATTACGGGCGCGGTGCCAAAGCGGCGGTGTTAATCAAAGGAAGGGGATCAATCGCCGGTGTAGACCTCCACGAGCATCCAAGCTGCCGCGACCGTCGATGATCACCATCCAAGACGTGTTCATGCCGACCCAGTACATACCGTTAATGTAGTTGAGGGTGACGGGGATCGGATCGCAGTCAAGGGGGTTGATGCTCGCCATCCTATGATCGTTACGCTGCATGACATGCCGTTTCTGAAGATCAGGCGGCATCAGCAAGCAAGGAGCTGGCTTAAAAAGCTCCAGCCTGAGGGCTTTGAGTAAGCGGTATCAGCCCGACTAGCACGCCAAGAAGCGGCATGGTACTGAGATTGTCCACACACGAAACAATGAGCTTGATTACCTCTGTGGGGAGCGAATTCCAGCCACTCTTTCGGCGGATGCTGCTCGGTTCTGCCATAATTAGTGCTTGGGTTTCAGACGAGGGGGGAGGCGCCTTAGCGGGGATGGAAGAGCGGACAAAGATGGAGAAGCGAATATGTGCTGCGGGAAGTGGACAGGTGACGATGACTACAGCACGCCGCTTGACTTACGAGACACATACCAGTAGCGTAGGGTCATATCGAAGTCAGACAACTTGCTTGAGTGATCACGATCTTGGTACTCCCTCGATTACTGCTACTATGCCCTAACTTGCTTGAGTAGAGTAGTAGTGGAGTAAGACTACTGCTCTACTACTAGCACCGGAGGAGTAGTATGTTCTAATCTAAAATAGTTACAAACTTCATTGCCCGGCGTGGAGCGACTACGAACCGCCATCGGTGCTAACTCCAATCCTGCAAGTCATGGATTTGTTTCTTTTTAACTTTACATGCGAATCTGTAGCCAGCCTGCAAGTCATGTACACTGTATTGACAGTGGAACCCACAGAGTACTTAGAATACAAGATTAAGGATGCAATTAACATTTTATAGAGGGAGAATCATACAAGCAATTAAATCAAATGGATTGGACGTGACTCTATTATTCTCCAACGGCGACCGGAAAATTTCCACCCGCGGGCCGGAGTAGGTTTCTCGGTTTGCATGCGGGTTTAACAGAGGCGTTTGATGGAGGCGAGGAGGTGTGTTCAGCCGGGCGTGCAGTGAACGGTGCAGTACTATTCGATTTGACAACTACAACTAGTATATTATAAAAACAAAGAAGAGTAGTAGAGATAGAGATAAGAATAGAGACTAGGGAGGAGCACCATCTACTGCTTCGTGGGCTACTCCTGCGCTCCATTCGGTGACATAGCGTCCCCTACAGCCACTCCCTCCTGCGCTCCATTCGGCGGCCGCGACGTCCCCTACAGCCACTCCCTCCTGCGCTCCATTCGGCGGGCGCTGTTGAAATTTGGGGAGTGCACTCTCGCGACTGCTAGCAGCGACGACTTCACCGATTATGACTTCTTCCCCGACCTCGGCAACCTCTTCCTCAACGACATGGGCGAGAACCTCAACGCCAATGGTGCTGCTCCCATTGCACCGTATGTGTTTCTATCCTTCCTGTTTGAAATCGTGGTAGAATTCATGTTTCTAGTATGTGTCCTAGATTTGATCTGTTCATCTACTATGCTAGTCCGCATGATTAGTTTAATCTCTGTTATAGTCGTCATGATTTATTTTGTGCTTATTTGGACTAAATCTTGCAGTAACTTGCTCATATATTCAACTGGCGGAACGTCCCCTAAAGCCACTACCGTTTCATGGACGGCCTGGTCAATGCCTCCAAGGAGCCCTTCGTCTACTGCTATGAGTGCCCGGTGCCGTTTTGGGGCTCGTCGGCGGACATCGTGCATCACCTGACGCAGGCGTGCAGCAATCACTACTGGCCCTTGGCGAAGAACATCAAGTACGAGACGTGCTACCCATTCACCGTGCCGGAGTCGCTGGAGGATCAGCGCCGCCTGCTAGTCTTGGAGGAGGACGGCAGCGTCTTCCTCTTGATCGTGGCCAACGGCGAGGCTCGCGTAGGCCGCTGCCACATCTCTGTAGTGTGCGTCAGGGGCGGCGCGCTGACGCTGACACTGACACGAGGCTGATGTACGCATGCGTGCTCACTATTACTACCCCTCGGAGGTACGTGGGCGGTGACACTGGCTACGCCAAGCATACTTGGACTCTACCGAGCTGGGAGGTTCACCTGGACATCTGCATTTTCAAGTTAAATGTTGATCATTAGTCTTCGCTCAATGTAATCCGCTGTCTAAGCATGTGGAGACTTCCATGCATGATGTTGCTCTATTGGAGTATCGCGCATGAATAGAAGTGTATCCATTTATGGTTTAGTCTAGAATCTTCCATGTATGAATTTTTCCTATAGTATTTGTGAAAGACTTATGATGAACCATTTCTTACATATCCTCTGCCCCCCTGATTTAATCCCTCCGTCTAGGTGTATAAGGGCATGGTTAATACTTAAATAGTATAGCCAACTATTGACTATAAGAAAGTGCCGTGTCATCTGTAGCCAACATGTATAACAATGGATACTCAAAAACTAATTCTTGAAGATCATTTCCTGCAAAGCACAATAAGAGTTATTTCTTCACAAGTTTTGGATGCAGGTTGAACAGTTGAACGCTTTTTTTGCAAAAGATACTTTTTATCTATTTCACCCGGATGTTTGTGAGCTCTAGAGATGAAATAATATCTGAACAAACCTATCGATACCGTTACACATGAGATGACCCCACATCCTTTGTCAAAATAAACAACTCCCGATCAATGCATTTCACTCTTCCGTACAGCACGAGCACCTTACTATAGATTAGTACGACCAAAATTGAACTAACATTATATATAGTACGATAAATGATGATGCATGTCACCTAAAATTATATCATTGAAAACTATGTTCAAATCTGAATCAACGATATTGTTTTTATTGACATGCACTAACATTTTGTTAGTTAAATCTTGATCAAATTCAGCGGGGATAAACCACGACCGATGTAGTAGTACTAGTGTACAGGGCGGCGCTGCGGAGTCTCACCTCTCACCCGCTCGTGGCGCGCGATAAAGCCGTCATATCACAAAACCCAACCACTCCCGAGTAATAAGTGGCTGGTAAAATAAGCGGACAAGCAACCATCACATCCCTCCGTCTTTTTGCATTTCATCTCTCTACATTTACTTTCTCCGGTTCATCTACTTTTCGATCCCTAGCTACTACTCCTAGTATCCCTAGCTACTACTCCTAGGGCCAGTTCTTTTGGCGGCTTCCCAGCTTTTCCCACAAGACTAGTCACGGTCAGAGTAACATTAAGGCGCCTCACTCATTTATTTGGGCTTCTAAACTACTACTAGTAGTACCTCCATCCTGGTTTATTCCTCACCATAATAATTTGTGCTAAATTTTGACCAAAGATTTAACTGATAAAATGTTAGTGCATGTGACATGCACTAACATTTCATTAGTTAAATTATGATCAAAATTTGACACAAATACAATGAGACCAATAAACCAGGACGGAGGTAGTAGTTATGGGATTACTAATCTAGAAGCCTAAAAGAACTGGCCCCTGGTACTCCTACTAGTAGTAGTACTCAAGTTGGAATTCCAATTGCACGGCACAACTTGTTAGGCAAAAAATTTGATACAAGGTTTAGGAAGCGGTTTGGGAATTTGCATGCCTTTCCAACCAGTGAGATACTCCGTACAAAGAACGACAGAGAAATAACCACAGAGAAGAAAGCTAAAAGTAAACAATCAAACGATCATTTTTGCATTTGTTTTGCACTGAATCGTTTCACAAGATTGACTAGTGCTGTTTTTGTAACACCCTGGATTCGTTGCGCCAAGTGTCCACCAGTTATTCGTCATTGTTGCCATGTCATTTGCTTGCATGTTGCATGTTATCATGTCATCATGTGCATCTCATTTTGCATACGTGTTCGTCTCATGCATCCGAGCATTTTCCCCGTTGTCCGTTTTGCAATCCGGCACTCCTATGCTTCCCGGCGCCCCCTTTTGCCTCTTTTCGTGTGCGGGTGTTAAATGGTCTCGGAATGGACTGAGGTTTGTCAAGCGGCCTTGGTATAGCACCGGTAGACAGCCTGTCAAGTTTCGGGTCATTTGGAGGTCGTTTGATACTCCAACGGTTAACCGGGTAACCGTGAAGCCCTCTTTGAGTTGCAGCCCAACACCCCCTTCAAAGTGGCCCAAAACCCATCTAACTCCCCTCCATGCTCTCGGTCGTTCGATCATGATCGTGTGGGCGAAAACCGCACCTCATTTGGACTCTCCTAGCTCCCTCTACCTATATATATGTGTGCCTCCCCCTAAATTCTCACAGTCCAAACCCTAGCCTTCTTCCCTCCGCGCCGCCGGACAAACCTCCCAACCGCGCCGGACATGTCCGCCGCCACCGTCCGCCCACCTAGGAGCTGCCATGTAGCGCCCCCGCGCCCGCCGCCGCTTGAAGCCCGCGCATGCCCATCGCGAAGCCCGCCCGGGCCGCCTCGAACCCAGCGCCGCCGCCGCGTCCGTGCCCCGCCTCGCCGTGCGCCTCCGCGCCTGCGCGGCCGGCCGCGGCTCCTCCGCCCGTCGCCTCCCGGCGCCCGCCCGCCGCTGGCTTCCGCCGCCGCCGCTTCCGCCGGCCCCGCCGCCCGCCCGAACTCCGCAGGCCCGCGCCGCCGCCTCCCGCCTCGGCCGCCCGCCCGGCCGCCCCCAGCTCCTCCGTCGCCCTCGGCCGTGGCGCGCGCCGAAACTCCTCGCGCCCGCACCGGATCGGCGCCCTCGCCGCCTCCGCGCCCTCCTCCGGCCGCCTCCCGTCGCCCCGTCACCGGAGCCCCTCGCCGGTGCTCCTCCGGCCGCCGCGCTGCTCGTCTCCTGCGAGATTCCGGCGAGTTCCGCCGAGTTGACTTTCTCCCCCTCGAGGTCCATTTTTCTTCTAAGTCCCCTGATTCTTGCATTTTCTTGCCATATTCATTGCATCATAACTCTGCATCCGTAGCTCCGTTTCGTGCGTGTAATATGTCAAATTGTTCGCCTCGACGAGTACATCATTTCATATCATTGCATCATTTACATTTGAGCTCATCTTGATGCCCGAAATGCTGTTAGAAGAGGGCTATGTGATGTTAGGTTCAGATTCTTATCAGAACATGCACTTTTGTCATTTTTGCCATGATTGATGTGTGCATCCTATGAACTTGAGTCCTACATGTGTTTTGTAATATGCCATGCCATCGTTACAGGGGTGTATGCCATGTATTTTTGTGATCTCTGTGGTGACTAGCACAAGCATGCAAACTAGGCTTCATGATGTTGCTGATTTCAGCCCTGCTCACTGATATTTTATGCCATGTAAACTTGATGCTACCGAGAGATCCATGCTTATTTTGAGATACTTCAGTAAGGATGTTTTGAACATATGGTTATTCTCTATCCATCCAAGCCATTGTTTGCAATTATGGAGTGCCATAGCTTGAGTCAATCGAGCTCTACTTTTGCTATAAAATGTTTCCTGGCAGGTTGTTTACATGTTATTCAATTTTGCCAAGGTTGTTGTAGTTGATCCGTGTATGCTATAATGTTGTTCTTGCCATGTATAGCTTCTATGCCATGTCTTCTTACTGTGAGTTGCCTTGCCATGCCATGTATTCCTGTGTGGTGAGTGGTTCAAGCTCACCAACATGCCTACTTATTGTTGTTCCTGCCATGTATGAATCTGTAATATAACTTGCCATGTTTACATGGGTGCCATCATATCTTGTGATCCTTTTTGGCTCATGGTCAGTAAGGGACTTTTGTTCTATGCAATTAGTAGATTCATGCCATGCTCTATTTTGACATGATAGCTTGCTGTAACATGTTGTTTGATAGCTCTAAACATTGCAACCTGATGTTATTTTCTGCTAAGTCTGAAACTGTTATTATTTGCAATCTTGCCATGTGTGTTTGAGCATGTTCTAGTGATTTCTGGAGATAGCTCAGTGTTCATGTTTTGTCATGCGTTACCTGTAAATCATGCCCATGCCTTTTGTTTTCATGTTGAGGTCCTGTAGCATGTTGTTTTGATGCTTGCAATATGCCTAGTTGCTGTTTTGGACAGCTTGTCCTTTAAACTTGTTTCATGTGTATGTGTTGAACCGTTGCTCCGTTTTGAGTGTGCTCTATATGAAACTTGCTTGATTTTGCATGTTGTATCATATTATCATGTTGCATCCTTGTTTTGATGTGTTCTCTTGATGTTTGGGTGCATTTTGCATCAATGCCATGTTTAACTTGTTTTGCTCATATCTTCTAGCCCGTAGCTCCGAATTTAATGAACTTTATATGTAACTTGACTAGAATTTCGTGTAGATCATCGTGGTGCATCTTAACTTGCTGTTTAACAACTTGAACGTAAGGTTTATACAGATCTGGACCAATTTCGAAATTTGCATATGAGGACTTACCGGAATTGTTATATGTCGTTTCCGGCCTCATTTAAACTTGCTTTGATGTGTTGCTTTTGTTTGCATCATATCTTGCCATGAGTAGCTTCATGTAGCTTTGTCATGCATCATGCTTGTTGTGCATCATGCCTTGTTCATGTGTGGTGTGTTTACTTTGTTGTGTGCTTCTTCTTGTTAGTTCCTGTTTCGTTGCGATCGTGAGGATTCGTTCGTCTACGCTTAGTTCGACTTCATCCGTTCGTCTTCTTCATGGACTCGTTCTTCTTCCTAGCGGGATTTCAGGCAAGATGACCGCTACCCTGGATCCCATTACTATCATAGCTATGCTAGTTGCTTCGTTCTATCGCTATGCTGCGCTACCTATCACCTGTTTATCAAGCCATCCCAAATTGCCATGTCAGCCTCTAACCTTTTGCACCCTTCCTAGCAAACCATTGTTTGGCTATGTTACCGCTTTGCTCAGCCCCTCTTATAGCGTTGTTAGTTGCAGGTGAAGATGAAGTTTGTTCCTCGTTGGAACATGGAGATGTTGTTCCTTGTTGGAACATGTTTACTTGTTGGGATATCACAATATATCTTATTTAATTAATGCATCTATATACTTGGTAAAGGGTGGAAGGCTCGGCCTTATGCCGGTGTTTTGTTCCACTCTTGCCGCCCTAGTTTCCATCATATCGGTATTATGTTCCCGGATTTTGCGTCCCTAACGCGGTCGGGTGATTTATGGGACCCCTTGACAGTTCGCTTTGAATAAGACTCCTCCAGCAAGGCCCAACATTGGTTTTACCATTTGCCTCACCTATGTCCTTTTTCGCTTGGGTTTCCGGAGCCCGAGGGTCATCTTTATTTAGCCCCGGCCGGTGCTCCTTCAGTGTTGGTCCAAAGCGGCAGATCAGGGGCCACCACGGGCAACTCGAGGGCTGGTTTTACTCGTAGGCTGACCTATCCGGTGTGCCCTGAGAACGAGGTACGTGCGACTCCTATCGGGATTTGTCGGCACATCGGGCAGCTTTGCTGGTCTTGTTTTGTTGTTGTCGAAATGTCTTGTAGCCGGGATTCCGAGACTGATCGGGTCTTCCCGGGGAGAAGGAATATTCTTCGTTGATCACGAGAGCTTATCATGGGCTAAGTTGGGACACCCCTGCAGGGTATAAACTTTCGAGAGCCGTGCCCGCGGTTATGTGGCAGATGGGAATTTGTTAATATCCGGTTGTATTAAACTTGAAGCAAACTCTTCTAAAATACACCAACCGTGTGCGTATCGTGAGTGTCTCTTTTGGGGTTGATCGAGAGGAGAACACGGTTTCGGGTTATGTCGGCGTAAGTAGGAGTTCAGGATCACTTCTTGATCATTACTAGTTGACGACCGTTCCTTTGTTTCTCTTCTCGCTCTCATTTGCGTTGGTTAGCCACCATATATGCTTAGTCGCTGCTGCAACCTCACCACTTTACCCCTTCCTTTCCCATTAAGCTTTTCTAGTCTTGATACCCATGGTAATGGGATTCTTTGAGTCCTCGTGGCTCACTGATTACTACACCACCAGTTGCAGGTACAGGTTTGCGATGATCATGGCGTGAGGCGATGTTTGCTTGTTTTGGAGTTCTTCTTACGCTTCTTCTTGATCGGGGATAGGTTCGGTCGGCAGATCGGGCTAGCAGAGGTGGATATTATTTGAGTTTCATTTATGATTCATCCGTAGTCGGATGTTGATCTTATACATGATGTTGATGTATTCTTGTGGCATTTGTGCCTTATGTATGTATCCCCATCTATTATGTAATGTTGATGTAATGATATCCACCTTGCAAAAGGGTTTCAATATCTTGGTCTATCCTTGGTGGGACCGTCGAGTTCCTTTGGATAGGGTCGCATATTAGGCGTGACAAGTTGGTATCGAGCCTCGACCGACCCTAGGAGCCCCTTGATTGATCTTGTAGTTTGGCGTTGTTGAGTCTAGAAGAAAACTGATTTTGAGTCTAGTTATATCGAGAGTAGGAATTCTTTTACTCCTCGCCCTTAAATCGCTCGGTGAGGAATCTTGGCGTAGGTGTTTTGAATTACTTCTCTTCCCTTTCAAATTTTTTCTTTAGGATCACGCAGTTGGTTTTCCGGTAGTTGTTCCTCAGCTCTTTTTATCCGGTGCATTTCTCGTCAAGTCGACTCGAGCCTCTTCATCTTTGCAAGTTCAATCCTCATTTGTTTTCTTTTCCCACCCGCCCACCCTTCTTCTTCTCGAAACTGGAATCCGTAATCGAGTATCCATCCTACTCGTGCAAAGTCTTTGCCTTTCTTTCCTCAATGATTTCAACCGGTGTTTTCTCTTCAAGATATTCGTCGACTTCCCCTTCCAAGTTGCCTTTGTTTTCCCGCCCTCCCACCCTATTATTCCCGCAGTTCGAGTTTCTTCCGACCATCAATTCCATTCGTGTGGAGCCTCTTCAGTCTTCCCTAAATTATTTCAACCGGTGAATTCTCGTCTTGTTCGTCATTCTTCATCTCTTTTCCGGTGGATTCAATTCAAGTTTTTTGGGTTGATCACATTCTTTTCCTGGATCAAGTGTTCTCCCTGCTCGTTCTTCTCTCGCCAGTTTATCCTTCCGGAGTGCTCAAGACATCTCAGGAGATTCGTCTGTGTTCCAATTAATTCGAGGCTGTCACCTCATTCAAATATTTCAATCGTTCCGGTGCATCATCTATCTGTTCAACATCCCTTTCCAACGGTGTTTTCTTTTAGTGGGCCCTAACCCACAGGTCTTTTCCCAGGATCTTACCTGACTCTTCCTGTAGCATATTGGTTCTTCTAATTCTTTCCGGCGATTCGTTCTCTTCTCTTCGTTCATTTTCATTTCTAACGGTGGTTCGTTCAAGATTCTTTTTCTTTGATTATCACACTAATCCATTCGTTCTTTCCAATCCTACCGGTGGTTCATGAAGACTTTCTCAAGTTTTGTTCTATGTTTCCCCTTAATCCTTTTTCAACGAGAATAAGTATTATGCCAAATCCATTGTTTATCATCAATTTAATTTGGTGAAAGATAAGCATACAATAAATCTTATTCTTATCTCATCCAAGCGAGTAATCCCTTCCTTCGGAGTTTGTTCTTGAGGAATAAATTCTAGTTCTAAGTGTTTTCATCTATTCTTTTCCGGAGTTCAATTTCCCTCGGCCATTTCGTCGGAACCCCCATCTAAATCACCGCAAGGCTCATCTTATTATTTTCATCCTTCATTTTTATCTCATAATCCTTTCGTTACCGGAGTTTTTCATGGTGGTTCTTCATGATTTAATTCATTCTTCAAGAGCTCATCAGGTGTCATTCCATCTTCTCAAGTTCAAATTCTATTCCTTCCATGTTTCAGCCGGAGTGCTACCTAAATCGTTTCAGTCTTATTCGTTTCTTTTCAGAGTCTTGCTAGTCTTGATACCCATGGTAATGGGATTGCTGAGTCCTCGTGGCTCACAGATTACTACACCACCAGTTGCAGGTACAGGTTTGCGATGATCATGGCGTGAGGCGATGTTTGCTTGTTTTGGAGTTCTTCTTACGCTTCTTCTTGATCGGGGATAGGTTCCGGTCGGCAGCCTGGGCTAGCGAGGTGGATATTGTTTGAGTTTCGCTTATGATTCATCCGTAGTCGGATGTTGATCTTATACATGATGTTGATGTATTCTTGTGGCATTTGTGCCTTATGTATGTATCCCCATCTATTATGTAATGTTGATGTAATGATATCCACCTTGCAAAAGCGTTTCAATATGCGGGTCTATCCTTGGTGGGACCGTCGAGTTCCTTTTGGATAGGGTCGCATATTGGGCGTGACAGTTTTTCTACTTTTACAAAAACCGCATCGTAATGTTAAAACATGCATTTGCACGTACATAAGTAATAGTAGTACTCCCTCCGTCTAGCTGTATAAGTCTTCCCTCCCTCTTGGTCACGGTGCACAACCAAAGATGAATTATTGACCTTGACGGAGGGAGTAGCACAGTCTGCAAGCATATAGAGAGAGAGACGTGTAGTGCGATAGTATATAGTAAAGTTTGTGCTATATGCACGTACTTGCAAAATGCGTACGAATACACAAGGTTTCCAAACTTTCCCTTTTACATACTTAATTAAGGACGCTAATAATTCCTGAACATTCGGGATTTATCATTTGCGTCCCAAAACTAATGAGATCGCCTTACAAAACAAAAATTATACTCCTACTAAAAGCCACGACGCTCGCAGGAGCGCTTGCGGCGCGCCACGAGTGCCCTGGTGCGCGGCCGTTTCCCAGTGTCCTGACACAACGCCTCTTCCTCAGCCTCGCAACTCGCAAGGTGCTGATTGGTGGCTTGCCGGCCGGCGAGCGCGATCTCACCGGTGTGGTGATTCGGCGCCAACAGGTACTCCTCCTCACTGGAAGCGTGCACCCGGTCCACGTACCGCCAAGCGTAGATGAGGCGCTTGGGCCCGATTGCACTCAGGGCGTCGGCACGGGCGTCCTCCGCCACCCTCACGGCCCTCGCACGAGCCTTTTGCCAAAGAGCCAATTGCCTAACTCTCTCGGACGCGACATAGGCCTCCCAGGCAGCTTGTTCTACTGTGCGCTTCTCTTCCTCGGCCTTCTTCTCCGCCTCTATTTTGGCGCAATCTGCTGGAGGCAAAGCCCCCCACAAGGCGACATCCATTTCTTTCCAAAGCTCCTCAAGGCTGGGGGGCTCGGCAGGCAGCGCGGCGTTCTCCTCATAGCGGGAAGCCGACGCGTCCTCCGACGCGCGTGCTGGCGAGATTGGGAACACCGACGCGTCCACCTCGACGCGTCGCTGCGAGGAGCGGAACACCGACGCATCCTCCTCGACTAGTGGTGGCAAGGAACGGAACGGCGACGCGTGACCGTCCGTGCGGTGCAGCGAGGGGCGCCTAGGTCTTGGGAGGGGCGATGCCATGGTGGTCGACGTAAGAGGGAGGGGGAGGAGATAGCGATGAACGTCAACGTGAGGGGGAGGTGATAGCGATGTCGTGGGAGGCGCAATATTTATAGCGAGCAATGGCACCCCTACGTAAGTTATGGACTGAGCTGCACTGACTTAACTGCAGGTCCAGTTTTGTCACTGACATGTGGGCTAGACCCCTGTTGGGCCCATATGTCAGTGACCCAATGCACCTGCAGTTAAGTAACAGCTACGTGGGCATATTTGTTGGAGTAAATTACGGGGGAGGGAAGGGGTGGAAATATTGCTGGTCACTACGGATTGGACGAGCGCAGGGGGAGGAGAGTCATGCATGTCGGGCTAGGTATAGTCTCAAGTCATTAAAAACATACACGCCCCACATATGTTCATATTTCAAGGTTGCATGCGATGATTAAGGCTAGCCATAATGGTGGTATCTTAACTGGTATCATGCACACGGGAATAGAAAACATGCTGATGTGGCAAAGAATTAAAGAAGAGAGGGGGGGTTAGAGTAACTAGTGTTCATGCATGCATTGGTAAACACATTTTTTGTGAAGAACTACAAAAACTATTCCACCACCTCTATCTTGCTAAGAGTAGGTCAAATTTTTGAATCGAGCCCTTTAAACTAGAAGGGAGGTAGTAGTACTCTAATAGCTAACCTTGGCCCTGTTTGGATCCATGTGTTAGAGTTAGTTTGGGTAGTTTGAACTCAACTAACCCTAAAAAAATCTAACCCACCCAAGAGGTGGTTATTTGGGTTACTCCCTCCGTCTAGGTGTGTAAGTCATCTTACATTGTGCACCGCGACCAAGGCGGAGAGGAAAACAAGAAAACTTAATGTCTTTTTGCTAATTAATAGCATTGCATGCAATGAACTAACCACTGCATGTCATGTTTGGCAGTCTCAAGTCATTGAAAGCATGCACCGCCCACATCTCTTATTGGTTGATATGTCACAAAACAAGAATCAATATTGTAGATATTGATATTTTTAGTACTCTCCCTCCGTCGAGGTGAGTAAGTCATCTTATATTGTGCACCGTGACCAAGGAGGAGCTGCTACGAGAGACCTTAATGTTTATTTGCTAATTAATAGCATTGCATGTAATGAACACTGCATGTCGTGTTTAGTAGTCTCAAGTCATTAAAAGCATGCGCACCCCTCATTTCTTATTGGTTGATATGTCAAGAAACAAGAAACGAGGTAGAAGTTAATACACCGTGCCTAAGTGTTTTGGGATTATTTTGTTTTCGTAAGATGACTTACACACCTAGACAGAGGGAGTATAAATTTGGTCAAACACTTGCAAACGGTTGACGGAAGTAAAAAGGACCAGAGGGAGTATCATGCATGCGGAGTAGGCAAAAAAATGGCTCATTTATAGCCGGTCGAAGTCTCAAAGGGCGCGACCGCACGAGGGAGGCGAAGGTCGTGGGAGGCGCGACAGTTGACGGAATTAAGTGAAGTTACCCATGTGCCGGCATGGCGTGCGAACATGCAGAAGCTATACCGTCAGGCCTACGTTATGGGTCTAGTAGACATGACATCTAGTGGGTCAGGCATAGTTCTCGAGAACTCTTTGGGGGCTTGTAGCTGTTTATCCACCAGGCAAGCCAGCTACCCCACGCCGTTCGCACGCCCTACTCGTCCCCATCTTCTACTAGTACAGTACCTTACAACAGTTCACTCCCAGTCATCCCGTCCTTTCACATTACGGCAGTTCCACTAATCCTAACTGAAAGTGCTAGTTATCGACTACAGGGGGGTGAATAGGCGATTTTTAGGAAATTCTTCAAAACGTGGAAGTTTCGAAGACAAACAATAGAAATGACCTAATTGATATTCAGCGGAAGATAAACTACAACAAGCAAACCATAGTCAAGTATGCTGTAATGTGAAAGTACAAGGACTAATGGCAGCTTAGTAGTAAGGATCAGGATGGAAGATAGTATGAAGCCAACCAACGATAGTAGTCAAGCAATGAAGTCAAACAGGTACGACAAATAGGCAATGACTTCACGAAGACAAACTCTAAGTAAGGGAAGGGAGAGGATAGAACCAGTCACTTGTTAAAGACACAGGATTTGTTGGACCAGTTCCAGTTGCTGTGACAACTCTACGTCTCGTTAGGGAGGCTGAGATTCAACTTAGAAGACCGCGTCTTCACCTTATTCCCCTTGGGCTAAGGACACATAGTCCTCACCCAATCACACTGGTAAGTCTTCAAGGTAGACTTCCAAACCTTCACAGACTTCGTTCACTGGTGATCCACAATGACTGTTGGATGCTCAGAACGCGACGCCTAACCGGCTGGAGGATTCACAGTCCTCAAGTGTAATAAGTCTTTAGGTCACGCAGATGTAAAGACTTGATGATGCCTAACACTCTTTGGCTCTGGGTGTTTGGGCTTTGTCCTCGCAAGGATTTCTCTCTCTCAAAGGCTTCGAGGTGGGTTGCTCTCAAACGACAAAAGCCGTGCACTAACTCTGAGAAGCCACGAATTTATGGTGTAGGGGGTGGGCTATTTATAGCCACTAGGAAACCCGACCTGATATGTCCGAAATGACCTTGGGTCACTAAGGAACTGACACGTGTTCCAACGGTCAGATTTCAAACACACACGACAACTTTCCTTGGGCTACAAGCAAAGCTGACTCATCCAGCTCTGGATAAGATTTGCTCTTATTGTCTTTGCTCAAAGACATAGGATTTGGGTTGAGCATTACTTCAGTCATTCTGACTTTGTTCACTTGGACCCCCACTTAACAGTACGGTGGTTCCTATGACTCAACAAAGAAGAAAAAGGAAACAACGAAACGACATAGTCTTCTCGCTCCATAGTCTTCACTCAATGTCTTCTCATGTCATAGTCTTCAATATGAATATCTTCATATGCCACCATTGTCTTCAATGTCTTCATACATTTTTAGGGGTCATCTCAGGTAGGTAAACCGAATCAATGAGGTACACTACCTGTGTTATCCTGCAATTCTCACAAACACATTAGTCCCTCGACCAAATTTGTCGTCAATACTCCAAAAACAACTAGGGGTGGGACTAGATGCACTTACAATCTCCCCCTTTTTGGTGATTGATGACAAACTAGTTGAAGTTTTCAACGGGGATAAAGTATGTGAAATTTTGAAGGATAGGGTATTGTCTTCATAAGTGGCAAAGGCTCCCCCTGAAGATGTGCATATAAGTAATTTGCTTTTGGAATGCAAATGCACATGGAAGGTTGTACTTGTGGAGATCCTCTTCAACTTATGAAGATAATTCATCATGCATGAAATGATATAACTAAGAGAATGACATGCATAATGAAAAATGGACGTCTGCAGAATGATCTAAGTGCGGAAGTTATCATCGCACATGCGGAATTTATCATCGCATCACGTAAAAGCAAATAAGTAGCGAGCGACCATCGAGTTTAAGTGTTACAACTCAAAGAACCAAATGTATCAAAAGCGAGAGTTGTAAATACTTGGCAAAATATAAAGCAACCACCCATATGAACCCGCTTGAAGACTATCAAACTCATATGCTTCTCCCCCTTTTGTCAGTAAGGACCAAAAAGGTTTGAAGACATAGAGCATCTACTCGCTCTCATGAGGAGAAGGTGAAGCAGCAGGGTTGTCGTTGTTGTTTGGCGGCGCAGACGAACTTGGTGCAATGTCGATGCGTGCAGAAGTAGGGGGCGGTGAAGTAGCATCGTCTTCATCATCGATTACTCTGGCATTCACAGTTGCCGCGGAGGAAGAATAGTCAGAGTCTTCAAGGGATGGAGTTTGACGTAGGACCGCATTCCGTGGAGGAGTGGAGTTAAACTTGAATCTTTCAGTGAAGCCATCGTCTTGAAGATCTGCTTCAGCATTGAGCAGCGTCAAACTCTTCCATGATCGACGACAGGTCTCGTGAGTGACAAAAGCATTCTTGGTGGCAAGATTTCTATTGCGATTGACGTCCACCAAGAGGCTTTGCATCTGTTGCTTGAGCCAAAAGTGATGCTTGTCTTGTTTATGATGCAGTGCCACAAGAAGTTCTCGGTCATTTAGGACGTGAGAGCGCTTCTTAGGCCTTTGGGCAATTGTGCTCTCAGTAGCTTCAGTTTGCGCACGGTGAGGCATACGAGTGTTCCCAGCCATTGGTTAGACACGAGTTACTGCTTGGACTCCTTCCATGGGTTGAGTGAAGCTATGGTGATTAGCATTTTGAAGACAAAGAGGCGTTTTGGCAGGCTCAGGGTATATGGCTTCAACGGACATATCAACCACTGGTAGAAAGATCAGATGATTGCGAGCAGAGGGCTGATAGTTGATAGCAGAGTGTAGCTTGATGAGGCGCATGACCCATGGAGCATAGAATTTCAGGCCAAAAAGGTCAGAACCAGACGCAGCCAGTTGCCGAATGAAGAATTCTTGTGCATTGAAGCTGATGCCATTGAGGATGTAAAAGACCAATGTCTTCATGGCTCCTTCAAGTTTTGCAGAGGATGAATGCCCTTTGATAGGCCATAGAGTTTGCCTGATGATGTGATATATTGTGCGAGGCAGATACTCAAGGTCATCAACAAAGAACTCCTTTGGGTATTCAGCGTCAGGTGGCAAAGGCTTCATCATGCTCAACATCTGGCTCATGTTGGGCTCTGGCTTGTGGAAGATGCTCTCCAGTGCATTGCGGTGGCGTTGACAATCAGGTTCGTACAGCTCTCCGGGAGTGGGTAGGCATGTAAGCTCAATGACGTCAAGAGCTTTGGCTTCATGACGAACATTTCCTGTCATCCACTCGAGAACCCATGTCTTTGTATCTCTGTAGTAGCCGCGAATGTGGAGGGTAGCATAGAATTGAAGCAAAAGTTCCTCATTCCAATATTCTTTTTCTGCCACAAAGCTGAGCAGACCTGCATCATGAAAGCAGTCAAGTGCTTCTTCCAAGCATGGCAGTCCAGCAATGGCTTCAGTGTCGAGGCGCATATGAGGGAAAATGCGCCCTTGATCATCTGAGAATGCAAGAGTAATAGCTTCACGCCGATAGCTCGAAGCGATCGATGATATTCTTGGCCTTGATTAGGGGTTCTTTGGCTGTCAAAGAAGGTGTTGTGGGCTTTGAAGCCATTTGCATAGAAGGACCACAGAGAGGTGGCGATACCTAGAAACCTTGGCAGTCTTGGCTTTGGTTTCGGACCGAGGCCTATGCTCAACATGATAATCAAACCGAGGACCGAGGCATTAGGCGGAGGGACGAGCGGCCATCGACAGTGATCGGTGACCATAGTTGTAAGCTTTCTCAATTGTATAGGGCCTTGGTGGCGGAACTGGAGCAGTGGCAACAACAGAGGCGTCAGGTTGCACAGCAGATGCTTCAGGAACAGTTGCATCATTGGCTTCTGGCACATTGGTTGGTGCAGGCTCCACATTTGCTTCAGCCATGACTATGTCATTGGCTTCATTTGTGTTGGTGGTGGCATCCTCAAGATTTTCAACCTCCACTTGATGAGCTGGAGGGTCGGGCACTGGCACGTTTACTTCAGGAACATCTTCTTCAGTAATGGGGGGAGTAGGGACACGTTCTTCTTCTGGTTTGTCATCGGCTGATGCGGCCGGATTGTCTTCAGCAGCTTTGGCTTCAGACACGGAGACATTCACAGTCGGAGTGGCTTCTGGAAACACTTGACGTGCAACAGATTGGTGGTGCACTTCTCCTTCAGAACGCTTCGAAAGAGGACTTGAGGCCTTGGTCCTGCGAAGCTGCGGAATCTTGGCGGCGCCTTTGGAGATGGAGTTGGCTGGGCCTCAAGGTCTTCCTCTTCTTCTTGCACAGTGGTGTGACTTTTTGTTGTTGGGGAGTACTCGGGGAGTCTTGTTGTTGTGGGTGATCAGCCCATGATGCATCCTGAGCAATTGGCGTCAGAGGACGACCAATGCTGATGAGTTCGTTGTTCGTGAGAACAGGCGATGATACCAAGTTGTGTTCGATCTGAGGAAGAACTTCATCATCTTCAACATTTTCATTGTGACCAATGTCTTCAGCAGCGATGGGATCAGCTGCTAGAATGTCTTCAGCTTCATGATCCTCTGAGGAAGCAGGCTCATGAACTATCATCCGTCGTTCTTGAAGTTCAGATGCAGGTCGAACCATTGAGATAGGTTCAACAACTAAGGGCTCTGTGGAAGCAGCCCAATTCTTCTTGGTTTTGCGCTTCTTCTTGGAGGGAGCAACATCAGAGGCTTCAGGATTTTTCCTTTTTCTGGCTTCAGCCTCGGCAGCCCTCGTCTTCTTCTGTTCTGAAGCGGTTGACCTGACCTTTGGCTTCGAGCCAGTCATGCTGCTTGGGAAGACTATGCGAGGTTCTTCCTACCTTGAAGGTGCAGATTGGTCAGTTGATGGCTTCAACTTCTTTGCAGCCATTCTGGGGTCAATGCCCGGACGACCAAGAGCCTTGCGCTTCTCAGCCTCATTGTAGGCTAGCACACACTTGTCAGCCATACTCTTCATGCGCTCACGAGAGCCTTTAGCTTCTTCGCGCTTCTTGAGAAAGGCTTCTTTGAGCTCGTGCAGCATGATCTTGAAGTTTTTTACATCTTGCACGCTGAGCTTTGCCACATGCTTCTTGAACTGAGCTTTCTCATAGTCGATCTTGTGCTTCAGTTCAACGATGTTGAGCAAGAGCTAGCTCGAAGCAATAAGCGCCATTGAAGGAGACGCTGAGGCCAATGGGAAGTTGCAGATCTTCAAAGCTGAGATTTGAGGTGTCAAACCACTCATCAATGAAGTTATGGATGATTGCCACATCAAAGAGAGGCAAATCATTGAATATCTCTGCTTCTTCCTTGCTCTTGATCAGTTGCTCAAGAGCATCATCTGCAAGATCTTCATCGCTGGATAGATCAATGTGCTCTTCTCACGGAATGGCAGCAGGAGTCAATGGTGATCGGTATTTTTGGCGATTTTCTTTTTCTTCTCCATATTCTTGGAGATCGTGATTGATCTTCGATCGCACATTGTCTTGAGGAGGTGCGATGGCTGCTAACCTTGCGTGAAGCTTTTGGAGGAGCAGCTGATCTTGAAGCCTTAGCCTTCTTTGGCTTCTGTGGCTTTGGAGTAGGAGCTGGGGCTTCATCAGTGTCAGTATCATCATCATCAGAATGATCCACTTTGGCACCTTGGACCGAAATGTGAGTGATGAGGCCATCAAGGTTGTAGAACGGACCAATGACATTGGGTTCTGCATCACGTGAGTCGTCAGCACGGGGAGCAGAGGGACCAGGGTTGAAGTCTAATCCCAATGACTTCTTGTTTTCCTTGGCCGATGCCTTTGCGTGCTGGAAGTTGCGCTTGAAGAGATTATCGTCACGACACTAGAGCAATGACGATGGGTCGACATTTTCAGGCTGAGGTCCACGGACCATACAAGGATAGAAACCCTATGCAATAGCTTCAGCTCTGTTCTTGGGTGGAAGGCCTCGAAAGAGAATATCACCCAAAGGACTTTTGATAGCATTCTTCTCAGTGTATTCCTGGGTCACGAACTTGTATTTGAACCATTGTTCAGCCCAATATCGTCGAATCCATTGGATTCGTGTCTTGCGCTGATTATAATTCTCTTCAGGATCTGTCTTCTAGAGCTCTGCGAGGTCATCAGGCAAATATTTTGATGTTCCCCCACGATGCTGTCTGCCACCCTTCCTTACTGATCTCTCTGCAGCCATGAACTTCAAACTGAATGGCTTCAACACGTTCAAAGGCTTCAAAGGCTTTCGCTTGCTGGACAAACAGAACCGGCCGGAGAGTTAATGTGATGCTTTAAGAATTCTGCAAGCGAATGCGCAGACTATGAGAACCAAGGATTCTCCCACGGACATGTACCTGTGACAGCATTAGAGATGCGAGGGAAGGGGAAGAGGTCATATGCATTCTCAGAAGATTTTGAAGATAAATCAGTTTGAAGACATTGACCTCATGATGCGAAGACATTCACTTATACGTTGAGAGTTGGTTCCGATTTATGCGAATCCGTGAATAAGTACAAGTGAGGAATCTAACTAGATATGAAGCTTAAGTGAATATACTAGGCGATATGAGATGAGCATGAATCGATGTAACATTGTATAGGCGAAACCAATTTTGGTAAATAGGATGAATCTTTGAGGATCAAAAAGATGGTAAAAATAGATTTATATTTACCACACGAAGAACTGCTAGATGGGATGAGTAGGAGACCGATCAGTTCAATCCACCGTGCCCTAACTTGGCGACGGAGGACACCTACGGCGGCGGCAGAGAGGACGATGTTCGCGGCCGGCGTGAGTACGGCGTCGGAGAAGTCACGGCAGCTAAGCGCTTCGTCGCCGGCGTCGTCGAGAGCTAGCGGTGGCTCTAGGGTTTTGACGAGGTGGAGAGGTGGAAGAAGGTTTTCTTTAGCGCGGGGGACATGTATTTATAAGGAGGTGTGTGGCACAACGCAATTACTCAGGTGCCCCTGGTGGTTCACATCTGAGGGGTACGTGGCAAGCATGCAACATGCTTAGAGCTGTCCCACGTTCCCACGCCCTCCAGGTTTGTCGGATGGTCGTTCCGGCTTCTCCGGATTTCAAACAATAAGGATGAATCATTTAAAATAGACTTAATGTTTGTCTCTGTGTCTTCTGCTGACAAGGACGTAGAGAATGAAGGAAATATGCCCTAGAGGCAATAATAAAGTTATTATTTATTTCCTTATACCATGATAAATGTTTATTATTCATGCTAGAATTGTATTAACCGGAAACATAATACATGTGTGAATACATAGACAAACAGATAGTCACTAGTATGCCTCTACTAGACTAGCTCATTAATCAAAGATGGTTGTGTTTCCTAACCATAGACATGTGTTGTCATTTGATTAATGGGATCACCTCATTAGGAGAATGATGTGATTGACATGACCCATTCCGTTAGCTTAGCACTTGATCGTTTAGTATATTGCTAATGCTTTCTTCATGACCTATACATGTTCCTGTAACTATGAGATTATGCAACTCCGTTTACGGAGGAACACTTTGGTACTACCAAACGTCTGGCGAATCGGGTGATTATAAAGGAGTACTACAGGTGTCTCCAAAGGTACTTGTTGGGTTGGCGTATTTGAGATTAGGTTTTGTCACTCCGATTGTCGGAGAGGTATCTCTGGGCCATCTCGGTAATACACATCACATAAGCCTTGCAAGCATTACAACTAATGAGTTAGTTGTGAGATGATGTATTACGGAACGAGTAAAGAGACTTACGTTGAGATTGAAATAGGTATTGGATACCGACGATCGAATCTCGGGTAAGTAACATACCGATGACAAAAGGAACAACGTATATCGTTATGCGGTTTGACCGGTAAAGATCTTCGTAGAATATGTAGGAACCAATATGGGCATCCAGGTTCCGCTATTGGTTATTGACCGAGAATGGTTCTAGGTCATGTCTACATAGTTCTCGAACCCGTAGGGTCCGCACGCTTAACGTTTCGATGACAGTTCATTATGAGTTTATAAATTTTGATGTACCGAAGGTTGTTCGGAGTCCCGGATGTGATCACGGACATGACGAGGAGTCTCGAAATGGTCGAGACATAAATATTGATATATTGGAAGCCTATGTTTGGACTTGGAAAGGTTCGGATGAAAACAGAAGTTCTGGAACACCGGGGTTACGGAACCCCGGGGTCTATGGGCCTTAATGGGCCATAAGAGAGAAGAGGAAGGGGGCCGGGCAGGCGCGTGCCCCCTCCCCTCTAGTCCGAATAGGACAAGGAGAGGTGGCGGCGCCTTCCCTCTTCCCCTCCTCCAATCCTAATCCAACTAGGAAGGGGGAGTCCTACTCCGGTGGGAGTAGGACTCCAGCGCGCCCTTGGCTGGCCGCACCCCTTGCTCCTTTATATCTGAGGCAGGGGGCACCCCAGACACACAAGTTGATCTACGGATCGTTCCTTAGCCGTGTGCGGTGCCCCCTCCACCATATTCCACTTCGGTCATATCGTCGCGGAGCTTAGCGAAGCCTGCGCCGGAGAAGTCATATCGCCCGGAGCTTAAGCGAAGCCCTGCGTCGGTGGAGCATCATCATCGTCCACCACGCCGTCGTCTTGTGGAACTCATCCCGACACTTTGCTGGATCGGAGTCCGGGATCGTCATCGAGCTGAGCGTGTGCAGAACTCGGAGGTGCCGTCGTTCGGTGCTTGGATCGGTCGGATCGTGAAGGCGTCGACTACATCAACAGCGTTGTTATAACGCTTCGCTTTCGGTCTCACGAGGGTGCGTGGACGGACACTCTCCCTCTCGTTGCTATGCCATCACCTTGGTCTTGCGTATGCGTAGGAATTTTTTGAAATTACTACGTTCCCCAATGATGGCATCGAGCCTGGTTTTATGCGTTGATGTCATGTGCACGAGTAGAACACAAGTGAGTTGTGGGCGATATAAGTCATACTGCTTACCAGCATGTCATACTTTGGTTCGGGCGGTATTGTGTGATGAAGCGCCCGGACCGACATTACGCCAGACGCTTACGCGAGACTAGTTTCACCGCTTGAGCACTAGTTGCTTAAAGGTGACCGGCGGTGTCGGTTTCTCTCACTTTAGTTGAACCGAGTGTGGCTACGCCCGGTCCTTGCGAAGGTTAAACAGCACCAACTTGACAAACTATCGTTGTGGTTTTGATGCGTAGGTTAGAACGGTTCTTGCTCAGCCCGTAGCAGCCACGTAAAACTTGCAACAACAAAGTAGAGGACGTCTAACTTGTTTTTGCAGGGCATGTTGTGATGTGATGTGGTGAAGGCGTGATGCTATATTTTATTGTATGAGATGATCATGTTTTGTAACCGAGTTATCGGCAATGGCAGAGCCATATGGTTGTCGCTTTATTGTATGAAATGCAAACACCATGTAATTGCTTTACTTTATCACTAAGCAGTAGCGATAGTCGTAGAAGCAATAGTTGGCGAGACGACAACGATGCTACGATGGAGATCAAGGTGTCGCGCGGTGGCGATGGTGATCATGGCGGTGCTTGGCGATGGAATCACAAGCACAAGATGATGATGACCATATCATATCACTTATATTGATTGCATGTGATGTTTATCCTTTATGCATCTTATCTTGCTTTGATTGGCGGTAGCATTATAAGATGATCTCTCACTAAAATAATCAAGAGGTGTTCTCCCGAGTATGCAACGTTGCTAAAAGTTCAGTAGTACCCGGACACCACGTGATGATCGGGTGTGATAAGTTCTCGTCCATCTACAACGAGTGCAAAACAGTTGCACACGCGAATACTCAGGTTAAACTTGACGAGCCTAGCATATAACAGATATGGCCTCGGAACACGGAGACCGAAGGTCGGCGTGAATCATATAGTAGATATGATCAACATAGTGATGTTCACCATTGAAACTACTCCATCTCACGTGATGATCGGACATGGTTTAGTTGATTTGGATCACGTAATCACTTAGATGACTAGAGATGTCTGTCTAAGTGGGAGGTTTTAATATGATTAATTAAACTTAAATTTATCATGAACTTAGTACCGATAGTATTTTTGCTTGTCTATGTTTCTTTGTAGATAGATGGCTCGTCTTTGTTGTTCCGTTGAATTTTAATGCGTTCCTTGAGAAAGCAAAGTTGAAAGATGATGGTAGCAATTACGGACTGGGTCCGTAATTTGAGGATTATCCTCATTGCTGCACGGAAGAATTACGTCTGGAAGCACCGCTGGGTACCAGGCCTGCTTTGCAGAGCTACGCCGAAGTTGTGAGCGTCTGGCGAGCAAAGCTGATGACTACTCGATAGTTCGATTGTGCCATGCTTTACGGCTTAGAACCGGTCTTCAACGATGTTTTGAGCGTCATGGAGCATATGAGATGTTCCAGGAGTTGAAGTTAATATTTCAAGAAAATGCCGGATTGAGAGATATGAAGTCTCAATAAGTTCTATAGCTGCAAGATGGAGGAGAATAGTTACATCGGTGAACATATACTCAAAATGTGCGGGTATAATAATCACTTGATTCAACTGGGAGTTACTCTTCGGATGATAGTGTCATTGATGAATTCTCCAATCACGCCACCAAGCTACAAGAGCTTCGTGATGAACTATAATATGCAAGGGATGACCAAAACAATTCCGAGCTCTTCGCAATGCTAAAAGCAGCGGAGGTAGAAATCAAGAAAGAGCATCAAGTGTTGATGGTCAACAAGACCACTAGTTTCAAGAAAAGGGCAAAGGAAAGAAGAAGGAAACTTCAAAAGAACAGCAAGAAAGTTGCTGCTCAAGAGAAGAAACCCAAGTCTGGACCTAAGCCTAAAGCGAGTGTTTTACTGCAAGCGGTGGACCTTTGAAGCGGAACTGCCCCAAGTATTTGGCGGATAAGAAGGATGGCAAGGTGAACAAAGGTATATGTGATATACATGTTATTGATGTGTACCTTACTAGAGCTCGTAGTAGCACTGGTATTTGATCTTGGTTACATTGCTAATATTTGCAACTCAAAGCAGGGACTACGGAATAGACGAGCTTTGGCAAAGGACGAGGTGGCGTTACTGCGTGGGAAGCGGTTCCAAAGTCAATGTGATCATGATCGGCATGCTACCTCTACATCTACCTTCGGGATTAGTTTTAGACCTAAATAATTGTTATTTGGTGCCGCGTTGAGCATGAACATTATATCTGGATCTTGTTTGATGCGAGACGGTTATTCATTTAAATCAGAGAATAATGGTTGTTGTATTTATATGAGTAATATCTTTTATGGTCACGCACGCTTGAAGAATGGTCTATTTTTATTGAATCTCGATAGTAGTAATACACATATTCATAGTGTTGAAACCAAAAGATGCAGAGTTGATAATGATAATGCAACTTATTTGTGGCACTGCCGTTTAAGTCACATCGGTGTAAAAAGCATGAAGAAACTCCATACTGATGGGCTTCTAGAATCACTTGATTATGAATCACTTGGTACTTGCGAACCGTGCCTCATGGGCAAGATGACCAAAACGCCGTTCTCCGGAACTATGGGCGAGCAACTGATTTGTTGGAAATCATACATACCGATGTTTGTGGTCCAATGAATGTTGAGGCCTTGGCGGGTATCATTATTTTCTCACCTTCACAGATGATTTGAGCAGATATGGGTATATCTACTTAATGAAACACAAATCTGAAACATTTGAAAAGTTCAAAGAGTTTGAGTGAAGTAGAAAATCATCGTAACAAGAAAATAAAGTTTCTACGATCGGATCGTGGAGGAGAATATTTGAGTTCTGAGTTTGGTTTACATTTGAAACAATGTGGAATAGTTTAGCAACTCACGCCACCCGGAACACCACAGAGAAATGGTGTGTCGAGCGTCGTGTCGTACTTTACTTGATATGGTGCGGTCTATGATGTCTCTTATCGATTTACCACTATCGTTTTGGGGATATGCTTTAGAGACGGCCGCATTCACGTTAAATAGGGCACCATATAAATCCGTTGAGACGACACCGTATGAACTGTGGTTTGGCAAGAAACCAAAGTTGTCGTTTCTTAAAGTTTGGGGCTGCGATGCTTATGTGAAGAAACTTCAACCAGATAAGCTCGAACCCAAATCGAAGAAATGTGTCTTCATAGGATACCCAAAGGAGACTGTTGGGTACACTTTCTATCACATATCTGAAGGCAAGGTTTTCGTTGCTAAATTCGGATCCTTTCTAGAGAAGGAGTTTCTCTTGAAAGAAGTGAGTGGGAGGAAAGTAGAACTTGATGAGATAAGCAGATCTGCTCCCTTATTGGAAAGTAGTTCATCACAAGAAACGGTTCCTGTGACAACTACACCAATTAGTGAGGAAACTAATGATGATGATCATGAAGCTTCAGATCAAGTTACTACTGAACTTCGTAGGTCAACCAGAGTGAAATCGCACAGTGGTGCGGTAATCCTATTCGGAAGTCATGTTACTTGACCATGGCGAACCTACAAACTATGAAGAAGCGATGGTGAGCCCAGATTCCGCGAAATGGCTGGAAGCCATGAAATCTGAGATGGGATCCATGTATGAGAACAAAGTATGGACTTTGGTTGACTTGCCCGATGATCGGCAAGCCATTGAGAATAAATGGATCTTTAAGAAGAAGGCGGCGCCGATGGTAATGTAAGCTGTCTACAAAGCTCGACTTGTTGCGAAAGGTTTTCGACAAGTTCAAGGGGTTGACTACGATGAGACTTTCTCACCCGTAGCGATGCTTAAGTCTGTCCGAATCATGTTAGCAATTGCCGCATTTATGATTATGAAATTTGGCAAATGGATGTAAAAACTGCATTCTTGAATGGATTTCTAGAAGAAGAGTTGTATATGATACAACCAGAAGGTTTTGTTGATCCAAAGGGTGCTAACAAAGTGTGCAAGCTCCAGCGATCAATTTATGGTGCAGTGCAAGCCTCTCGGAGTTGGAATAAGCGCTTTGATAGTGTGATCAAAGCATATGGTTTTATCTGAGACTTTTGGAGAAGCCTGTATTTACAAGAAAGTGAGTGGGAGCTCTGTAGCATTTACGATATTATATGTGGACGACATATTATTGATTGGAAATGATATAGAATTTCTGGATAGCATAAAAGGATACTTGAATAAAAGTTTTTCAATGAAAGACCTCGGTGAAGCTGCTTACATATTGGGCATCAAGATCTATAGAGATAGATCAAGGCGCTTAATTGGACTTTCACAAAGCACATACCTTGATAAAGTTTTGAAGAAGTTCAAAATGGATCGTGCAAAGAAAGGTTTTTACTGTATTACAAGGTGTAAGATTGAGTCGGACTCAATGCCCGACCACAGCAGAAGATAGAGAGAAAATGAAAGATGTTCCTATGCTTCAGCCATAGGCTCTATCATGTATGCAATGCTGTGTACCGGACGACGCGTATGCTTAGCTGTAAGCTTGGCAGGAAGGTACCAAAGTAATCCAGAGTGGATCATTGGACAGCGGTCAAGAACATCTGAAATACGAAAAGGACTAAGGATATGTTTCTCGTATATGGAGGTGACAAAGAGCTAGTCGTAAATGGTTACGTCGATGCAAGCTTTGACACTGATCCGGACGATTCTAAATCGCAAACCGGATCGTGTTTTTATTAAGCGGTGGAGCTGTCGGTTGGTGCAGTTCTAAACAAAGCGTCGTGGCGGGATCTACATGTGAAGCGGAGTACATAGCTGCTTGGAAGCAGCAAATGAAGGAGTCTGGATGAAAGAGTTCATTTCGATCTAGGTGTCATACCTAGTGCATCGGGACCGATGAAGATCTTCTGTGACAATCTTGGTGCAATTGCCTTGGCAAAGGAATCCAGATTTCACAAGAGGACCAAGCATATCAAGAGGCGCTTCAATTCCATTGGGACCAAGTCCAAGTGGGAGACATAGAGATTTGCAAAATACATACGGATCTGAATGTTGCAGACCGTTGACTAAGCCTCTTCCACGAGCAAAACATGATCAGCACCAAGACTCCATGGGTGTTAGAATCATTCTTGTGTAATCTAGATTATTGACTCTAGTGCAAGTGGGAGATCAAGGAAATATGCCCTAGAGGCAATAATAAAGTTATTATTTATTTCCTTATACCATGATAAATGTTTATTATTCATGCTAGAATTGTATTAACCGGAAACATAATACATGTGTGAATACATAGACAAGCAGATAGTCACTAGTATGCCTCTACTAGACTAGCTCATTAATCAAAGATGGTTGTGTTTCCTAACCATAGACATGTGTTGTCATTTGATTAATGGGATCACCTCATTAGGAGAATGATGTGATTGACATGACCCATTCCGTTAGCTTAGCACTTGATCGTTTAGTATATTGCTAATGCTTTCTTCATGACCTATACATGTTCTGTAACTATGAGATTATGCAACTCCGTTTACGGAGGAACACTTTGGTACTACCAAGCGTCACAACGAATCGGGTGATTATAAAGGAGTACTACAGGTGTCTCCAAAGGTACTTGTTGGGTTGGCGTATTTGAGATTAGGTTTTGTCACTCCGATTGTCGGAGAGGTATCTCTGGCCATCTCGGTAATACACATCACATAAGCCTTGCAAGCATTACAACTAATGAGTTAGTTGTGAGATGATGTATTACGGAGCGAGTAAAGAGACTTACGGTAACGAGATTGAAATAGGTATTGGATACCGACGATCGAATCTCGGGTAAGTAACATACCGATGACAAAGGAACAACGTATATCGTTATGCGGTTTGACCGATAAAGATCTTTGTAGAATATGTAGGAACCAATATGGGCATCCAGGTTCCGCTATTGGTTATTGACCGAGAATGGTTCTAGGTCATGTCTACATAGTTCTCGAACCCGTAGGGTCCGCACGCTTAACGTTCGATGTGAGTTCATTATGAGTTTATAAGTTTTGATGTACGAAGGTTGTTCGAGTCCGGATGTGATCACGGACATGACGAGGAGTCTCGAAATGGTCGAGACATAAAGATTGATATATTGGAAGCCTATGTTTGGACTTGGAAGGTTCGGATGAAAACAGAAGTTACGGAACACCGGGTTACGGAACCCCGGGGTCTATGGGCCTTAATGGGCCATAAGAGAGAAGAGGAAGGGCGGCCAGGCAGGCGCGCCCCTCCCCTCTAGTCCGAATAGGACAGGAGAGGGGCGCGCCTTCCCTCTTCCCTCCTCCAATCCTAATCCAACTAGGAAAGGGGGAGTCCTACTCCGGTGGGAGTAGGACTCCAGCGCCTTCTTGGGCTGGCCGCACCCCTTGCTCCTTTATATCTGAGGGCGGGGGCACCCGGGACACACAAGTTGATCTACGGATCGTTCCTTAGCCGTGTCGGTGCCCCCTCCACCATATTCCACTTGGTCATATCGTCGCGGAGCTTAGGCGAAGCCTGCGCCGGAGAAGTCATATCGCCATGAGCTTAGGCGAAGCCCTGCGTCGGTGGAGCATCATCATCGTCACCACGCCGTCGTCTTGTGGAACTCATCCCGACACTTTGCTGGATCGGAGTCCGGGATCGTCATCGAGCTGAGCGTGTGCGAACTCGGAGGTGCCGACGTTCGGTGCTTGGATCGGTCGGATCGTGAAGGCGTCGACTACATCAACAGCGTTGTCATAACGCTTCGCTTTCGGTCTCACAGTGCGTGGACGGACACTCTCCCTCTCGTTGCTATGCCATCAACATGGTCTTGCGTATGCGTAGGAATTTTTTGAAATTACTCGTTCCCCAATGAGAGAAGACATTCGACAGTTTCAATAGAATGCATATGATTTGGACAGATAGAGTTTGAGATAGAAAGCATAGAGAGATTAGGGTCCGATCACATTCACTTAGTTCAAAAGATTCAACTAGGAAGACATAGCTATAAGTGAATGTTGCAGAGGACAGAACACTAGTATGTATATATATATATATATATATATATATATATATATATATATATATATATATATATATAAAATATATCGAAAGCAATCAAATCAGCATAGTGAAGAAAATCATGAAGATAAGTTGAACTTTGAAGACAAACCAAATGTGAAGACATAGCTAAAATAACGCCATGAGTGAAACACTTCAAACAGAGAAATTTGGTGGTGGCGTTACCCACCGTATAGGAAGTATTAAACCCAGACACGGCGCACAATTATCGTGGCGCTCCAAAGTCAAATTCCACATTAATGTATTCACACTCAGAATGTAACTCTTCATTGATTGAAGATATACTTTACTTCATGTGTTGCACATCTAAGTCATCAACATGCATAGGTGTTAGGATGTGTGCCTGATCACGGGACATTTGAGGATTCCAAGATATTTAGCTCACACCGTAACTTGCAAAACCTTTTCTCATCCAAGGGCTTTGTGAAGATATCGCCGATTGCTCTTGGTGTTGACGTGAATGATGTCAATATCCTTTTCATGACATGATCTCGAGAAATTGATGACGAATTTCAATGTGCTTTGTCTTGAGTGTTGGACTGGATTGTTGGCAATCTTGATGGCGCTTTCGTTGTCGCAGAAGAGAGGTACTTGTTTCAGATTGATGCCATAGTCCTTGAGAGTTTGCTTCATCTATAGAAGCTGGCGCAGAAGATCCAAAGAGCAGCAATGTATTCAGATTCAGCGGTTGAGAGTGATACAGTTACGCTTCTTTGAAGACCAACAGACAAGAGATCGTGCGAGAAAGTGACATGTGCACGATGTAGACTTGCGATCCACCTTGTCACCAAACATAATCAAGAACCGAGAATCCAACCAGATCAAATTTCGAGCCCTTTGGATACCATAACCCGAGTGTTGGGGTGTGAGCCAAATATCGAAGAATTCGCTTCACAGCTAAGTGATGCGATTCCTTTGGTGCCGCTTGGAATCGAGCACACATGCAAACACTAAGCATAATATCTGGCCTAGATGCACATAGGTAAAGTAAGGAACCAATCATGGAGCGGTATACCTTTTGGTCAAATTCTTTAACATTGTCGTCGGGACCCAGATGGTGTTTGGCTGGCATTGGCGTCGTGTAACCTTTGCAATCTTGCATTCCAAACTTCTTCAGACAATCTTTGAGGTATTTTTCTTGATATATGGATATGCCATTCCTTTGCTGACGAATTTTAAGACCAAGGAAGAACTTCAGCTCACCCATCATGGACATCTGATATTGCTCTTGCATCATGTATCCAAACTCATCACTATACTTCTGGTTGGTGCAGCCGAAGATGATGTCATCCACATATATTTGGCACACAAACAGTTCACCATCATATGTCTTCGTGAAGAGTGTGGGATCGAGGGATCTAGGTTTGAAGCTTTTGCTCTTCAGGAAGTCTTTGATCGTATCATACCAAGCGCGAGGAGCTTGTTTGAGGCCATACAGTGCTTTGTTTAGCTTGTACACCATATCAGGATGTTTTGGATCTTCAAAGCCAGGTGGTTGAGCGACGTATACTTCTTCTTCAATTTTGCCGTTGAGAAATGCACTCTTCACATCCATTTGATATAGCAAGATGTTGTGGTGGTTAGCGTAGGCTAGCAGTATGCGAATAGCTTCAAGCCTAGCCACAGGAGCAAATGTTTCATCGAAGTCAATTCCTTCAACTTGAGTATATCCTTGAGCCACAAGTCGTGCTTTGTTTCTGACGACTTGACCATGCTCATCTTGCTTGTTTTGATATATCCATTTTGTGCCAATAATGTTATGCTTGCGAGGGTCAAGACGCTTGACAAGTTCCCAAACATTGTTCAGCTTGAACTGTTGAAGTTCTTCTTGCATAGCCTATATCCATTCAGGTCCATAAAGGCTTCAGCTACTTTCTTGGGTTCTGATATTGACACAAACGAAAAGTGCCCACAGGAATTTGCTAACTGTGTTGCTCTTGAGCGAGTGCATTAATGCTATCAATTATCTTCTCAATTTGTACTTCATTTGCAACTCGAGGATGAATCGGACGAAGACCTTGCTCTTCTTGATCATTGTCATCATTGGGAGGATTGTCTTGATCGAGCATTGTCTTCGTTTGGTTAGGTGTAGAAATGATAAGTTCCTCTTGAGTTGTGCTTGAAGGCATGATTTCACCAGTTCCCATCAGCTTGATAGATTATTTGGGCGGAGCTTCGTCTAGTGTACTTGGCAGGAGCTCTCTTTGGGAACCATTGGTTTCATCAAATCGCACATCCACAGTTTGACGATTTTGTAGAGATAGAGATTGAAGACTCTGAAGAGTGCGAGTCCTTTCAGAATCGAGCATGAAGCCTTCGTGAGCTTTAGGTGCAAATTTTGACTTGTGATGGGGATCCTTGATCCAGCACAGCTCCAAATACTCAAGTAGCGGCATTTTGCTTCTTGCGAAGAAGGAGCTCATAGGATGTTTTGTTCGAAGCTTATGGATGTAAACACGGTTGATGGCGTGACATCTTTGTATCAATAGCTTCGGGCCGAACTTTCTTGGTGTCTTGTACTCGTCGAGCATTGTTCGAGCCATCTCAATGAGGGTTCTGTTCTTGCGCTCTCGATGCCATTTCTTTGAGGTGTGTATGGAGCAGAAAACTCATGAGTGATTCCCATTGTATCCAGATAAAGATCAAGTCCGGTGTTCTTGAACTCAGTGCCGTTGTCACTTCTGATATGCTTGATCTTGACGCCATAATTGTTCATGGCTCGATTTGCGAAGTGTCTGAAGACATCTTGCACTTCAGTCTTGTAGAGAATTATGTGCACCCATGTATATCTTGAGTAGTCATCAACAATGACGAAGCCATAGAGACAAGCAGTTGTTGTGAGGGTAGAGTAGTGAGTAGGGCCAAATAAGTCCATGTGTAACAGCTCGAAGGGTTGAGATGTCGTCATGATTGTCTTCGAGGGGTGCTTTGCCCTAGTCATCTTTCCAGCTTCGCAAGCACCACACAAATGATCCTTCTTGAACTTGACACCTTCGATGCCTATGACATGCTTCTTCTTGGCGAGTGTGTGTAAGTTCCTCATGCCAGCATGCCCCAGCCTCCGATGCCAGAGCCAGCATTCTGAAGCTTTTGCAAGAAGACATACGGCAAGCTGTGGACCTGCTGAGAAATCTACCATGTATAGATCATCTTTCCGATACCCTTCAAAGACTAGAGACTTGTCAGATTCCATTAGTACAAGGCAATGATATTTTCCGAATAGCACAATCATGTTCAAGTCACAAAGCATCGAGACAGACATTAAGTTGAAACCAAGGGATTCAACAAGCATTACTTTATCCATGTGTTGATCCTTTGAGATTGCAACTCTACCTAGACCCAATACCTTGCTTTTACCAAAGGTCAACCAAATGTGATGCGACTCTTGTCCGATGGACGTAAGGTTGAGTCCATGAGAAGACTTGATCACCAATCATATGATTAGTGCATCCATCGTCCATAATCCATTCGAAGCATGAGGTGTCATACCCTCTGATGCAGTTAGGGGATAGGCTTCACCAAGAGTATTGTGAAGCATAAACATTTGATGGGCAAGAGGATTATTGAAGTTCAGATCAAGATTAGGACTGATAGGATGAATGGCAAACAATTCAGGAACAAAATACATAGTGAGACCATTTGGGCATTTGATCTTGCGCCCTACAAGATGCTTTAGGTCCCCAAACAATAGCATCGGCGCCTTTGAATTTCGGTGGAGACCCTTTCTGCAAAAGAAAGTTAATTCTTCTTAACCACCCACATCTTGAGGGTGGCTTAGAAGCAATGAGTCTAAGTGCAGCATCGAGAACTTGACTTTGGAGCCCTAGCAAATAGCCTTGCAGGAGATGAATGATACTCATATGAATAAGCGAAAAGTTCTTAGATCTATGAACATAGCGGTTTGAAGACACACGCTCATATTCATAAGTTTGAGTACGGTTTCCTGCAAAACATTGGCGTTAGGGTGACTCGGTGAGTCCTCATGCATTTGAAGCCTTTGGACCATATGGCGCCTTAGGTGCAGGGTTTGTCTTCATCCCGGTGGTGTCATGATCACATTCATTGGAAGATTCTCAAGACAACTTTTGGGAACCCAGATCTTCTTCATAGGTGGTCCATTCCTGCAGATTAGTACCAATATACCGGCAAACACTTCACCATTCTGATTTTTGAACAGCTTATAGTTTGCATCAAGGATTCATCAATGATAATAGGATTAGCACAGGTAAAACCAGATAAGGTGGATGGATCCTTTGAAGGTCCCTTGGCAGCAACCCATGTGGTTTTGGGATACCGCTCGGGCTTCCAAAGAGGAACCATCAACATTCATTTTCCTCTCGAACCCAACACCCTCTTTCCTAGGGTTTCGGTTCGAATATGCTTTTGAGGACATCATAAAGTGTCGATGTCCTTTCGACTTTATACATCCTGTTTCAAGCAATGTCTTCAACCTAGCATTTTCATCAGCAATAGTAGTGGTATCCTCCATGAGAGGGTTAGTTACCACATCAGTAGTTGAAGACAATGCAACGATAGCAGCGATGGAACATTCAGCAACAGAGGTAGCGTTATCACGCTCAAGGCATTTTAGACATGGTGGTTCAAATCCATCTGGCGGGACTGATCATTGGCCGAAGTGACTCATTCTCTTTTGAAGATCTTCATGAGCCGCTCTCAATTTCTCAAGCTCTTGCTTCCTTTGAAGATAATCATAGGAGAGCTTTTCATGAGTGGTTGAGGCGTTTCATGACGACTTTCAAGTTCTTGGTACTTAGCATGAAGATTTTTATGTCTTCAACTAAGGATTGTGAACGTGTCATTTCCGCGTCCAACAGGTCATCACTTTTGTCTAACAGTTTTTGAGTATGTTCCATAGCTTTTTGTTGTTCAGTTGCAATTTTAGCAAGTGTTTTGTAGCTGGGCTTGGATTCACAATCAGAGTCATCTTCACTTGATGTTTGAAAGTAAGCATCACGTGATTTTACCTTGGCACCACGTGCCATGAAGCAGTAGGTGGGAGCAGGGTCGTCCATGACATCAGCTTCAGCGTTGGTGTGGAAGTCATTGTCTTCAGTGTTGAAGATGGACTTGGCAACATAGGCTGTGGCTAGAGCCAGACTTGCAACGCCAGGGTCGGACTCTTCTTTAGACTCCACCTCCGCCTCCTCAGAAGCAGACTCCTCCTCTGAATCCATTTCCTTGCCAACAAAAGCACGAGCCTTGCCAGATGAGCTCTTCTTATGAGATGAAGACTTTGATGAGGACTTGGAAGAAGACTTTGAAGATTTCTTCTTCTTCTTGTCATCAGAATCATATTCCTTGCTCTTCTTCTTCTTCTTCTCATTGTCCCACTGTGGACACTCAGATATATAGTGCCCAGGTTTCTTGCACTAGTGACATGTTCTCTTCTTGTGGTCATGAGTGGAAGCTTCATCATTTCTTGAGCTAGATCATGAAGACTTTCTGAAGCCCTTCTTCTTAGTGAACTTCTGGAACTTCTTCACAAGCAAAGCAAGTTCCTTTCCAATGTCTTCAGGATCATCAGAACTGCAGTCAGACACTTCTTCAGATGAGGAAACAACTTTTGCCTTCAAAGCGCGAGTTCGGCCGTAGTTGGGACCATAGATATCTCTTTTCTCAGAAAGTTGGAACTCATGTGTGTTGAGCCTCTCAAGTATATCAGACGGATCGAGTGTCTTGAAGTCAGGGCATTCTTGTACCATGAGGGCAAGGGTGTCAAAGGAGCTGTCAAGTGATCTCAGTAGTGTCTTGACGATTTCATGCTTGGTAATCTCAGTGGCGCCGAGAGCACGAAGCTCATTTGTGATGTCGGTGAGGCGATCAAACATGAGCTGGACATTTTCATTGTCGTTTCTCTTGAAGCGGTTAAAGAGGTTGCGAAGAACACTGATTCTTTGATCCCTCTGGGTTGAGACGCCTTCATTGACCTTGGATAGCCAGTCCCAGACTAGCTTCGACGTTTCCAGAGCACTCACACGGCCATACTATCCTTTGGTCAGATGACCACAGATAATGTTCTTGGCAGTCGAGTCCAGTTGAATGAACTTCTTGACATCAGCAGGGGTGACACCTTCACCAGTTTTAGGAACGCCGTTCTTAACGACATACTAGAGGTCGACATCAATGGCTTCAAGATGCATGCGCATCTTATTCTTCCAGTAGGGATATTCAGTTCCATCGAACACGGGGCAAGCAGCGGAGACTTTGATTATCCCTGCAGTCGACATAGCTAAAACTCCAGGTGGTTAAACCGAATCACACAGAACAAGGGAGTATCTTGCTCTGATACCAATTGAAAGTGCTAGTTATCGACTAGAGGGGGGGTGAATAGGCGATTTTTAGGAAAGTCTTCAAAACATGGAAGTTTCGAAGACAAACAATAGAAATGACCTAATTGATATGCAGCGGAAGATAAACTACAACAAGCAAACCATAGTCAAGTATGCTGTAATGTGAAAGTACAAGGACTAATGGCAGCTTAGTAGTAAGGATCAGGATGGAAGATAGTATGAAGCCAACCAACGATAGTAGTCAAGCAATGAAGTCAAACAGGTACGACAAATAGGCGATGACTTCACGAAGACAAACTCTAAGTAAGGGAAGGGAGAGGATAGAACCAGTCACTTGTTGAAGACACATGATTTGTTGGACCAGTTCGATTCTTTGTGACAACTGCGACGCAGTTAGGGAGGCTGAGATTCAACTCGAAGACCGCGTCTTCACCTTATTCCCCTTGAGCTAAGGACACACAGTCCTCGCCCAATCACTCTGGTAAGTCTTCAAGGTAGACTTCCAAACCTTCACAGACTTTGTTCACTAGCGATCCACAATGACTCTTGGATGCTCAGAACGCGACGCATCACAGTCCTCAAGTGTAATAAGTCTTGAGTCACATGAGAAAAAGACTTGATGATGCCTAACACTCTTTGGCTCGGGTGTTTGGGCTTTGTCCTCGCAAGGATTTCTCTCTCAAAGGCTTGAGGTGGGTTGCTCTCAAGCGACAAAAGCCGTGCACTAACTTTGAGCAGCCACCAATTTATGGTGTAGGGGGTGGGCTATGTATAGCCACTAGGCAACCCGACCTGATATGTCCGAAATGACCCTGGGTCACTAAGGAACTGACACGTGTTCCAACGGTCAGATTTCAAACACACACGGCAACTTTCCTTGGGCTACAAGCAAAGCTGACTCATCCAGCTCTGGATAAGATTTGCTCTTATTGTCTTTGCTCGAAGACATAGGATTTGGGTTGAGCATCACTTCAGTCATTCTGACTTTGTTCACTTGGACCCCACTTAACAGTACGGTGGTTCCTATGACTCAACAAAGAAGAAAAAGGAAACAACGAAACGACATAGTCTTCTCGCTCCATAGTCTTCACTCAATGTCTTCTCATGTCATAGTCTTCAATATGAATATCTTCATATACCACCATTGTCGTCAATGTCTTCATACATTTTTAGGGGTCATCTCAGGTAGGTAAACCGAATCAATGAGGGACACTACTTGTGTTATCCTGCAATTCTCACAAACACATTAGTCTCTCAACCAAATTTGTCGTCAATACTCCAAAAACAACTAGGGGTAAGCACTAGATGCACTTACACTAACCCTCCTCCCAAATCCATGGCGTCCCAAATCTCCATGATCGGCGGTGAGTACAACGTTAGAACCATCACCGGTGATGAGTTCGACATTATCTACACCCGTGGATCCGCGACGGTGAAAGCATGCCTTGCTTGCTTCCTACACATGTTCAACAGTTTCAACATCTCCAAGTTGTTCACCTGTGGTCCTTCCGATTTTCATTACTGAAAACCAACATCTAAATCTAAACCATAGTATTTGCCCTAGAACTACCAGGTTCAATATCTCGCAACATAAACCCATGCAACCATACGCCAAGGAGGTACGTAGTACTATGAATTCCATTGTCGCTCCAAACCAATCGTTCTAAAAACTACTTAGTACTTATAATGCGCCATTGAAAATTGGAACTCTCAACCCCACTAAAAAATTATACTATTTTAAACGTGGCTACTCGATCAGTGGCAACTGGCGAGCCACCGCCTCCAAGTCGTTCACCTGTGGTTCCAACCATCAACTCCTACGGATCAAATTATCACACAAGATGACTATTCCTAAAAAGGTGCGCTCCACCACGTACCCGGTACCCGCGAATGCAGCAATCGTGCACCTAGGGTTTTAGGGTTTATTTGTTAACGTTGCCTTTACGTAGCACTCGTGTGTGCGAGACAGCGAGAGACCGACTGCGTGCGTGCGCCTCTTCTCTTCGTATATGTACTCCACCATTTTTCTTGTGTCCAAAACATTATAATAACTACTAGCAATGTGCCAATGTGTTGCCACATGATCTGAGTAGATTAATACATATTCACCGATTTGATAGAAAAAAAGTCTAGTTTTGAAATACGTATATCACTAAAAAATTGTTATGTTTCACTCAAAATATATTCCTTTGGCGGTTTTGATGAGATAAGGGAGGAATGTTGTTGGTTTCAAGATTCGAGAAGTGGTATATGTCTAATTTCTACTCTTACTAGCAAGATGCCCGTGCGTTGCACGGAACATCAAGATCTTGTGGGAGAAAAGGATGAACGAGGGAAGGCCTTATCTGCAAATGTGGAGAGGAGTGTGGGTTAATTGCCATAGTTTTGTTCCTATTCGTCAGATATAAATCGGACAACCTATATTACAGGATGGCAGGCCCACCATCATCACCAACTATGGTTTTTATCCCTACTAGCAAGATGCCCGTGCATTGCACGGAACACCAAGATGCATTTTTTTACAAAATATATGTTGTGATTGATCCATGCAGGAGTAATCCCATATGTAAAAACTAACAATATCTCGAGAAAGAGGAGAAATGAGGTGAGTAGGAGTTGGGCGTGGTGGCGATTGGTGGTCGGACTGAGCGTAGGCATGGGGATGGACGATGCCAGATTGTTCGAGTGGCTTCTTTTTTAATTGCTCAACAATGAGGTTGTGAGAGATAAGGATGAACGAGGGAAGACCTTATCTGCAAATATGGAGAGTGGTGGGTATCTTTGTGCAAAATTGTCATACTTTGCTATCTATCCGTCAGATATAGATCAAACGGTCTATATTGCAGGATGGCAGGCACACCATCATCACCAACTCTGGTTTTTATAAGAGTAGAGAACTCTTATAAGAGTAGAGAACTCTTATAAGAGTAGAGAAATCTTATAAAAAGCATAGTCGGTGATGATCGTGTGCTTGCCGTCCTGCAATATAGGCCGTCCGATCTATATCTGACGGATAGGAAGGAAACTATGGCAATTTTGCATAAAGATACCCACACCCTCTCCACACTTGCAAATAAGGCCTTCCTTGTTCATCCTTTTCTCGCACAAGATAAACTACTCATACAAATGCATCTTCATGTTCCGTGCAACGCATGGGCATCTTGCTAGTTGTTGCAAAAAGCCCATGTGTGTGAGAGAGAGAGGGAGAGAGGAGGAGGACGGAGTGCATGTGTGACAAAGACACAAAGAGTGTGTGTGCGAGAGGTATCAGCTTAAAATGAGGCGATAGTGTGTGTGCACGATCGAGAGGGTGTGTCTCAAGAAGGGAAGAAAAATCTACATAGATACAAGGAGCGGGAGAGAGACATGTATGCGATAGTGGAAGTACAAGTGTGCGGGTGTATAAACCTATCTAGAGGCTAGTCGATAAATGTATGTGAGAGAAATACGAGTCGGGGGTGCGAAAGCGAGAGTTTTGTGTGTGTGAGAGAGAGACGGCAGTCGGGAAGGGGAGTGGAAGCAGGAGTTGTGTGTGTGTGTGAGAGAGAGAGGGGGGGAGTTTGTCTGATCGGTAAACAAATGAATAATGTCAGTCTGGGATGGAGACGAAAAGGGGACAACAAATGTTGTGTCTACAGGAGAGAGAGAGAGTAATTTTAGTGGTATGATTCATATCTAGAGACATATAGGGTGTGTGAGAGAATCTCATAGAGAGAAACACAAAGTGAAAGACGAGTGGAGACTGTGTGTGTGGCGGTGAAAAAGAAAGCTTAGGTACCTAGTGATACGAGAGAACGGTAGAGACGTGAGAGATAATGAAAACCATGTAATGTATAATGATAGGGAGAGTGTGACACTTCTCAAGGGAGACGTCGAGAGACCATGTTTGCGAGGATAGGAGAAACATGAAGTGAATGTGCGAGTGAGCTGGAGAAAAGAGAGTGATAGCTACATGAAGGAGCATGCATGCAAGAGAGACGGGCGTGAACGGAGTGAACATAAAAGGGATTCAAATATTTTAATTCGAGATGATGATACATGTAATCCATACTCGAACCAAAATTGATCTATCAAACATACATACTCATATGAATTCATGCGCATCTATGTTATTTAATATGTAGATATTACTGATCCATACATTTTAGTAGAACATAATTTGGTTTAATTTTTGAATTCAACCTTATGATTTTGAGATCATTGTATTTGTAAAGCATATTATACATATAAAGGAGCAGAATTCTTTGTTGTGCTTTTGAAAGTATATGTAAAAAATGATGTATATAGAAATTCGTTCCAATCGAAAATGGATCCCACCCGAAAAAAATAGAATACAAACGAGATTGAATTGAGTTGGCACGTGGCGTGCACTCTGCAAAATTTGAGCGAAGCAGGAAAGTCGCGATATCACTTGAAACCAAAATCTGCGAGATGGAAATTACTCGCCTATCCTGCCACACAAAGCCTATCTGCTCGATTTCTATAGGTTTCGATAGGGGTAGGTTTGTAATTTCACTCGAACGTGACATAATCGCCTCTCACCCGGATTCATACACGGTGGGCGCCAAAACACAGTGTGTCCTCAGCCGAAATCGACTCCCTCCCCGATTCATACACGGTGGGCGCTAAAAACAAACTCTCATCGGCAAATATTCGGTGTATGCTTGATTACCGTCCTATCCCCAACCGACTAATATTGCTGTGATGTAGGAAATTTGAAACGGGGGCTAAGTTTGTAAATTTCCTCGCATTTGAGACAAGCGTGCCCTGAAGACATGGTTCCCCCTTCCTTTCCACCTCCATTTCCCGATTCATACTCCGTGGGCGCCAAAACACCCTGTCCACCCCAGCCTCCTCCATCCGCCACCCCATCCACCGCCGTCCTCCTCCACCATGCCGGAGTTGATACCCCGACGCCACCGTCCATTACAAGAGATCGACCTCTCTCATCCAGGGCTTCAGACCGGGATCCTTGCATCCCGTCCTCTCGCTTCATCCCCGCCTTCGTCCACCTTGCCAACACCGCTCCTACGACCGTCTCGTCCACCACGCCCTGCCGCCACTGTCTATCCTCCTAGATCTGCTTCCACGCTGCCGACAGCCATCACTACCGCAGCACCGTCAAATTCTCAGCAGATGCATACACGGCGCCACACCAGAGGCGGTACTCTTTCGTATCTGCTCAACTTATTTATCGCAGCAAGAAAATAGATCGCCACTGCTTTACTCTGATTTCTTGTCCATCACTTACTTGCTAGTTGAGAGCAAACATTGGTTGCGAAGTTGCCTTTGTCCGGTTTGCACCTTCAGATCCGCCATGGCATGCTCAACACTATACTCCCAATGCTTATGGTTTTCCCCTTTTATATTCCACACTAGTTAAATCACAGTAGACTAAATTTCAAAATTGGGTTGGTCGATTTTTCAGAGGTCGTCGGAGTTCGCCGGTGCGAACGAAGGGGCTCAGTGGGGACTTTGGTTGTTAGGCGGGCGGTGGTGGGGCCTCGCTGAGCGAAGAAAACTTGACGCGGAGGGGCGGGGTGGGGGTGGGGTGGCGTGGGAACACAGCGATGGGGCCGATGGTCCGTCCGGCGGCCCGTGTGGTGTTCTGTATGGGAAGAATCAGAGACAAGGAAGAAGAAGGGTTAGGAGACGTAGGATCTTCATCCAACCGCCTGAAATGGTCGACTGACCCAAATGCAGACATGCCTTTATATTCAGTACCATCATCGTACTGCTTAGCAATCGCTCTGAATCCATCAAGCTAAATAACGTGCCACTCATAATTCCAAACTTGTTGCTCAAGTACGAATCTGATATGATGCTGATATTACTAAAACAGATAACATTTAATTGGTCAGCTAATGTTCCTAATTTACTTTTGAAAAAGCATGTTTTATGTTGTTTTTACAAAACCTCATGACAAAAATACCTCTAAAGAAATTAAGGAGAAAGATTACAAAACTTAGATCCCTGCTTTATGCCTAGCTAGGGGCGTGAAACAATAGCGCTTGTTGGGAGGCAACCCAATGAATAAAATTTATTTTTGTTTTTTGCTTTCTGTTCTTGAGTGTTTGCACAATTAAGCTACTGTTATGATTGTGTTTTTTGTGTTTTAATTTGTGTTTGTGCCAAGCAAAGCCTTTAGGATCTTCTTGGGTGATAGTTGATTTGATCTTGTTGAAAAACTGAAACTTTTGCCCTCGGAAAAATATTTTTTGAGAATCATAGAAACGTGCTTTTGCTCTGATATTTTTACACAAGATTAATGTACAAATTTCTCAGGTTTTCCTAATTTTTCATAATTTTTGGAGTTACAGAAGTATTCGAAGTTTTCAGATTGCTACAGACTATTCTGTTTTTGATAGATTCTGTTTTCTTTGCGTTGTGTGCTTGTTTTGATGATTCTATGGTTTTCTTTGATGAGTTTTTGACATAGAAAAGTTGGAATACAGTAGATATAATGCAAGAATAAAATATGAACTGGTTTGCAACAGTACTTATAGTAGTGATTTGCTTTCTTATACTAACGGATCTCACGAAGGTTTTGTTGAGTTTTGTGTGATTGAAGTTTTCAAGTTTTGGGTGATGTTACGATGAATGAAGGAAAAAGGAGTAAGAAGAGCCTAAGCTTGGGGATTCCCATGGCATCCCAAGCTATTATCCAAAGAAAAGCAAGCAACTAAGTTTGGGGATGCCCCGAGTGGCATCCCCTCTTTCTTCTAATGACCATCGGTATTTTACTCGAAGCTATATTTTTATTCGTCACATACTATGAGTTTTTCTTGGAGCGTCATGTATGATTTGAGTCTTTGCTTGTTTTTCTTTGTGATATAAGTCATGAATCCTTGCTGGACACACCTATTTGAGAGAGCCAAAATTATGCCATGACTTGTTAGAATTGCTCTCTATGCTTCACTTAAATTTTTATGAGCTATGGAATTGCTCTAGTGCTTCACTTACATCTTTTTGAACATGGTGTGCTTTAGTATTTTTGAAGAAATGCTCTCTTGCTTCACTAAGATTTTATTTGAGAGTTAGTAAATTTTCGAAGAAATTCTCTCTTGCTTCACTTAAATTAATTTGGGAGAAAGAAATATTATGCTCATGATCTCCACTTATATTTGTTTGAGCTTATCAAAAGCAACACATGAAAATTAGTTCCAAAGTGATAGATATCCAAGAAGGATATAATAAAAAAATTCATGAAGATCATTGGACAAAATAAACTTGATTCCTTGTAATAGTTTTGAGATATGATGATGTGATATGTGAGTCATGTTGATGAGTAATTGTGCTTTAGTAAGAATATTGGTGTTAACGTTTGTGATTCCCTATGCAAGCACGAAAGTCAATAGTCATGCAATGAAATTACATCCTACTTGTGGTGCATTACTCGGTGTCAATTATGCTTAATGCTCACTTCTGAGATTATTCATTTCCTGGTTGGTCGCTTCTCAATGTTTTGCTAGCCTTCATTTTGTACTAAGTATGATCACTACTTGTGCATCCAAAATCCTTTAAACCAGTTTTGCCACATGAGTCCACTATATGTACCTATATGCGGTATTCTTTTGCCGTTCTAAGCAAATTTTTATGTGCCATCTCTAATTTTCAAAATAAATTTCTCTTTTGTATGCTCGTACCGCTCGCGAGGCGGTGAGGGGTGGCCGATATTTTCCATGCTAGATGTGGTATTCTCACGATGAGTGTTTATTCACTTGTCACTGCACAAGAGTAAGGAAAAAGTATTAGGGATGCCCAGTTCCGAAATGAAAAATGAATTTACTTTATGTTGTCAAATAATAAATTCTTTGGGAAGTGTTGGTATGGAGGGAACACGTGGATACGGTTAGCCATGGAAAGTGAAAGTATGATGGAAAAAGGAACAAACTTTATTTTCTGTTTGGGAACCGCCTATGATATATCTAGCATGGGAAGTGTGGGGAACTCTAAGTCGTTTTCGTTGGTGGAAAAAGTATGCCTCCTAAAATGTTTTTATCTCTAAGTTTTTCGCATTGAGCTCTGGCACCTCTACAAATCCCTACTTCCCTCCGCGAAGGGCCTTTCTTTTACTTTATGCAATTTTTATTTTTAATTTGAGTCTCCATCTTCTCTTATAAAGCACCAACTAGGAGGCACTATGATCGTACTTGAGCATTGGGTGTAGCTAATATACGAGTGTGTCTCATGAATGGATCAATGATTAAGCATGATGGGCTAGGGATAACTTATTTTAGTGTTGATATTTTGAAAGACATGGTTGCTTGTTAATATGCTTGAGTATTTAAGTCTCATGTCAAAACTAGACTATTGCTTTGAACCATATAAAAAGTCCAAATGTCCATGCTACAAAGAAAAGAATATGAGATGACATGTTAGGCAGCATTCCACATCAAAAATTATGTTTTTATCATTTACCTACTCGAGGACGAGCATGAATTAAGCTTGGGGATGTTGATACGTCTCCAACGTATCTATAATTTTTTATTGCTCCAAGCTGTTATATTATCATTCTTGGATGTTTTACAATCATTTTATAGTCATTTTATATCATTTTTTGGTACTGACCTATTGACATAGTGCCAAGAGCGAGTTGCTATGTTTTGCATGTTTTTTACATCGCAGGAAATCAATACCAAACGGAGTCCGAATGCAGTGAAACTTTTTGTGGATTTTTTTGGACCAGAAGACATCCAGTGGGACGGAGAAGCACCTGGGGGGTGCTCCGAGGGGAGCACAACCCACCAGGGCGAGCCTGGAGGCCCCTCGAAGCACCCCCAGGTGCTTCTCCGGCCCACTAGATGTCTTCTGGTCCAAAATGGTGCGCCCAGGTGGGTTGTGCCCACCTCGGGTGCTCCCTGAACCGCCTCTTTGCTCTATAAATACCAAAATATTCCAGAAACCCTAGGGGAGTCGACGAAAATCAATTCCAGCCGCCGCAAGTTCCAGAAACAACAGATCCAATCTAGACACCATCACGGAGGGGTTCATCATGCCCATTGGTGCCTCTCCGATGATGCGTGAGTAGTTCTTTGTAGACCTACATGTCCGTAGTTAGTAGCTAGACGACTTCCTCTCTCTCGTTTGATTCTCAATACAATGGTCTCTTGGAGATCCATATGATGTAACTCTTTTCGCGGTGTGTTTGTTGGGATCCGATGAACTTCGAGTTTATGATCAGATCTATCTTTTTATCCATGAAAGTTATTTGAGTCTTCTTTGATCTCTTATATCCATGATTACTTATAGCCTCGTATTTCTTCTCCGATATTTCGGTTTTGTTTGGCCAACTTGATCTATTTATCTTCCAATGGGAAGAGGTGCTTTGTAATGGGTTCGATCTTACAGTGCTTGATCCCAGTGGCAGAAAGGGAACCGACATGTATGTATCGTTGCTATTAAGGATAACAAGATGGGGTCTATTTCTACATAAATAGATCTTGTCTACATCATGTCATCGTTCTTATTGCATTACTCCGTTTTTCCACGAACTTAATACACTAGATGCATGCTGGATAGCGGTCGATGTGTGGAGTAATAGTAGTAGATGCATGCAGGAGTTGGTCTACTAATCGTGGATGTGATGCCTATATAATGATCATTGCCTGGATATCATCATGATTATTTGAAGTTCTATCAATTACCCAATAGTAATTTGTTCACCCACTATTTGCTATTTTTCTCGAGAGAAGCCACTGGTGAAACCTACAGCCCCCGGGTCTGTTATTTATTATATTTGCCTTTGCGATCTATTTTCCTTTGCTTTTATTTTCATATCTATTAAACCAAAAATACAAAAATACCTTGCTGCACTTTATTTTATTTGGCGTTCGATCTATCAATATTTGCAACTCTCTCACGTCCGTTTGCCAATTTTTGGCGCCATTGCCCGGAAGGGATTGACAACCCCTTTAACACGTCAGGTTGCGAGTATTTGTTATTTGTGTGCAGGTGCTGTTTACGTAGTGTTGCATGGTTCTCCTACTGGTTCGATAACCTTGGTCTCATCACTGAGGGAAACTAGCAGGACGCCCGTGCGTTGCTACGGGCTGCAATGCATATAAATAAATAAAAATGATTAAGGACGTTTGTAAGTTGAAGCTCATTTTTCCTCATACGCCCGGGCATGTACGGGCACCTAGTGGGCTCCCCGAAATTCAACCATTTGGACAGTCCGGACTCCATCGTACAGACCATATGTGTGCAAGAAAAATGGTTGTTTGGACTACCCGCCATGTTATCTCCAACACATGGGCCCAAACACCTAAAACCAACCCTAAGACGACCCTTCCCTGTTCCTACCGGACCCTTCCCTTCCCACTCAGTTTACCAGAGTACCAGGACATTTCTCAAGTCCTTCTCACCTTCGCCATCGCAACCTCTCTCCTTCAAACCGTACTTCCCCACAAACCGCCAAGGAGTCCCCAGCAACCACCCGCTCTCCTTCTAACCCCTCCCCCGTGTCCGTGCCGATTCGACACCACCAACAAGGGGTGGGGTGGAGAAAGCGTGAGCGGTTCTACAACCACAAGTCAGAGCCTCATGCAATGTAAGATTCGGGCCCAAACAATTTCGACACCTTCTCGCTTCTCTCTTGCAGCCACCACATCCCTTCATTTTTTTCTCCCCATTCCAAGTGCCTCCTGAAATGCACAACCTTGCAAGGCATTGTATTTGTCCTCCCAAATTCTCAGTCTTCTTACATATCAAATTGTCTCGGGCTCCAAGTAAATGTGCATCCTCAGATGCGCAACCCTGAACAAAACAAGGCATTGTATTTGTCCTCCCATGTTCTCATTCTTCATACCTCTCAAATTATCTCCACTACACACAATGTGTTGCCTCTTCTTAACGTCCACTAAATCTCCATCATGATTCCTTTTCCTGCCTTTATCACCATCAAAAACAAGAATTCCCATGCATAGAAAAGATATTCTAATAACACTAAAAATATTAAAAATTAACCAAACTTTAATAAATGAATCATTGTATGAATAGAGAACTCACGCCTATTATCTAAGTATTTTTTAATACGCTAATCAATTGTGGATGGACAAAAAATGACTTCCCTTAGCTTGCAACCATTCATCCGCTTTGAACTGAGCTACAGAGCAAAAATCTCGAGTGCAAACCTATTTACTTCCTCCTGGGTGCTCATATTATCAATCTACCGAAGCACAACATTTGAAGTCAGTCCAAGGATATTAGTTGGATTTGTCCAAAAACTTTAAAGTATTGTTTTTTTGTGAAAATGATTAAGGACAAATATTAAGTAACACAGGTCCTTACCCATACAAAGAAAATTACATTTTTATTTGAGTTGTAAAAAGAGGAATCCTTGTAACCAAGAAGAAGAAACAATCGTGAGAATGTTGATGTCACTGAATTTGCATTGCCTTTGCCTAGTACCCAACACGGCTTCCAGATTGGCTTTTCCTTATTTTGGCGAAGGAAAACATGCTCACTTTTTCCAATGCAGTTAAAATGTTGAACTGTGTAAGCCCATGACCAATGTCAAAAGCTCTCAATAAAAAGGAACATTAGTTCAACAACCTGCAACTTAGATACACTCAAATTATGATCTTTCGGTTCGAAGTTAGCATTAAGTTTGAATAATGCTAAAATATGAAAGATAATGAAGCGCAACACATTCTTTGGACACCAAAATTTCTGTATTTTTAGACAATAGTATTGAACAAGCACAAAGTTGCATATGTACTGCATAAAAACGAATAAACGAACCATGAGGAAGCAAGCACCCACTGCTGGCCTGAGTCACACAGACGCACCTCCTCCACCCTTGGACGGCTTCCAGCGTCACCGGAGGGACAATGTCCACATCGTTGACATCCTTCTCCACCACCTTACATGCAACTTTTCCCACACTTCGGTGTGGCCAACACAGACCAGATCCTCTCCGGCCTTTCACCTAAAGCCTGTTGGTGCATACCTTATATGCCTGAGTACTTGTCCGACTTATTTCAAGAATGCAATTTATTTGTCGGTGGCGCATTTGGCTGAGCGAAACCAGCACGCATACAAGCTAGCCAAGCTAAGCTAATCATTCTCCCAATCATCTTCACAATTTTGCTTCATTCATAGTGGTAACATCAATGCTTTGGCATATGCTAATGAGGTGATTGAAGAATCCTGCAATTCTGATAGAATATTTTTCCTGTCAGAGCTAATTATGCGCCAAAACATATTGTCAGCACTTTTCTTGAACCAAGATCTGTGATCCTTGGTAATTTTTCCTCCTTTTCTTGCATATTCAGAACCCAACATGCCTAAGTGCAACATTGACCTTCAGTACACCCTATAGTATTTAGTATAGAACTTCAATACAATATCTAAGAAGAAATGTCAGTTTTTCTCTCTATCTTTAGTGCAATCACTCACGTGACTGTTCCTCGACAAAAATCATTAGGTTTTAGATCCCGCAAGTACAATCTTCTCCTTCAAAAATAGAGCATGTATGTCTGTCACAAATAAGTACTCCCTCGGTAAAGAAATATAAGAGCCTTTAGACCACTAAAGTAGTTATCTAAATGCTCTTATATTTCTTCTGAAAGGAGTACATAAGAAAGAAATATATCCAAGAGAGGATTCCTACTTGGTACATGCCATTATATATGGACACTTCATATGAAGAGTATGCCTAAAAATTAGTAGTTTGTATCTGCAAGGCCAACTCCTTGTTAAATACTAATTTATAACCCATTTAGCACAAGTCAAAACGATCTTATACTGAGAATATTTCCAGGCAATAACAAGGAAATCTGACCCATATCAGAAAGTGTAAGAATATTGGTTAATGCTTGCACCCATTTGGTGGTGCCTCAGTAGCGTAAGAATAAGGAGGCTGATAATGTCGGAACCTCTATCCAAACCTCATCATGTACACCAAAGAAGTCTGCATAGGAACAAGCGGTTGCTTTCCTTGTCCCATCGAGCATAGGAACAAGATTATGGAGCAGTACGCAAGTAAAATGTTGGGTTAAGGAAATGTGCACAAGCTAGTAAGGCTAGCTTTTTGCAAGAAGCTCGTGAAAACATCAGTCTAAGTACACAAATTCCTTTATAGATCGAAGAACTAACATGCACTACATACCTCATATCTAAATTGTGCTGCTCGTCAACTATATTCATTTGAAAAATACTCTAGCAATTTCAAATTTAATGTATGTCATTCGGTGGAATTTTCTCCTGAAGTCTTCCACAATACATAACAATTATAGTAAAAATTTACATAAAGACCAATTTCAGAGAAAAGAACATTACTTCGATAGTACATGAATTAGTATAACACACAATTACCTCTTCAAAAACATGTATTCGACAAGTTGGAACGTCGTACAGGGAAACCGAGACAATTCTAGAACATAAACGACCATGAGAAAGTATCTAGCTAGAGATAATAGATGGGAAATACATCAGGTTACTCTTACCTAATTGGTGGAGTAGTATAACTGTCGAGCGGTGGCTGTCGACCATCACCTAGGGAAATACGAGGACGTGAGTCTCAGCTCTCACCTGGAACAACAATTGAAGCAAGAAGTTAGGTAGACACACATATATGTCATGAACACACACATTTTTTCCCATAAATATTTTTTCACTATCTAGGATCGGATCAAGCACAAAGATCAAAGAAAAGAAAGTGCACAAAAATAGGATCTGAAGCAAAAGAAATCGAAGGCATGGCGCTGAGGGCCCCTGTTGTCTTCTTCAAAAGGAAGACCAATCTGCTTGGGCCGCCGATGCTCTGTGCTCATGGCGCGCGCTGGCAGCACGACCTCGAAACAAAGGACATAGAAGAAGGGAGGTGAAACCAATCATTTCCTTCAAGGTACATATAAGCTCTGCCAGATGAGACGAGGAGGCAAGCAGGCATGGACATCACGTACCTTGGTGAATCCCTCGGTTGCCACTGGCGCCGGTGCGCCTCTCGAAAAGAGGACCACCCGCTAGTGGCCGTCATCCAAATCGTGTTCTGTTCACCTTAGGTGGCTCTTTGTGCGCCTATGCGTGGTCGTGGAGAAGGTAGCGAGACACTGACGGAACAAGATCAGGGCCCCATCCTAGGCAAGCGGTGCCATCCATGTCGGGCATGAAGAGAGCCGATGGGAAGGAGGGGAGGTGGGGTAGAAGGGGAGAACAACGGAGTTTCGGGATTGCAGGCAGGGGGACGTGCGAGGTGAGTGTTTTTTTCATCGGTTTCTGTTGTGTTGCCTGCACGGATATATAGGAAAACAAATAGGTGGATTATAATTCCTTCCATTGTATCAGTGCTGGGAAAGGAAGCGAGGGACAAAAATCAATCGAGGGGCCTTTAAGAGTAGAGATTAGATAATTGGATTTTTCTTTAAAGTTTGTTATTTGTTTCCTTAAAATTTATTATATGTTTCCTAAATCAAATTGCATTGATGGGATGGATCACTTGATTTGGGTAGTCTATTATTTGTTTCCTTCACATCCATTATATGTTTCCTAAAGCAAATTGCATTCATGAGATGGATCGTTTGATTTGGGTAATTTAGTAAAGTTAGATCTGTGTCTTTTTGTACGGTGGAAAGTGTTTGTTTAGAAGGAAATAGTGATAAAAATGAACCGATGGGGTGGTGGGAGTGGGGACGAAAAAAACCAGACGAAAGTGGTGGGAGGATGACGAAAATAAAACGGAGGTGGGAGGATGACGAAAAAAAACCAGCAAAAAAAACCGCGTCGACTATTCACCAAGTCATCCATTAGGAGTAGAGATACCTACCGTTGCTATGCTGCATCATACCTTCCTCTTTGGGGAAATACCACGTAGTTCAAGCCAACATCACATATCCCCGTTGAGGTAACTTAGTGTTTTACGAAAGTTCTTCGGTTTCATGCTAATCGAAGGTGGTTGTTAATAAGACTTGATCAACCTATTAATGGATCATCTTTGTGAGGTATGAAGTTGATAAATTTAGTAGTGACTACCTTCTGTCCTTATCTTTTGTTTTATGTTTTTCTTAGTTGCCATGTTTATCCTGTTTTCTGGATTTCCCGTGCAAAAAAATGACCCAGAAATAAAATTTCTCAGAATGCCCTGAAAATTTAATATGATTTATTTATGAATAGTGCAAATAACATCAGAGGGGGTACACCAGGTGGGCACAACCCACCTGGGCGCGCCAGCAGCCCCAGGCGCGCCCTGGTGGGTTGTGGTCCCCACATAGACCCCCTCACTTATCTCTTTAGCCCATGTCATCACCTACCTCCAGAAAAAATCACCATTGCACTACCTCATGTTCTTGCTCTCAACCCAACGGTTTTCGATCACTTTGCTCGAAGCTCCATTTCTGCAACTGTTTTGGGGGATTGCTACTTGGTATGTGACTCCTCCATTGCTATAATTAGTTTTTTCTTTAGTGGTTTATATTTTTAATAATTAGCTACTCTTGGTGCTGCAGTAGATGAGCTCACATGTTGAATTCTTAGAGTTCTAAGTAGTTTGAATGCTCAATATAGCCTCTAGGCCTCCTTATGAGTAGTTGCTACCAATCTTGTGAAGTTTTGTTAATAAAATTTTTGTCTCGGAAAATTTTCAGAAATTGTACGCGAATAAATGAGTTTCTTTGGGAGGATTTCTTCGAGGAGGAGGTCCTGGGAGGCATCGTCTAGCAGTGGTTCAACTCGTCTTTCTTATGTGGAACCAAGTGCCAGTTCAGTACGAGAAGCCGCTATCAAATCATGCCTATGTACGAGCACGATTTCATGATGTAATAAAGAAGAATTTGATCAATATATCCATAACGAGCGCGAGCACGATTTCATGATGTAATAAAGAAGAATTTGATCAATATATCCATAATGTCGAGCTCGTTCCCTACATTGAAGATAAGTGCAACCAACATCTCATCCTCATAGAATTTTTTACTAAAGAATTTAAATTCAATCCTCGTGAGTCTAAAGTTTCGTTTAAACTTTATGAGCATCCTATTACCATGCCATTAGACGAGTTTAGTGGTGTGTGTAAAATTCCGTTTTGGGGTTCGCTGGATGAGCCACCAAGAGCTGAGTATGAGTCGTTCTTGATCAATCTTTGTTATGGTGAGAACAGAGGAGTGACGCAAGGTAGAATAAAAAGTATTCACTTCCCATCAATTCAATACTTTGCACTATTTAATGGCAAATGCATCGTAGGCAAGCAAGACTATAATACACTTTGTGCTCCTGACTTGAGCCTCATACACACTGCTCACACCGGTATTAAACGTTATAACCTTGGAGCGATTGTTGCACGCAGACTGCAACACAACGCTGGTAGTGGATATTTTTATGGTGGGATTTATGCTTCACGTTTTGCAAAGGAGCTGGGTGTTTCACCTTGGCCTAATGACCTATTGTCGGTGTCAAAACCGGCGGATCTCGGGTAGGGGGTCCCGAACTGTGCGTCTAGGCGGATGGTAACAGGAGACAAGGGACACGATGTTTTTACCCAGGTTCGGGCCCTCTCGATGGAGGTAATACCCTACTCCTGCCTGATTAATATTGATGATATGAGTAGTACAAGAGTAGATCTACCACGAGATCAAGGAGGCTAAACCCTAGAAGCTAGCCTATGGTATGATTGTTGTTCGTCCTATGGACTAAAACCCTCTGGTTTATATAGACACCGGATAGGTTAGGGTTACACAGAGTCGGTTACAGTGGTAGGAGATCTACATATCCGTATCGCCAAGCTTGCCTTCCACGCCAAGGAAAGTCCTATCCGGACACGGGACGAAGTCTTCAATCTTGTATCTTCATAGTCCAGGAGTCCGACCAACGGGGAGAGTTCGGCTATCCGGACACCTCCTAATCCGGGACTCCTCAGTAGCCCCCGAACCAGGCTTCAATTACGATGAGTCCGGCGCGTTGATTGTCTTCGGCATTGCGAGGCGGGTTCTTCTCCAAATTCCATATACTTGTCGAATGTGTCCGGCTTCTGATAAATGCTGCGCTCCTCGTCTTCTACGCCCAATAATGGCCATATTCCACGTGTTTGAATGAATGCGAAAAGCCAGGGTATTTTTACAATTACCCCCCTAGCCGCGCAAATGAGCCGCCTATAAAAGGGGCAAGTATCTAGATCTGAGTCACACCATCCCCCCCTTGCGAGCTTTCATCGGAGCGCCTTTGACCAAAGCCCATTCCATCATGGACAGTCGACGCGGCTCCTCCTCTCGCGCTCCCAGCCCTTAGCCAGGAAATTGGGAGAGATGCTCAGTCCCGCATAGCGAGCTAGTTATACTCCAAGCGAAGGGATTTCTTCCCCCGGCCTTCATGGTCCCGGTTCGAGCCGGACTTGCCACCTACAAGGGCGGAAAGCAAGCGGAGAGCGTCCTCGATCCCTCTAAAGGAGAGCGGGTATGCTTCATCTCTTACCTAGTAAGAGGACTCGGATTCCCAATCCATCCGTTTCTCCGGGGGCTCCTGGAGTTCTACGGCCTCCAGTTGCACCATCTTACTCCTGCATCCATCCTGCACATCGCGGGCTTCGTGGCCCTTTGCAAACTATTCTTGGGCATCGAGGCTCATTTCGGACTGTGGAAGAGAATATTCTACCTAGTACCCCGTTCTCATGAGGGGTCAATATATCAAGTGGGCGAAGCCGAGCTATGGCGCATCGCCGGGACCGGATACCTATCCGGAACCCCAAAGAAGGCGTCCGAAGACTGGCCTTCGGAATGGTTTTACGGAGGACATCCGCTGCGGATCCTGTTGGATCGGCCTTCCGGAGTTCAGCAATGCTCCTCTGAAGAAGCGCCTAAGCTGGCGCCCTCGGAGCCCCCGGAGAGAAGATGACCGGGATGTCCTTTATTTGATGAGCCGAATAAGGTTACTGGCTCATGCCGGATTGACCATGATAGGAGTCATGGCAATCTGCATTATGAGGGGAGTGCAGCCGCCCAATCTGGGGCCACCCATGTGGGACTTCAACAGGGAGGACGATGCCACCCGCCATGGCCGCAAAGGGCCAGGATCGGTCACCGAACTGGTGAAGTTCTTGTCTTCAATGTATAAGGGGGAGGAGGAGGATTTCCTCCGTGTAAACCCACTGAAGGAGTTTTCTTCGAATAATCCTTGAAGCTGGGTAAGCAAACATCTTTGTGACCTGTCCGATCCATGTTCCCATGGTTAAATATCTCATTTCGTGGTTTCTGCGCAGGAACTGCGCCGGACTGTGAAGAAGATACACAGCCCGCCCCCACAACCCGAGGATCCGGAACGGTCCCTCGATCCGACCGCCGAAGAGGATCCGGATATAAAGGTGGAGTTGATCGATGGGGTATTCCACCAACTTAGCATCGACAATGCTTTGGTTGCCATTACGGCTGATTACCCTGGAATACTTCCAGCCTCGCAGGTAACTGAGACCGAGATCCCAAAACCCTGATAATGACCCATCCATGCTTATTTTCGATCACCGTATAACAATGGTGCTTCGCAGGGGGTACCTTCGAGGCAGGAAGCCGAGCCCGCGGCGGCTGGCAAACAAAGGGCAGTGCGGCCCCGCAGGCTAAAAAGAAGTGTGGTCCGGATCGAAACTCCGCCGCAACGGTATGGTGTGCCACCATACTCCCAGGATTGATTCCTGGAAGGCGTACTGACGCTGGTGCTCTTTTCAGGAAAAAGAGCGCTCACCGGACTGAGTCCGGAGAGGTTGCCAATTGAACCTTCACCAGTCAGGCTTCAAAGCCGGGTCCGGAGGTTGAGGCGAGCACGAGACGTGCGTCGGATGCTCCTCCGATAGAGGATGCCGACAGGTTGTCCGCCACCAACTCCGAGGTGGAGAGCGCCTTGAATCACAGGCGCCGCCGGGCAGTTCCTCGTGACGCATGTTTCTCCCAGGAGGCCTTGAATGCCTTCGATTCGGGAGATGCGCACCTCCATGCCGCTCAAGATGGTCTAGCCAGAGCCACGGAGCAGTATGTGAAGGACATACGGATAAGGAAATTTGACAGTTATATATGCCAGTAGCCCCCGAGACTTAAAATAGTTAGAATAACTGATTTAAGGATCATTTGTTATGCAGGATCTTACAGAGAAGAATACCCGATTGTCCCAGGAGCTTGAAGAGTGCAAGGCCCATCTTGAGGCCGCACTAGCCGCTACAGGGGGAGCCACAGAGACCCCCACTGGTAATCTACACTCTAAAAGATAAATAGTTTATGAAGTGCGGCGGGTGTATGAATCTGACAAAAACATTGCAGATGGCGCCGGACTGGATCCGAACAAGCAACAGCTCTTGCGCCAGCTAAAGGCCGGCGAGAGCGTGCTTACGAGGGTGCGGCAGGAGAAAAATAACCTCCAGGATGCCAACACCAAGCTGGGTGAGGAACTAAAAGATGTTCGTGCCCAGTTGTCCGACCAGAAGGAGAATTGGCGGCTTCGCGGCATTTTAGTAAGTGCTTGAGCGAACTTTGAAAGAGTTGGCGAGGAAGGCGACTAACATAAACATGTATGTAGGTTTGCTCACGAGTCGTCCCGAGGAGGAGATGCCCATTCTTGGTGATCTTCTTCCCGAATTGCTGCGTCGGCACTGAACGAGTCCGGCAGTGATGAAAGGCAACGGCCAGGCCTTGTGGCCATCTATCTCCCTGCCGAAGGCATTGGGGAGCTGGCAGAGCGGCTTCAAGGAGCACGGTGGCGCTCCGGATATGGAAGATATCGGCCTGCCGTCAAGGCGCCAGGAGGCTCAGGCCATGGTAAAGACGCGGTACACAAGGTTGACCCAAACCACATGGCCGAGGTCGGACTCATGGGGCGGATGGGATGGAGATCCCTGTAAGCTTAGTGTCTGGCAAGTAGAATTGGCCGCCAAGTATTCCCAGCAAGATTGTAAATTAGATAGCCTATTAGATGGCATTGAGGAGGAATACAATGAGTCGAGTTGACTATGCAAAATATGACATGAAAGAATGTCTTCTAGCCGGATTGTAGATCGTTTGTCATAGCGGACCTTTTAACCCGACCTCCGGACCCAATAGTCGGAGTGTGTCGAATACCTTCGTGGTTATATAAGAACCGTGGTATGCATGGAGACAAGGCGTAGGGTTCATTGTTGCTGTATCAGACAAGTGCCCAACTAGTTATGTTATATTACATGGGTAGTAAGAAACATCTTCCAGGGAGAATAGTTCCGTTAAGGGTTCCTTTCGCTGGGATGCATGCCCTAAAGTGCATGTCAAAGCTGCTATGAAAGCAGAAAATCATTTGGGGGCAGATGGGTAAATAGTTAAAAATCATCTTTCAGTTCACTAACCGAATATTACCTTAAGAACGCTAGCTTTCGGCTTCACCCAGTCTGAGGTACACATCCGGCTGACCCGGCAGTAACAATCGCAGAGCCTTTACCACCTAGCCGAACAATCGGGAACGTAGGGGTAAGCACAGGAGCCAGGCAACCCAGCTTGGCCAAAAGTTAAGTCATATCGATGCATATAATGGTGAATAAAAGGTACATGCGGAAGTTTAACGCATGTGTTGGGCATGAAGCTCGTATAAATAAGCTTCTGTTAAAGAAGCCCCCAGGTATAATGAGCGCGGACAGCGCGTCAAGTGTGTGTGAAAAAAGCGCAAACGAGCCTCTAGAGGCTTCAAGAAGAAGAAGGGAGGAGGAGAGAAATAAAAGACAGCAAAAATAGAAAATTTGGACGGAGGAAGGAGACGAACTTGGAGTCCGGCACTTAGGCGTAGAATCTTCGTAGACGGGCTGTGTTCCATGGGTTTGGCTCGAGTCGGTTATCCGATGCGTTTCGCAGATGGTATGCTCCGCCGGTCAGGACCTGGTCGATGATGAAGGGACCTTCCCATTTGGGCTTGAGTTTGTCCTTTTTCTTGTCCGGCAGGCATAGAACTAGTTCGCCAACGTTATAAGCTTTGGCCCGTACTTCCCTGCTTTGATATCTTCGAGCCTGCTGTTGATAGAATGCGGAACGAGCTTTTGCCACGTCGCGCTCCTCCTCCAATGCGTCCAAACTGTCCTGCCGATCAAGCTCGGCTTCTCTTTCTTCATACATGCGCACGCGAGGTGAGTCATGTATTATGTCGCAGGGCAAGACTGCCTCTGCGCCGTACACCATGAAGAATGGTGTGAATCTGATAGTACAATTTGGCGTGGTCCGCAGCCCCCAGAGTACGGAGTCGAGCTCCTCAACCCAGTGCGTGTTAGATTTCTTGAGGGACGGCACTAGTCTGGGTTTAATGCCGCTCATGATTAGACCATTTGCCCTTTCGACTTAACCGTTGGTTTGAGCGTGATAGACTGAGGCGGAATCGAGCTTGATGACCATGTTTTTGCACCATAATTTGACCTCATCTGCCGTGAAGTTGGTGCAATTATCAGTAATGATACTGTGGAGGACACCGTAACGGTGCACTACCCCTGATGTGAAGTCTAGCACTGGTCCGGATTCGGCCGTTTTGACAGGCTTGGCCTCTATCCATTTGGTGAATTTATCCACCATGACCAATAGGTATTTTTGCTTGTGGGTTCCTCCCTTGAGGGGTCCAACCATGTCAAGCCCCTGCATCATGACGGCCGGTGATGGGTATAGTTTTAAGGGTGGTGGGTGGCATGTGGCTTTGGTTAGCAAAAAGCTGGCAACCGACGATCGTTGGACTAAGTCCTCAAGATTCTGCCCGGCCGTCGGCCAATAAAATCTGTACGGAAGGCCTTGCCTACAAGGGCCGGGCTGCGGCGTGGTGCCCACCCAGTCCGGCATGAATTTCAGCCAGGAGGTTTCGCCTTCCTCCGAGATACACCTTTGAAGGACTCCGGTAGTGCTTTTCTTATAAAGCTCTCCCTCATGGACTTTATAGGCTTTAGAGCGCCGTACTATGCAGCGAGCCTCATTTTGGTCTTCGGGGAGTTCCTGCCTAGTTAGGTAGGCTAGGAATGGTTCCATCCACGGGGCGACAACCGCCATTATTTCGTGAGCAGAGGGTGTTTATCTCGGGGGAAGAGCCTCCGGTTGTGTTAGAGTGTTCGGCGTCAGGCAGTGCGGTTGGGTCCGGATTGATATTGTTGGACTCTCCTTCCCATAGTACGGATGGCTTGAACAGCCGTTCCAGAAAGATGTTGGGTGGGACGGCATCGCGTTTTGCACCGATGCGTGCCAATATATCCGCCGCCTGGTTGTTATCCCGGGCTATATGATGAAATTCGAGCCCTTCGAATCGTGCTGACATTTTTAGGACCGCATTGCGGTATGCTGCCATTTTCGGATCTTTGGCATCAAAGTCTCCGTTTGTTTGAGATATTGCGAGGTTGAATCCTCGCGCACCTCTAGGCGTTGAATGCCCATGGAGCGCCATCCGGAGGCCGTGCGTAAGGGCCTCATATTCGCTGCGTTGTTGGAGTCCGTATACATTATCGAAGGGCGATTGGACTGTGTCCCGGTTGGGGACGTCAGACGACGCCAGCTCCCCAGGCCGCCAGCATTTTGGAGCCGTCAAAGTGCATGATCCAATTGGAGTATGCGCCGTACTCTTTAGGGAGTTCGGCTTCGGTCCATTCGGCCACGAAGTCGGCCAAAACCTGCGACTTAATAGCTCGTCGTGGCTTATAAGTTATATCGAATGGAAGGAGCTCTATGGCCCATTTAGCAATCCGGCCCGTCGCGTCGCAGTTGTTTATAATGTCGTTAAGAGGTACTTCGGAGGCTACCGTTATCTTACACTCTTGAAAGTAGTGTCGCAGCTTCCGGGATGCCATGAACACCGCGTATGCTATCTTTTGATAGTGTGGGTACCGGGACTTGCATGGAGTTAGGACAGTGGACACATAATAAACCGGTTTTTGAATAGGGAACCGGTGTCCGTCCGTTTCTCGTTCGACAACGAGCACCGCGCTGACCACTTGATGTGTTGCGGAGATATATAATAGCATTGGTTCGCCCACGCTGGCGCGGCCAGACCGGATTTGTTGCCAAAATGGCCTTTATTTCTTCGAGTCCGCCGTATGCATCCGTCCACTCAAAGTGTTCGGTGCGGCGGAGGAGGCGGTAAAGGGGTAATGCCTTTTCTCCCAAGCGGGAGATAAAGCGGCTTAAAGCCGCTACGCATCCCGTCAATTTTTGTATTTGTTTGAGGTCTTTTGGAATATCCAATTGTGACAGAGCTCGGATCATGGCTGGGTTTGCTTCAATTCCTCTATGGACACAATGAAGCCCGGGAGCTTTCAATTTGGAACACCAAGACGATTTTTCCGGATTGAGCTTGATGTCATATTTTCGAAGATTGTCGAATGTGAGCCTCAAGTCGTCTACTAGAGTTTCAACGTGCTTGGTTTTGATGACCATGGCATCTACATATGCTTCCACTATTTTGCCGATCTGGTTTGCCAGACATGTCTGAATCATGCGCTGATATGTTGCGCCGGGGTTTTTTAGCCCAAAGGGCATTCTGTTGAAGCAGGACGGGCCGTATGGAGTGATGAATGCTGTTGCAGCTTGGTCTAGCTCCGCCATCTTGATTTGGTGGTAGCCGGAGTACGCGTCGAGGAAGCACAATGAGTCGTGTCCTACTGTAGCGTCAATGATTTGATCAATTCGAGGGAGGGGGAAGGGATCCTTTGGGCAAGCCTTATTAAGGTCTTTGAAATCAACGCATAGGCGCCAAGATTTATCCTTCTTTGGTACCATCACCAGGTTTGCTAGCCAGTCCGGATGTTTTATATCTCTGATGAATCCGACTTCCAAAAGTTTGGCTAGCTCCTCTCCCATGGCTTGTCTCTTGGGTTCGGAAAAGCACCGAAGAGCCTGTTTGATCGGCTTGAATCCTTTTAGGATATTTAGGCTGTGCTCGGCCACCGACGTGGGATTCTGGCATGTCCAAGGGTGCCGAGCAAAGATGTCCCAGTTTTCTTGTAGAAATTCTCGTAGTCTGGCGTCTACATCAGGGTTTAATTGTGTCCCAATGGAGGCCGTCTTTGCGTGGTCCGTTGGTGGACTTGGAATTTGACTATTTCATCCGCTGGTTTAAAAGCGGTGGACTTGGATCTTTATCAAGTATCACGTCGCCTCTGTTCACCGTGGAGCGCATCACGGTGAGTTCCTCGCCGCTAGGGCTTCGGATAGTGCCTCGAGGGCTAGTGCGGCTGTCTTGTTTTCTGCTGAGTGCTACGTTCGGATCACTACCGAGAGTGATGATTCCGTTAGGTCCAGGCATTTTAAGCTTCATGTACCCATAATGGGGTATAGCTTGAAAATTTGTGAATGCCTCTCAGCCTAATAAAGCATGATATCCGCTGTTGAACAGGGCCACTTGAAATGTGACCTCCTCGACCTGTAATTGTCCGTGAAATAACACTACGCCCAGCGTGATTTTTCTTGTGCAGCATGCTTCCGGCTGGGGATTATTCCTCTAAAGGTTGTGCTGCTTCGCTCAATGCGGTTCCAGTCTATTTCCATTTTTGGAGGGTTTTTCATAGATGAGGTTTAGTCCGCTGCCGCCATCCATGAGTACCTTAGTAGGGCTAAAGCCGCCCACTATCGGGCTGAGGACCAATGCGGTGGTGCCGTGCAGTTCGAATTTAGGTTCATCACCGGCATTAAAGGTAATAGCCGTGTCACCCATGGATTTATTGTTGCTACTTGGTAGACTTCGCAAGGTTATGGAGTGTTCGTTTTGCATGTTATTTGATGCGAAAGTCTCGAAGACTGTTAACACCGTACTGGTGTTGCTGGGCTGGTATTCCAAAGCTAGAAGCTCTTCGCCACTTTTGGCCACCTGCTGTAGTATCCAACATGCTCGAAGGCTATGAGTTTGAGTGGCGCCCTCCGTGCTATGAATTTTGCAGGGTCTGTTTAGCCAACCCTCCAGTACGGTACCGTACCCTTTAGGGGGTTTTGGTTTTTTGGTATTTAACCCAGGTGCTTGATAATGATGCACCCTTTTGTTTCGGACTAGGGATGTATTCGGGCGGATTATCCCAAAATTTACTTTCGGTTTTCCAGCGCTCTCCATCGCACAAGACTTTTGTACTATGGTCACCAAGTCAGCAAAGCGTGTAATTTCGTGACGACTTATGGCGTTTAGGATTCCTTGTCCGTGCAATTATTGCAGAAGATTGGGATTGCGCCCTCCTCGGCAGTCCTTTATCCAGTTCATAACCAGGAGGAATCGCCCAAGAATGATGTACTGTTTGGCGGGCTCTTGTCGAATTCGAGAGATCGCTAATGTTTGGGTGGGCGGGTGGCACTAAATCCGAACCCGCCAAATTTAGGACTCAAGGGCGAGAAGTTTCGAACTCGAAGTTTGGATTTTGAGTGCTATCCAATGAGTCCGACCCGCCACCGACTTTAAGTTCAGGGCTTGATCGACATCCGCCCCTCCGGGAATCCGCATGGAGGGATCGGGAACCGGACGTAGCTAGTCCTTAAGATAGAAGAAGAATCGCCGCATTGCTCCTCTATCACAGCAATATGATGGGTAGCCTGGGGAGAGTTGATCTCTCTCAGATCGGTTTTAGGCCCGATCCGATCGTAGTCTCTGGCGACTCCCAGGGCGGCGATTCGATCCAAGAGCTCGTTTATGGAGGAGAGCTCGATCGGATCTAATTGTTCGGCAAGTTCCGAATTGACATGAAGATTGTTTTCGATGACTCGAGAGGTCATCGTCGGCGCGGTGGCCGGACTGGTGGTCATAAGAAAACCACCTAGCCGAAGAGTCTGGCCAGCGGCCAAGGCTCCTTTAGCGATCGTATCGTCTTTAAAGACGAGATGAGGCATCCTACCTGATGGCGACGACACAGAGGAACTCTCAATGAAAGCACCAATGTCGGTGTCAAAACCGGCGGATCTCGGGTAGGGGGTCCCGAACTGTGCGTCTAGGTGGATGGTAACAGGAGACAAGGGACACGATGTTTTTACCCAGGTTCGGGCCCTCTCGATGGAGGTAATACCCTACTCCTGCCTGATTAATATTGATGATATGGGTATTACAAGAGTAGATCTACCACGAGATCAAGGAGGCTAAACCCTAGAAGCTAGCCTATGGTATGATTGTTGTTCGTCCTACGGACTAAAACCCTCCGGTTTATATAGACAGCGGATAGGTTAGGGTTACACAGAGTCGGTTACAATGGTAGGAGATCTACATATCCGTATCGCCAAGCTTGCCTTCCACGCCAAGGAAAGTCCTATCCGGACACGGGACGAAGTCTTCAATCTTGTATCTTCATAGTCCAGGAGTCCGGCCAACGGGGAGAGTTCGGCTATCCGGACACCCCCTAATCCGGGACTCCCTCACCTATCCTACCCACTCAGTACTTAGACTTCGAGGCCATGAAGCGCCATAAGTTTCTTAAGGGTGAAATCAATGATTATACTTATAATTTGCTATTCAATAAAGTATCGGTTGTGCATACATTTTTGCCTGTGCCTGCTCTCTTTGATTTTCATAGCAAAAGAAGGTATTATGTTTTTGAGAACGAGGCCCGTGCACACAACGCTGAGGTCGTTGCTGCTCGGCAAGCTGCAGAGGCTGCACATAGAGCCTCAGTGAGCTACCACTCCGACTATTATGCAGGCCGCGGAAGGTGATTACCAAGACTAGGCCAAAAGCCTAAGCTTGGGGGAGTACACGTATTTCCACCGACATTATATTCATGTTCTCACATTTCATTCCAGTTGTTGGTGTTCACACTTTTTCATTTTATTATCCACGCTAGATTTATTTTCTTGCTTTCTTCTTGTGTGTTTGAAAAACTTTGAGAAAACCCAAAAATATTTCTCGCTTCTTTTTTTATTTTTCTTTCTAGCCTAATTTAGTTTTAATATTAAAAGAAACCCCAAAAAGATTTCCTTATTCTTCTTTTTCTTGTTGGGAGCTCTCCCGTGTAAATAGTTTTTCTCATTTTTATTTTCTTTCTTTAATTTGTTTTTTTCAAGAAAAACTAGAAACTCCAAAAATATCTCAATGTGTTTCTCTGAAATTTTCTTCTTTTTATTTGAGTCATACCGAGGAGAAGACCACGATGAAATTGCTGAGTGGGTCTCATACGCATTGATATTGATCTAATAAAGACCCCACATTACCTTGTCTTCTCCTTTTGAATAAAATGTTTGCAGATTTCAGCTTAGTCCACGACACTCTTGCACTATTATTACTAGTTGAATGTCCGTGTGTTTCTATGGACACAAAATATCTATTTGTTAGTAGGAAATATGACAAAAGAGTCCCACACCCTTTATATTATAAAGCAACCACCGCATTACAAGTTCAACAAGCCAAAACAATACAAAAAAGAGAGAAACGACAAAGATACATGATACCAAAGGAGCCACTACACAAGCACCGAATGCACCAAGGGCAAGCTTGAGCATCGAGGCCCTCAGCAAACAAGAGCCAGCACACGCAGGAGGATTGCCACGCTCCGTCAACTCCTAAGAGGCCAGCCGTTGTTAGTCCGCCATCCGTCTCTGCCTCTGTAGAAGGCTCCCTGCCCTCTATTCCTGGATCGGAGGACACTGTGCCGTCGACCGGCAGAGTTGCTCACCATTGAGCTCGCATGGTCAGGACCAATAAGTGGCCGGGGTGAAGACGACAAGCATGACCACCGCACCACGTAGCGGCACACTGCCCCACATCACCACCGCTGCGCGCAGGAAACAACTTCAACCGCAAGTAGCTGAGCGGGAACACCACTGGAGATAACCGGCAGACCACAATCCGCATCGGAGCTTCGACCACCACTCCGCCATCCCAAGGTGGTGTCTTCAAGAAGAAAACAACACCAACGTGTCATCTCCACCTAATCCGGAGACTTTGGGCTTTCAACCGGGGCGGGAAGGAGAGGACAATGGCAGGATCACGATGCCACGTTCAAGAAGGTGAGCGCCGCCGGCATCATGGCCACAGGAACCGGCTGGCAAGGCAGTAAGGAGCTCCAGGGAAGGCCTCCATCCACAGATCTGCTCCAAGGACGAACAAGGACGCCCCGGGAGCCCGTCCACACCTGCCGCCGGCACGCCGCCCACACGGCCAGGCACGATGCTCTGCCGCATCCGCATCAGGCACCCGCCGACTGTGATCGACGCCACAGCTCAGGCGCAACACGAGTAGAGCACCACAGGGCCAATCATGCCGTCGCCAGGCAACAACCCCGACATTACCGCCCGCTGTCGTGCCCTCTGCCAGTGCCACGCCACCAGTCGACCACACCGACCCGCATCGAGAGGGGGAAGAGAGCCCCCCCTCCCTGCTGCCGCCGCCGTTAACCGGGCTTCGGCCGTTAGCACGAGCCAGCGGCAACGAGGGGAGAAGCAGGGAGGAGGAAGGCCCTAAGGCCGTCAGTTAGGGTTTCCCCCCGCGTCGCTCATGGGAGCGATCGAGAGGGTGGGAGGGGTTTCACTTCTTCGGCCTTAACAACAAATCTATGAAGCCAATATGAAATCATCACCTCAGTTCTGAATACATATTTACACCAGGGATATCAAGCTAATATCAAACCATAGCAATATCAAGCCAGTATCAACTCGACTCCAATAATCACCTAGATAAGAAAGAGTAGGGCGATTTGGTGCCCGGGCTCATCTGCACCCTGTTAGAAAAAAATTCGTAAAAAATTCAAAACAAATTGAGAAATTCCAAAGCAAAATTTGTGCGGTAGACAATTTGATGCGTGAGGCCCGCTCCAAATTTTAAGTTCTTTGGACATCTGAGAAGCTCTCAGCAAAAAAGACAAATCGGACCAAAACAGTACATGAATAGTAAACATTTTTACATACCCCCAATTTTTCTTTTTTGCTGAGAGCTCGTCAGATGTCCAAATGATTTGAAAATTGGAGCGAACCTCACGCATCAATTTTTCTACCGCACAATTTTTTTTTGGAATTTTTTTAAAATTTCTAGTATTTGTTTTGATTTTTTTCGTCAGCGCGGGTGCAGATGAGCTCGAGTGCAGAGATGGATTTTCCGACAAGAAATCTCTTCTCGTGTGTAAATTTCACCCAATTTTTGCATTAGAGCATTAACTTCAAGGTTAAGGATGTGCCATGGTGCAAAATAAATGGTTGTATCGAGAAACAATAACATAGTAGCTACAAGAGAGAAAAATGATAGAAGTAGTAGCTACTTGTGAGCAAAGAGAAATTCGAGTCTTTTTTGTAGCTTTGTATTTCGGTATTGTGCTCCTTGACTACTGGGGCTCTTCTTGCTCCTTGCTATTCCAGCCATACCTTATCTTTTTGTGAACTACAAACTAAAAAATATTAGAGATCATCTATACAGCTCCTATTGTGAAAAAACATAGATTAAATGTATATAGCTAATTATCTACATAAGAAATACCATTCAAGCCAATTCAGTTGACCAAATTTAGAGAGAACAATAAGGCCATATTTTAACTCATGTCTGCCTGCTCGATCTAACTAAGCTCGAGCATGTGCCCCACTAATAACATACCATAACTCTATAGGGCATTCCGAAGTTAAGTATCGACTAATACAAACCAGAAAGAACATTAGAAGCACAAAGAAATTCATACATTAGTTAAATTAATTATAATCAAGTATTTTATTTATCGATAAATCATAAACTGTACATTGACTGAATTTTCCAAATGTCCTTCCGTAGAAATAATTCACTATAGAACAGGTACACAAGACATGTAGAATTGTACTTACATCAAGAAATGCTTGACATACCTTTACAAAAACTGTTTGTCAAAGCTATATGAACCCAACTCAAGTGATACATACCGCTCTCTTATTTGAAATGGTCCGGAGCAACCGTCTAACTTGTCACATATCCAAGGCATAAATTTTTTTGTCTTGATTATGCAGAGCATTTTCTTTAGTAAGAGTAAGGCAGTATTTCCTATGACTTACCTCAGAGCATTTGAATGTAGTAGAATTTGCATACAAAGATTTAGAGGATGACAATTGATTGAGTCCATATACCATGGCCGCACTATTTTTTAAAGCTATGAGGCCCTGCGTACATACGTTCCATAAAAGAACAACTCCATGCAGATCAGACTGACCATATGTTATAATATTAGTCATGAGACGTTTCACACTCAAGAAATAAGTACTTACTTAGGCAATTCTGTGGGAGTCCTGGATTAAGGGGTCCTAGGGCGTTCGGTCTATTCAATATGGGCCAGACTAATGGGCTGTTAAGGTACAAGGAAGAAGACCACTTCTCGTGTCCCGTTGGGACTCCCGTATACGTGAACGGCAAGTTTAGGTGTCCGGGTATATTATTTCCTTTCTGTGTAACCCACTCTGTACAACTCTAGGCCCCTCCGGTATCTATATAAATCGGAGGGTTTAGACCGAAGGCAGGATCATAACATTGACGGGCTACCCAAGTTAGGGTTTAGCCACTACGATCTCGAGGTAGATCAACTCTTGTAACCCCTATACCCATCGAATATAATCAAGCAGGAGTAGGGTTTTACCTCCATTACGAGGGCCCGAACCTGGGTAAACACTGTGTCCCTTTGATTATTGTTACCATCTATCCGCAGACATACAGCTTGGGCCCTCTACCCGAGATCTGCCGGTTTTGACACCGACATTGGTGCTTTCATTGAGAGCTCCGTTGTGTTGTCAACAGAAGGACCGATGGCTCGCCTCTTCATCATTGATGATGATGTGTCTAGGGAAACTTTTTTCCCAGGACAGGTCTTTGTGTTCGGCGGCTTCGTGCTTCGTGCCAACTCAACCGGCCACCTTGAGCAGGTCGACTGTTACACCCCCGGCCACCAGATCAGGTTCGGAAATCTGAACTACGTCACCAATATTGGAGGAGATCTGATCTTCGACGGGTTCGCGTCCTCGAGTGCTGCCCCCTACCCTCACGGAGGAAGCTCTTTGGATATGCTCTTAGATCCCCTCAAGGGGTCGACACTCGCGCCCGCCTCGGCCTTAGATCCGGAGCAGGTCGTATCGTCCGAAGACGGGAGGATCAGCCCCGCCAGACTCTTTTCTATCATGGAACTTCCGACCGGAGACCCGGATGCGATCTTGGACTCGCCTCTGGGCGACGACTCCGAACTGTCAATGTCTGCATCGATCGGGCCCAACTAGGTGTCTATCACTGAACTCAGCCCTGCAGATCCGCAGACTCCTACCCAGCTTTCACCCCTTAGACGAAACATTGGGCTTAATGCGGTCCCTCGCCATCACGGAAGCTTTACCTCCGAACTGCGCCCAGCATGGGCTGTGGGCTAAGACTGGGGAATTTTATGACCCGCCCACCACCCACTTAAGAGCCACTATCGAGGATTTAACCGACATGCTAGACTACGCGTCCGAAGACATCGATGATATGGACGACGATGCCGACGCCGAATCAAGCCAAGTCCCACCTATCACAGGGAGTTGGACGGCCACTTGTACCTATGATGTATACATGGTGGACACTCCTAATAAAAAGGACGATGAGGATAATCAGGACTCCGATAAGGACAAGCCCGTCGAAGAACCACCAAAGCGCCAGCGCCAGCAGCGCTGTTCACGATCACGTCAGGCAAGGGATAGCAACACCGGCACCGGAGACAATGTGTCGGCGTCGGGAACGGGGTCCCTGACTTGCTCGCCATGGCCCACAAATAGTATAGGTAGCGGGCCGATTTAACCCATCTTCATCAATAAGGCATCCAAGACCTTCGCGAGGGTCCAAGCCTCACGAGGTGGACGATGCAAGACTTCCTCTGGAGTGGCCTAGCCAGGCGGGCTCACGAGGAGCGGAGATATCAAGGCGGGGCAAACCTCACGAGGCACTCGTGACGTGAGCCATGACGAACGGTGCCAGGCGGGCGCCAGTGCGCACAGCGTCCACATTTCATCTTTGGTCCTAAGGAGGCAAGCACATATGGAGAGTACCGAGGCATTAGGCAAAGGTTGCCATATTGGTGCAACAAGACCAAGACCAGGAGGACGGCAAGGCAGAGGTCATCGTGGAGCCCAAGACGGCGTCACCCCAGGGCTTTTCGCAGACGAAGACCGCTTTTGTCAGGATATCTTGTACTAGCTGTCCCCCTTCAAATTTACCCGCAGTTGTTGGCTCCCTTCCCGCTCAACATTTGGGAAGAGGATCATGGCCTATATAAGTAGAGCTAGCCACCACAGGGGAGACGATCGAGCAATTCATCGGCTCCTCGCACCACAAGTTCATACACACAAGAACACCTCAACCTCAGGAGGCTGTTCTTCTCTTGTACTGTTCATCATCAGCCCAAGAGGAAATCCACCACCAACACACGGAGTAGGGTATTACACCACAACGGTGGCCTTAACCAAGATAAACCCCGTGTCTCTCTCTGGTTGTGAGTTCGCCGAGTTCGTCTCAAGATCTTAGCGAGCCAGAGCATAGATCGGTAGGAGGGAAAGACTTCACACACCCCAGGTGTTCGAACCTAAGGGTTTGCCGAACCCCACATCGGACATTTGTGCACCGTAGGTGCACCGAGCTTCTTTCCTCCAAACCAGCTCTTCGACGATCATCGCCAGATGTCAGGCGACCCAAGGACCGGCTCCGACCGCTGGGCAGCCTGGCCGGCGCGGACAACGCCGCTTGCCCACGGAGATCTCGCCCCCGCACCCCAAGCGGCACGGGCGCCACCAGGCTCCGCTGGGCGCGGACAGCACGGTCAAGCCGCCATCCACCTCACCGGCGGCAAGCGGCGAGCCACGCCAGAAGATAATAGCGCCGACTTCAAGGCGGAGCAAGCGAACATGCGGGCAGCACTTACGGTGGCAAGAGAGCTGCTGCGATGCAGGCTGATGGAGAGTGGCCATGACATGCTACTCGAGCGAGTCACTGAGCTGTGGACGCGGCGGCGTCAAGAGCACCACCTTTATGCTATCGACTTCTCAAAGCCATCGCAGGTACAAGGCGAAAGCATTACCACGCATGCGCACCACCAACTACGCATGGGGGCTTCGTCAACATCAACACGGCCGGCGCCGCAAGGGGCTCCAATCCCCCCATGCCGCCCTTGATGAGCACGAGCACAAGCGTCACCCCCCATGATTCCGGCAGGGTGCCATATCGTCATCCCCAGGACGTTGTCATGGGCGGAGCAACGTGGAGCGTGGGGCACCATGGCGAGGTGTTCGGGGTAACAGCCCCGAAAGCCTACATGCCCCGCATGATGGACCAAGAATACGCACCAGAGGACGACATCGGCTCGTTCATTGGAGAACATTGGGGAGAAGGGGCGCTAGGAGTGGAAGCTTTCCAAGAGCCAACGGAGAACCACGACGATCGCGCCAACAATGGCAATTACAGCGTACCACTAGTCACTCAAGAACAGGTTTACGCTAACCATGGGCTACAAATGAACCAAGTTGCCGCGTCGGTCGACGACCCAGGCGCGGCGACACCCACCGAGAGGGAGCCAGGAGCAAGGCCCCTCCCTGCGGTGCGCGATGACTGACGACACCCGGAGGTAGGCCTTTTGCCGGGGAGGCCTCGCCAACCCTTCCCCCGGCAAAGGACATGTGGTCGCCGAGGAAACCGCTGGCTCCTTTTTCCCTCCTCTGTTTCGTACTGGTCTCCGGTCGTCTCAGAGGAGGTCGAGAGCGGCGCAAGGCGGGGCCCTCGTCTGGCGATATGAAGCAAGGGCGATACCTGTGAAGAAGGCCCGGTGCCTGTGAAGCTCGCCGCCCGTGACACTCTCACGTAATAATGAGTTGGGGATGTACACGCCCCGGAGTCTCAGGGGTGCCGGTCTCAGGCCATGGGGCTCCCTCCCATGCCTAGTGGCAGCACTTAGCTCCGCGCTGGTGAGAAGACTTGAAGACCAGAAGACTAGACTAGGTGTCGGACGCGGCCTTTTGCTTTGGATCTTTCCTTCTGTAGCTTTTCTTTTTGGATCTGCATTTGAGTTGAAGCTGAGTTTTTACCGATGCGCGCGGGGGGAGCCATTTCTCGTTTGAGAAATTTCTTGCCTTCTGGATCTCGCTTTGTTCGGGACTCATGTCCATCGCCTTCCCCTCACGAGCTCCTGAAGAGCGGGACTGCGAGAAGCACGCGCGCCCCGAGCGCGCGCTGCAACTGTTGCCCACTCAACGTGGGCCCCCCTCCGGCAGGGTGGCGAGCTCCACAAGGTTCTCAGAAAATCGACACGTCACAGCCTAGCTCAAGGTTGGCGCTGACTAAGGTAAACCAAGGCAGAAAACTCGCATCAGGATCCACAAGTTCACGAGGACACAAACTCACACCGCATGGAAAAATAAAAACTGCGATTTTTTTACATGAGGGGCTCCCCCTCTCAAAATGCTCTGACAAGTTTCCAAGGGCCACGCCCGAGTTTTTGCGCAGGAAGAAATGACAGGAGAACAAGGGATCAGCCGGAGATGTCGCTCGCTGTGTCACTTGCAGACGCGTCACTCACGCCGTCGTCGTCTTCGTCGGCCTCATCCCCGTCATCGGCGACGCCCCCGTCGCCATCATCGACCACACTGCCTTCATCTGTGACGACCACCACTGCATCATCTTCCGAAGCGAAGGCCCTGACCAACGCGTCCACACGGTCCTCGACCCAGCGCGCCAGGTCACCCGGACAGCCATGGGTACGGGGGTGATGGCTGCGTCAAAATCGAAGTTGGGTTCGGCATTCAGGAGATGGCTGAGGACGCGCGAGAAAGCGCGCTCAAGCAAGCCGCGCCCCCTTTCCTCCACAAGCTTGCGAGCTTGGGCAGATCGAGCCTCCAGGCGCGTCACCACCTCGGTGAAGAAGGTCATGTGGCTAGTATAATCGTTCGAGTGAGGAGTCGGCGCCTCCACATTGAAAATGTGGCCCAGGGCCATATTGGCCCTGTTTCGAAGCTCCTAAAGCATGGGGGCGTGCTCGTGCTCCAGCGTTAGGCGTCGGAGCACCTCCTCCGTGTTCTTCCTTGCGACGGCCTCTTCATCATCAACCCATCTCCGGAGGAAGCGCAGCTCTGCGCAGGCGGAGGCCAAGTCCGCCTGCGCCGTGACCAAGGCTGCAGCTGTGGCTTCCACGCGCCTCTCAGCCTCGTCCAACCTGGGCCTGAGGGCAGCGGCCCTGCCCTCATCCTCCACACCCGCGAGCTTCAGCTTCAGTTGTACCTGCCTCCATGTCCGCAACAAACCTCGCCATCCGGGCGGTTCACCTCCTCCTGACTCCAGCCTCACGAGCCCCTATGGCATCCTCTCGCTTGGGCAACTTGACGCCCTCGTCTCTGGGGCTGCTCGAGCCTGGGCCACGCCCATGGCATCTAGTGCCAACGCCTCCTCACGCTCCGACCTCCTTCCTCCGCTGGTGCCCCTCAGCGACGCAAGAGCGCCCTATGCGCCCACCTGCTGCTCAAGAGACGCGCCTCAGCCCGAGCTCCTAAGCGCCGCAGGCTCAAGGGCGGCGATCGGCCTCGTGAGCCTCTTCCAAGGCTCGTGAGCAAGCCTCATAGGAGGCCTTGAGAGATGCCTCCGCCTTTGTGTTCTCAAGGTCATGTTGATAGCGGCCGAGGCTGATGGCCACCTTCAGCTTGCGCCGATCCTCCAACAGCCGAAGACCTTCTGCCTCAAGATGTGAATCAACACTCGCGAGCTCCCCACCAAGCCGGCTCATCGCGCTCATCGCCTCCTGGAAGAGCTCATGGCGTAACCACGCCCGCCACTCAAGCCCGAACTCCCGCCTTCTTCGCCCTCCGCCTCGGGCTGTGGGCGGGCGCCACATGGCGCGCCATCCTTGGCAGAGGTGGGGTGGGCGGCGCACTGCACACAGCACTGTCTTCGCGAGAAGCCCACGTCTGCTGGGGCTTGCCACTCGAGGAGGAGCCGAGGATCGAAGCCAACAAGCTACCACCGAAGACCAGCGGAGGAGTCTTGGGCACACCTGCCAAGCTCCACGCCAGGCCAGTGGGGAGAGGCGACGGGGTCGCAGGATCAGCGTGCTAGGAAGGCATAAGTGCCCCTTCACCAGGGGCAAGACTTGGAGCGCTCGAGGCAGGCGGAAGAGTTGAGGAAGAAGGAGGCCGCTTCTCGGGAGATCCGGTAGCCTCAGTTGATGGAGCCCTGAAAGACCGGCGTCAGAAGAAGAAAGCAGGACATGAAAGGCCACAACAGCGTGATACTTACACGTCAATGGCGAAGTACTTCCTCCGCTTCAGCGGTCCGAAGACGTTGCTGCCGCTACGGGATCCTTTCCTCTTGTGGAGCTCCTAGAAGTCCACGCAAAGGCGACCGAGACGCTGAACGTGGCGGCCAGAGCGCAGCGGGACTGAAGAAGAGCTCGGGAAAATATCTTCAGGGCGCCCGGCTGCGGCGAACAGTTGGGCACCGTTTCGCCACGATCTCCTGAGGCTCCTGGAGCCTTGGCCTCGGGGGTCGCACACAGCGTCTCCTCAGCAACCGATGCCTCGGGAGGGGCGTGGCAGGCTCCCGAGGACGATGCCCCAGGATCACCGCCCGACACGTGCTTGTCAATACACGAGCCGCTGGTCTCCGCCTGAGCTCACCCACCTGCACCGTCACTTGGGGCGAGCCCAGCATCAGGAGCAAGAAAGGGAACCACAACGACAGGATTCTCCCGAGGCCCCTCCAGGCCGACCGGTCGCGGCCCCCATTCATCGAAGAGAGGTGTCACATCCTAGCTAGTCCATGCATTAGAGTGTGCATCATGTCTACTTTTCATCAGAAATTTGAATTGGGGAAGACAGAAACCCCAGAACCCCTTTGAATTCAACTAGGGTTTACTAAAAATATTTTCAATGAACCTGAAATGCCTTCTAAAATGTTCATCACCTCTCGCCTTGGTCCTAAACCACCGCCGTAAGTGATGCACAAATTTCTAGGTCACTCTAAGGTCACCGGATTAAATCTTTAGCTATTTGAGTTTGGGCATTTAAATTATACAAAATATTTCAAATGTTTCAAATAACCCCAAACTAAAATGTTCCATGCTGGATATATTCCAACTAGGGACCATGTGCAGTTTGGTGATTTTTGAGTTGTTTAGGTATTTTTAGAAATGCAACAAACCTACAGAAATAATTAAAAACAGAAGCAAATGGAAAAACCCTTACCAGGCCGAACCCAAGCCCTGCCCACCGGGCGGCTCAAAGACTGCGGCCGCCCATGCCACCACCGCTTGCCTTCGCTCACAGTACGTAGTCGACGCTGGCGAAGCGCGAGTCGCACACGGCGCCACCAGCTTTGCCGCTCACAGGTGCTCGACGCTGGTCAGGCTCCACGCCGCCACCCCGACCCCGGACACCTCACTTGCCCCCCCTCTCTCCTCGCTTCTCCCGCACCATGGCCGACGACTCTGCCGCCCGCACCGCCGACGAGTCGCACCTCCGCTGCCCCTGCTGCACCACTGCGTCTGCTTCGCTTCGCCGCCTGCCGATTACATCGAAGCAGGCCGAGCCCCGAGCGCCAGACGCCTCGGCAACACCTTGACGGACCTCGCCATCGCCGATCACCACCGAGATCCCAATCGCCGCCGCCACCACATCACCGCCCCCGACTCGCCGATCGCTTTCACCAGACTGCTTTGAGCCCAGCTACCTCCCCATCCTCTCCGCTGTGCCTTCCCATGCACCGTAGCTGCCGCGACGAAGCATCATCGCACGCGCCACCGCCCGTGTTTGCCGCCGACGTGATTCGCCACCCCGCCACGCCACCTTGTCCACTAACTTCACCACATCCCTCAGAACCCGTAGCACCACTCCACGCACTCGCCGTGTCCTCAAGCCTTGGGTTCACTTTCACCCGACCACCGATCGCCGAGCTCGCCGCCGCGACGCTTCCGCCACCCCAAGTTCAACCACCGCCACCAAACGATGCGGTTTGTCCCCTGCTACACGAGATGGTCTCCGCCATCCATTTGGTCGCCGAACGCACAAACACACTCTCGCCGGCTCAAGCTTCGCGCCAAGCGGCTAAACGTCATCGGCTGGTTTGACCTCGCTGACGGAGTTGACTAAGTGGGGCCCCTTGCTAATTAACCCAGCTTTAGTTTAACTAAAATTAGTTAGTTAAATTAACTCATCGACATGGGACCCATGGTCAAAAGTTGACCTGGACGCCCCCATTGACCACCGACGCCACCTCGACGATCACGACGCAATAACTAATTTATGGATTTATTTGTTTTCGTGAAATTCCAGAAATTGTTGCAAACTTCAAAAATTCATAGAAATTAATCTATAACTCCAAATGCAAAGATTTATATATGAATTTTTGATCAAAAAAATTCAATCTATCCATTGGTAATGGTTTCATGCATGACAGAACAAGTTAACCTTGTTGTTTAAGCAAAATAAGATAATGCACTAATATGACTATGTTAAATGAGCTAACATTTGAATCTTTGATTCAAATGAGTTCATTCCTTTCTATTCTAGCTTGCATTAGGCCAACACACATTCATATTGCCATGTCATAGCATGCATCATATTGTTGCATATCGTCATGTGTTGTTTATGTTCGGTGTGTCTTTCGTGATGGGTTCTGCCTTCGAGGATAACCCTGAATATCTGTCTGAAGGGCAGTATCCTACTACAACTACATCAGGCAAGCAACCCATTGATCATTCTGATACAAACCCACGTTCTCACCACTGCTCTTGTTTACTGCGTTAAGACAACGCGATTCAAACTGTTGTGTGTTGTGGTAGTTGAACCCACTTCCTTTGCATGACCTGACATTGCCACAATAACTAGATGAAACCCACTAGCATGTGTAGGAGTTGATTGAGCCATATATGTGTTTCCTACCATGCTATGCTTGCTATGCTTAGAGTTGTGTCGGGTCTGGCTCATCGGGATGATGAACTAGAGTGAAAGGTTTTGTCGGTTTCGAGAGTGAAAGTATTGAATATGATTTGGTAAAGGAATCGATGAGAGGCCATGTAGGAGGACATGGTGGGTTGTTTCATTGAGGCCGTCCCTAAGAACTGAGATCTGTATGTGTGATTTAAGATCAGCTACTACCACACGTTGGGCCTGAAATATGACCCCGCCAACTTATCACCCCTCTCGCCCTCTCTGTCCGTGAGTTGCAAGTAGTTTTCGTGTTTGTAGTATGTGGGGCCGCATACGCTGACCATAGGGGTGGGCTGTGTTGCGGTAGGCATGTGGCCCGTGTACCGATTCGCCTGCTTGGTGTCTCGGGAACCCTGCACACATCGCTCGGGGCCGTTAGTGGAAACCTCGGCCGGACTCCTCGCGGATGGAACCCGAATAGGCGATAAACCCGACTAGAGACTTGTGTGGTTGGTCGTCGTGGTCTACACCCACGCCGGCTTTCGCTGAAGTCCGCCGAGCACATATCGTGTGCGACGCTAAGTGGTGGAAACATGTGTGACGTAAGCATACCCCGCAGGTATAAAACTATTCGAATAGCCGCGTCTGCATGTAAAGGACTACTTGGTCGCCTATGCAGTTCGTAGACAAGTAAATGGATACTACTAAAAGCCTCAAGATAGTGTGAGTATCATGGATGGCCCTCTCAGAGGTTATCGAGAGAGGATCCACGGTGGAGTATTGTGATGGTGATTAGTGGACTGCAAGCGGCAAATGCTTTTCAAGTGGTGTCATGTAGGATAGCTTAGCCAAGAGTCAAAGCTGGCTTACTGCAATAACTCCACTACCTTCTTGAGAATGTGCATGTATAGTAGGATTCATCACAGAAGACTTGCCGAGTACCTCCGCACTCATGTTTGCTTAATTAATGTTTTCAGACGACAACACCGCCCTCCGATGGGTTCTATGTAGACCTTGACGCCGATGAGTGACTAGCCACCCGTGTGGTGATCCAAGGCTTGTGAAAGGCCATCAGAGATAGAAGGGCTTCAAGCCTTCTTTCTTTTTAGTGTCCGTACTCAAACTAGTTTGCTTCCGCATGTGCTTGTATGCTTGTATGATTTGAGTGTCGGGTCATGTGACCCCTATCTGTATGAACATGTTATGTATGGCTCCTGAGCCTCTTAAATAAAGTACTTTGAGTTGTAGAGTTTTGTTGTGATGCCATGTTGTATGTACTCATATCGGGCATATTGTGTGTATGATTGAAATGCTTGGTATGAGGGATCCGACAATCTAGTTGTTTATCCTTGGCAGCTGTTGGAGATATGCCCTAGAGGCAATCATGTATGATGATATTTCCTATGTGTTTATGAATAAAGATAGTCCTTGGACATTATCAATGATGTGTATCGCAAGTACGTGACTTGTTTGTGGGACTATGCATTGTATGATGACTGTCCTAAAAGGTCCCTAGTCGAAAGGGCTGTGTGACGACGCAGCAGCCGACTAGACTAGCATATGACACGGTCGATGGCTCGGTCTCACTAGCCATGGAGCATTGGATGCTAACCGGATAATATGGACTTGAAAGGTCTGGTCGGATTCGACATAGTCGGATCCGAAGTCGAGATAAGGTCCGAGTCGGACAGACCCAACTATGAGACGCAGCGATATGTCATCTGTGAGTCTCTAGTACAACATACGCTCTATGTCCTAAGACCTGAGCCGACGATGTACTGGATGGTGACAGACTTGCTTTGGGCCGACCAAACGCTACTCCGTGATCGGGTAGTTACAAAGGTAGGTTTCGGTTTGTCCAATCCCATGCTGCGAGACATGGTCGAGCAAGATGGGATTTGCCCTCCGATCGAGAGATATACTGGGCCCCTCGTGTGATCCGACCAGAACAAGCATGGCTATGCGACAAGGATTATGAGATAATCCGGATTGTGGTCGGTATCACCGAACGAGAAAGAGGTCGGGCTAGCACAAGGATGACAGTCTCGCTTTGAGCCCGACAACATATATCGTGTGGCAAAGGGAATGAAGTGTGACACGTAGGCTGTGTTCGCTTAACCAGCTTCATAGTTCGCTTGGTGGTCGGCACGCCTTGCTAGAGGCCGCTACCAACCCGCATGTCGGAGGTGATCCGAATCGTGACCAAGCCGACTTGAACCTAAGGGGTCGCGCGCTTAAGGGAAGGAACCTACGAGGTCGGTTCAGAGGACACCGGTCGGATGTGATCCGAATCGACTAGGAACGTGACCGAGTAGACTTTGGGCTTTAGGGTCCGTGGCGAGGCCCAAGTGTTGAGCCCGCGACGGACGCCTATATAAAGTGGAGGTGCGCACACTCAGCGGTTGATCGCTTCGCGCCATGCGCTAGGGTTTGCATGTGTTGCGAATAGCCACCTCCACTCGCCGCCGATCGTGGTGATCGGACCTAGCAGTCCGCCGCACGACGTTCCTCCCGCACGCGCGGATACCGTTAGAGGCGGTGCACTTGCGCCGCCCGCGAACTCGACGGGATCGGACGACCGCCGCCGAGGGAGATCGGACGAGGAGGAGACGATCCACGCGGACGCCGCTGCCCCAACTCTTCTTCCGCTGCACGGCATCGCTGCCTAGTGGTAACGAATCGTGATCCATCTCCGTAGCATGTTCCCGGATGTTCGCGCAGAGGAATTTTTAATTTGCAGTCGACGCACCCTACCGTAGAACCCAACAAAGGGTATCGAGCCTCGTTATAGGATTTGGATTCAGATCGTATGCATATTAGATATGTGGAGGCGGCGATGAGATCTGTTGTCCTTGAAGAGATCGGCTATGTGCACGGTTGATGTGATCAACGCACATGGGGATCGTTGAGGCTATGTTTTCAGAATCGATCGATGAGGTCGTGACACGATCTACCCTACCGGTCGGTCATCCGCCATCGGGTTAATAGTGAAACGAACCGAATCGGATTCGCGATGATCGATAAGATCGGTCGATCGAGAATTCGCGTGATCGGAGTTCGATGTGATCGGTGATCGTGATTTCCGCGCGACCGCCGTGCGTAGCGCCGTATTTCGTACCGACACACAAACCGTAGAATGCGATTCTATGCATAACTTTGTTTTGCAGGTTTGATGTGAATAGTATGGCTCATGTGTATGTGATGCATGTGTGTAATTTATACGGGCTCGCGGTCATGTTTGTCACCGGCAGAGCCAAAGTGCTGTCATTATATTGTATAACGACTCATGCGGTCGACTTGTGACTCTATGTAAATTCATTACTAGTTGTAGTAGTTGGATAATAGAGATCAGGTTGGTGGCTTACGCCCGGCGTGACAAACAAGATGGAGTTCGAGATGGTCATCGGAGTCGGAGCCGACCGAAGAACGCCCATGAAGGAGCCATACTATTTCACAATATGTGTTATATTTGTGATTGTTATGCTTCTTTGTTTCTATGCATGTTAAAATGATAGAATGATCCTCATGAATATCAAGCTTAATTGCCATCCCCGATGTTGCACCTTCGCACGCCAAGTACGCCTAGTAGTGGGCTCATAAAATTGGGGTGCTGCTGGGTGTCCTTGAATCAAGGGTTCGTGGTTTCGGACACGGACATGCATCGCATCAAAGTTAACTTGACAAGGCTATCAAACGGTTTTGGGCCTTGTGGCAAAGAAGGTTGGGAGCCGGGTATGAGATACCTTCCCGATCGGCTGTGAGTCGATAGAGATACGATTAGCAAGGAGTTGCTTACCGGATAGGTATGTTGGCTAGCAGTGATGCTAAAGCTCACTAGTCGCATGCGCTAGTCGGATCCTGAATCACTGAGAGTTTGCGGAGGGATGCTGACTTCAGTGGGAGTATTTCTGCTTAGGCTAGAATTACTCTACATAAACACATTGCTTAGTGATTGCATATTTTCTGTTGTAGATCAATGGCACCACCTGCTCAACCCAACTTTGCATTGAAATCAATTCTGGAAAAGGATAAACTGAATGGAACAAACTTTACCACCTGGTATAGAAATTTGAGAATTGTTCTCAAGCACGATAAAAAGGAACATGTTCTAGAGGATCCACTTCCAGAGGAACTCGCCGATAATGCTAGTGCCACAACTAAGAATGCCTACTGTAAACTCGTTGATGAATCAACGGAGATCACCGTTCGATGTCTGGCTTGTATGGAGCCCGATTTGCAACAGCATTTCAAAATGTTGAGGCTTACGATATGATCGAGAGTCTCAAGAGCATGTTTCGCATACGTGCTAGGACCGAAGGTTCAACGTCTCGCGATCCTTGATGGATTGCAAGCTGAAGGAAGGTGATCCATCGAGCCCACATGTGATCAAGATGATCGGATATGTGCAAGCTTTGGATCGTTTGGGCTTCCCGCCTTGGATGAGCTGGCTATCGATGCTGTTCTCGGTTCTCTTCCGCCCAGCTATGGGACGCTCATCTCGAACTATCATATGCATGGCATGGATAAGAAGCTCACCGAATTGCATGGGATGCTCAAGGTGGCAGAGCAGGATATTAAGAAAGGCACGATCAAGTGTTGATGGTGCAGAAATCGCTAAGTTCAAGAAGAGTTGGTCCAAGAAAAGGCTAAGGCAAAGGGCACGGAGACGGTAACCTCTCGCCGCTGCGCCAAGTCTGGACCGACTCAAGACCGCTTGCTTTCACCGCAAGGAGACCGTCACCGGAAGAGGAACAGTAGCAAGTGGTTTGCAGAGCATGGCAAGAAGGCCGGAAATGCTTCTTCGTGCAAAGGTACACTTGTTGCATATGTTATAGACATTTACCTTGCCGACATACCTAGTAGCTCTTGGGTATTTGATACCGGATCGGTTGTTCATATTTGCAACTCGATGCAGGGCTGGTAAGAACTAGGCGGTGGCACAAGGGGAGATTGACATCGTGGTCGGCAACAAAGCAAGAGTTGCTGCGTTGGAGGTCGGCACGATGCAGCTCCAGCTTCCTTCCGGATTCATTATGGAATTGAATAATTGTTATTACATTCCTGCACTTAGTCGAACATTATTTCTGCCTCATGTTTGATGAGTCAAGGTTATGAATTCAATTTAAAGGACAATGGTTGTTCGATATTTTGAATGGTATGTTCCACGGCTATGCACCCATTGTTGATGGGCTATTTATATTGAATCTAGAACAGAACCGGTCTATAACGTGAATGTCAAGAGGCATAAGCCTAATGAGATAAACCGACATACTTCTGGCATTGCCGGCTTGGACACATTAGTCTGAAACGCATGAAGAAGCTCCATGATGATGGGCTCCTAACTTCGTCCGACTTCGGGTCGTTCGAGACATGTGAATCATGCTTGCTCGGCAAGATGACTAAGTCTCCTTTCGCAAAGAGTTGCGAGAGGGCATCCGAGCTATTGGAGCTTATACACAGTGATGTGTGTGGTCCAATGAGCACAACCGCCAGAGGTGGCTATCAGTACTTCGTGACTTTTACCGACGACTTGAGTAGATATGGATATATCTATTTGATGAGGCACAAGTCGGAGACTTTTGAAAAGTTCAAAGAGTTTCAGAACGAGGTTGAGAATCAGCTCGGCAAGACTATAAAGCTTCTGCGATCTGATCGTGGAGGTGAGTACATGAGCCAGAGTTCGATGATCATCTGAAAAGTCGAGGTATAGTACTCAGCTCACACCTCCGGCACGCCACAGAGAAACGGCGTGTCGAACGGAGGAATAGGACCTTGTTGGACATGGTCCGTCTATGATGAGCAAATCGGATTTACCCTTGTCATTTTGGGGATACGCCTAGAAACCGCAGCTTACACTTAATAGGGTACCATCAAAATCTGAGACAAGACACCACATGAGATGTGGACGGAAGAGTCCCAGTTTGTCTTTTCTAAAGATTTGGGGTTGTGAAGCATTTGTCAAGCGACTTATGTCGACAAGCTTACACCCAAGTCGGATAAATGCATATTCGTGGATATCCGAGGGAAACCTTGGGATATAGCTTCTACAACCGGAAGAGAACAAAGTGTTTGTTGCTCGAACGGGTTTTCCTTGAGAAAGAGTTTCTACCGGGAGGCCTGGGAGGACGGTTCGACTCAAGAAATTCGAGGACCACTGGGACGGCTCGGCTGGTGATGAGATCATACCGAGTCACCAGGAACCCAGAGTGGAAGCGGCACCGAACCACGGAGGTCGGAAAGATTGCGCAGAGTGCGTGATGTATTGTTGCTAGAAAGCGACGAGCCGCCACGTATGCGGAAGCGATGGTGAGCCCAGATTCGAGGCATGGCTAGAGGCCATGAGATCCGAAAGTTAAAGTCCATGGATGAGAATCAAGTCTGGGACTTGGTTGATCCGCCACCTGGCGTAACTGCCATTGGTTGCAAATGGGTCTTTAAGAAGAAAACCGATGTGGATGGAAATGTTCAGATCCACAAAGCTCGGCTTGTCGCTAAAGGTTATGGACAAGTTCAAGGAATTGACTACGACGAGACTTACTCGCCGGTAGCGATGCTGAAATCGGTGAGGATCATACTAGCTATAGCTGCATATTTCGATTACTTAGATATGGCGATGGATGTCAAAACGGCTTTCCTTCACGGAAATTTAACCGAGGACGGTATATGATACAGCCCGAGGGTTTTGTCGATCCGACTAGCACTAGTAAGGTATGCAAGCTCAAGAGATCCATTTATGGGTTGAAGCAAGCATCTCGGAGTTGGAACATTCGCTTTGATGAGGTCGCCACCGGTCTCGGTTTCATCAAAAGCTTAAGAGGACTCTTGTTTATACAAGAAGTTAAGGGAGCTCGATAGTGTTTTTGATCTTGTATGTGGACGACATACTACTGATCGGGAATGATGTTTCATGTTAAACTCGGTCAAGGGATCATTGAATGGCAAGTTTTCGATGAAGGACCTTGGTGAGGCAGTCTATATTTTAGGCATTAAGATCTATAGAGATAGATCGAGGAGGCTGCTCGGCTTAAGCCCGAGCACGACATAGATAAAGTGTTGAAGCGGTTCAACATGAGTGAGGCGAAGAAAGGGTTCTTGCCGCCTCACATGGTATAAGGCTAAGCGAGACTCGAGTCCTTCGACATCCGATGAGCGAAGCAGATGAGTAGGATTCCGTATGCCTCTCGCAATCGGATCCATCATGTATGCCATGATATGTACAAGGCCTGATGTTGCTTTTGCAATAAGCCTAACAAGTAGATACCAGGCCAACCTGTGAGAGTCACCGGGCAGCGGTAAAGACTATTTTGAAGTACCAAAAGGACTAAAGAGATGTTCCTAGTTTATGGAGGTGAGGAAGAGCTCGTCGTAAGGGGTTACGCCGATGCTAGTTTCCAAACCGACAGAGATGATTGTCGATCACAGTCCGGATTCGTACGCCCCGAACGGAGGAGCAAAGTAATCGATGAGTTCCAAGCAGGATACGGTGGTCGATTCTACCACGAAGTTTAATACATTGCGGCTTGTGAAGCTGCAAAGGAAGGTGTTTGATCCGCATTTTCTGGATGATCTTGGTATTTTCCCAGCCTCGTGAAACCGTTGGACCTTTATTGTGATAATTTCGTGCCATCGCACAAGCCAAGGAGCCGAGGAATCACCACAAGGTCGACACATAGACCGGAAATATCACCGATACGAAAGATCGTAAAGAATGGTGATGTAGAGTTATGCAAGATTCACACGGATGCAAATGTTGCAGATCCGCTGACTAAGCCGCCCACAACCCAAGCATGAGGGGCACGTTAGAGCTATGGGCATTCGATGTCTATTTGATTGACTCTAGTGCAAGTGGGAGACTGTTGGAGATATGCCCTAGAGGCAATCATGTATGATGATATTTCCTATGTGTTTATGAATAAAGATAGTCCTTGGACATTATCAATGATGTGTATCGCAAGCACGTGACTTGTTTGTGGGACTATGCATTGTATGATGACTGTCCTAAAAGGTCCCTAGTCGAAAGGGCTGTGTGGACGCAAGAGCCGACTAGACTAGCATATGACACGGTCGATGGCTCGGTCTCACTAGCCATGGAGCATTGGATGCTAACCGGATAATATGGACTTGAAAGGTCTGGTCGGATTCGACATAGTCGGATCCGAAGTCGAGATAAGGTCCGAGTCGGACAGACCCAACTATGAGACGCAGCGATATGTCATCTGTGAGTCTCTAGTACAACATACGCTCTATGTCCTAAGACCTGAGCCGACGATGTACTGGATGGTGACAGACTTGCTTTGGGCCGACCAAACGCTACTCCGGATCGGGTAGTTACAAAGGTAGGTTTCGGTTTGTCCAATCCCATGCTGCGAGACATGGTCGAGCAAGATGGGATTTGCCCTCCGATCAGAGAGATATACTGGGCCCTCGTGGTGATCCGACCAGAACAGCATGGCTATGCGACAAGGATTATGAGATAATCCGGACAGTGGTCGGTATCACCGAACGAGAAAGAGGTCGGCTAGCACAAGGATGACAGTCTCGCTTTGAGCCCGACAACATATATCGTGTGGCAAAGGGAATGAAGTGTGACACGCCAGGCTGTGTTCGCTTAACCAGCTTCATAGTTCGCTTGGTGGTCGGCACGCCTTGCTAGAGGCCGCTACCAACCGTGCATGTCGGAGGTGATCCGAATCGTGACCAAGCCGACTTGAACCTAAGGGGTCGCGCGCTTAAGGGAAGGAACCCACGAGGTCGGTTCAGAGGACACCGGTCGGATGTGATCCGAATCGACTAGGAACGTGACCGAATAGACTTTTGCTTTAGGGTCCGTGGCGAGGCCCAAGTGTTGAGCCCGCGACGGACGCCTATATAAAGTGGAGGTGCGCACACTCAGCGGTTGATCGCTTCGGCGCTGCGGCTAGGGTTTGCATGTGTTGCGAATAGCCACCTCCACTCGCCGCCGATCGTGGTGATCGACCTAGCAGTCCGCCGCGACGACGTTCCTCCCGCACGCGCGGATACCGTTAGAGGCGGTGCACTTGCGCCGCCCGCGAACTCAGACGTGGGATCGGACGACCGCCGCCGAGGGAGATCGGACGAGGAGGAGACGATCCACGCGGACGCGCTGCCCCAACTCTTCTTCGCTGCACGGCATCGCGCTGCCTAGTGGTAACGAATCGTGATCCATCTCCGTAGCATGTTCCCGGATGTTCGCGCGAGGAATTTTTAATTTGCAATCGACGCACCCTACATCGAGAACCCAACATCCATCATGTCTAGCAGAGCAGATCTCACAGGATACAGATCCTCATATCCATACATCCAGCTTGCACACCGTGCAAACCGAGTCAAAGTGGCCCAATGATCGACACGGGTGTTGAAAAGCTCCATTCTCAAGGCCCGATTCTCTCGGTCCTTATCCTCTAGCATCTCAGCAGTGGTGCGGATTAGTGAGTCCTCCTGAGTGGAATCAGCATAGATGGCCTGAAGATACCCTTGCGCCCCCGGGAGTGAAGCTGGCATATAACGGAAGTAGGTGTTCCGAACCAGGCCAGTCCTGACTCGCATGATGGTCATCATAGAGTATGTAGCATCCTGCACAACCATCTCAATAGTGACCCCGAGTCCATAGGAGTGGTGAAGGGGCTCAGTCGATCGAGGATAAGAAGGAAATATCCTGACAGTGCAGAGGTATTGGCTTTGATTAAAGTCTCGGAATTGCTCTTCGACAGTGTATTCGGGATACCAACGGTAACCCGTCTCAATCATAACCCGGACTAACATAGCCGTATGACCGTTGGTATATTTATGGCAGTTTCTATATTACCATGTCATACGGATGAACATCTCTGCATTCCGTGTTATCCATTATATTCCGCACTTCCTTGCCAATTTTTGCCATCTTTGTCTAAACCATTGTCTTGTTTCCTAGGATGGTCAACACCCGCAACATCCCTGCTGCTCCGGAGCAGGGTGAAGCCAGCGCAGCTAGGAATGTTAATCTGCCTCAACCGCCTTCTTTGGCCGAAGTTATGATGGAGGTAGAACAAAACAAGCGTGAGACCAATCGCTTGCTGGAGCGGATTGAGCAGAATACCGCACGCCAGCCAAGGAATGACCTGGTGTCAATCAATGACTTTGTCAAGCTGTATCCACCGAAGTTTAAACACTCTGTTGAGCCTCTCGATGCGGATGACTGGCTTCGCAGCATCACCCACAAGCTACGTTCTTCCAACGTGGTTGAAGCTGATAAGGTTACCTTTGCTGCCTATCACCTCGAAGGCCCTGCTAGCCTTTGGTGGGAGAATTTCGAGGCTATGCGCCGTTGGCCAAATCACTACCGGGCTGAGTTCGCAGCTTTCGTGAGCATCACATTCGAAGGTCTCATGGATCGCAAGCGGAAGAGTTCTGCAACTTCACCTGTGGTAGACCGACCGTGGATGCATACAGTCACGAAGTTTGGAAATCTAGCACGATATGCTCCTCAAGAGGTATCCACCGACGCCAAGAAGGTGCAAGGTTCCGCAAGGGACTTAGCCCCGAGCTTCACCGTGATCTTCGCTCGCACGAGTGCACCTCCTTCCGTGGTTAGTCAATAAGGCTATCAGTGAAACCGACACCGACTTTGAAGCTTCACGCAAGCACTCCCGTGACTTTGGTTCTTCATCCGCCTCGATCTCGAAGCGCCGAGTGTGGATTCCAAGCACCGCTCGCCACCAGATTCACTCCGAGGCCATCCTTTGAGGCGCCACCCCAACCAGCAGTTTGCACCGCCTAAGGCCTATGGTGGCCCGCTGCTAATGCTGCCCACGCCCAATGTGATAACTTGTTTCATGTGGGGAGATGGGTCACTACATCCGTGAGTGTCCCTAGAACAACCCCAACAGATCGAAAGTCTGTTGGCCGTGGTAAGCCAGCAGGAAAGGTGCTCACGCTAAACCAGCCGCCATCGCTCGGGCCACGCCAACTACGCTTCAGCTTGAGGAGACCCATGAGGATCCCAACGTCGTTCTCGGTACGCTCCTTGTTAATTGCCATCCGGCAACTGTTCTCTTTGATACTGGAGCATCTCATTCATTTATTTTTGAGAGCTATGCTCGACTACGCAAACCACATTTAGTGACATGCCCACCTCCATGGAAATTCAAACTCCCGGTTCTAGATGGCAAACCTCTAGAATCAGCCATGGAAATGAAATCCTTGTCGACAGATTAGTCTTCCTTGCATCACTAATAGATCTCAAGTCCTCGGACATAAACATCATCTTGGGTATGGACTGGATGTCAGCCCATAACGCTAAGATTGATTGCTCTTCTAGAACTGTTCAACTCACCCACCCTTCGGGCAAGACAGTCAATGTTTTGGCCCGAGTGTCTAAGCGTCAGCTCTACTCCTTAAATGCCAACCCCCTTCCAGAGCTTGAAGATATTTCGGTAGTCCGTGATTTCCCGGATGTTTTTCTAGAGGAACTGCCAGGTGTTCCACCTGACAACAGGCATGGCCTTCACAAATCCGTCTTTATTCTCACAACGGTACAGCAGGCAACTCTTCCTAGGTAGATCAGCTGGCAGAGAGACGCCCGTCAGGACCCTAAGCACTGTCGCTCACGTCCCAAGGAGGAGCCCGGACTCCTGAAACCTCATGCGGACTTGGCTTCTGATCAAGGTCCACATGATGCGAGAATGGCGCTGGAGCGGAGCGACCCGGCGTTGCACGAATTCCTTCACCACCATCGGTGCGGTTACGCCGAGATCCTTCATCAACTTCAACCTGAGCCAGACACGGGCAAGGCCGGGGCTTGCAAGCCGCTGATGGCCCCAGCCGAGGTTAGGATCAGCGGGCCCCGACGGAGCCTGAAGCAGAGGACTGAGCACGCCGGCATCAACAAACACCCATCATATCCGGAAGTCGCTCGTAGATGGAGGAAGCTCAAAATCAATCCCATTGCCTGCTGTTGCGGCCACAACCTGGAAGCTCACGCACCCTGAGCACTGCTGGGGGTCGGCCAGATGCAATGAGAAGAAGTGGCGGAAGAGAGCCATTGAAGGAGCAATGCCCACCATGGCTTCACACACGAAGTCGAAAACGGCGAGAAGTGTCACGGGCTGAGGGTCGAGATGCAACAAGTGGATCTGATAATGCTCAAGCACAGCGTTGAAGTAGGTAGAGAAGGGAGGAATCAGGCCTGCCCAGAGGGCGTCGATGAAGATTGGGATCTCAGTGGTCATCTGAACCGAGCGAGTGCGGGACGCGGGCCAAGCCACCGTCTCCCCCACTCATTGAAGCTGGAGGCAAGCATCGGACGCACCTTGTCCATGGCCTCGTCGTTGAGCAAGCGAGACCGGCCGAGCGCCGGCGCGAAGGGTGGAGGCGCGGACGAAAGAGGCAAAGGGCTCTTCCCCTTCTCAGCTTGCTTGGGCGCCATGGCTATGTAGCAGGCAGAGCGCGAATCAGATTGGGGAAGAGAAACAGAGTCACAATGAAGCAGTGGAATTGGGGGAAGCAAGGCGCAAGAGGCGGGTGAACAACTGTGTAGGCCGCAGGGGCCGCATAGCCGGGCGGATTCAAAGGCAGCGTGGGGAAGCGGAGACGCCCACGTCCAATCAACCGCCATGGGTCGACCGAGGCCGCAGGCTTTTGGGGCCCGCGGCGCTCCGAACTTGACCCTTGGCTTCGCCATGAGGCCAAGCCCGATCACACATTGGGCCCGGGGGCTACTGTCGGCGTTCTCGGAACAGGGGTCCCCAGACTTGCCTGCCTGCGGCCCACAGCGTGGCTAGGCAGCGGGCCGTACAGCCCATCTTCATTAACAAGGCATCCAAGACCTTCACGAGGGTCCAAGCCTCGCGAGGCGGATGATGCAAGACTTCCTCTGGAGTGGCCTAGCCAGGCGGGCTCACGAGGAGCGGAGATATCAAGGCGGGGCAAACCTCATGAGGCACTCGTGGCGTGAGCCATTACGAATGGTGCCAGGCGGGTGCCAGGCGGGCGCCAGTGCGCACAACATCCACATTTCCTCTTTGGTGCTAAGGAGGCAAGCCCAAACGAAGAGTACCGAGGCATCAGGCAAAGGTTGCCATATTGGTGCAAGAAGGCCAAGACCAGGAGGACGGCAAGGCGGAGGTCATCGTGGAGCCCAAGACGGCGTCGCCCCAGGGCTTTTCGCAGGCGAAGACCGCTTTTGTCAGGATATCTTGTACTAGCTGTCCCCCTTCATATTTGCCCGCCGTTGTTGGCTCCCTTCCCGTTAAACATTTGGGAAGAGGACCAGGGCCTATATAAGTAGAGCTAGCCACCACAGGGGAGAGGATCGAGCAATTCATCGGCTCCTCGCACCACAAGTTCATACACACAAGAACACCTCAACCTTAGGAGGATGTTCTTCTCTTGTACTATTCATCATCAGCCCAAGAGGCAATCCACCACCACCACACTGGAGTAGGGTATTACACCACAACGGTGGCCCGAACCAGTATAAACCTTGTGTCTCTCTCTGTGTTGTGAGTTCGTCGAGTTCGTCCACAAGATCTTAGCGAGCTAGAGCATAGATCGGTAGGAGGGAAAGACTTCGCGTGCACCCCAGTTTTCGAACCTTAAGGGTTTGCCGGAACCCCACATCCGACACAATGAGACTCTGGATAATGCCGAAGAACCCGAACACCCCATTGAGCCCACGTCCGAACAGGATGAGAGGGAGGAGGGGCAGTATAGCCCCGAACACGCTGATCATGAAGATTTGGAAGACAACAACTATATGCCAGTCTCCGAAGAGGATGTTAGCCTTGGTGCGAAGATTTTATCGTCCCAGAGGAACCTCTCGAACAAGAACGCTTCAAGCGACAACTAATCTCCACTGCATGGAGCCTGAAAAAGAAGCAGCAGCAGCTCAAAGCTGAACATGATTCGCTCAATGAAAGGTGGACCAAGGTCCTGGCCGCCGAGGAGTACGGCCCAAGCGACCCGTAAAAAGTTACCCCAGGCGCAAGCTGCTGCCACAATTCGACGATGAAGCCCTTGAGCCAATACCGTTGAAATACAATCAAGTAGATCAACTAAACCGACCACCACGTGGACGGGATAAGGCGTCACATCAAGCCGAACACTAGCCCGCACCCCTCGCTAAAGAGGCAAGGAAACACCAGCTGCGGGCTATACATATGAGTTGCACCAGGACCTGGCCAATAAAGCTGGTCGAACGAGATCGATCTATGTATCAAGACGCCGTGCCCCAGCATGATATAATGGCTATGAAGCCCGGCGCGGTGAAAATTATAATATTCGGGATCAGCACCGAACTCAGATGTCATCCGATCTTCGCCGTGATGTCGCACGGTATAGGGGTGCCGCACACCCCATGTGCTTTACCGATGAGGTAATGCAGCACCCATTTCCGAAAGGGTTTAAACCTGTAAACATCGAGCAATACGGTGGTATGATGGATCCGGCCGTCCGGATCAAGGATTTTCTCCTCCACATTCATATGGCTCGTGGAGATGACCTTCACGCCATTAAATATCTTCCTCTAAAGCTGAAAGGACTAGCACGACACTGGTTGAACAGCCTCCCACAAAACTCCATTGTAAGCTGGGAAGATTTAGGGGATGCTTTTCGGGCCAGCTTTCAGGGCATTTATGTCCGGCCACCTGATACGTCTCCAACGTATCTATAATTTTTTATTGTTCCATCATGTTATATTATCAAGCTTGGATGTTTTATATTCATTTTATATCAGTTTTTGGTACTAACCTATTGACATAGTGATAAGTGCCAGTTGCTATTTTCTGCATGTTTTTTCCATCGCACGGAATCAATATCAGACGGAGTCCAAATGCCTCGAAACTTTACGGAGATTTTTTATGGACCAGAAGACACGAAATGGGCCCTGGCTACGCCTGGGGGGTGCTCCGAGGAGAGCACAACCCACCAGGGCACGCCAGGAGGCCCATGCGCGCCTTGGTGGGTTGTGCCCACCTCGGGTGCCCCCGGACCGCCTCTTTGCTCTATAAATACCCCAATATTCCAGAAACCCTAGGGGATTCGACGAAATATTGATCCAGCCGGCGCAGACTCCAGAACCACCAGATCCTATTTAGACACCATCTCGGATGGGGTTCACCACCTCCATTGGTACCTCTCTGATGATGCGTGAGTAGTTATTTGTAGACCTACAGGTCCGTAGTTAGTAGCTAGATGGCTTCCTCTCTCTTGCTGAATTCTCAATACAATGGTCTCTTGGAGATCCATATGATGTAACTCTTTTTGCGGTGTGTTTGTTGGGATGTGATGAACTTTGAGTTTATGATCAGTTATATCTTTTTATATCCATGAAAGTATCTGAGTTTCTATGATCTCTCTTATGCATGATTGCTTATAGCCTCGTATTTCTTCTCTGATATTTGGGTTTTGTTTGGCCAACTTGATCTATTTATCTTGCAATGGGAAGTTGTGCTTTGTAGTGGGTCTGATCTACGGTGCTTGATCCCAAAGGATGTAAGGGGAACCGACACGTATGTATCGTTGCTACTAAGGATAAACGGTGGGGTCTATCTCTACATAGATAGATCTTGTCTACATCATGTCATCGTTTTATTGCATTACTCCGCTTTTCCATGAACTTAATACACTAGATGCATGCCGGATAGCGGTCGATGTGTGGAGTAATAGTAGTAGATGCAGGCATGAGTCGGTCTACTAATCTTGGACATGGTGCCTATATAATGATCATTGTCTGGATATCGTCATGATTATTTGAAGTTCTATCAATTGCCCAACAGTAATTTGTTCACCCATCGTTTGCTATTTTTCTCGAGAGAAGCCACTAGTGAAACCTACGGCCCCGGGTCTCTTTCTCATATATTTGCCTTTGCGATCTACTTTTCCTTTGCATTTATTTTCAGATCTATTAAACCAAAAATACAAAAATACCTTGCTATTATTTATTCTTATTTATTTTGTTTGGAGTTCGATCTATCAATCTACTATAATTTCCTCATGTCTGTTTGCCTATCTTGGGCGCCGCTACCCGAAAGGGATTAACAACCCCTTTTACACGTCAGGTTGCGAGGATTTGTTATCTGTGTGCAGGGGTTGTTTACGTTGTGTTGCTTGGTTCTCCTACTGGTTCAATAACCTTGGTTTCTTCACTGAGGGAAATACCTACCGCCGCTGTGCTGCATCATCCCTTCCTCTTTGGGGAAATACCGACATAGCTTCAAGCCGCTATCACCACTGGATGCTGATGACCTAAGTCACATAATCCAGCAGCCTGACAAATCGGCTCGCAAGCTTTGGAATCAGTTCCTACCTAAAAATAACCAAATTGTGGACTATCCGGACACCGAATCCTTAGTGGCCTTCAAATACAGCGTCCGTGATGAATGGCTCGCCCGACACCTCGGGCAGGAAAAGCCGAAGACCATGGCAGCCTTAACTGCACTCATGACCCGTTTCTGTGCGGGTGAAGATAGCTGGCTGGCTCGTAGAAGCAACAGCTCTGGTGACCCCGGCACTTCTGAGGTCAGGGACGGCAATAGTAAACCACGCCGCAACAAAAATAAACGTCGAAGCAATAATGACGACGCAGATGACACGGCAGGCAATGCCAGATTCAATGGTTCTAAATCCGTTCAACGGAAGAAACCTTTTAAAGGCAACAGGGACGGTCCATCCAACTTGGACAAAATCCTTGAGAGGCCCTGTCAGATTCATGGCACACCCGACAAGCATGCAAACCACACCAATAGAAATTGTTGGGTTTTCAAATAGGCCAGTAAGATAAATACCGAACACAAAGGAAAGGGACCTCCAAGTGAGGACGATGATGAGCCCCGACAGCCGAACACCACGGGCCAAAAGTAGTTTCCCCCAAAGTGAAAACAGTGAACATGATCTATGTCACTCACATTTGCAAAATGGAGTGCAAGCGCGCACTAAGGGACGTCTACGCCGTAGAGCCTATTGCCCCAAAATTCAATCCATGGGCAGCCTGTCCGATCACCTTTGATCGCAGGGACCACCCAACCAGTATCCGTCACGGGGGTTCGGCCGCCCTGGTACTCGATCCAATCATCGACGGATACCATCTCACTAGAGTCCTTATGGATGGCGGCAGCAGTCTCAACTTGATTTATCAAGACACTGTCCGCAAGATGGGCATCGGCCCATCAAGAATCAAGCCTAGTAACACAACCTTTAAATGTGTGATACCAGGCGTGGAGGCCCATTGTACGGGCTCATTAACACTGGAGGTAGTATTCGGTTCCCAAGACAATTTATGAAGTGAAGAACTAATCTTCGACATCGTCCCCTTTCGCAGTGGTTATCACGCACTGTTCGGACGAACTGCTTTCGCTCGCTTTAATGCAATCCCGCACTATGCTTATTTAAAGCTTAAAATGCCCGGACCTCGTGGCGTTATCACAGTCAATGGAAACATGGAGCGCTCCCTCCGTACTGAAGAGCACACCGCGGCCCTTGCAGCCGGCTGCACGACGGCCTTATCAAGCCGAATAATTCGTTGAACATTAAAGCCGATGACATCTCTAAACGAGTCCAGTCCGCACCGCACCATGATGACTCGACGGATCTAGACCTCGATTAGCAGTTTGGCCTCCGCCGACTGACCTATAGGGTTGCATCTTACGTACCGCGCGTACATAACTACGCACTCAAAATACCTTGGACAACGCCGGAGGCACACTGCGGAAACCGTCCAGAGTACGACTTGACCCTATTTTGGACATTGTACATTATTTTTACTGCAGGTTGCTTAAGAGCTCTATCCGCTATATGGTTGCATTAGGGACCCTTTCAAGGCTGATTTCCCCCTCCTTTACGGACAACCATTAAATACCCCTATCAAAGGATTTGTTGCTAAGGAGAAACGGCGCAGACATGCGGCAGGGCATCACTGGAGTCTTCGAACCATTACTTTTAGGCCCTGTGTTAGACTTTCCCTTGTGTAAATTTTTAGGCATGTAACATGACCTTTATATTCATGGCATTATCTGTCGAAACATGCCTCGACGTACTGATAAGGATATAAAGGAAGCCGATGATCCCCCCTTTTTTGGGGGTTTTATATTGTCTTATCATCCATATTCCCTCCTTGCTTTCGACTGACGTTCACGCTTTGGCATGGCCTTTATACTAGGGGCTGTATTCGGCCCCGCAAACTCTCAAGTCCGAACACCTATAGGTAATTCTTCGGCGTCCCGGATATTGCACTATATACATCGGCTCCAAATCATGTCTTTGGTCTGTAGTTGGGTTGCCCGGCTCTTGTGTTTACCACCTTACGTTCCGCAAATTCGGCTAAGGTAGTAAAGGGAGAACTACTGTGATTGTATTTCCGGTTCATCCGGTCAAGTACCTCAGTAGAGAAAGCCAAAAACTGACTGTCATGATATGCGAGAGTTGGTTAGCGATCCGGTGACTTAGTGTCATACTACGAATCGTTCGCGATTTATGCCGTGTTATATGAGGGGCTGGGATTCGACCAAGCCGTGTTACAAAGGCGCCGTACTCGGGATTGTCGGTCGCGCAACAGGGGCTAGTACTTAGCCCCACCAATGGACTCCTATGGCTAAGTGAGGATAATAAAGCCGCATAGCCTGATTGCCTAGTTCATCTAGCGGACGCCTCCTCCACGGACCAAGACGTTGGATAAAGAGCAGACACGCGTTTGTGAACACCCCAGAAATATTTTCACGGGGGCGGAAGCCGACGACTGGCAATCTTCACATATAAAACGGCCGGACAGGAGGATAAACTGACCAAATTATAAGGCGCAAGCATAAATATTTAACATCATGAGTTCATTACATGGTCTTTGCAAACCGAACTCCATTACTCAAATGTGATATCCTTTGAACATTGACCCTCTACAATTCGGGCTCCCTCCAGGACCTCGCCGAATACCTCTCCGGCCTTCGGTGATCCTTGCCTTCGGGCGGCCCCGCGGTGGAAATTTCGGTGGCCTTCATCTTCGCCCATTGCACCTTGACGTGGGCCATCCGAGCACCTTCTATGCAGGCCGACACGCATTGACTTGCCGCCTCACGAGTCCGAAGTAGCTGCTGGGTATGGGCTCGGTCGGCCAAAGACGGACTATTACATCCTTCATGGCCAACCCAGCCACCCTATGCAGCTCGGTCAGCTGCTTTAGCTGATCACTGAGGGGCACCAGATGCTCTGGCGCAAGGTATCGCAACTGTAACAGCTTCCCGCCGAGCTCCCTCTTCGCTCGAATAACTCTCAAGCGCCGCCGACGCCTCCTGGCAGATCTGCAAACGCGCCTGGAGAACTCCAAACTCGGGTCAGCAAGATGTATCTCCTACTTACAAATTTGCTCTGCAGAAGAAAGGTCTTACCAGCCGCTATCTGCCTCGCCTCCTGGATCTCCTGGCAAGCACCCTGGGCTTCAACCTGGGCCTCCTTCACGCTCCGGAGAGCTTTGGCGAGTTCGGAGGCTTGATCCGCATTCTTCTACTCCAAGGACTCGCACTTAGTTATGGCGTCCTTGAGCTCTTGTTAGACCTCGTCCACCCGCGCCTCATGTTTTTGATGGGAAGTTCGCTCTGCCTCCAACTCCTTCGCCGCTTTGTCAGCGGCTGCCCTGCTCAGCTCCGCCTCCTTTTCGGCTTGGGCACGCGCGCTCTTGAGAGACTCGACCTCGGCTGCGCCAACTATGAGTGTAATCATAAAACTCAGTTAGTTATAGGAAGTAGCACACATATCACTTCGGGTATGTAAAAGTGCCGCATACCTTGCATTTCGTCAAACCGCTTGTTGATGCGGACGAGCTCCTCATTGGCTAGTCGAAGCTTCCGATTGAGCTCAGAAACTTCTGCGGCTTGGACAGCAGCCACCAGCTTCGATGCCTGCCTCACACATTAACACAGTATGTTGATAATTTGACTGGGGATCCTCTGTCCGGTTTGTTTTAATCCGAACAGAGTCTCATGGGCTATTGTCTATACATAGGTTTAATGTTTCACACGAAAAACTAGTCAGAGAATTACATCGCATACCTCAAAGCCTGTCAGTAGGCTATTCAAGGCTTCGTTCAGTCCGCTTTTCATAGACTGAACCTTCTTCATAACCGCACCCATCAGGGTGCGGTGCTCTTCCACAATGGAAGCGCGTTGCAGCGCTTCCTCCAGAGCAGGAGCGGCCTCCGGATTGACAGAGGCCGCCGATGGAGCTGCTGCTCCGCACCCCCTCCATCGAAGGGGGATGCTAATCCAAACCCGGAGCCACATTGGTCTCCGGGATGGTGTTCGGCGGGGGCCCGAACTGTAGAGACCCTCCACCCTCGGTGGTCATGGGGGTCGCCGTCCCCTGGTGTGCGGCATCCTAGGTATTAACCTCGGGCGCCTTTTGGACGGCTCATCCGCCCCTCCTGGGCCAGGAGAGGTCCTTTGGGACGACACCTCGGTGTCCTCCATGGCAGTGCGAGATTGGGCCTGCGATGGCCCGTCGATCTCCGCCTCTTTAGGCGCAAGAGAGTTTCCCAACGAGGTGGAGGTGTTCAGGTTATTGCGTGGAGGGCTGAAATGCGAGAAAAGATACAATTTATATACCAGAGGCGGGTAAGCAGAAACTGAACAAGTAACATATTTGATACTTACGATTCGGCCAGGGGCTTCACCCTAGAAGCTCTCCTCGGGCTGTGTTCGGACTCCGAGTCCGAACTAACCGAGAGGGTAATATTCTCCCTCTTCGGCGTCTCCCCCTCCGGGTTCTCGGAGGCCGTCCTCTTCTTCCTCCTCGTCTTGCGAGGAGAGTCGCTCTCCACCTCCTCCTCCTCATCTTCGTCCTTGTCTTCCTCGTGAGAGGAGATGACTTTGGTCCCTCCGGACATAGCATCCGAAGGACCTCTGCAGCGGGGCCCGCCCTTGGGCTCCTTGCCCTTCTTCTCCGGCGCCTGGTAGGGCACCGGGACCATCATCTCCGTCAGCTGGGGAGTGACTGGGTCTTCGGGTAACGGAGCAGGACTCTTGATCCGCTCCGCCTTCTTGGTCCAACCCTGTAAAGGGATGGGCTGATAAGATTCATTCGATCGAAAATATAGACCGGACATATCTTCGGAAAGCTAATACTTACCGGCGAGGCCGGATTCTCGGGGTCGAGTCCGACATCCTCCGTCTCCATAGGCCAGCTCTTCTGGGCCTTGAAGAGCAGCTTCCATATTCCTTCATGCGTCGCGCCAAAGAAGTGATTCTGGGTTCGCGGCTCCTCCAGATTGAACTCCCACATGGGGGAGTCCCGACATTGGCAAGGGAGGATGCGACGGAAGAGCATGATCTGCACCACATTGGTGAGACCAACATTCTTGCCCAGCACGTTGGTGATGCACGTCTACAGCGTCTGCACCTCCGTCTGGGACCCCCAGTCGAGGCCCTTAGCTGTCAAGAAGTGAGCCTCGTGGGGGGTCCAGATCTGAACTCCGGAATTGCCGCCCATTTGGTATGGCGCGGCTTGGTGATGTAGAACCACTCTTGCTACTAGACCTTGACAGTCTCAATGAAGGCCCCCTTGGGCCATGTGGCATTGGGGAGTTTGCTAATCATGGCCCCGCCGCAGTCCACATGCTGCCCGTCGACCACCTTTGGCTTCACATTGAAGATTTTTAGCCATAGGACGAAGTGTGGGGGGATGCGGAGTAAAGCCTTGCACACGACGATGAACGCCGATATGTGGAGGAAAGAGTTCGGGGCTAGATCATGGAAATCTAGCCCGTAATAGAACATGAGTCCCCGAACGAAGGGGTGAAGTGGAAAACCTAACCCTCTAAGGAAATGGTGGAGGAAAACGACCCTTTCGCCGGCCGCCAGAGTAGGGATGATTCGGCCCTCGTTGGGGAGCCTGTGCGCAATGTTTGCGGCCAGGTACCCCGCGCTCCGGAGATCTTTTATCTCCTTCTCCGTAACGGAGGAGGCCTCCCACTTGCCCATGGAATTAGATCCGGCCATGGTCAAAGGAGGTGGCGGCGGTGAGGAAGACGAAAGCTTTCTTTCGGGCGCTAGAGCTTGGGAGATTGGAAGGCTGAGGCTGGAAGAAGGCATGGGGAAAAAGGAGGAACCTATTGCCCTCTTATAGGAGGTAAAAATGCTAACCGTCCCCCCACTTATGCCCTAAAACTCGCCTGTTCCCAACGTGAGCATGCGCCGTAAGCGGTTGGATTACCCAAATCTTATTGATGAGCAAATCCAGTAATATGTGGGCACAATCTTTGTTTTGACAAGACGAGCCAAAGGGGATCAACCTCGAAACACAAAGCGTGGAGTATGAAAATGGTTCAAAACACTGAAGGGTCAAGTCTGACGCTTCGCCGAAAAAAGTTGTCAGTAAAGACACTATTCTTATTTTTCATCCTGCCTTCACGGCTAAGGGTTATGTTAATTATACAAAGCCGAATATAGTCCTTTTGTGAAGAAGAAGCTGATATATGTTATTAAAGGAGAGGAACCCGCCTCGTAATGCCGAAGACAATCTGCAGGCCGAACATGTCGTCATTGAAGACTGGTTCAGGGGCTATTGAGGGAGTCCTGGATTAAGAGGTCCTCAGGCGTTCGGTCTATTTGATATGGGCCAGACTAATGGGTTGTCAAGGTACAAGGAAGAAGACCACTTCTCGTGTCCGGTTGGGACTCCCGTATACGTGAACGACAAGTTTAGGTGTCCGGTATATTATTTCCTTTCTGTGTAACTGACTTTATACAACCCTAGGCCCCTCCTGTATCTATATAAATTGGAGGGTTTAGACCGAAGGCAGGATCATAACATTGACGGGCTAGCCAAGTTAGGGTTTAGCCACTACGATCTCAAGGTAGATCAACTCTTGTAACCACTATACCCATCGAATATAATCAAGGAGGAGTAGGGTTTTACCTCCATTAAGTGGGCCCGAACCTGGGTAAACACTGTGTCCCTTTTGATTATTGTTACCATCTATCCGCAGACATACAGCTTGGGCCCTATCCGAGATCTGGCGGTTTTGACACCGACACCTTCCACTTCATCCAAGTTCAATTCATGAAAATCAGTTGTTAAGTACCTCCTAGGCTTCATTACTTATTACTGACATTGCGGAAGAAACCTCACATTTTTTCAAACATAAATGGCATGGAAAATAAATTGATCCGGAACAATGTTTAGCCATTAATCAGAATTTTATCCCTCCAAATAGTCCGCACCACCGGCAATTTCCATTAACCATTAGAGAAAACATATGCAAAGAACCAGCCTTTTTTCCTCTCCCATCCGGCACTGAGATGAGAAAGTAAACACTATAAACTACAAGAAGCATCAACTACTTTGATCCTAAATTTTGACTATCCATGTTAATGAGTAAAACTACCGGAATAAGTTGTATAGAACATGAAACAACTTCCTATCAACAAGGTATTCCAACCATTTTAACTCAACACTAATTAGTCGTAAATCCTATACATGACAGAGCCTAAAAACAAGCCTGATGTGTTCGTTTTAGGGCATCTACCTGCTAGAGCAACTTATAGGACATATTATATAGGTGGATGGCACAAATTGATTTTAAATGCCTAAAAATCATGTCTGTACAAAGACATTCCAAAGTTAACCAGGAACCAACTTGTAGAATATATATTGTAAGAAGAATGGATGGAATCCAAAATTTTGTATTGTACTACTTCCGTTAGTGGTTGATACCAGAACATGGTAAAACAAAAAAATGCTGAAAGATTCCGGTGGCATGGAAAAGCTGTTATTGTACTACTTTCCTCAGCATTTTGCAATGGCACACATTTCTGGACAGATTATCCATCATGTAAGTTTCCGAAGGACAAACTACAATTTCCCGCTGGTCTACAAGCATACCACCGGTTAAAAGTTAAAAACAAGAACAAATAATGCAATTCTTATTCAAGCAACACAGACAATAAAAGTTATCACAATATGCATATCTCCATTCTTGATGAAAGAAATCGAAGAGAGGTGATATTCACATTCCATTTGATGTATTAGGTGGAGTGAAGTGCTCACATGTCACAATAGCGTCTACTTACACATATATCAACACTTTCAGATTTTGGAAGAGAAGTTTTAACCTCGTTGGGTAGTCGCTCTTAGTATTTACTAGGCCATTCAGAACACAATATATAGAAAATTGCACTGAGTTTGTCAAGAAAAAAGCCTAAACTGCAGGTTAAAGTCTTTGCCTCTCATTGTCGGGGGTGTCGTGCGACATATGCCAATAGGTGCTTATCATGGAGGGGGCTAATAATACGTCGCCGGTGCCTGGAAACGGGATAAGGCGCAAACATGCCCGCCGATGAATCTTACCCAGGTTCGGGGCCCTCCTAGGAGATAACACCCCTACTCATGCTCCGCGGGGTCTCCGCATGATCACTCAAGCAACAATGGTGGCTACAAGCTTGCTCCTTGAGCTGTTTCTCTAGAGGGGGAAGAAGAACAAGGCTAGCCCTAACTTCCCCTCTCTATGTGTATGCATGGGTGGACTAAGGTCTAAACCCTTTGCATGGGTGCCCTGGGGGTTTATATAGGCCAACCCCCCAGGGGTACAATGGTAAACTGGCCGAGTGTGGGACCCGGTTGTGAGTGTCTACGGTCGCCGGCTTCTTTGCCTCCTGGTGGGTCCTGCCGGCTGTCTCGTACTTGGCCGACAGGTCGCGCCCGCCACTAGCGGGTCCTGCCGGCTGCTTAGTACTGTTGCAATGACACTGATGACGTATGCTTTGTCGGGGAAGGCATGGCTACAGTGCCGCCGCCTGGCGGGCGTTCACTATAGCCACTCCCCGTCTCTTATGATTAATGGCACACAGACTTTAAAGGAGGGGGAGGGCCGCCTGCTGGGAGTCGGCCTCCCCCTACACCGACTGGATGGGGCTCGCCGCCTTCTGGCTTCCCACGGGCAGGTAGGGCCCGCCGCCTGCGGGCCGTGCCGACAGCCCATAGTGGGAGCATGGCCTTCTATGCCATGGGTGAGGTCATGGGCTGCGTGGCAATAGTGTCATGCCGGGTGAGGGACGTCCGCCCGGTACGCTGCACTGTGGCCATGCTCTGCCCGGGATTCGGGGGTGGTAGGCTGCACTGTAGCCATGCCCCGTCTCATCGTAATTATGTGGGTGCTAACTTTGAGGACGTGAGGGGCCGTCTTCTAGGAGCCGGCCTCTCTGGAGGCCGCCTGCTAGGAGTCGACCCGTCTCATGGCATTCTTCTGAGGAATGCCGCCCTCTGGCAGCCAGCTACTTAGACCAGCCGGCCCTGAGGAGGTGGCTCTTCGGCCTTGAGGCTTGAGGGGTGCAGCTGGCCCCGATGTCTTGAATCGCCATGGGGAGCAGATGAGGCTACCCGTGGACGTTTACTCCAACAGTAGTCCCCGAAGCTGGTGGGGCGCCGCTGCTGAGAAGGCGAGAAGCCTCAGCAGCTTCCTACTCCGAGTGGTCTGATTGATCTTGCTCCATTCGTCTTCTGAAGTGCCGACTGCTTGGAGCCGGCCGTGGCCAGGCAGGCCGCCTGATGATTTCGAAACGTTGCGGCGGGAGCCTGGTGGCGCGCCAGCCAGGCGCCTGGCTCGCCGCCTGCTGCCTGCGTGCCATGCGGCACTAGACAGCTGGGCCGGCCTACCAGCCCACGCGCGTGACGGGACGTCGCCGCAGGCTAGGGCCCGCCACTACCGGGCCTCGGCGGGCGCGCAGATCTGGTGCGGCCGAGGCGAACGGTTAGGATTCAGTGGCGCAGAATTACACACCGCTATCGCGCGTAAATACGGGGCGGGATCGTGGGCGCGAGCATCCCATCGCCCCCACGCTTCGCCCCTCGGCTTTGCCGCCTGGGGCTCTAAGTAGGGGGAGGAGGGGGGCGGCCGACGCACGCGCGCCCTCCTCTCCCTTCGCCATTTCCTTCCCTCCTTTCTTCACTGCCGTAGCCCCCTGCCTTTGCCGAAGCGCTACCGCAGCTCATCGTCACCGAGCTTTCCCTCCCGCAGTGTTGCTGCTCCGCCGCGGGTTCGCTCGTTCTTCGCCGTGTCGTGCCTCTGTTGGCTCAAGTTCTCAGGGCGCGCTCCGGTGACTGGGACGACTCGAACGTCCACAATGATCACCTCTCCTTCCTCCGCCAAACGCGGTGGCTGCCCGGTGAGGGCTACGTACAAGTACGCCCTCTGCCCGCGAGGGAGATGATACGTCCATTTTGCAAATCATGCTTTTATATCGATATTTATCGCGTTATGGGCTGTTATTTCTTGTTATGCCACAATACTTATGGCTATTCTCTCTTATTTTACAAGGTTTACATGAAGAGGGAGAATGCCGGCAGCTGGAATTCTGGGCTGGAAAAGGAGCAAATATTGGAGACCTATTCTGTGCAACTCCAAAAGTCCTGAAACTCCACGGAATGTCTTAAAATAAATAAAGAAAAATCGTCGCCAAAGATGAAGGCCAGGGGGCCCACACCTTGCTCACGAGGGTGGGGGCGCGCCCTACCCCCCTGGGCGCGCCCCCTACCTCGTGGGCCCCCTGGTGGCTCTCCGATGCCCATCATCTCCTATATGAAGTCTTTCGATGAGAAAAAAATCAGAAGAAACCTTTCGGGACGAGACTCCGCCGCCACGAGGCGGAACCTTGGCGGAATCAATCTAGGGCTCCGGCAGAGCTGTTCTGCCGGGGACACTTCCCTCCGGGAGGGGGAAATCATCGTCGTCATCATCACCAACGCTCCTCTCATCAGGAGAGGGCAATCTCTATCAACATCTTCACCAGCACCATCTCATCTCCAAACCCTAGTTCATCTCTTGTACCCAATTCTTGTCTCCAAGTCCGGGATTGGTGCTAGTAGGTTGCTAGTAGTGTTGATTACTCCCTGTAGTTGATGCTAGTTGGTTTATTTGGTGTAAGATCATATGTTCAGATCCTTTATGCATATTATTACCCCTCTGATTATGAACATAAATATGCTTTGTGAGTAGTTACATTTGTTCCTGAGGACACGGGAGAAGTCTTGCTATTAGTAGTCATGTGAATTTGGTATTCGTTTGATATTTTGATGAGATGTATGTTGTCTAGCCTCTCGTGGTGTTATGTGAACGTCGACTACATAACACTTCACCATTATTTGGGCCTAGAGGAAGGCATTGGGAAGTAATAAGTAGATGATGGGTTGCTAGAGTGACAGAAGCTTAAACCCTAGTTTATGCATTGCTTCGTAAGGGGCTGATTTGGATCCATATGTTTCATGCTATGGTTAGGTTTACCTTAATACTTTTGTTGTAGTTGCGGATGCTTGCAATAGAGGTTAATCATAAGTGGGATGCTTGTTCAAGTAAGAACAGCACCCAAGCACCGGTCCACCCACATACCAAATTATCAAAGTACCGAACGCGAATCATATGAACGTGATGAAAACTAGCTTGATGATATTCCCATGTGTCCTCGGGAGCGCTTTTCCTATTATAAGAGTTTGTCCAGTCTTGTCCTTTGCTACAAAAAGGATTGGGCCACCTTGCTGCACCGTGTTTACTTTTGTTACTTGTTGCTCGTTACAATTTACCTCATCACAAAACTATCTGTTACCACTTATTTCAGTACTTGCAGAGAATACCTTGCTGGAAACCGCTTATCATTTCCTTCGCTCCTCGTTGGGTTCGACACTCTTACTTATCGAAGGACTACGATAGATCCCCTATACTTGTGGGTCATCAAGACTCTTTTTCGTGCCGCTTCCGGGAGTGTAGCGCTTTGGTAGGTGGAATTTGGTAAGGAAAATTTTATATAGTGTGCTGAAATTTTCCGTCACTTGTTACTATGGAAAGTAATTCTCTGAGGGGCTTGTTCGGGGTATCTTCACCCCGTCCAGTAGAGCAAAGAGTTGCTCCTCAACCTACTGAACCTATTGAAAATGAAACTCCTTTTGAAGTTCCTTCGGGTATGATGGAAAAACTGCTGACTAATACTTTTACAGGAGATGGAACAAAGCATCCTGATGAACATCTACTCTATGTGGATGAAGTTTGTGGATTATTTAAGCTTGCAGGTATACCCAATGATGTTGTTAAGAAGAAGGTCTTTCCTTTATCTTTGAAGGAAGACGCATTGACATGGTATAGGCTATGTGATGATACGAGATCATGGAACTATAAAAGATTGAAATTGGAATTTCATCAAAAGTATTACCCTATACATCTTGTTCATCGTGATCGCAATTATATATATAATTTTTGGCCTCGCGAAGGAGAAAGCATCGCTCAAGCTTGGGGGAGGATTAAATCAATGTTATATTCATGCCCCAATCATGAGCTCTCAAAAGTGACAATTCTTCGAATTTTTATGCTCGGCTTTTCGATAACAATCGCACCATGCTCGATACTTCTTGTGTTGGCTCTTTTATGATGAAGACTATTGAATTCAAATGGAATTTATTGGATAGAATGAAACGCAACTCTGAAGATTGGGACCTCGACGAAGGTAAGGAGTCAGGTATGACACCTAAGTTTGATTGTGTTAAATCTTTTATGGATACCGATATTTTCCGTAAGTTTAGCACTAAATATGGACTTGACTCTGAGATAGTAGCTTCTTTCTGTGAATCCTTTGCTACTTATGTTGATCTCCCTAAACAGAAGTGGTTTAAGTATCATCCTCCCATAGAAGTAAAAGTAGTTGCACCTATTAAAGTTGAAGAAAAGACTGTCACTTATAAGGATCCTATTGTTCCTACCTCTTATGTTGAGAAACCACCTTTCCCTGTTAGAGTAAAGCATCATGCTAAAGCTTCAACTGTTGTTCGTAAAAGCAATATTAGAACTTATACACCTCCTGAGCAAGTTAAAGTAGAACCTAATATTGCTATTGTTAAAGATCTTTTGTCTGATAATATTGATGGGCTTGTTATTCAATTCTGTGGTGAAACTGCTAGAATTTCTAAACCTCGTATAAAGATCAACATAGACTGTGGTAGGCGTGCTCGTTATTTTGTTAAAATAGGAGATCATTGTTATCATGGCTTATGTGATATGGGTGCTAGTGCTAGTGTTATACCTATTACCTTGTATGAAGAAATTAAGCATGAAATTGCACCCGCTGAGATAGAAGATATTGAAGTTACAATTAAACTTGCCAATAGAGATACCATATCGCCAGTGGGAATTGTTAGAGATGTTGAAGTCTTGTGTGGGAAAACTAAATATCCCGTTGATTTTCTTGTTCTTGGTTCTCCACAAGATAGCTTTTGTCCCATTATATTTGGTAGACCCTTCTTGAACACTGTTAATGCTAGGATAGATTGCGAAAAGAATGTTGTTACTGTTGGCTTGGATGATATGGTTCATAAGTTTAATTTCTCTAAATTTAGTAAACAACACCATGAGGAAGAATTGCCTAGTAAATATGAAATTATTGGTCTTGCTTCTACTGCTGTGCCTCCTAGTGATCCTTTGGAACACTATTTTCTAGACCATGAAAATGAAATGTTCATGAATGAAAGAAGGGAAATAGATGAAGTATTCTTTAAACAGGAACCTATTCTGCAACACAATTTGCCTGTTGAAATCCTAGGGGATCCTCCTCCACCCAAGGGTGATCCCGTGTTTGAGCTTAAACCATTGCCTGATAATCTTAAATATGCTTATCTTGATGAAAAGAAAATATATCCTGTTATTATTAGTACTAACCTTCAGAGCATGAAGAAGAAAGATTATTGAAAACTCAAGAAGCACCGTGTCGCTATTGGATATACTCTCGATGATCTTAAGGGCATTAGTCCCACTCTATGTCAACATAAAATAAATTTGGAAGCGGATGCCAAACCAGTTCGTGATCCTCAACGATGTTTGAATCCTAAAATGAAAGAAGTGGTAAGAAAAGAAATACTCAAGCTTCTGGAGGCAGGTATAATTTATCCCGTTGCTGATAGTCAGTGGTTAAGTCCTATCCATTGTGTCCCTAAGAAGGGAGGTATTACTGTTGTCCCTAATGATAAAGATGAATTGATTCCGCAAAGAATTATCACAGGTTATAGGATGGTAATTGATTTCCGCAAATTAAATAAAGCCACTAAGAAAGATCATTACCCCTTACCTTTTATTGATCTAATGCTAGAAAGATTATGCAAACATACACATTATTGCTTTCTAGATGGTTATTCTGGTTTCTCTCAAATACCTGTGTCGGCTAAAGATCAATCAAAGACTACTTTTACATGCCCTTTTGGTACTTTTGCTTATAGACGTATGCCTTTTGGTTTATGTAATGCACCTGCTACCTTTCAAAGATGCATGATGGCTATATTCTCGACTTTTGTGAAAAGATTTGTGAGGTTTTCATGGACGACTTTTTCGCCTATGGTTCCTCTTTGATGATTGCTTGAGCAATCTTGATCGAGTTTTGCCGAGATGTGAAGAAACTAATCTTGTCTTGAATTGGGAAAAGTGCCACTTTATGGTTAATGAAGGTATTGTCTTGGGGCACAAAGTTTCTGAAAGAGGTATTGAAGTTGATAAAGCCAAGTTTGATGCTACTGAAAAGATGCCATGTCCCAAGGACATCAAAGGTATAAGAAGTTTCCTTGGTCACGCCGGATTTTATAGGAGGTTCATTAAGGACTTCTCAAAAATTTCTCGGCCTCTGACTAATTTATTACAAAAAGATGTACCATTTGTCTTTCATGATGATTGTGTAGAAGCATTTGAAATACTTAAGAAAGCATTAGTCTCTGCACCTGTTGTTCAGCCACCTGATTGGAATTCACCCTTTGAAATTATGTGTGATGCTAGTGATTATGCTGTAGGTGCTGTTCTAGGGCAAAGAGTTGATAAGAAGTTAAATGTTATCCATTATGCTAGTTAGACTCTAGACGATGCTCAAAGAAATTATGCTACTACCGAAAAGGAACTTTTAGCAGTTGTGTTTGCTTGTGATAAATTCAGACCCTATATTGTTGATTCTAAAGTAACTATTCACACTGATCATGCTGCTATTAAATATCTTATGGAAAAGAAAGATGCTAAACCTAAACTTATTAGATGGGTTCTCTTGCTGCAAGAATTTGATTTGCATATTGTTGATAGAAAAGGAGCTGAGAATCCCGTTGTAGACAATTTATCTAGGTTAGAGAATGTTCTTGATGACCCACTACCTATTGATGATAGCTTTCATGATGAACAATTAAATGTCATAAGCACTTCTCGTAGCACTCCATGGTATGCTGATTATGCTAATTATATTGTTGCTAAATTTATACCACCTAGCTTCACATACCAACAAAAGAAAAAGTTATTTTATGATTTACGACATTACTTTTGGGATGACCCACATCTTTATAAAGAAGGAGTAGATGGTGTTATTAGACGTTGTGTGCCTGAGCATGAACAGGAACAGATCCTACGCAAGTGTCACTCTGAAGCTTATGGAGGACACCACGCTGGAGATAGAACTGCACATAAGGTATTGCAATCCAGTTTTTATTGGCCCACTCTCTTCAAAGATGCCCGTAAGTTTGTTTTGTCTTGTGATGAATGTCAAAGAATTGGTAATATTAGTAGACGTCAAGAAATGCCTATGATTTATTCACTTTTTATTGAACCATTTGATGTTTGGGGCTTTGATTATATGGGACCTTTTCCTGCCTCTAATGGATATGCACATATTTTAGTTGTTGTTGATTATGTTACTAAGTGGATAGAAGCTATTCCAACTAGTAGTGCTGATCATAACACATCTATTAAAATGCTTAAGGAAGTTATTTTTCCGAGGTTTGGAGTCCCTATATATTTAATGACTGATGGTGGTTCACATTTTATTCATGGTGCTTTCCGTAAAATGCTTGCTAAATATGATGTTAATCATAGAATTGCATCTCCTTATCACCCACAGTCTAGTGGTCAAGTAGAATAGAGTAATAGAGAGCTCAAATTAATTTTGCAAAAGACTGTTAATAGGTCTAGAAAGAATTGGTCCAAGAAACTTGATGATGCATTATGGGCATATAGAACTGCATATAAGAATCCTATGGGTATGTCTCCGTATAAAATGGTTTATGGAAAAGCATGTCACTTACCTCTCGAATTAGAACATAAGGCATATTGGGCTATTAAAGAGCTCAACTATGATTTCAAACTCGCCGGTGAGAAGAGGTTATTTGACATTAGCTCACTTGATGAATGGAGAACCCAAGCCTATGAAAATGCCAAGCTGTTTAAAGAAAAAGTTAAAAGATGGCATGACAAAAGGATACAAAAGCGTGAGTTTAAGTTAGGTGATTATGTATTGCTATACAACTCTCGTTTAAGATTTTTTGCAGGAAAACTTCTCTCTAAATGGGAAGGTCCCTACGTTATCGAGGAGGTCTATCGCTTCGGTGCCATAAAATCAACAACTTCAAGGCACAAACCAAGGTGGTAAACGGTCAAAGAATCAAACATTATATCGCAGGTAATCCCATAAATGTTGAAACCAATATTATTGAAACCGTAACCCGGAGGAATACATAAGGGACACTTTCCGCACTGCTTTGGATCTCAAAAGGAATAGGTATGTGGTACGGTAAGTAAACCGACTCCAAAACATTTATTAAGGCAATATTTCTCTGTTTTGGAATATTTAGAAAATAGAAAATAAGTGGCAGTCCGGAAGGACACAAGGCCTTCACGAGGGTGGAGGGCGCCTACCCCCGGGCGCGCCTCTACCTCGTGAGCACCTCGTGTGCCCTCCGACTCCGTTTTCTTGCACGATACGTATTTTGGTCGGTAAAAATTCATTATGTATTCTCCCGAAGGTTTTGACCCCCGTATCACGCAAATATCCCATGTCCTTGTTTCGAGCTGTTTTTCTGACAGATCTAGATCATCATGATGTCCCCAAGTGCTTCCAAGGACAAGTTCTTCGAGAAGGTGATCAACCCTTACCTCGTGGAGGTGCTGCGACACCCTCAAACCATTGAGATGCGTGATGGGTTGCTGCACATCCGCGATGTTTAGGGACCCAAGGGAACCGGAAGCGTGGAGGCAAGGCTCGAAGCAATGGAGCAACAAGTTTTCAAGTGCCAGGGGATGGTGGAGCGTGGAATTAACGCTAGCCACAAGATGCTCGCAGAGTTCACCAACAACTACGAGCCGGATGCCAAGAACACCGAGGAAGCCATCTTCAAGCTACATGAGAAGATCGAGCACCTCCAAGCCCAAATCTATGATCTGCAAAATCAAAACTGTGAGTATGAATATAGATTCAAAAGGATGAGTTTGGCTGCAGATTTGAGGATTCCGGAGACTCGATCATCCTTCTATGATGGTGAGCCTATGCCATGGAAGGTGGACGACAAGCCCGCATCATCAACAACACCTCCACTTCCTCCAACAACAAAGAAGGAGATATAATCACATGGGTATGGGCACTCCCCTTGGCAACCGCCAAGCTTGGGGGAGGTGCCCCGGTATCGTATCACCATCACAACTCCTATCTTTACCGTTTTTCTTAGTTCGATCCTATTAGTAGTATCTTGATTTAGTAGAATAAAGTCAAGGCATGATCTAGTTTTGAAGTTTTGCTTTATAAATTCCTCTATGTAATCGAGTCCGTGAGCTATATATATAATAAAGATTAGTGTTGATTCAAGGGCTTGATTGTTTTGCCATGATCTTGGGTGGATAATAGAAAGAAAAAGAAAAAGAATAAAAAGAAACAAAGAGTTCATATTGATCTTATTGAAAGTAAGGACTTCACATAGAAAGAGTATGATGATTAAAAGTTGTTGGGAGTTGGCAAATATAGCTTTGGTCATCGTTGCAATTAATAGGAAGTAATAAGGAGAGAGAGGTTTCACATATAGATATATTATCATTGACATATTTTATGATTGGGAGCACTCATTAAAATATGACATGCTAAAGAGTTGATGTTGGACAAGGAAGACAACATAATGAGTTATGTTTTCTTGTATCTGAGATAAAGTATGTTGTCATGGATCCTCTAACATGTTGAGATTGCCTTTCCCTCTCATGCTAGCCAAATTCTCAGCACCAAGTAGAGATACTACTTGTGCTTCCAAATACCCTTAAACCAGTTTAGCCATGAGAGTCCACCATATCAACCTATGGATTGAGTAAGATCCTTCAAGTAAGTTTTCATCGGTGCAAGCAATAAAAATTGCTCTCTAAATATGCATGACTTATTAGTGCAGAGAAATAAGCTTTGTACGAACTTGTTGTGGAAGTAATAAAAGCGACGGACTGCATAATAAAGTTCCACATACTAGGGGCAATATAAAGTGACGTTCTTTTGCATTAAGATTTTGTGCATCCAACCATAAAAGCGCATGGCAACCTCTGCTTCCCTCTGCCAAGGGCCTATCTTTTATTATTATCTTCTACCTTATGCAAGAGTCATGGTGATCTTCACCTTTCCTTTTCATTTTATCCTTTGGCAAGCCCAAGATGTTGAAAGAACATGATATATATATATATATATATATATATATATATATATATATATATATATATATATATATATATATATATATATATATATACATGTATGTATATATATATCTAATTGGATGTAGGGGAGCATGAATTGTTATTGTTGACATTACCCTTGAGGTAAAAGGTGTGGGGCAAAACTATAAGCCCTATCTTTCTCTGTGTCCGATTAAAACTCCGTAACCACAAGTATTGCGTGAGTGCTAGCAATTATGAAGGACTAAGTGATAGTTGAGTATGTGGACTTGCTTTTAAGCTCTGACATAGACTCTTTCCGATGTTATGATAAATTACAATTGCTTCAATGACTGAGGTTATAATTTGTTAGTGCCCAATAAGGTTTCTAATTCATACTTTTGCATTTTGAAAAGATCATCACTTGAACATAAGTAATCATATGACAAATCTATATATGTTGCTGTTATGAGAATAATCATGATGCCTTCATGTCCGTATTTTATTTTTATCGACGCCTCTACCTCTAAACATGAGGACATATTTATTGTTATCGGCTTTTCGCTTGAGGACAAGCGAGGTCTAAGCTTGGGGAGTTGATATCACATGCGTCTCGGGAACGGGGTCCCTGCACTTGCTCGCCTGCGGCCTGCTGGCGTGGCTCAAGGGGTGGCCCATCAAGGCCCATCTTCATCAGCACAAGCTCAAGACCCTCGCGAGGGGCCAAGCCTCGCGGGGCGGATGACAGGGAGCTTCCTCAGGCACAGCCTCGTCAGGCTGGCTCGCGAGGAGGCGGAGAGATCAAGGAGGGGTACCTCACGAGGTGCCCATGACGCAAGCCATGACGACCAAGGGCGCCAGGCGGGCGCCAGCCCGCGCAGTGTCCTCCTTTCATCTTTGGTGCAAAGGGAGCAAGCGCAGGCAAGAGTATCAAGCAAAGGCATCCGTTTCGGTGCAACAAGAGCAAGACCGTCGCAACGGCAGGAAGGAAGTCATTGTGGAGCCCAAGCTGGCCTCGCCACCACAGCCTTTGATAGGCGAGGACCAACTTTAGTCAGGATGAGTGTACTAGATGCTCCCCTTCAAAAAGGCCAATTGTTGGCGCCCTTCCCGCTCAATATTTGCGGAGAGGCCCAGGGCCTTTGCCTATAAGTAGGACTAGCCACCCACAAGGTAGAGGCATCGAGAAATCTAGAGAGAGGATCCAGCATCCGGGATCAGCAGAGAGAGAGCGACTGAACTCCTCCTAGCAGTTCATCGCACCAGCCAAGAACAGACCCTCGGGAGGCTGTTCTTCTTTGTATTGTTCATCATCATCAGCCCAAGAGGCAATCCACCACACCACAAACTAGACTAGGGTATTACACCACAATGGTGGCTTGAACTAGTATAAACCATGTGTCTCTTGTGTTGTTCCTTTCATAGCTTAGATCTTAGCGAGGAGGCGAGGCGCAGGAAGGTAGAGGGTGGAATCTCCGCGCGCACCCCAGTGTTCGAACCTAGAGGGTCTGCCGGAACCCGAAATCCGACATTTGGCGCGCCAGGTAGGGGTGCACCGGGGCTTTCCCTTTCGCCGACCCGCTCTCCGCCGACACCGCGATCGCCCAGAATGAGCAGCGCCGCCTGTTTCGTCGCCAGCTTAGCACAGGCCTGGGGCTCCGAGCCTTGGCCCTGACCTTGCGACTGGTGCGGTGGCCGGACAAGTTCAAGCCGGAGACGCCGCCGCGCTACAACGGTACAACTGATCCGCTGGCCTTCCTGCTAGCGTACGAGGAGGCCATCCTCGAGGTGGGAGGCGACGACAGGGTCATGGCTAACTGGCTTCCCATGGCCCTCACCGACGCCCCGCGCATGTGGCTGCTCCACCTACCAGCGGCTTCCGTGGCCTCTTGGGAAGAGCTGCGCAACCTCTTCCTCGCCCAGCTCGCAGCGCCGGTGCCCCCAGTCGTCGCGGCTCTCCTGGGAAGCTCGCAGGCGCCACCTTCGGGCCGCCACGTCAAGCCATTCGTCCGCCAGGTCGGCGCTGCCTCCACGCGGCAGGGGGCTCCCCCAGGTCGGTCGGCGCCCAAGGCCGATCTGGCCTTCAGCTCAGAGGACCACCCCTCCAACTCAACCTGCTCGGGCGCGCTCCCAATGTTGTGCACCCCCACTGAGGGAGTCCTGGACTAGGGGGTGTCCGGATAGCCGAACTATCACCGTTGGCCAGACTCCTAGACTATGAAGATACAAGATTGAAGACTTCGTCCCGTGTCCGGATGGGACTTTCCTTGGCGTGGAAGGCAAGCTTGGCGATATGGATATGTAGATCTCCTACCATTGTAACCGACTCGGTGTAACCCTAACCCTATCCTGTGTCTATATAAACCGGAGGGTTTTAGTCCGTAGGACGAACAACAATCATACCATAGGCTAGCTTCTAGGGTTTAGCCTCTCGATCTCGTGGTAGATCTACTCTTGTACTACCCATATCATCAATATTAATCAAGCAGGAGTAGGGTATTACCTCCATCGAGAGGGCCCGAACCTGGGTAAAAACATCGTGTCCCTTGTCTCCTGTTACCATCCGCCTAGACGCACAGATTCGGGACCCCTACCGAGATCCGCCGGTTTTGACACCGACATTGGTGCTTTCATTGAGAGTTCCTCCGTGTCGTCACCTATAGGCCCGATGGCTCCTTCGATCATCAACAACGACGCGGTCCAGGGTGAGACTTTTCTCCCCGGACAGATCTTCGTATTCGGCAGCTTTGCACTGCGGGCCAATTCGTTTGGCCATCTGGAGCAGATCGAAAGCTACACCCATGGCCATCAGGTCAGATTTGGAAGCTTAAACTATACGGCCGATGTCCGCGGAGACTTGATCTTCGACGGATTCGAGCCACAGCCAAGCGCGCCGCACTGTCTCGATGGGTACGATCTAGCTCTGCCGCCGAACAGTGCCCTGGAGGCCGCACCGGTGTCCACTCCGACCCTTAATCCGGAGCCGGTTTCGCCGATCGAGGACGGTTGGTTGGACACCGCCTCGGGGGCTACAATCTAAACGGCAACTGAGCCGAACTCCATCCCTGTCCTTTGCGAAGACCTTGACTCCAGTTTGCCGGACTCCTCTCCGGACTCCGAACCCTCCGCGCCCCTGCCAATCGAATCCGATTGGGCGCCGGTCATGGAGTTCATCGCCATGACATCTTTCAGCACTCGCCTTTGGCGACATCCTGAATTCATAGTCTCTCTCTTTATCCGGAGAGCCCTGGCCGGACTACGGACAGGAAGGTTGGGATGCGGACGACGAAGAAATTCAACGCCCACCCACCACCCACTTTGTAGCCACTGTCGATGATTTAACCGACATGCTCGATTCGACCAAGACATCGACGGTATGGACGACGATGCCGGAGACGACGAAGACCCAGCACCTACAGGGCACCGGAAGGCCACCTCGTCATACGACATATACATGGTGGACATCCCAAAAGATGGGAACGACGATGGAACGACGGAGGATGACCCCTCCAAGAAACAACCCAAGCGCCGACGTCAGCGGCGCCGCTCTAAATCCCGCCACAAAGAAACGGCGATTCCGCACGGAGAGAATAATACCCCGACAAAGGTCGAAGACGACCCCTCCAGCAGGACTCGCACAGGAGGAGGAGAGCAAGACCGCACGACAAAGGCGGCAGTAAAGAGAGGTAGAGGACGATAATTATGTGCCCCTCCGAAGATGAGGCAAGCCTCGACGACGCATTTAATTTGTCGTGCTCGAGGACCCCGCCAACAGGAGCTGCCTCAAACGCAGGCTTATGGCCACGGCAAGCAGCCTCAAGAAAAGCAGCAGCAGCTTAGAGCTGACCAAGATCTGCTAGTCGATGATGGAATGAAGTCCTTGCAGCCAAGAGTATGAACTCGAACGCCTCCAAAAGCTACCCCAAACGCAGGCCGCTGCCTCGATCGAGGAGGAAGCACCCACGGCGACATGGCAGATCGCCACCCTGCGTGGTCATGCGACAGAGAAGCCTCTCGGCCCTCCGCTCAAGCCACGCCCCAATGCCGCTCAAAAAGTACCAAGGCACGGGAAAATGCGCTGGACTTGCAAGATATATTGGAGGATAAGGGAAAGCATACAAGATTGATCTACGGATCGCGTGGGCGCCCCACGACACGTGATGATAACCGTCACGCCGGATACAGCAACTCCGGTCGGGCCGAACACAATAGACAAAGCTCATTTGAGCTGAGTCGTGATATAGCCCAATACAGAGGCGCCGCACACCCACTATGCTTCACAGACGAAGTGATGGATCATCAAATCCCAGAGGGTATCAAACCCGTAAACATCGAATCATACGATGGTACCACAGATCCTGCGGTCTGGATCGAGGACTATCTCCTCCATATCCACATGGCCCGCGGTGATGATCTACATGCCATCAAATACCTCCCACTCAAGCTTAAAGGACCAGCTCGGCATTGGCTCAACAGCTTGCCGCCAGAATCAATTGGTTGTTGGGAGGACCCGAAGCCGCATTCTTGATAACTTCAGTGGCACATATGTGCGACCACCGACGCCGATGACCTTAGCCATATAATTTAGCAGCCGAAGAATCGCCGACAATTCGGACACGGTTCCTAACAAAGAAAAATCAGATCGTCGACTGTCCGGATGCAGAGGCGCTAGCAGCCTTCAAACACAACATCTGCGACGAGTGGCTAGCCCGGCACCTAGGACAGGAAAAGCCGAAATCCATGGCAGGCCTCACCACACTCATGACCCGCTTTTGCACAGGAGAGGACAACTGGCTAGCTCGTAGTAACAACTTGACCAAAAACCCTGGTAGTTCGGATACCAAGGACAGCAATGGTAGGTCGCGTCGCAACAAGAACAAGTGCCGCATTAACGGTGATAATGATGAAGATACGGCAGTCAATGCCGGATTCAGAGGCTCTAAACCCGGTCAGCGGAAGAAGCCATTCAAAAGAAATACCCAGGGCCCGTCCAACTTGGACCGAATACTCGATCGCTTGTGCCAGATACATGGCACCCCCGAAAAACCAGCCAATCACACCAATAGGGATTGTTGGGTGTTCAAGCAAGCAGGCAAGCTAAGTGCCGAACTCAATGAAAAGGGGCTGCATAGCGATGACGAGGATGAGCCCCGGCCGCCGAACAATAGAGGACAGAAGGGCTTTCCCACACAAGTGCGGATGGTGAACATGATATACGCAACCCATATACCCAAAAGGGAGCGGAAGCGTGCACTAAGGGACGTATATGCGATGGAGCCAGTCGCCCCAAAGTTCAACCCATGGTCTTCCTACCCGATCACCTTTGATCGGAGGGACCACCCCACTAGCATCCGTCACGGCGGTTTCGCCGCATTGGTTCTCGATCCAATTATTGACGGATTTCACCTCACTAGAGTCCTGATGGACGGCGGCAGCAGCCTGAACCTGCTTTACCAGGATACAGTGTGAAAAATGGGCATAGACCCCTCAAGGATTAAACCCACAAAGACGACCTTTAAAGGCGTAATACCAGGTGTAGAGGCCAATTGTACAGGCTCAGTTACACTCAAAGTGGTCTTCGGATCCCCGGATAACTTCCGAAGCGAAGAGTTAATCTTCGACATAGTCCCATTCCGCAGCGGCTATCACGCACTGCTCGGACGAACCGCATTTGCAAAGTTCAATGCGGTGTCGCACTACGCATACCTCAAGCTCAAGATGCCAGGCTGTCGGAGTAATGGGCCACGGGTAGGCAAACCCGAGCCCCAGGACCTTTCAAAACATCGGGGAAGACTGCGCCCCTCAAGACCCCAAGATGAAGAGCCGCCTTCTGAGAGTCGGCGACAGAGCCGCCGACTGCCCCTCCCAGCCGAGTCCCAGAGACGGCTTCAAGATAAGCCGACTCCCAGCCGGCGACTTCCGGTGAAGCCGGCTACGGGGAGTCGGCCCGTGACTCCAACCGCCTCCATCGATGTAATTATCGACGGACGGATGGGGCCGCTCGCGCCCATCCCTGCCCTGCTCATAAAGGATGTGCATGGCCATAGAGCGCCAGATCGACGAAGATCTCCGTCCGTGCGGAACTGTTGCCACGCTGCCCTCGACGCCAGCCTCTGCGGCAGATCCTCGTACCCACGATGGCTCGCTCAGACGACCAAGACGGCGGGACCCGCCTGTCGGTGGGAGTGCAGAAGACGGCGAGAGCACCCCAAGACGGACCCGCTGGGAGTGGCAACAGTGATCGCCCGTCAGGCGGCGGCACTGTTGCCATGGCCCCATGACCAATCTTGCGTCATTAGAAGCACGGCTACAGTAATACGCAGCCGGCAAGACCCGCCTGCGGCGGACAAGGGCTGTTGGCCCCATGCTGGACCATCGGCGGGCCCCAGAAGTCGGCGGAGAAGACGGTGACTTAAGAGACTGACGGCTGGGACCCGCGCCCAGCCGGATTACCATTGTACCCCCGGGGGGTAGGCCTATATAAACCCCCCGGGGCACCCATGCAAAGGGTTGGACCCTAGTAGTTTCACACACACATAGGAGGAAGAGAAGAGCTAGCCGTGCCCATCTCCTTCCTCACCCCGAACAGCTCAAGGAGCAACCTTGTAAACACTTCGCCATAGTGATCACGCGGAGACCCCGCAGAGCAGAAGTAGGGGTGTTATCTCCCCGGAGAGCCCTGAAGCTGGGTAAGATTCGCGGCGTGCATGCCTTCGCCTCATCCTGCTTCTGTGCACCGCGACGCTCTACTCGCCTCCATGATAAGCCATCCTTTGGCATATGTCGCACCCAACCCCGACTTTTGGCGCCCACCGTGGGGCTAGGTGCACCGCCGTCCGGAGACCTGCTCGACGGAACCTCTTCCTCCCTGGCGAAGCAGCCAGCCCGCACGCCAGACGGAGTCTCACGCCGACGCGCTACATGGGCGCTGAGGTCGCCGCACGGCGAGCTGCTCGCCGAACTTGTCGGCGAAGTTCGCCTCTCCGACGAGCCTGCATCCGACGCAGGCATGGACGGCCCCGAGAGCCTCCTCGCGGGCCTCCTCGAGCAGCTCCACGTCGCCGGCGAGCCCGCTGCCGACCTGGAGTCCGTAGGCTCCACCGACCCGATGCTGGTCGACTCCGACACCGCGTCGCTCGACCTGTTCCCCACCAACCTGGTGGTCTACGATGAGCTGCTCCCTCGCGCGTAGAGCGGCGGAAGCACCGTCACGGAAGTGCTCGTCATCGGTCATAGCGAGCCTTCCGGCGAAGGGACTCATGACCCTCTCGACGCGGTTCTGCAAGACCTAACCGCGCCTATTCCGGAAGACGCCGACGCTGGGACGCTGGAGGCGTGCCGCCTCCAGCTCCTCGTAGGAGTGAAGAAGCTGGCAAGCATGAGACGCTTGTCAGAAGCCTACCAGCGCGAGATGGATTGCGCCGTGGGCGGCAAGCCGGCTCCGACTGGGCCTAGCCGCCTAGGCGCGGTCCAGCAACGTGGCGTAGCCATCGCCAACCTTTTTGGGGAACATCTGCGCCGCCTAGGCGGCGGCAGACGAGCTGGATAACTTCGAGGGCGAAGAGCGCCGCCTGATGACAGAGCGAGTCCAGCAGCTCCTCGACGCGGCTGCCGCGAGGGACGAAGCCGGCCGCCGCACGGAGGCCCCGCGACGACAACACGGCGACTTGCCTCCCCGCCGAGATCAAGGCGCGACATCTCGGACGCCGACTAGCGGTGTCCGTGGAAGAAAAAACAAGGATCCGGCTGTCAGCCATAGTCGGACCCACATCTCCATCGAGCGCGACAAAGACGGCCGCCCAAGGGCGGTGGAGCAGCGGGACGACTATCTGCCCCCTCCTCCCCGCAGAGAAAGGCGAGTCTCCCCGCCGCCTGCCGAAGATCCGACTTCGGCGACCGCTTTGCCGCCGAGAGGAGTCGGAGAAACGACGCCCGCCACCGGATCGAGCAACTCCACCGATCTCGGGCGCCGGAAGAAGAAGACGAGTTGGGCCCGCCGTGTTTGGACCTCGATCCGAGACGAGCCCTTCCCCGGAGGGTTTACACTCCCGAGATACGCCAAATACACCGCTCTGCGGAAGCCGGAGGATCGCTTGTGGACTACCCACGCCGTCAAGATAACAAACGGCAACAAGCGCTGTCAGTAAAGTATGTTCCCATCATGCCTGTGGCACGGCCCGACATGGTTGAACAGCTTGAAGCCCCGCAGCATCAACAGCTGGGTCAACTTCACCGAGGCCTTCGCCCGCAACTTCACGAAAGCACGCATAAGCGACCTCCCAAGCCTCGCCAGCTTTCCCCAGCGCATAAGGCCCCAACGAGTCCACTCGCGACTACCTCACGCGCTGGGCCGAGCTCTGGAACTCCTGCGAGGGAGTGCACGAGGTGCAGGCTATCGAGTACTTCACCGCCGGGTGCAGAGAAGGCACCCTCCTCAAGCACAAGCTCCTTTGCGACGAGCCGGAGACCCTTGACGAGCTGCTGATCATAGCAGACAAGTACGCCACAACCGACTACTCCATGAAGACGGAGATCAAGTCAAGATGACCGCAAGGTGGCTCCTCAGCTCTGTAACTCCGGCTGGCGACACCAGTCGGCGATAGCAGCAGAATGATCACAAGCGCAAGGCCCCGCCGGCTTCCAACAGCCGGCAGGTGGCGACAGTCGAAGACCAGCAGCCAGAGGGGCAGCCTCCGGCCAAGCGGCAGAAAGGCGGCAAGTCCAACTGGTTGCCGGCCTTCTCTTACGAGCAGACTCTAGATGGTCCCTGCAAATTTCATAGCGGCACGAAGACGTCGAACCACACCACCCGGAAGTGTCACTGGCTCACCAAGATCGCCAAGGGAGACGGCCTCATCCCTCCCCCGCCTGCTGGGCCGCCGCCTCCACCGCCGCCCCAGCAGCCGGCTGTCGGGCCAGTCGGCGCAGTACAAGACGAGTACCCAGAAGAGCATGGAGCTTATGTAGTGTTCACCAGTGTGGCCGACGACCGATGCAGCAGGCGGCTGCAGCAGCAAGAAGTGAATGCAGTAGCATCAGATACTCCAGAATTCATGCACTGGTCCGAGAAACCTATCAGTTGGAGCCGAGCCGATCACCCAGAGGTGATGCCGAATCCGGGCTCCTACGCCCTGGTCTTGGGAGCCACCCTTGCCGCGGATAGGCGGGCCGCCGCTTTCGCGAAAGTGCCGATAGATCTGAGGCAGCAGCATCAACATCCTGTACAAGGACACAATGGATAAGTTAGGAATCAAGCAAAGACAGCTTCAGAGCAGCCGGACTGTGTTCCACAGAATTATACCTGGCCTTTCCTGCTCACCGATCGGCAAGATCCTGATAGACGTCCTCTTTGGGGACAAAGATCACTTTCGCCGAGAGCCAGTCTGGTTCGAAGTGGTGGACCTCGAAAGCCCATACCATGCTCTGCTTGGCCGACCTGCTCTGGCCAAGTTCATGGCGGTTCCCCACTAGGCCTACCTCAAGATGAAGATGCCGAGTACCAAGGGGATTCTGACTGTAGCCGGCGACTACAGAAAGTTGTCCGCCTGTGCTGCTGAAAGCAGTCGGCTAGCCGAGTCCCTGGTGATCGCAGCTGAGAAGCGGCTTCTTGATCAGGTTGTGGCAATGGCCGGCAAGCATCCAGAGATGTCGCCCAACCCCAAGGAGTCGGAAGCCGAGGGCTCGTTCAAGCCGGCCAAAGAGACAAAGAAGATACCCTTGGACCCGGAGCACCCGGAGAGGTATGCTGTCGTAGGTGCAAACCTTGACAGTAAATAGGAAGGCGAGCTCGTTGATTTCCTCCTGAGAATCGAGACATTTTCGCATGGTCCCCTAAAGACATGCCAGGTGTACCGACGGAATTCGCCGAGCAGAAGTTACATGTCCGATCTGATGTGAAACCCGTCAGGCAGCTCTTGCGCCGCCTGTCAGAAGAGAAGAGAAGAGTTGTTGGAGAAGAGATAGCCCGGCTCCTCGTAGCCGATTTCATCATGGAAGTGTTCTTTCGAGAGTGGTTAGCGAACCCGGTCTTGGTATTAAAGAAGAACAAGCAGTGGCGGATGTGTATTGACTACACAAGCCTCAACAAAGCTTGCCCCAAGGACCCGTTCGCTTTGCCGAGAATTGATCAGGTGATAGACTCCATAGCCGGATGCGAGCTGTTGAGCTTCTTAGATGCATACTCAGGATATCACCAGATCAAGCTGAACCCGGCCGACAGATTGAAGACCGCCTTCATTACGCTCGCTTGGAGCCTTCGCTACCGACCATGACGCTCGCTTGAGGAATGCCGCGCCACCTTTCAGCGCTGCATGCGAAGTGCCTCCTCAAGCAGCTTATAGTAAACGCCCACATTTACGTGGACGACGTGGTGGTGAAGACGGAGAAGCGAGGAACGCTGTTGGAAGACCTCAAGGAGACCTTTGAAAATCTGCGCCGATTCCGCATCAAGCCTGCTGAGAAGTGCGCTCGGAGTACCAGCCGGCCAGCTCCTTGGTTTCCTGGTCTCCGAACACGGCATAAAATGCAACCCCGTGAAGATCAAGGCAATCGAAAGGATGGAAGTACCCCGCCGGCTGCTAGATGTGCAAAAGTTCACCGGCTGTTTGGCGTCCATCAGCCGATTCATCAGTCGGCTGGGTGAGAAAGCTCTTCCTCTGTACCAGCATGAAGAAGACCACCTTCTTCGAATGGAACTCCAAGGCGGACGCAGCTTTTCTCCAGTTGAAGAAAATGCTGACTACTCCCCCCGTGCTGGCGGCCCCGACTCCCAAAGAGCCCATGCTCCTATATATTGCCACCACCAGCAGGGTAGTCAGCACAGTCATTGTAGTTGAACGCAAGGAGGAAGGCAAGGCGCTACCTGTCCAGAGACCGGTATATTACCCGAGCGGGCATCGCCGACCTCCAAGCGTAACTACCCCACTACCGAAGATGTGTTACGGGCGCACTTTGCCGCCAAGAAGTTGAAGCCTTACTTTCAAGAACATCCAATCACCGTGGTTTGCACAGCCCCACTAGCCGAGATCATCGGAAGCCGAGATGCTTCTCGCCGAGTGGCCAAATGGGCCACAGAGTTGGCCCCTACACCATCTATTACCAGCCCCGCACCGCCATCAAGTCGCAAGCACCGCCGATTTCCTCGCCGACCGGCCGAGACTCAGACCGCCGCCAGCCCGACTCCACCCATTGGCGGATGCACTCGATGGCTCCAAGATGCGCACCGCTTGGGAGCCGGGCGAGTCCTCACTTCCCCAAAGGCGATAAGCTCTGGCACGCGCTGCAGATCCATTTCGCCGCCTCCAACAACGTCGCCGAATACGAGGCGCCATTCACGGGTTCGCTTGCCAAAGAGCTTGGCATTCGCCGATCCCGTGTTATGGCGATCGACTTGGTGGTCCAAAGAATCATCCGCGATCGACGCCAAAGATGCAAACATGGCGAGCTACCGCTTCCGGTACAGCAGCTGAGTGGATATTTTGAGGTGCGAAGTTCCTCCACGCATCAAGAAACGATAACGACCAAGCAGATACCTCGGCAAGAATCGCTCCACCCGCCAGTAATACCATCCGCGCCGCCTTCAGCCTCCTCCATCCATCTGTGCCGTCACCAGAATCAGACTCCATTTTTGTGCCGACTTCAAGAAGTCGGATCCCACTCCAAAGCCTCACAGACGGCACAAGAATTCTTGCAGACGGGCCCAATAAACGCTGAGTCCGGTTGCCCGAGGACTTCAGAATCCGCCCGGGACTGCGGCGACCATTGCAAAGACTCCAAGATTCGCCCGGGAATGCGCCGGTCGCCTGTGGACTTCTTCAACCCAGAAGTTGTGCGGACTCCAACCCGCCGCTTCTCCCAACCCAGCCGCCCTCGTCCAAGTAGCAAGATTGGCAACAAGAAATAGCAGCACCTCATGGGCCCAGCCCATCCTAAAGTTCTTAGTAAGCGGAGAGCTACCAACCGATGAGACCTTGGCCGGCAAGTGCAACGCCGAGCGGCAGCCACACTATAGTCAACAGAGAGTTGGTCAGCGTGCAGTCACCGGTGTCTCCACGCCAAGGCCGAGCCGAGAGCAAGGCCGTTTATTCTCTAAGGCATTCATCAAGGCGAAAAGTGGGCATCATGCAGCCTCAAGAGCACTCGCTACAAAGCATTCGACACGGTTTCTTTCCGCCGATCGCCCTAGAAGAGGCCAAGGAATTAGTTCAGAAATGCAAGGGGTGCCAGGTGTTCCGCTCCAAGCCGTTTCAACCGGGTTCTGCACTCAAGACTATCCCTATCGCCTGGCCCTTTGCTGTTTGGGGCCTGGACATGGTGGGACCATTCAAGACGGCATGAGGTGCCCTAACTCACTTACTTGTCGCGGTGGACAAGTTCACCAAGTGGATAGAAGCAAAACCCATCAAAAAGTTGAATGGTCCTACTGCAGTGACTTTCATTGCCGATGTCACGACTCGATGCGGCGTATTCACAGCATCATCACCGATAATGGCACAAATTTTGCCAAGGGCGCCTGGCCCGTTCGCGCGACGCAAGGCATCCGATGGACTTAGCGCCCGCTGCTCCATCCGCAGTCAAACGGCCGTGGAGCGAGCGAATGGCCTCATCTCCGTTCGCATCAAGCCTCGATCGTCGAAGCCATCGAGCGCTCGCCGCTGTGCCGGCTTGAGGAGTTGCTACCGTCCTCGGAGTCTCGCGCGCACGACTCAAACAAGTCAATCGGCCTCACACCCTTCTTCCTCGCCTCACGGTGCGAAGCCGCCATCCCAACGGATATAGAGTTCGACTCGCGAGTCACCATGTACACCAAGAGGAAGCGTAAGAAGACGCCAAGACGGCGCTGACCTGCTTTGGAAGAGGGCCGGTTGTTGGCACTCACCGGGTCCAGATCTACCAGAATGAGCATGCGCCGCTACTACAACAAGAAGGTCAAGCCAAGATCATTCCTAGAGGGCTTACTTTGTGCTCAAAGGATCCAAATGAACAGCCAGCCAAAGACAAGTCGTCGGGCGCTTTGGGAAGGCCCATTCATCATCAAAAGTGTCGGGCAACGACTCCTACTACCTGATCGACGCCGAAGCCCCGAGCATGCAAGAGGGACGACTCCGCAAAGAGACGAGCGGTTATGGAATGCGAATCTCCTTCAAGATTTTACACCGATGCAAGATGTACCACGCTACCCTTTGTGTTTAAAGTAATAAGATTTGGGCCTCTCGAGACGCAGCCTCGGGACTGCCCTCTTTTGTTATCTGTATGATAAGAATTATGCTTCGACTATGTTACTCTTTGTTATGCTAGTTTGGCACCGGGCTCACTAGTCGGCCCGGGACTCGCCGCTTTGGGCTATGAATGCTTCTCGCACTCGAGACAAGTAACGTATGTGCCTAAGCCGCTCTCGTCGAAGTTGTAGCTCGCAGTTTAATGTTCGTGGGCAGGAGTAAGGAAGAACGGGCGCCACACGTAAAAAATGGCTAAGGACCCAAAGCATAAACATAATTTAAGTCGGCTTCAGCCCTGTTTTGCAAAACCGACTCTTAAGTAGTCGGCTTTGCTTTCACCCAACTTGCTTAAAGACTCTAAAAATGGCCAAGTACTTGCCTTCAAAGGTAGCCAAGCACTTGACCCAGACGGCAGTCCGCAGAGCCGTTGTCTGATGGGCAAGGCGGCAACTCAGAAGGCGGCAAAGGAAAAGCCATAAGAGCAATAAGCAAGGAAAGATAAAATTAGGATAATATTTACAGCTTAGGCCCTTGGCCGGATCTTTGGACGAGAGGTTCGTAATACACCCTCATGGTGGAATTCAGCGAAATAAAAGTTCTTTCAAAGACTAGCAAATCAGATAAAATAAAGGCGAGACAATGCCCTAGGAAGCGCAGATGGGGTCGGAAGGTCGGAGGCGACGGCGGGCGCCAGCGCCGGGCGGTCGGCTGGGCGGTCTCGGCTTGATCGCTCCGGCGGCAGCCGCCCAGACGGGTGCGGCTGTTCGGAGGCGCTGTTGAGCTGAGGCTGGTCGCCTCCTCCGTCTTCGGTGCTCCATGTCGTCTCCGCCCTCCGCCTCGCCTTCCTCCTCGCCGCTGGAGTCGATCACCTCCTCCGAGTCTCGTCGTAGTCCGGGTTCATCTCAACCACTCCGGCGGTGCCTCCCACCGCCCCTCAGCCCGCCAGGACGAAGACGCTGGTGTCCGTAGTCGCAATCGCCGCCACACGCCGACGAGGGCGCCCTCCGCAGCCAAGAACTCCGCTGGGGCTCGACCGAACGCTGCCAGCCGGGTCCAGATCCAGCCTCGGATACCACGCTTGACGAATTCTGCCAGCGCCCAGCCCGGGTCAGAACCCTTCCAGCCTCAAGACGGCCAGCCGCGACCTCCGCCTAGTCGGCGGTCCTACCGGCAAAGGCGCAGAATCGGCATGTCCGCCACGAGCAGCGATCGTCTGGGCGCCGACACGCTGAAGCCGGGCGAAGATCCGATGGGCCGCCGCAGACGAGCTTCAATGCTCAGGAGCTGCTCGTCAAGGGTCCGGGGGGCATTGGCAGCGATCGCAGCACCACTCGCCCTTCGCGCCTCGCGGTCAGCCTTGATAGCTTGATTGGCCGGCTGCGTGTGGCCGGGGAAGAAGTCTGCCAAGACGAAAATGAAGCAAGTCAAAAACATGAGTCGCCTCGACCCATAGTCGGCACCCAAAAGAAGAAGTAAAGCAACTCACCATCGACGATGTCCTTGATTTCATGGAAGCGGACGTTAGCAGCGCCTCTTCTCGGTCCAGAGGAGCGCCGCCTCAAAATCGCCAGAGAGCAGCCTCTTTCTTCTCCGCCTCGTCTCCGCGCCGCTTAAGCAGCTCCTCTGCCCGCCAGCCGCGAGCCAGCAGGTCGCGCTCAAGGGCGAAGCTTGTTGCACTCCTCCTCCTTGCGCGCAAGGCGGTGTTAGCTGTACCCAGCTGCCGCCAAGAGTGGTGCTGGCCTCTCAAGAATAAAAAGAAGAAGGACGCAAAGTCGCTGCCTAAGAAGGTCGCCAGAAGATCCGCCTGACCACGCAAATCCGCCCGAATCTCGGGATTACAAGCACGCGGTGCGCTTAGCGCCCACGCCAAGAAGAAAACTCACCTCGCCTCGCCAAGTCGGTAGTCCGCTTGCCCAGCTCCTCAACGCTGCGGGTTGAAGGCGGGCACGGAGGTTGTGATACTCCCGCGACAAGAATTTCGACATAAAGGTAAAAATTGGGTAGTCAATAAATAGAGTTCCAGCCGCCGCAGTGAGCCGCCCGAAACTCGGGACTACACCAGCAGGTACCGCGCACTTCACAGAGAAGAACGAGAAAAAATTCAAAGAAGAAGCATACCCGCACGGCGGCTCGCAACGCCAGCGCCTTGGAGCAGATTTCGATGGCGCCGCCAGTTTTTCGCAGCTTCGCCTGGACGCCCAGGAGCGCCATGTTCAGCGGGCTCAGCCGCTTCCTCCTACCCACCCAATGGGCGACGCTTGTCGCCGGGCGCTCGAATGGCCGAAAGCTGGCGGCGCCGGGTTCAAAGGGGCGCGTGCCAAGTCGCCTTCTCAAGACGGGCGTACCGGGCGTAGGCGACATCAAGAAGCAGCCTCGCCATAGCCTCGCTGCCGGTCGATCGGCGGCACAGCGGGTCCGCTGGGCAGTTTGCCTCACACGCCTCGTGCGCGGTGGAGGCGGCGGGCGCGGCTGCAGCGTGCCGCTGTGGAGGCTCGCCGCCTTCCCTCTCTCGCGACGGGGACTCACCGCCGACTCTCCTCCGCTCGCCCCATGAACTCGCGGGCGGCGGCGCAGAGCTCAGCGGGGTGACGAAAGCGCCGACCGAGGCGCAGCGGCCTCCTCGGCTCGCCTCGCTGCAACGGCGGCCGACCTCCTCCGGCTTCTTCGGGAAGCCGCCGCCTTTCTCGGCCTCCGCCTTCTCCAGACGGGCGCCTCCTCCTCGTCGCGCTTCTCCCGCGATTCCGCTCCGCCGCCCCGGAGGGCGGCCGCAGGATCAATCCGTCGAGTATTGGCGACGCCTCTGCCGACCCCATGACGGAGGCGGCGGCGACCCTTCCAAGGTGAGAGGAGCCTCGATGAGAAAAAGACATATAAAGACTTGGACAAGACGGGCCGAAGAAAACAAGATAAAACAAGAAGTACTTACGCTGAGACCAGCGGGCGGCTTCTTCACTTCCTTGCGAAGCGGTTAGCTTCGCGACCGCCTCTTCAGGTCGGGTCGTGGCGGCGCCCCTGAATCTCTTCGCCCGCCGCTGGCAAGCTCGGCCCGCCCAGCTTCGCGCTACCGACCGCCTAAGACGGCGGAGGAATTCGCGCTGGATGGTCGGCTTCGGTTGGCGGCGGGGACGACTTCCCTTCGCCCGTCATCGTCGGGCCGGTCGGCGAAGGTTGCCGAAGGCCCGAAGTCGCCGGCCCCTCCTCCTCCTCAGCGCCGGTCTCCATCGCCGCCACCCTTAAGTCGGGTCGTCGGCGTTGTTTCCGCCCGTCGGGATTTAATTCACGAGCCGGCACCGCTGGCTCCATGAGGGATTCGAATCGGATAAGACCAAAGAAAATTAGAGCCGGATCCGGCTGAAGAAGGAAACAGGAAAGCAAGAGAGACGACTTACCACGGGCGGAGGGTTGGCGCGCAAGTACGGCTCCTTGCCGAACTGCCATTCCTCCGCGAGGCCGCAATTCACCAGGAAATTCACCGTGTCCACCACCTCCGCGTGGGGCATATCTTTGGAGCACGCCGACTGTCCTCGGCGGGCCGCCATCCGACAGATCAGATGAGGTCGGCCTTGGAGAGGAAGAACTCGGCGCGCCATGAAGGTGGCCAGCAAGTCGGCCCCAGTCAGGCCCTCCGACTGCTTCAGCACTTGGAGCCGCGCGACGGCGGCGGCGCCTGCGGGAGTCAGCGTCCTGGCCCGATGGGACCAGCTGGGGAGTCGCCCCGCCAACTCGCCGGCCACGTAAGGCGGCAGATTGACCCAGTCGCCTCCAGGGGCGACGTTCTTCACGTAGAAATACGTGCGCTGCCACATCTTCACCGACTTGATGAGTGGGATGGCAGGGAAGGGGTTGTCGGGCACCGGCCTCCTCATGGTGATGAAAGCGCCGCATAGAGCCGGCACGCGAGCGACGTGGGTTCCGAGCTTGGGTTGGAAGAATTCCCCCCACAGCTCGATGGTGGGGAGAACGCCAAGAAAGTCTTCGCACAAGGATGCGAAGGCGGCCAGCAGCACCACCATGTTTGGAGTGAGGTGGTGCGGCTGGAGCCTGTGGAACTCCAGGGCCGCGTGGAAGAAGCCGCTCGCTGGCAGCCCTAGCCCGCGCATGAGGTGCGAGCGGAATATGGCCCGCTCGCCCTCCTCCGGCGCCGGCGTTATTCGCCAATGGCGCGGGCGAATCCGCACCAGGTGGGCGCCGAGTTGCGGTGCATTTGGCGGAGAACTTCGGCGATGTAAATGCGTCAACAATGGAGCCATCACACGCCGAAGCGCGGTGGGCGGCGCGGCGGGAGGAGCTCATCTCCAGCGGCCTTGGCGTGGTTCGGGCGCGGGCGGAGCAAGGAGGAAGACGAAGCAAGGAGAGAAGCGAGGAGGTGGGGTGCGCTGCGCCGCCCCCCCCCGCCTACTTATAGGCGCCAGGCCGAGAAGCCGAGGGCAGGCATGGGATTAACCGCGCCCACGCCCCCACGCCCCACGATTAAACCCATGACGTTCTCGCGGCGCGATAACGGCGTGGGGAGCCCAACCGTCCGCACGGCCGCAGCGGATCCGCCCGTGCGCCGAGGCGCGGTAGTGGCAGGCCCCGCTGACGGCCTGTCTAGTCACGCGTGGGCGAGCAGACTGCTGCGGCGTGGCGTCACGTGGCGGCCCGAACGGCAGCTGCTCGGAAGCTTATCGCACGCTGCCCGCATCCCGCCACGACCTTGAAACCTTTGAGGAGCAAGACGACCCTGCAAGTCCGACACCAGCTAGTCGGCTCAAGAGAGAGACGGCGAGCCGAGCCTAGATTCTTCCATTAAAGGGATGAAACTGTTGAGGCTCCTCGACATGTTGCCCTCGGCGTCTCACCAGCTTCGGGGACTACTGTTGGAATAATGGGCCACGGGTAGGCAAACCCGAGCCCCAGTGACTTTTCAAAACATCAAAGGCAGATTGCGCGCCTCAAGACCCCAAGATGAAGAGCCGCTTCTAAGAGTCGGGCGACAGAGCCGCCGCCGCCTCCCACCAGTCCCGTAGAGGCGGCCTCAAGATAAGCCAGCGACTTCGGTGAAGCCGGCTACGGGAGTCGCCCCGACTCCAACCGCCTCCTCCGATGCGACTAATGGACGGACGGGATGGGCCGCCTCGCGCCCATCCTGCCCTGCTTCATAAAGACGAGCATGGCCATAGAGCGCCAGTCGACGAAGATCTCCGTCCGCGCAAGCATCGTTGCCACGCAGGGCTCGACGTCAGCCCCTGCGGGCGATCCCTGTACCCACGATGGCATGTCTGTACGACCCGAAGACGGCGGGACCCGCCTATCGGCGGGAGTGCATAAGACGGCGAGCACCCCAAGACGGACCTGCTGAGTCGGCCTCGAGAGTCGGCGGACCTCTCACGGACTCCGCGCGCCATTAACTGCATTAAGACGGGAGTAGCAGTGATCGCCTGTCAGCGGAGACATGCTTATTGCCATGGCCCCATGACCAAGCTCGCGTCATTAGAAGCACTACCACGTAATCCGCAGTGGCAAGACTCTCACCATGGGCGGACAATGGCTGTCGGCCCCATGCTGGACCGTCGGCAGGGCCCACTAGTTGGCGGGCCCCAGAAGTCAGCGGAGAAGATGGCGACTTAAGAGACTGACGGCTGGGACCCGCGCCCAGCCGGATTACCATTGTACCCCCGGGGGGTAGGCCTATATAAACCCCCCGGGGCACCCATGCAAAGGGTTGGACCCTAGTAGTTTCACACACACATAGGAGGAAGAGAAGAGCTAGCCGTGCCCATCTCCTACCTCACCCCGAATAGCTCAAGGAGCAACCTTGTAAACACTTCGCCATAGTGATCATGCGGAGACCCCGCAGAGCAACAGTAGGGGTGTTATCTCCCCGGAGAGCCCTGAAGCTGGGTAAGATTCGCCGGCGTGCATGCCTTCGCCTCATCCCGTTTCTAGGCACCGGCGATGTTCTACTCGCCCCCTCCATGATAAGCCATACTTTGGCATATGTCGCACCCAACCCCCGACACAGGCCCTCGATGAGTAATCACGGTCAATGGAAACACCGAACGCTCTCTCTGAACGGAGGAGCACACGGCGGCCCTCGCGGCGGAGGTGCAAAACAGCCTCTCATAGCAATTCTCAAGTCCGGCCACTAAACGTCCGGACACTATCAAGCAGCCGCCGAGTAACCTACAACAAGACCGCTGACACGATCCAAGCATCGCAGAGTAATCCGCCCCAACCCAACCTCGCGAAATTGCGAAGCGATTACGCTGGCGTACATAACTACGCCCGGAGATACCATGGGCATAAGGGGAGGGGCACGACCACGGCACGCCCAGCATGCGGCTCAACCGCACCAGGGGCTCCCAATTGTGTCATTCTTTTTCTTTTTTCTTTTTTCTTACTTTCAAGACTCCGTTTTCCAGAAGTCCTGTCCGGCACTAGAATTGCCGAATACACGATGCAACAGCCAGGGAAGCGGAAAACTGCGTCGAGTGTCCAGGTGGTCTCTATTACAAGCATTATATCTGTTTTACATACCATCCCGCAGCTTACCCCTGGAGGGGGACATATTTAATAGTCCCATCCCTTGCTTATCGCACAATTTGTATCGTTCTGCTTTTATTTGCAGTTTCTTTTTAATAACCAATATATAGCTCTTGCCTATTATTGCTTTCTTTATCAATATATATGTTCATTTCATGACATGTTGCACCCGTACACTTTGGTACGACCAATACACCAGGGGCTTCAGTACCCCAAAAGTATGGTGTCATAAGTCCGAACACTTTCACAAGTGCGGCACCCCGAACTTATAGCATTATATGCATCGGCTCCGAATCATGTCTTGGGTCAATAGTTGGGTTTGCCCGGCTCCCATGTTTTGGTACCTTACGTTCCATTATATCGGCTAAGGTAGCACTGGGAGAACCACTGCGATTGTGCCCCAGTTGATCTGGGTTGAGCACCTCAGTGGAGAAAGCTAAAACTGATCATCATGATAGGGCGAGAGCCGGTCGCTGTTCGAGAGGTTTCTTCGGGTCCCTAAAGACTTATGCCGCTTAGATCGAGGAACCGGCATTGTCCGGCCAAGGCGTGGATAGCGCCTCGAACTCGGTCTTCCGAATACTAGGGGCTTCGTCGAAATTTAAAATTATAGAATTCTATGGCTAAGTGAGAGTGTTCAAGCACTATAAGTCCGGTTGCCTTGTTCGTTGCGTTGAGCGCCTCCCTCGATGGACCCAAGAATGGGAACAAGAGCGCTCAAGTTTATCCGAACACCCCAAAGACGTGGCATGGGGGCTGAAGCCAACGACTTGCCATCTCTCAAATTTGATAAACGGCCGCACAGAAGGTAATATTTTAAATTAACAAGCGTTGCTTAGCGCATATGAACAAGTTTTCAGCGTACAGGAAAACAAATGCGAGTCTATTCAAAAATTACGTCTTTGGAGCACTCATCCGCTATACGGCGGGCACACTTCAGGACGCCACCATAGTACATTTCGGGCGTGCGATGCTCCTTGCCCTTCGGTGGCCCGTCCGTCACAAGCTTCTCCGCATCCAGCTTGCCCCAGTGCACTTTAGCACGGGCAAGGGCCCGACGGGCACCTTCAATGCAGACGGAGCGCTTGATGACTTCAATCCATGGACAGGCGTCCACCAGCCGCCGCACTAGCCCAAAGTAGATTCCAGGCATGGCTTCCAATGGCCACAGCCGAACTATGAGGCCCTTCATGGCCTGTTCGGCGACCTTGTGGAGCTCGACCAGCTGCTTCAACTGGTCGCTTAGGGGCACGGATGTCCGCCTCAAAGATACCGAGACCAGAACACCTTTTCCGCCGAGCTCCCTCCTTGGCGCGGTAGAACGCGGCAGCATCGCATTACACCACGGGCAAATCTGCGAATGCTCCTGGAGAGCTCCGAATCCGGGTAAGTAATAGGTAATTCACTTTCACATGCTTTCTTTGCATAAAGAATGCCTTACCCGCCGCTATCTTCTTTAATGATTCAACTTCTTGGAGGGCTTTTTGGGCTTCGGCCTTAGCGGCTTTGGCACTCTCAAGAGCCGAGGCGAGCTCGGACTCTCGAGTCTTCGAGGCACGCTCCAAACTCTCGTGTTTTTCCACGAGAACCTGGAGCTCTTGCCGCACCTCCGCCACCCGCTCCTCCTGCTTCTCTCGCTCGGTGCGCTCCATGGCCGCTTTGTTTTCGGCTACAGACACCGCTTCCTTCAGGGCCGCCACCTCGTTCGTGGCCCCTACAATACCCACGTTATTCCTGTCATTTTTCGCAACTGAATCCTTTCTATAAGGTATTTCTTTCATAAGGTATTGCTTATCATCCCTGTCCTCGAGCTGCTTCTTGGCAAGGCCGAGCTCGCTCTCAGACCGCTCGAGGCTCTTCTTTAATACATTGAACTTCGCAGTCAGTGCGGCAGAGGTCAGCAGCGCAGCCTGCATTCCCATATTGACATACTTACGTTAGACTCCTGCGTATATCTCTTTAGATCCTTAGTCCGCTTTTCTTTCCGAACATCGAACTAAGCATCGAGGCTACTGTCTATGCGGTAATATTTTTACATATTCTAAACTTACCTCAAAGCCTGTTAGAAGGCTGGTACAGGCTTCAGTCAGCCCGCTCTTGGCGGACTGAACTTTCCGGATCACCACACTCATAACAGTGCAGTGCTCCTCCTCGATGGAGGCGCTGTTAAGCGCCTCCAGTAAGCTATCCGGTGCCTCCGGTTGGACGGAGGACACCGACGTCTTACCCTTCCTACGAAGGGACCGCTTGCCGGACTTAGGAACCGCTGAAGGTTCCGGTATGGAGTCCGGACGAAGGTCGGGCTTAGAGCCCCTGGGATCTCGCCCCCCACGCGCCTGGAGTCCGGGAGGCTGCCTTGCGGCGCCTCCTGCGCCACCTCCTCTTGACCAGGCCCCCCTTGGGGCCCCACCTCGGCATCGTCCGCAGCATGAGGTGAGGAGGCAGCTGGAAGTGAAGTACTCTCCATTTCCGGCGAACTCAGGGACCCGCTCGATGAAGCGGCGAGCTCGCCCTTGGGCGGGCTGCATGATTGTTCGGCATTAGAGAACACTATGCAGTGGAAAAAGCCATGGGGATCCGGACACTTACGATCTCGCCAGGGGCTTGGCCCTTGTTGGCCACTCCTCCTCGTCGTTGTCGGCGTTGGTGGAGAAGTCCGGAGGAAGGGTCCTTCCTTCTTGACCCTCCGCCTCCCAGCTTGGGGCGGCCTTCCTTTTCTTCTCTCCCCCCGCTGGGGGAGAGGCTTCTTTTTCCTCCTCCTCTTCCTCAGAGGAGGATTCCACCTCAGAGTTGTCGGTCGGTGAGTCCGACAGCCCCTGGCGCCGGGAGCTCCTTTGAGTTCCCGTGGCCTCCTTCTTGGCCTTCTTCTCCGGCACCACGTGAGGTGCCGCTAGCAGCTCCGTCAATCGGGCGTCCGCTGGGTCTTCTGGCAAAGGAGCCGGACAGTTAATCTGTCCGGACATCTTCAGCCAGTCCTGTCAAAGGTTAGGGAATTTTAGATCCCACATAGAGTCAATCTATGAAAAAAGAGTCCCGTAAAGGGTAAAATAGCTTACCTCGCTGGCTTGATGCTGCGAGCTGAATCCGCGATCTTCGGTAGCGGATGTGGGAGCCTCGGCGCCCTTGAACAGCACCTTCCAGGCATCTTCGTACGTAGTGTCGAAGAGCCTCTTCAGAGTTGGGTGTTGTGCCGGATCAGACTTCCACAATTTGAAGGCCCGTTGTTGGCATGGGAGAATCCGGCGGATGAGCATCACCTGGATAGTTGACAAGCCTGAGATTCTTGTCCACCAGGTTTCGGACGCAGGTTTGGAGTCCGGATAGCTCGTCCGAATCCCCCCACACCAGGCCCGTCTTTTTCCATGATGTGAGCCGTGTGGGGAAGCCAGATCGGAATTCAGGGGCCGCCGCCCATTTAGAGTCGCGCGGCTCGGTGATGTAGAACCACCTCGATTTCCACCCCTTTATGGTCTCCACAAAGGAGCCCTCGAGCCATAGGACTTTGGCTATCTTGCCAACTATGGCGCCTCCGCACTCCGCTTGGCGGCCGCCCACTACCTTCGGCCTGACATTGAAGATCTTCAGCCATTAGCCGAAGTGGGGCTGGATGCAGAGGAAGGCCTCGCACACGACGATGAACCCGAGATGTTGAGGATGAAATTCGGGGCCAGATCGTGGAAGTCCAGGCCGTAGTAGAACATGAGCCCCCGGACAAATGGGTGAAGTGGAAAACCTAGTCCATGGAGGAAGTGGGGAGAAACACCACCTCTCATGGGGCCTGGGGGTTGGAATGAGCTGCCCCGTCGGGCAGCCGGTCTTGTGATGTTGCTGGACAAGTATCCGCCTCCCGCAGCTTTTCGATGTGCCCCTACGTGACGGAGGAGGCCATCCACCTGCCTCCCGCTCCGGACATAGTTGGAGAAGGTTGAGGTGGGTGTGCGGACTTAGGCGCTGGAGCTCGAGTCTTGGAAATGGATAAGCAAAGGAGGAAGAAGGCGAGGTGAAAAGGTGGATCCTTATCCCTTATATGGACGGACGAAGCTATCGCGCCCCCGCCACCGGTAAAACTCGCTTATCTCCCAAGCGCCGTAATCAATGGCGCGGATGGGTTACCCACGTCCGTATTGATGAGAAACCCGGAATAAGGGGGCACGATCTCTGCTTTGATAAGACGTGCCAAGAAACCGCCGCTAAACGCGCTAAGGTGGAACAGTAAAAAAGATTCATGTAAAGGCTTGGCCGTGGTGTCATGTCACGCCGCGGAATACGTCAGCAGATCTGTGCAAAAATTATTCTCTCTACGGTGGTATGTGGAACTTGTTTTGCAGAGTCGGACACTATCCTTTTGTTCAAAACCTTCTATGAAGTATTCGGAGGAGGAACCCGCCTTGCAATGCCTAAGACAATATGCACGCTGGACTCGTCGTCATTGAAGCCTGGTTCAGGGGCTACTGAGGGAGTCCTGGACTAGGGGGTGTTCGGATAGCCGAACTATCACCGTTGGCCAGACTCCTAGACTATGAAGATACAAGATTGAAGACTTCTTCCCGTGTCCGGATGGGACTTTCCTTGGCGTGGAAGGCAAGCTTGGCGATACGGATATGTAGATCTCCTACCATTGTAACCGACTCGGTGTAACCCTAACCCTATCCGGTGTCTATATAAACCGGAGGGTTGTAGTCCGTAGGACGAACAACAATCATACCATAGGCTAGCTTCTAGGGTTTAGCCTCTCTGATCTCGTGGTAGATCTACTCTTGTACTACCCATATCATCAATATTAATCAAGCAGGAGTAGGGTATTACCTCCATCGAGAGGGCCCGAACCTGGGTAAAAACATCGTGTCCCTTGTCTCCTGTTACCATCCACCTAGACGCACAGTTCGGGACCCCCTCCCCGAGATCCGCCGGTTTTGACACCAACACCCACCATCTGCCAGGTGGCCGTCACCCGGACACTCATCGACGGCGGCGCGGGCCTCAGCATGCTCTCGGTTGAGGCCTTCAGCCTCCTCCACATCCCACCGGAGCGGCTTCAGCCCAGTCGGCCCTTCTTGGGCGTCGGGGGCGGGTCATCCAGCTCCCTGGGGCAGATCCGACTCCCTGTAACTTTCGGCACCTACGACAACTTCCGCATGGAGCTAATCAACTTCGACATCGCCCCCATCGGCCTCCCATACAATGCCATCCTCGGGTACCGGCTCTGGCCAAGTTCATGGCCGCGACTCACCCAGCCTACAACCTCATGAAGATGCCCGGGAGCAACAGTGTCCTCACCGTGTCTGGAGACACCGGGGATGCGTTACAAGTACTCAAGCTCGCCTTCAAGACTGCTGCGGCGGCGGCCCAGCCCACCGGACCAGACGCCCCTGAGCCCAAGTGGGCTGCGCCAGCCAAGAAGAAGCAGTTGTTCACCCAGGACAAGGCGGAAACCAAGCAGATACTTGTTGACGAGGACGGATCAACTAACGCCACCTTCACCATAGGTGCCAACCTCGAACCTGAGCAGGAGGAGGCCCTGTTCAAGTTCCTACGCGCGAACAGGAAGGTGTTCGCCTGGGAGCCTGATCAGCTGGCAGGGATCCCCAGAGGCGTAATCGAGCATCACCTCAACGTGTGCCCCAACGTACGCCATGTGAAACAGAAAGCGAGGCGGCAGTCCACTGAAAAGAAGGCTTTCATCGTCCAAGAGACCCGCAAGCTGGAAGCTGCAGGGGTCATTCGCGAGGTCCGATACCCAGATTGGCTCGCCAACCCTGTTGTTGTGTCGAAGAAAGGGGGGAAGGAACGCATGTGTGTTGACTTCAACAACCTCAACAAAGCTTGCCCGCAAGATCCATTCCCGCTCCCTCGCATCGATCAGATCGTCGATTCCACCGCCGAGTGCGACCTGCTATGTTTCTTGGATGCCTTCTCCGGATATCACCAGATCAAGATGGCGGTAGAAGACGTGGAAAAGAAGGCCTTCTTGACCCCATGCGGAGTGTACTGCTACACATTCATGCCGTTTGGGCTGCGCAACGCAGGAGCAACCTTTCAGCGGTTGATGCACATCACCTTGGGCCCACAACTCGGGAAGAATGTGGAGGCTTACGTCAATGACATTTTGGTGAAGTCTCGCGAGGCCAAAACCCTGATACAAGACCTGGAGGAAACCTTCGCGAGCCTCAACGTAGTGAACCTGCGGCTCAACCCGGAAAAGTGTGTGTTTGGGGTCCCCTCGGGCAAGCTCTTGGGCTTCCTCGTGTCCCACTGAGGCATAGAGGCTAACCCAGAGAAGGTCAAGGTGGTCGAGGACATGAGCCCGCCAAAGACCCTCAGAGAAATGCAGAAGCTCACTGCACGCGTAACAACGCTAGGACGCTTCATCTTCAAGTTGGGGGAGCGAGCGCTGCCTTTCTTCCAGCTAATGAAGAAAAAGGGGCCCTTTGAATGGACTGAAGAGGCCGACAGGGCGTTCCAAGATCTCAAGAGGTACCTGACCAGCCCTCCGGTAATGGTGGCCCCGCGCCCACAGGAACCCCTGGTGATCTACCTTGCAGCCACTCCCTACTCCGCCAGCGCAGCCCTGGTGGCGGTTAGGGAGGAGCGACAGACAAATGCCGCGGCAGCTGCCCAGGTCAAGGCGAAGTGATATCAAGGAAGACCCACAGAGACCACTACCACAGCCGAGAAGGACCAGCCGCAGGAAACGACTCGGGCGAAGAGACCCTCCCCTGGCGACCAGCCTCTGGAGGCTCCACTACCTCGGGAGGCGCCACGGTCTCGGGCGCCATCGACACCAGCACTGAACCTCGTTGAACACCTTGTGTGCCTTCACAAGACGGTGTTGCGGGATGCAAGGGCACGGTACCCCATGTCTCAGAAACTCCTCCTCGCTCTATTGGTGTCCTCGAGCAAGCTGCGGCACTATTTTCAGGGCCACCCCATCAAGGTTGTCTCGGCGTACCCCTTGGAAAGGGTGCTCAGGAGCCCTAACTCAGCTGGAAGAGTCGCCGAGTGGAACATTGAACTGCAAGCGTTTCAGCTCGAATTCAGCACAACCAGAGTCATAAAGGGGGCCGCGTTAGCAGATTTCATGGCAGAATGGACGGAGGCGCCGGGCCTCCAGGCTGATGAGGATCGGTCCCTCTCCCCAGGAAGCGAGGCGCCGGAAGGTTGGGTAATGTACTTCGACGGGGCATTCTCCCGGCACGGCGCGGGGGCAGGGGCAGTGCTCATATCTCCTACTCAAGAGAAGCTCTATTACGCAGTGCAACTCCGTTTCTAGCACGGAGAAAAGGTCTCCAACAACATAGCAGAGTATGAGGGCCTGATAGCAGGCCTGAAGGCTGCAGCTGCCCTGGGAGTGAAGCGCCTTACCATCAAGGGTGATTCAAAAGTCCTCGTCAATTTCTCCAACAAGGTATACGAGCCGAGGGATGAACACATGGAAGCCTACCTTGCGGAGGTCCGCATGATGAAGAAGCAGTTCTAGGGGCTGGAGTTGCAGCATGTGCCCCGTGGCACCAATCAGGAGGCCGACGACATCGCCAAACGAGCATCCAGGCGGCTACCTCAGAGCCCTGGCGTCTCGAGGCGGCTCTTCAAGCCTCGGCCACGCCATCATCTGCTAAGCGCGGCGCAGCCTGGGAGGAGCTCCCAGCCACCGCCTCGAGCCCAGGGCCAGGCCCGGCCTCGAGGGCGCGCTTTGCTCGCTGGAGCCTCAGGAGGGGTGCTGGATCACAGAGCTCCGGAGCTACTTGACGCAAGGGACCTTGCCGGAGAAGGAGGAGGAAGCGGAGCGTGTGGCGCGGCAAGCCACAGCATACTGCATGGAGAGCTCTACCGGAAGCGACCAAATGATGTGTCCCTGCGCTGCATCTCCAGGGAGCAAGGGAAGGAACTGCTGGCAGATATACACGGTGGAGACTGTGGGCATCATTCGTCATCACGGACCCTCGTTGGCAAGGCGTTCCGCATCGGTTTCTATTGGCCTACTGCACTCGATGATGTCGTCGAACTGGTGAAGGCTTGCGAGGCCTGCCAATTCCATGCCAAGCAGATCCATCAGCCGGCGGGAGGTCTGCAAACTATACCCCTCTCGTGGCCCTTCGCAGTCTGGGGGCTGGATATCCTGGGCCCGTTCCCTCGGTCGCCAGGGGGCTATCGCTACCTCTACGTCGCCGTGGACTAGTTCATCAAGTGGGCTGAAGTGGAAGCTGTCCGCACCATCCCAGCAGGCTCTGCGGTCAAATTCATCAAGGGCATCGTGAGCCGGTTTGGGGTGCCAAACCGCATCATCACAGACAACGGTTCGCAGTTCACCAGTAACCTTTTCGAAACATATTGTGCTAACCTTGGGACGCAGATATGCTACGCCTCGGTAGCGCACCCACGGAGCAACGGTCAAGCCGAGCGGGCCAACGCGGAGGTCTTGAGAGGCCTCAAGACCAGGATGTTCGAGAAGAAGCTGGAGGCATGCGGCAGGGGTTGGTACGACGAGCTGCAGTCAGTGTTGTGGTCCATCCGCACAACCGCGACTAAGCCGACCGGCGAGACCCCGTTCTTCCTGGTCTATGGAGCTGAAGCAGTCCTCCCTCATGAGATCATACGTCGCTCCGCACGGGTCCTGGCGTTCGACGAGGCGCAGCAGGACGCCATGCGGGGGATAGACCTCGTGCTGGGGGAGGAGCATCGTCGGGAAGCCGCACTGCGAGCGGCAAGGTACCAGCAAGCGCTGCGGCGATACCACTGCCGCAACATCCGCCCCAGGACCCTCGAGGTAGGAGACCTCGTGCTCAAGCGGGTTCTCTGCAGGGAGGGATTGCATATGCTCTCTCCCATGTGGGAGGGCCCATTCAAGGTTGTTCATGTTTCCAGGCCCGGCTCCGTGCACTTGGAGACTCAGGAGGGGGTGTCTGTCCAGAACGCGTGGGACATCCAGCGCCTAGGGAGGTTTTTCCCCTTAAGGAAAAGGCCCAGAGCCTGTGAAGAAGGCGAACGCCTGTGAAATGATGCGTTTTGGAAAAGGCCCAGAGCCTTGAAGAAGGCGAACGCCCGTGAAGTGATGCGTTTTGGAAAAGGCCCAGAGCCTGTGAAAATAGGCGAACGCTTGTGAAGTGATGCGTTTTGGAAAAGGCCCAGAGCCAGTGAAGAAGGCGAACACCTGTGAAGTGATGCGTTTTGGAAAAGGCCCAGAGCCTGTGAAGAAGGTGAACGCCTGTGAAGCGTTGCATTTGGGGAAAGGCCCGGAGCCTGTGAAAAAGGCAAACGCCTGTGGAGTGTATCTTTCCGAGAAAGGCCCGGAGCCTGTGAAGAAGGCCAACGCCTGTGAAGCTCGCCGCCCGTGACACTCTCACGTAATAATGAGATAGGGTTGTACATGCCCCGGAGTCTCAGGAGCGCCGGCCTCAGGCCCTGGGGCTCCCTCCCATGCCCAGTGGCAGCACTTAGCTCCGCACTGGTGAGAAGACGTCGAAGACTAGATTAGGTGCCGGACGCGGCTTTTCTCATTTGCTTTCTGCAGTTGGCTTGTTTATTCCCATTCGAGGTTTTATTAAAGTTGTTGCCGTCTTTGGCTCGTGACTCTTTGCCTTTTCGCTCTCCTGCCTCGATTTCTCTCACACAAGTCTCGCGAGGGAGCAACGCGGGCACCCTTGCGAGTGTTTTTCCACCCTTATTGTTTGAGGCTTTCTTACCCGGGTCCACTACAGGAGCACCCCTCCAGTCTGTGCCCCATGGGCACCGCGACACGAACACAGGACCAGGGTAGTCGCCTCCACAGCTGAGGCCGGGGGCTACCTCTCCAGACTAACCTTCGCAGGACATGAGGCGTTCGACGAGGCCTCGGCCTCGGGACACAAAGACCACCACAGGCGCCCCTGAGCTAAGTAATTCCTACGCACAGGCGTGTGGCACAAAGGCATAATACCGAAATAGCGGAAGCAGTACGATAATTAACAGCAGTGGTCCAAGCACGCCCACGCGGGGCCCTACACTACTGTCTCTTTGCGTAGGGAAAGGAAAAAGAACAAAACAGGCGCGGCTCACCTGACACCAACTCGCGGGGGAGGCTCGAACTGCCTCCGGAGCTCAGGCGGACTCCCTCTCGCGCTTCACCGGGGCGAGATGGCAGGCAGACCTGCTACCTCCCTCCAGGCGGGTGCGGCGGCGCGGAGGCTGGTCGCGGCCACCGCTGGAAGAGCCGCTGCCAGAAGAAGAGTCGTCGAAGCTCGACGAGCCCCGAGCTCCGCCACCCCCGCGCGCGATGTCATCTTCATCATCGCTGGGGCTGGGCCCACGTCGGCGGTCGTCGTTCTCAGGGCAGCATCCAGCGCGGCGACCGTCTTCCCCGAACACCCTCACGTAGAGGGTGGCATCACCGTCAAACTTGAAGTGCAGGGTGCACCGCCGGCTCAGACCACGCGCGCGGTCAAACGTTTGCCAGCCACGGGTCAGGGCCAGGCTCCTGGCTGCAGAGACCTCCAACGAAGCCCAGGAGGCCCGGCTGCAGCAACCATCCGCCTGGAGCCAGAGGCCGCCCGGGGTACCAGCCGGAAGCTCACCTAGGAGGAAGCGAGGTAGCTGGAGCCGGGTGCTGGTCGGCTCCGCCGACCACACAACGAACTCCGGCAGCACCTCTGACGAATTGAAGCTCGGCCTAGGGGGTCGCGCAGCTGTGGCGCGCCCCCCGGCAGCGGTCTGCCGCCCGTCACCGCGCGGGAGATCACCTCCACGACCGCGAGGAGCCACCATGGGAGCCACAGGGTGTTTGCGAGGACGGCCTCGACCGCGCTTGGGTGGGGGAGAGTCAGGCTCCACCTGGCGAGCCTTCCCCTTCTCCGCGGCCGAGAACCTCTTTGGTGGAGCCATGAAGAAGAAGAAGCAAGAGGAGGTGGACTAGAAGGGCAGGCGATGTCCTGTATTTATAGCCGAGGAAGGCCAACCACCGGCCTCCGCGATCGCAGGTTGTCACGCCCAAGATGCGACCCTATCCAAAAGGAACTCGAAGGTCCCACCAAGGATAGAAGCGCATCTTGAAGACGCTTTTGCAAGGTGGATATCATTACATCAACATTACATAATAGATGGGGATACATACATAAGGCACAAATGCCACAAGAATACATCAACATCAAATACATGATCAACATCCAACTACGGATGAAACATAAACAGAAGCTCAAACGACATCCACCCTGCTAGCCCAGGCTGCCGACCTGGAACCTATCCCCTGATCGAAGAAGCAGATGAAGAACTCCAACACAAATAAACATCGCTCTCGCGTCAAGATCATCGCATGAACCTATACCTGCAACTGTTGGTGTAGTAATCTGTGAGCCACGAGGACTCAGCAATCCCATTACCATGGGTATCAAGACTAGCAAAGCTTAATGGGTAAGGAAAAGGATAAGTGGTGAGGTTGCAGCAGCGGCTAAGCATATATGGTGGCTAACTTACGCAAATGAGAGCGAGAAGAGAAACAAAGGAACGGTCGTCAACTAGTAATGATCAAGAAGTGATCCTGAACTCCTACTTCCGTCAAACATAACCCAAAAACCGTGTTCTCCTCTCGATCAACCCCGAAAAGAGACACTCACGGTTACGCACACGGTTGGTGTATTTTAGAAGAGTTTGCTTCAAGTCTACTACAACCGGATATTAACAAATTCCCATCTGCCACATAACCGTGGGCACGGCTCTCGAAAGTTTATACCCTGCAGGGGTGTCCCAACATAGCCCATGATAAGCTCTCGCGATCAACGAAGGATATTCCTTCTCCCGGAAGACCCGATCAGTCTCGGAATCCGGCTACAAGACATTTCGACAAGAATAAAACAAGACCAGCAAAGCCGCCGGATGTGCCGACAAATCCCGATAGGAGCTGCACATATCTCGTTCTCGTGGCACACCGGATGAGCAGACGTCGGGTTGGCATAAACCCCGATTGCCCAGGGCGCGGACATCGCTCGGTTTGGACCAACACTCGAAGGAGAACTGCTCGGGGGCTAAAATAAAGATGACCCTCGGGCTCCGAAACCCAAGGGAAAAAAGGGCATAGGTGAGGCAAATGGTAAAACCAATGTTGGGCCTTTGCTGGAGGAGTCTTATTCAAAGTGAACTGTCAAGGGGTCCCATAAATCACCCGACGCGTTAGGGACGCAAAATCCGGGAACATAATACCGATATGACGGAAACTAGGCGGCAAGAGTGGAACAAAACACCAGGCATAAGGCCGAGCCTTCCACCCTTTACCAAGTATATAGATGCATTAATTAAATAAGATATATTGTGATATCCCAACAAGTAAACATGTTCCAACAAGGAACAACATCTCCATGTTCCAACAAGGAACAAACTTCATCTTCACCTGCAACTAACAACGCTATAAGAGGGGCTGAGCAAAGCGGTAACATAGCCAAACAACGGTTTGCTAGGAAGGGTGACAACGAGTTAGAGGTTCATGGCAACTTGGGAGGCTTGAGCAGCAAGTGATAGGTAACGCAGCATAACGATAGAACGAAGCAACTAGCATAGCAATGATAGTAGTGAGATCCAGGGTAGCGGTCATCTTGCCTGAAATCCCGCAAGGAAGAAGAACGAGTCCATGAAGATGATGAAGCCACGAAGACGAACCAAGCGTAGACGAACGAATCCTCACGATCGCAACGAAATAGGAACTAACAAGAAGAAGCACACAACAAAGTAAACACACCACACATGAAGAAGACATGATGCACAACAAGCATGATGCATGACAAAGCTACATGAAGCTACTCATGGCAAGAGATGATGCAAACAAGAACAACACATCCAAGCAAGTTTAAATGAGGCCGGAAACAACATATAACAATTCCGGTAAGTCCTCATATGCAAATTTCGAAATTGGTCCAGATCTGAATAAACCTTATGTTCAAGTTGTTAAACAGCAAGTTAAGGTGCACCACGATGATCTACACGAAATTCTAGTCAAGTTACATATAAAGTTCATTAAATTCGGAGCTACGGCCTAGAAGATATGAGCAAAACAATTTAAACATGGCATTGATGCAAAATGCATACAAACATCAAGCAAACACCTCAAAACAAGGATGCAACATGATAATATGAAACTACATGCAATTCTAAGCAAGTTTCATATAGAGCACACTCAAAACGGAGCAACGGTTCAACACATACACACAATACAAGTCATGACAACAATCTGTCCAGAACAGCAACTAGGCATATTGCAAGCATCAAAACAACAAGCTACAGCATCCCAACGTAATAACAAATGGCATGGGCATGAAGTACAGGTAAAGCATGACAAAACATGAACACTGAGCTATTTCTAGAAATCACTAGAACATGCTCAAACACACATGGCAAGATTGCAAATAATATCAGGTTCACACACACAGCAGAATTCACAGGACATGGCAGAAATAACATCAGGTTGACATGTTTAGAGCTATGAAACAACATGTTACAGCAAGCTATCAAGTCAAACTAGAGCATGGCATGAATCTACTCAAAGCATATAACAAAAGTCCCTTACTGACCATGAGCCAAAAAGGATCACAAGATATGATGGCACCCAGGTAAACATGGCAAGTTATATTACAGATTCAAACATGGCAGGAACAACAATAAGTAGGCATGTTGGTGAGCTTGAACCACTCACCACAAAGCAATACATGGCATGGCAAGGAAACTTACAGTAAGAATACATGGCATAGAAGCTATACATGGCAAGAACAACATCATAGAATACACGGATCAACTACAACAACCTTGGCAAAATTGAATAACATGTAAACAATCTGCCAGGAACATTTTATAGCAAAAGTAGAGCTCGATTGACTCAAGCTATGGCACTCCATAATTGCAAACAAGGGCATGGAAGGATAGAGCATGACATGTATAACAAAACATCCTTACTGAAGTATCTCAAAATAAGCATGGATCTCTCGGTAGCATCAAGTTTACATGGCATAAAAATATCGCATAAGCAGGGCTGAAATCAGCAACATCATGAAGCCTAGTTAGCATGCTTGTGCTAGTTACCACATAGATCACAAAAATACATGGCATACACCCCTGTAAATATGGCATGGCATATTACAAAACACATGTCGGACTCAAGTTCATAGGGTGCACACATCAATCATGGCAAAAATGACAAAAGTGCATGTTCTGATAAGAGTCTGAAACTAACATCACATAGCCCTCTTCTAACAGCATTTAGGGCATCAAGATGTGCTCAAATGAAAATGGTGCAATGAGATGAAATGATGTACCCGTCGAGACGAACAATTCGACATATTACACGCACGAAACGGAGCAATATGCAGTGAGTTATGGCACGATGAACAGAGCAACAAATTACTGACACAAAAAGGACTTAGTGGAAAATCAACCTCGAAGAAGGGGGGTGGACATTGTCCGGGCTCGGGGCGGACGTGTCCGTCGGTGTGGGCGCCCGGGCCCACCCGTCAGCGACACGCGGGCGACGGGGTTCGTCCCCGACCTCGCCGAGGTCGAGGCGAACCATGGCAGCGGCGGCGGCTTGATCCTGCCCGGATCTCGCCGGATCCGGGCGCGGCGGCGGCGGGGAGGAGGATCCGGCCGGGAGGAGTGGCGGCGGTCATTGGAGGCGCGGCGGCGGGCAGCTCAGGCGGAGCTCGGCCGGGCGGGCGCTGGAGGCCAAGCGGCGGCGGCGAAGCCGTCCGCCGGGCGGCGGCGCTGGAGGCGGAGGGGCCAAGGCGGCGGGAAGCTGGCGGCAAGCGCGGGCGGGCGGAGGGAGGCGAGGTGGCGCGCGCCGGTTGGAGGAGAGAAGCGGCGGGGCGACGTGGCGGCGCCGGATTGGCCAGAGCGAGGTGGCCGATGGACATGTCCGGCTCGGGATGGACATGTCCGGCGGCGCGAGGGGAGCGGGGCTAGGGTTAGGGTGGAATTCATCCGCGAATTTCGGGGGAGGATGTGTTTATATAGGTAGAGGGAGCTAGGAGACTCCAAATGAGGCACGGTTTTCGCCCACACGATCGTGATCGAACGACCGAGAGCATGGAGGGGAGTTAGATGGGTTTGGGCCACTTTAGAAGGGGTGTTGGGCTGCAAGGAGAAGGAGGCTTTTGCGGTTACCGGTTAACTGTTGGAGTATCAAACGACCTCCAAATGATCCGAAACTTGACAGGCGGTCTACGGTGCTATACCAAGGCCGCTTGACAAACCTCGGTCCATTCGAGACCGTTTAACACACGCATACCTAAAAGAGGCAAAAGGGGCGCCGGAGACATAGGAGTGCGGATTGCAAAACGGACAACGGGAAAATGCTCGGATGCATGAGACGAACATGTATGAAAAATGAAATGCACATGATGGCATGATATGAAATGCAGATGATGACATGGCAAAGTGCAACAGGCAAGCACATGACATGGCAACGACGGCGAATAACTGGCAGACACCTGGCGCATCGAATCCGGGGCGTTACAACACTCCTCCACTAACAAGAGATCTCGTCCCGAGATCTTAGGACCGAGACGGAAGGGAAAAGGGATGAGGTGAAACAAGAAACGCAAGAGAGAAGAGGCAAAGAATCGAGAGCACACGAAAAGAAGAGAGAAGCGACGAGAATGACAAGAATCGAAAGCTCACGGAATCAGATAGACTATGAAACCACTCGTTCTAACCGGAGTGGTTAGAATGAGAAAAGAAACGAATAAGACTGAAAGGATTTAGGCAGCACATCGGTTGAACTAGGAAAGAATAGAACATGAGCTTCAGAAGATGGAATGACACTTGACGAGATAAGCAACGCCATACCTCCGGAAGAATTGGAAAAAATTGAATGAAAAGAACTTAGAAGGAAGGATTGACTGGAGTTGTTGAGAAAATCAACAACGAAAAGAATAAGCTTGTTGTGGACTTATGGATAACATCTCAAAATTTTGAGCTGATAACCAGTCACAAACGGAAATGATTGGATAACTTTGAAGAACGAAGAAATGCAAAACTCCAATTCAAAAGAATACGAAGAATTAATTACACTTCGAAACGCGAGAAGACAGATACTTGAATTTCACCAACAAAATCTTGATGAACTCTTGAAGAAAGAATTAAATCATGAAGAACCACCATGAAGAACTCCGGTAACGAAAAGATGATGAGATAGAATGAAGGACGAAAGAATAAGATGAGCATTGCGATGATTCCGATGGAGGTTCCGACGAAATGGCCGAGGAAAATTTGAACTCCGGAAAAGAAAAGATGAAAACACTTGGAACTAGAATTTATTCCTCAAGAACAAACTCCGAAGAAAAAGATTAATCACTTTGATGAAATAAGAAAAAGATTTATTGTATGCTTATCCTTCATCAAATTAAATTGATGACAAACAATGGATTTTGCAAACAACTTATTCTTCTTGAAAAAGAATTGAGAAGTGACATATCGCAAACTTGAGAAGGTCTTCATGAACCACCGGTAGGATTCGAAAGAACGAATGGATTAAAATGGTAATCAAGGAAAAGAATCTTGAACGAGCCACCGTGAAGAATTTGAAATAACTGATGAAAAAGAAATAATCACCGGGAAGAATTAGAGAAGCACGGAGATACTTGAGGGAATTTAGAGAAAAGAGATCGAAGAGATCGCGAACTGATTAATGAATGCATGAACGCAGCACCGGAAGAATATTGAGACGAACGAAGGGGCAAGGATATAGAATAATTGGAGAACGACTTTGGAAACTTGGAACGAAGAAATCTTCCGAAAAGATGGCCTCCGGATGATCGGAACAGAAAAGCAACTCCTGAAATACTCCGGATGGGTAAGAAAAGAATCTCTGACAAACGGAGTAATTCAAGAGGATAGCATGAAGCTAGAACCACGAATCTTCGGGAGAACGGGCAAGATTTAGAAGGAACTCTTCCTCGATCTTCAAAGGACGACGATAAACACCACCAAAATTGTTGAGATACTCCGGTAGAAGAGGTTGAGCCAACAATGAAATGATTTTGAAATCGATCTTGGAAAGGCATCTGACTGATGAATTTCATTCTTACGTCAAACTCCGAAAAGAATTGAGAATAACTCCGGGGAAATTAGAAGAGTCAGGTAAGATCCTGGGAAAGACCTGTGGGTTAGGGCCCACTAAAAGAAAACACCGTTTGAAAGGGATGTTGAACAGATAGATGATGCACCGGAACGCTTGAAATATTTGAATGAGGTGACAACCTCGAATTGATTCAAACACAGACGAGTCTCCTGAGATGTCTTCATCACTCCGGAAGGATAAACTGGCAAGAGGAGAACGAGCAGGAAAAACACTTCGAGGAAAAGAATATGATCAACCTCAAAACTTGAATTGAGTCCACCAGAAAAGAAAAGAGATGAAGAATGACGAACATGATGAGAATTCACCGGTTGAGATAATTTACGAAAGACTGAAAAGGTTCCGCATGAATGAGATAGCTGGTCGAGATAGAGTCAGACTCCGGGAAGAAAAGGGTGGGTGGGCGGGAAAACAAAGGCAACTTGGAACGGGGAACAGACGAATATCTTGAAGACAAAACACCAGTTGAAATCATTGAGGAGAGAAAGCAAAGACTTCGCACGAGTAGGAAGCATACTCGATCACGGACTCCGGCTTCGAGAAGACAAAAAGGGAGGGCGGGTGGGAAAATAAAACAACTGAGCATTGAACTCAAAGATGAAGAGGCTCGAGTCAACTTGACGAGAAATGCACCGGGTAAAAGAGCAGAGGAACAACGATCGGAAAACCAACTGCGTGAACCTAAAGAAAAATTTGAAGGGGAAGAGGAGTAATTCAAAACACCTACGTCAAGATTCCTTACCAGAGCGGCGAAAGGGCTGAGGAGTAAAAGAATTCTACTCTCGATATAACTAGACTCCAAAACAGTTTTCTTCTAGACTCAACAACGCCAAACTACACGATCAATCAAGGGGCTCCTAAGGTCGGTCGAGGCTCGATACCAACTTTCACGCCCAAGATGCGACCCTATCCAAAAGGAACTCAAGGTCCCACCAAGGATAGAAGCGCATCTTGAAGACGCTTTGCAAGGTGGATATCATTACATCAACATTACATAATAGATGGGGATACATACATAAGGCACAAATGCCACAAGAATACATCAACATCAAATACATGATCAACATCCGACTATGGATGAAACATAAACTGAAGCTCAAACGACATCCACCCTGCTAGCCCAGGCTGCCGACTGGAACCTATCCCGATCGAAGAAGCGGATGAAGAACTCCAACACAAATAAACATCGCTCTCGCCAAGATCATCGCATGAACCTGTACCTGCAACTGTTGGTGTAGTAATCTGTGAGCCACGAGGACTCAGCAATCCCATTACCATGGGTATCAAGACTAGCAAAGCTTAATGGGTAAGGAAAAGGATAAGTGGTGAGGTTGCAGCAGCGGCTAAGCATATATGGTGGCTAACTTACGCAAATGAGAGCGAAAAGAGAAACAAAGGAACGGTCGTCAACTAGTAATGATCAAGAAGTGATCCTGAACTCCTACTTACGTCAAACATAACCCAGAAACCGTGTTCTCCTCTCGATCAACCCGAAAAGAGACACTCACGATACGCATTACGGTTGGTGTATTTTAGAAGAGTTTGCTTCAAGTCTACTACAACCGGATATTAACAAATTCCCATCTGCCACATAACCGCGGGCACGGCTCTCGAAAGTTTATACCTGCAGGGTGTCCCAACTTAGCCCATGATAAGCTCTCGCGATCAACGAAGGATATTCCTTCTCCCGGAAGACCCGATCAGTCTCGGAATCCGGCTACAAGACATTTCGACAAGAATAAAACAAGACCAGCAAAGCCGCCCGGATGTGCCGACAAACCCGATAGGAGCTGCACATATCTCGTTCTCGTGGCACACCGGATGAGCCAGACGTCGGGTTGGCATAAACCCTGATTGCCCGTGGGGCGCCGGACATCGCTTCGGTTTGGACCAACACTCGAAGGAGAACTGGCCCGGGGCTAAAATAAAGATGACCCTAGGGCTCCGAAACCCAAGGAAAAAAGGGCATAGGTGAGGCAAATGGTAAAACCAATGTTGGGCCTTCTTTGGAGGAGTCTTATTCAAAGTGAACTGTCAAGGGGTCCCATAAATCACCCGACCGCGTTAGGGACGCAAAATCCGGGAACATAATACCGATATGACGGAAACTAGGGCGGCAAGAGTGGAACAAAACACCAGGCATAAGGCCGAGCCTTCCACCCTTTACCAAGTATATAGATGCATTAATTAAATAAGATATATTGTGATATCCCAACAAGTAAACATGTTCCAACAAGGAACAACATCTCCATGTTCCAACAAAGAACAAACTTCATCTTCATCTGCAACTAACAACGCTATAAGAGGGGCTGAGCAAAGCGGTAACATAGCCAAACAACGGTTTGCTAGGAAGGGTGACAACGAGTTAGAGGTTCATGGCAACTTGGGAGGCTTGAGCAGCAAGTGATAGGTAACGCGGCATAACGATAGAACGAAGCAACTAGCATAGCATTGATAGTATTGAGATCCAGGGTAGCGGTCATCTTGCCTGAAATCCCGCAAGGAAGAAGAACGAGTCCATGAAGAAGATGAAGCCACGAAGACGAACCAAGCGTAGACGAACGAATCCTCACGATCGCAACGAAATAGGAACTAACAAGAAGAAGCACACAACAAAGTAAACACACCACACATGAACAAGACATGATCACAACAAGCATGATGCATGACAAAGCTACATGAAGCTACTCATGGCAAGAGATGATGTAAACAAGAACAACACATCCAAGCAAGTTTAAATGAGGCCGGAAACAACATATAACAATTCCGGTAAGTCCTCATATGCAAATTTCGAAATTGGTCCAGATCTGAATAAACCTTATGTTAAAGTTGTTAAACAGCAAGTTAAGGTGCACCACGATGATCTACACGAAATTCTAGTCAAGTTACATATAAAGTTCATTAAATTCGGAGCTACGGCCTAGAAGATATGAGCAAAACAAGTTAAACATGGCATTGATGCAAAATGCATACAAACATCAAGCAAACACCTCAAAACAAGGATGCAACATGATAATATGAAACTACATGCAATTCTAAGCAAGTTTCATATAGAGCACACTCAAAACGGAGCAACGGTTCAACACATACACACAATACAAGTCATGACAACAATCTGTCCAGAACAGCAACTAGGCATATTGCAAGCATCAAAACAACAAGCTACAGCATCCCAACGTAATAACAAAAGGCATGGGCATGAAGTACAGGTAAAGCATGACAAAACATGAACACTGAGCTATTTCCATAAATCACTAGAACATGCTCAAACACACATGGCAAGATTGCAAATAATATCAGGTTCACAGACTTAGCAGAATTCACAGGACATGGCAGAAATAACATCAGGTTGACATGTTTAGAGCTATGAAACAACATGTTACAGCAAGCTATCAAGTCAAACTAGAGCATGGCATGAATCTACTCAAAGCATATAACAAAAGTCCCTTACTGACCATGATCCAAAAAGGATCAGAAGATATGATGGCACCCAGGTAAACATGGCAAGTTATATTACAGATTCAAACATGGCAGGAACAACGATAAGTAAGCATGTTGGTGAGCTTGAACCACTCACCACAAAGAAATACATGGCATGGCAAGGAAACTCACAGTAAGAAGACATGGCATAGAAGCTATACATGGCAAGAACAACATCATAGAATACACGGATCAACTACAACAACCTTGGCAATATTGAATAACATGTAAACAATCTGCCAGGAACATTTTATAGCAAAAGTAGAGCTCGATTGACTCAAGATATGGCACTCCATAATTGGAAACAAGGGCATGGATGGATAGAGCATGACATGTATAACAAAACATCCTTACTGAAGTATCTCAAAATAAGCATGGATCTCTCGGTAGCATCAAGTTTACATGGCATAAAAATATCAGCAGAACAGGGGCTGAAATCAGCAACATCATGAAGCCTAGTTTGCATGCTTGTGCTAGTCACCACATAGATCACAAAAATACATGGCATACACCCCTGTAAATATGGCATGGCATATTACAAAACACATGTAGGACTCAAGTTCATAGGGTGCACACATCAATCATGGCAAAAATGACAAAAGTGCATGTTCTGATAAGAATCTGAAACTAACATCACATAGCCCTCTTCTAACAGCATTTAGGGCATCAAGATGAGCTAAAATGAAAATGATGCAATGAGATGAAATGATGTACTCGTCGATACGAACAATTCGACATATTACACGCACGAAACGGAGCAATATGCAGAGAGTTATGGCACGATGAACAGAGCAACAAATTACTGACAGAAAAATGACTTAGTGGAAAATCAACCTCGAAGAAGGGGGTTTGGACATTGTCCAGGCTCGGGCGGACGTGTCCGTCGGTGTGGCGCGCCGGCCCACCTGGTCAGCGACACGCTGGCGACGGGTTAAATCCCGACTCGCCGAGGTCGAGGCGAACCATGGCGGCGGCGGCAGCTTGATCCGCCGGATCTCGCCGGATCCGGAGGCGGGGGGCGGGGACGAGGATCCGCCCGGAGGAGTGGCGGCGGTCACCGGAGGCGCGGGCGGCGGGCAGCTCAGCGGAGCTCGGCCGGGCGGGCGCGGGAGGCCAAGGCGGCGGCGGCGAAGCCGTCCGCCGGGCAAAGCGGCGCGCTGGAGGCGGAGGGGCCGAGGCGGCGGGAGCTGTCGACAAGCGCGGGTGGTGGAGGGAGGTGTGGCGCGCGCCGCTTGGAGGAGAGCAGCGGCGGGGCGACGTGGCGGCGCCGGATTGGCCGGAACGAGGTGGCCGATGGACATGTCCGGCTCGGGATGGACATGTCCGGCGGCGCGAGGGGAGCGGGGCTAGGGTTAGGGTGGAATTCATCCGCGAATTTCGGGGGAGGATGTGTTTATATAGGTAGAGGGAGCTAGGAGACTCCAAATGAGGCACGGTTTTCGCCCACACGATCGTGATCGAACGACCGAGAGCATGGAGGGGAGTTAGATGGGTTTGGGCCACTTTATAAGGGGTGTTGGGCTGCAAGGAGAAGGAGGCTTTTGCGGTTACCCGGTTAACCGTTGGAGTATCAAACGACCTCCAAATGATCCGAAACTTGACAGGTGGTCTACCGGTGCTATACCAAGGCCGCTTGACAAACCTCGGTCCATTCCGAGACCGTTTAACACACGCACATGAAAAGAGGCAAAAGGGGGCGCCGGGAGACATAGGAGTGCCGGATTGCAAAACGGACAACGGGGAAAATGCTCGGATGCATGAGACGAACATGTATGAAAAATGAAATGCACATGATGGCATGATATGAAATGCAGATGATGACATGGCAAAGTGCAACACGCAAGCACATGACATGGCAACGACGGCGAATAACTGGCAGACACCTGGCGCATCGAATCCGGGGCGTTACACAGGTAATCATGACCCGCTTTGCACGCAGGGACTTGTCAATTCGTGCAGTCACCGAGGCGTCGTGGGGAAGCAGGGCCGCCCACGTCCAATCAACCGCCACACGGCGCCCAAGGCCGCAGGCTGTTAGGGCTCGTGGCGCTTCGCACTTGCCCCTTCGCTCCTCTGCTCAGCCAAGTCCGCGCGCGCCTTGGGCCCGGAGGCTGCTGTCGGCGTTCTGGGAACGGGGGTCCCCAGACTTGCCTGCCTGCGGCCTGCGGCGTGGCTCAAGGGGTGGCCCATCAAGGCCCATCTTCATCAGCACAAGCTCAAGACCCTCGCGAGGGGCCAAGCCTCATGGGCGGACGACAGGAGCTTCCTCGGGCACAACCTCGTCAGCTGGCTCATGGGAGGCGGAGAGATCAAGGCGGGTACCTCACGAGGTGCCCATGACGCAAGCCATGATTTAACAAGGGCGCCGGGAGGCGCCAGCCAGCAGATGTCCTCCTTTCCTCTTTGGTGCAAAGGAGCAAGCGCAGACAAGAGTATCAAGCAAAGGCATCCGTTTGATTGCAACAAGACCAAGACCGTCAGAACGGCAGGAAGGAAGTCATTGTGGAGCCCAAGCTGGCGTCACCACGAGCCTTTGACAAAGCGAGGACCAACTTTAGTCAGGATAAGTGTACTAGATGTTCCCCTTCAAAATGGCCAATTGTTGGCGCCCTTCCCGCTCAATATTTGGGGAGAGGCCCAGGGCCTTTGCCTATAAGTAGGACTAGCCACCCACAAGCTAGAGGCATCGAGAAATCTAGAGAGAGGATCCAGCATCCGGGATCAGAAGAGAGAGAGCGACTGAACTCCTCCTAGCAGTTCATCGCACCAGCCAAGAACAGACCCTCGCGAGGCTGTTCTTCTTTGTATTGTTCATCATCGTCAGCCCAAGAGGCAATCCACCACACCACAAACTAGAGTAGGGTATGCCCGAACTAGTATAAACCATGTGTCTCTTGTGTTGTTCCTTTCATAGCTTAGATCTTAGCGAGGTGGCGAGGCGCAGGAAGGTAGAGGGTGGAATCTCCGCGCGCACCCCAGTGTTCGAACCTAGAGGGTCTACCGGAACCTAAAATCCTACAGATACGTCCATTTTGCATCATACTTTTATATCGATATTTATCGCGTTATGGGCTGTTATTTCACGTTATGTCACAATACTTATGGCTATTCTCTCTTATTTTACAAGGTTTACATGAAGAGGGAGAATGCCGGCAGCTGGAATTCTGGGCTGGAAAAGGAGCAAATATTGGAGACCTATTCTATGCAACTCCAAAAGTCCTGAAACTCCACAGAATGTCTTAAAATAAATAAAGAAAAATCATCGCCAAAGATGAAGGCCAGGGGGCCCACACCCTGCTCACGAGGGTGGGGGGCGCGCCCCCCTACCTCGTGGGCCCCCTGGTGGCTCTCTGATGCCCATCTTCTCCTATATGAAGTCTTTTGATGAGAAAAAAAATCAGAAGAAACCTTTTGGGACGAGACTCCGCCGCCACGAGGCGGAACCTTGGCGGAACCAATCTAGGGCTCCGGCAGATCTGTTCTGTCGGGAACACTTCCCTCCGGGAGGGGGAAATCATCGTCATCATCATCACCAACGCTCCTCTCATCGGGAGAGGGCAATCTCCATCAACATCTTCACCAGCACCATCTCATCTCCAAACCCTAGTTCATCTCGTGTACCCAATTCTTGTCTCCAAGTCCGGGATTGGTGCTAGTAGGTTGCTAGTAGTGTTGATTACTCCTTGTAGTTGATGCTAGTTGGTTTATTTGGTGGAAGATCATATGTTCAGATCCTTTATGCATATTATTACCCCTCTGATTATGAACATAAATATGCTTTGTGAGTAGTTACATTTGTTCCTGAGGACACGGGAGAAGTCTTGCTATTAGTAGTTATGTGAATTTGGTATTCGTTCGATATTTTGATGAGATGTATGTTGTCTAGCCTCTAGTGGTGTTATGTGAACGTCGACTACATACCACTTCACCATTATTTTGGCCTAGAGGAAGGCATTGGGAAGTAATAAGTAGATGATGGGTTGCTAGAGTGACAGAAGCTTAAACCTTAGTTTATGCGTTGCTTCGTAAGGGGCTTATTTGGATCCATATGTTTCATGCTATGGTTAGGTTTACCTTAATACTTTTGTTGTAGTTGCAGATGCTTGCAATAGAGGTTAATCATAAGTGGGATGCTTGTTCAAGTAAGAATAGCACCCAAGCACCGGTCCACCCACATATCAAATTATCAAAGTACCGAACGCGAATCATATGAACGTGATGAAAGCTAGCTTGATGATATTCCCATGTGTCCTCGGGAGCGCTTTTCCTATTATAAGAGTTTGTCCAGGCTTGTCCTTTGCTATAAAAAGGATTGGGCCACCTTGCTGCACTGTGTTTACTTTTGTTACTTGTTGCTCGTTACAATTTACCTCATCACAAAACTATCTGTTACCACTTATTTCAGTACTTGCAGAGAATACCTTGCTGGAAACCGCTTATCATTTCCTTCTGCTCCTCATTGGGTTCGACACTCTTACTTATCGAAAGGACTGTGATAGATCCCCTATACTTGTGGGTCATCAGGAGATCACAACGGTGCCGGAGGAAGGCGAATGGGTCGTCTTCCGGTCGCACTTCCTTCGCAGCTTCGGCCTACCGGCAAGCGGCTTCCTCCAGTCCTTCCTTCAATTCTATCACCTCTAGCTGCACCACCTCACACCGAACATGGTGGTGCTGCTGTCTGCCTTCGTTACTCTCTGCGAGGGTTACCTTGGCGTTCTCCCCACCCTTGAGCTCTGGGAGGATTTCTTCTACGCCAAGCTCGGCACCGCCGTCAAGGGGGGAGCGGCCCAGTGCGGAGCCTTCATCGCGGTGCAACATCCGAGCTCCGGGAACAGCTTCCCGTCCGTCAGCTTGACACAGTCGGTTAAGCTGTGGCAAAAATCTTATTTCTATGTCAAGAATGTCCACCCGACGGCAGACTCCGTGAACCTGCCGGCTTATACAGCCGGCCCGCCGACTGAACCTCGCACCAACTGGACTTTCAAGCCGAGGACACTGTCTGCCACCTCCAACGGCGCCATCGCTCGGCTCAAGGAGATGACGGAGTCGGAGGGCCTCAAGGGGTCGGACTTGCTGACCGCCTTCATGGTGCGTCGGGTGCTCCCTCTTCAAGGTCGGCCTCATCTGATCAGCCGGATGAGAGGGCATCAAGACCCATGCCGGATGTGCACCAAGGAGATGCCGGGCACGGAAGTGGCCCGGCTGGTGAACTATATTTTGAACTGCAAGCTCTCAAAAGCAGAGTGGCAGTTCGGCAAGCGAACCTACTCCCGTGCAGACCAGCCGCCCGCGGTGAGTCCTCAATTCTTTTCTCTTTGTTTGCCGGGTTCTGCTTTGCCGCCTGATCAGTCAGTCACGATGCATATCTTCACAACCCAGCTAGCAGCCGACGCCCTGGAACAGGGTCAGGAGTACCTGCCGAACCGGTCAGTGAGTGACACGGACGACCCCGACTTGGGGGTGGCCGCCCTGGAAGAAGACGACACCACATGTGGCGGTGGTGAAGTAGGTGGCTCGGGAGGAGGCGGCTACGGAGGAGGCGGCGTCGAGGACTGGCCCGACGACCACGAGGAGGAGGCCAAACCGCACCGCCTGCGGACCGTTGATAGGGCGGTCGCGAGCTCCTCAGCGGCGCCGACCGCGCCAGGGGGCGCGCCGAAGCGCCGAGCCGACCCGCCGCTGTTCGGGAGCCGGCCGAAAAATCCCAGGAACACAGCCGCTGCGACCAGGCGGTAGGAGGCCGCCGCCAAGGCGGCCCAGTTCCAGAGGGCCCCAAAGCAGCCGCCCATGGTGTCTTCGTAAGTGTTTGCTATCTCTTGCGCTTTCTTTTTCTTCTTTCTTGCAAACTCCTTCTGAGTTTCTTCTTATCTTGCTTTGAACAGGGCCCCGCTCTCTCTCGAGCGGTCTGACTTTGCGTCTGTGATCGGGACGGCGGAGGGCTCCACCAACACCTGCCGCGTAGACCCGCGCGCCGAGCTTCATGCGGCGACAAAGCGGAACGCGCGGGAGGCGCGCGAGGAGCGGGAGAAGGCGGAGAAGGAAAAGGCGGAGCGGGAGAAGGCGGACGCGGCCAAGGCGGCGTAGGAGGAGGCCGGCGCAGTGGCCAAGGCTCAGGCCGATGCTGCGACCAAGGCGCGGAAGGACGTGGCCGCCAAAGCGCAAGCAGAAGAATCCGCGTGTGGCCGGACTCCGCAACTCATCATCCCACTTCGCTCCACGCCACCGGTGCCAGAGACCCAGTCGCCGACTGGAAGAGCCGGCGACAACCAGCCGGTCATGGAGAGGGGAGGGGGTGACCCCGTCATCATGGAGGCGGAAGTGACCCCGCCCATGCCGACCATCGACGCTCAGACCAGTCGGCCTGAGGCGCCACAAGTGCCGCCAATTGTTGTTGAGCTAGTGGTGGGGGCGACCCTGGCGGTGCGTACTCTAGAGCACCATCGCGCACAGAAGGCGGCTTCAGCACCACGGCCGCAGGAGGTCAGGGCTGCGAGTTCGTCAGCTCCTGACGCAGAGGCGACCAGCCGCGCCCTGCCGGAGTGGACGCCTGGAGGCGGCACGGCCGTCTTGAACACGGCCGCGCAGGACGTCCGGGCCCTGCGCTGCAAGCCCAAGGCGCCACCCTTCAGGAGTACACGAAGGCATTTGTGGCGATGCGAACTGCCGTCCGGGTATGCCCCTTGTTTTTGCTTTTGATCTTTGTAATCTTCCGTGAGGGCGCGACAGCGCACCCACTGGGTGTAGTCCCAGAGTTCCGGGCCGGTTGCTGAGCAGGCGGCTCGGAACTTAAAGGTAAGGTCCGGGTGCTAACTTGTTTTTCTTCTTGTTATCTTCGTCACAGGATTACCACAACATCTGTGCGGCCGCCTTCAACTCTCACATCCAGGAGCTGGCCAAGCGGAACGCTGACTTGGTTGAGAGCCGGAGTAAGCACTCCGTCCTCTTTCTCTCGCGGGGGCGCGTCAGTGCACCCGCTGCGTGTAATCCTCGAGATGCGGGCCGACTGTTGAGCAGTCAGACCGGATCTTTCAGCAACCACTCTTCTTTTTGTTAATTGTTGATTTGTCTTTTCTTTCTTGTCTTTGTAGGAGCCAACGCCGCCTTGCAGCAGCAGCTGGGCAAAGCCCAAACTGTGTTGCGTGCTAAGGAGGAGGAGTGTCGCAAGGCGGCCGAGGAGCACGACCGTCTGGCCAAGAATCTGGCTGGCCAGGTGGATCAGCACAAGGCGGCCCTCCAGGCGGCGAAGGACAGTGAGGCCAACCTCCTGGCCGAGTTCAAGACTGAGCATTCGAGCTGGGCCAAGAAGGAGAAGGCGCTGAGCAACGGCTATGGCGATATTGAGGACATGATCGATGGTGTGTTGCCTCTTCCTTTTGAACAGCCGCCGACTGCTACAGAAGCCGGCTTCTGGCTTCTAATATTTTCTTCTCGTGCAGAGTTCTTCCCTGGCTACGCCGTTGCCGCCAGTCAGGCCATCGAGGCACGCCGCGACGAGCGAAGGAGCGAAGGCGCAGAAATCACGCCCCGGACCATCAACGAGCAACTTCTCGCCATCCGGGCATGCCTTCAGCTGGCTCACCGAATGCTTCGCCGCCTGCAGCGCGTCAGAGCTTAGGTGTTGTCTGCCCTCTGGCCAGAAGCCAATATTCCACGTACTCCCCGTCGAACTTCCGACTGGCTGGAAGTGGCAATTGGCCTCTTGAGGCGTGGAAAGGCTCTTCGGCCCGGGTGGGCGCACACTGGGCCTTGGAATTCGTCAAGGCCTGGTATCCCGGGCTGGACCTCAACCAATTGGCCACCTTCCGGCGGGAGGCCACCGGGGAGTTGGCGGCGGTGGCAGCTAAGCTTACTCAGCATGCGGCACCAATCGCCGAGTACAGCAACACCAACAACTTCATCCCCGAGCTGGACGAGAAGGGTGTCGAGCTGCCGCCCAACTGGTTTGGGCTGAACCCGACTAACGGCAAGGACTCGATGGAGGAGATCGCCTCCAGCGATGATGGTGAGGACGAGGAGGTGATACGTCTCCAACGTATCTATAATTTTTTATTGCTTCATGCTATATTATATTCTGTTTTGGATGATTAATGGGCTTTATTAAACACTTTTATATTATTTTTGGGACTAACCTATTAACCCAGAGCCTAGTGCCAGTTCCTGTTTTTTCCCTTGTTTCAGTGTTTCGCAAAAAAGGAATATCAAACGGAGTCCAAACAGAATGAAACCTTCGGAAGAGTTATTTTTGGAACGGAAGCAACCAAGAAGACGTGGAGTGTACGTAAGGGAAGCAACAAGGAAGGCACGAGGCAGGGGGGCGCGCCCACCCCCCTGGGCGCGCCCTCCACCCTCATGGGCCCCTCGTGGCTCCCCTGACCGACTTCTTTCGCCTATATATATCCATATACCCTAAAACCATCGGGGAGCAGAATAGATCGGGAGTTTCGCCTCCGCAAGCCTCTGTAGCCACGAAAAACCAATCGGGACCCTGTTCTGGCACCCTGCCGGAGGGGGATCCCTCACCGGTGGCCATCTTCATCATCCCGGCACTCTCCATGACGAGGAGGGAGTAGTTCACCCTCGGGGCTGAGGGTATGTACCAATAGCTATGTGTTTGATCTCTCTCTCTCTCTCTCTCTCTCTCTCTCTCTCTCTCTATCTATCTCGTGTTCTTGAGGTGATACGATCTTGATGTATCGTGAGCTTTGCTATTATAGTTGGATCTTATGATGTTTCTCCCCCTCTACTCTCTTGTAATGTATTGAATTTTCCCTTTGAAGTTATCTTATCGGATTGAGTCTTTAAGGATTTGAGAACACTTGATGTATGTCTTGCCGTGCTTATCTGTGGTGACAATGGGATATCATGTGATCCACTTGATGTATGTTTTGGTGATCAACTTGCGGGTTCCGCCCATGAACCTATGCATACGGGTTGGCACACATTTTCGTCTTGACTCTCCGGTAGAAACTTTGGGGCACTCTTTGAAGTACTTTCTGTTGGTTTGAATAGATGAATCTGAGATTGTGTGATGCATATCGTATAATCATACCCACAGATACTTGAGGTGACATTGGAGTATCTAGGTGACATTAGGGTTTTGGTTGATTTGTGTCTTAATGTGTTATTCTAGTACGAACTCTATGATAGATCGAAAGGAAAGAATAGCTTCGTGTTATTTTACTACGGACTCTTGAATAGATATATCAGAAAGGATAACTTTGAGGTGGTTTCGTACCCTACCATAATCTCTTCGTTTGTTCTCCGCTATTAGTGACTTTGGAGTGACTCTTTGTTGCATGTTGAGGGATAGTTATGTGATCCAATTATGTTATTATTGTTGAGAGAACTTGCACTAGTGAAAGTATGAACCCTAGGCCTTGTTTCCTAGTATTGCAATACCGTTTGTGCTCACTTTTATCATTAGTTACCTTGCTGTTTTTATATTTTCAGATTACAAATACCAATATCTACCATCCATATTGCACTTGTATCACCATCTCTTCGCCGAACTAGTGCACCTATACAATTTACCATTGTATTGGGTGTGTTGGGGACACAACAGACTCTCTGTTATTTGGTTGCAGGGTTGTTAGAGAGAGAGACCATCATCATCCTACGCCTCCCACGGATTGATAAACCTTAGGTCATCCACTTGAGGGAAATTTGCTACTGTCCTACAAACCTCTGCACTTGGAGGCCCAACAACGTCTACAAGAAGAAGGTTGCGTAGTATACATCAAGCTCTTTTCTGGCGCCGTTGCCGAGGAGATGAGTGCTTGAAGGTATATCTTTGGATCTTGCCGTCGAATCTTTTTGTTTCTTGTTTTATCACTAGTTTAGTTTACAAAATAAAACTACAAAAAAATGGAATTAAGGTTGCCTCATATGCTTCATCTTTTTAATGTCTTCCGTGAAAATAAGGATTCCGATAATTGTGCTCAATTGCTAGAAGAAGAATGCATTAAAATATTTGGCACTAAATTTTTGAATGATGAGCATGATTGCAATGTTGTTAGTATGAATTCTTTGAATACTCATGATGTTAATGATATGCAAAGCCACATGCTTGGGGATGCTATGTTTGATGAAGATGATATGTTTAGTCCCCCCAAGTTTTGATGAGCAAATTTATTATGATGAAAGCATGCCTCCTATCTATGACGATTATTGTGATGACAAGTATGCTATAAAGAATAATGATAACCATGAAACTTGTCATCTTGATCTTAATTTTCAATCACATGATAGTTATTTTGTTGAGTTTTCCCCCACTACTATTGATGAGAATAAATTTGCTTATGTGGAGAGTAATAAAAATTCTATGCTTGTAGATCATGAAAAGAATGCTTTATGTGATGGTTATATTGGTGAATTCATTCATGATGCTACTGAAAATTACTATGTGAGAGGATCATATGCTTCTACATATTGCGATAATATCATGTTTCCTCTCTATGTGTTGAAAATCTTGAAGCTATGCTTGTTTTTCCTTCCTATGCTAGATGATTATTGCTCCAATAAGTTGTTTGTTCACAAAATCCCTATGCATAGGAAGTGGGTTAGACTTAAATTTGCTAGTAATATTCTTCATGATGCTCTCTTTATATTTCAATTCTTATCTTTTATGTGAGCATCATTGAAATCATCATGCCTAGCTAGGGGCGTTAAACGTAAGCGCTTGTTGGGAGGCAACCTAGTTTCTTGCTTTTTGGTTCTGTTTAGGAATAAATAATCCATCTAGCCTCTGGTTATATGTGGTTTTATGTTTTAATTAGTGTTTGTGCCAAGTAAGACCTATAGGATCTTCTTGGATGATAATTATATGATCTTGCTGAAAATTCCAGAAACTGTCTATTCACGAAAACAATTGTTTAAAATCACCAGAACGATCACCAGAACGTGATAAAATACTGATTCCAATTGCAGCAGATCAATAATCAAATTATCTAGGTCGTCCTATTTTGGTAGAATATTTTGAGTTCCATAAGTTTGCGTTAGTTACAGATTACTACGGACTGTTCTGTTTTTGACAGATTCTGTTTTTCGTGTGTCGTTTGCTTATTTTGATGAATCTATGGCTAGTAAAATAGTTTATAAACCATAGAGAAGTTGGAATACAGTAGGTTTAACACCAATATAAATAAAGAATGAGTTCATTACAGTACCTTGAAGTGGTGTTTTGTTTTCTTTCGCTAACGGAGCTCACGAGATTTTCTGTTAAGTTTTGTCTGGTGAAGTTTTCAAGTTTTGGGTAAAGATTCGATGGACTATGGAATAAGGAGTGGCAAGAGCCTAAGCTTGGGGATGCCCAAGGCACCCCAAGGTAATATTCAAGGACAACCAAGAGCCTAAGCTTGGGGATGCCTCGGATGGCATCCCCTCTTTCGTCTTCGTTCATCGGTAACTTTACTTGGAGCTATATTTTTATTCACCACATGATATGTATTTTGCTTGGAGCATCATCTGGCATCCCCTCTTTCGTCTTCGTTCATCGGTAACTTTACTTGGAGCTATATTTTTATTCACCACATGATATGTGTTTTGCTTGGAGCATCATTTTATTTTATTTTGATTTGCTTGTTGTTTGAATAAAATACCAAGATCTGAAATTATTAAATGGGAGAGTCTTCACATAGTTGCATAATTATTCGACTACTCATTGATCTTCACTTATATCTTTCGGAGTAGTTTGTTGTTTGCTCTAGTGCTTCACTTATATATTTTAGAGCACGGCGGTGGATTTAGAAGAAATATATGAACTCTCATGCTTCACTTATTATTTTGAGAGTCTTAAACAGCACGGTAATTTGCTGAAATTGGGAAATTAGTCCTAATATGCTAGGTATTCAAGACTAGTAAAAACTTTCTTATGAGTGTGTTGAATACTAAGAGAAGTTTGATGCTTGATGATTGTTTTGAGATATGGAGGTAGTGATATTAAAGTTGTGCTAGTTGAGTACTTATTAAATTGAGAAATACTTGTGTTGAAGTTTGCAAGTCCCGTAGCATGCACGTATGGTAAACATTATGTAACAAATTTGAAACATGAGGTGTTCTTTGATTGCCTTCCTTATGAGTGGCGGTCGGGGACGAGCGATGGTCTTTTCCTACCAATCTATCCCCCTAGGAGCATGCGCGTAGTGCTTGGTATTTGATGACTTGTAGATTTTTGCAATAAGTATGTTAGTTCTTTATGACTAATGTTGAGTCCATGGATTATACGCCCTCTTACCCTTCCATCATTGCTAGCCTCTTCGGTACCGTGCATTGCTCTTTGAAGTACTTTGTGTTGGTTTGAATAGATGAATCTGAGATAGTGTGATGCATATCGTATAATCATACCCACAGATACTTGAGGTGACATTGGAATATCTAGGTGACGTTAGGGTTTTGGTTGATTTGTGTCTTAAGGTGTTATTGTAGTACGAACTCTATGATAGATCAAACGGAAAGAATAGCTTCGTGTTATTTTACTACGGACTCTTGAATAGATAGATCAGAAAGGATAACTTTGAGGTGGTTTCGTACCCTACCATAATCTCTTCGTTTGTTCTCTGCTATTAGTGACTTTGGAGTGACTCTTTGTTGCATGTTGAGGGATAGTTATGTGATCCAATTATGTTATTATTGTTGAGAGAACTTGCACTAGTGAAAGTATGAACCCTAGGCCTTGTTTCCTAGCATTGCAATACCGTTTGTGCTCACTTTTATCATTAGTTACCTTGCTGTTTTATATTTTCAGATTACAAATACCCATATCTACCATCCATATTGCACTTGTATCACCATCTCTTCGCCGAACTAGTGCACCTATACAATTTACCATTGTATTGGGTGTGTTGGGGACACAAGAGACTCTTTGTTATTTGGTTGCAGGGTTGTTTGAGAGAGACCATCTTCATCCTACGCCTCCCATGGATTGATAAACCTTAGGTCATCCACTTGAGGGAAATTTGCTACTGTCCTACAAACCTCTGCACTTGGAGGCCCAACAACGTCTACAAGAAGAAGGTTGCGTAGTAGACATAAGGAGGGTGAAGATGGTGAAGATGAAACGCCGGAGGACGGAGCAGATGGGGAAGTCAGAGCAGACGGCCAGCCTCAGCTCGACCGCGCCTCAAGCAACGAGCCGCGTGCGAGCACGTCGACTGCTACTGAAGGCGGCCAAGCGGAGACCCGCCAGCCGACCCTCCACCAGCCGGCGCAGCCGACTCCACCAACCTGCCGGACCCGCCTACTGCTCCTCTGGCCTAGGTGGCCAGTTTTATCTTTAACTTTTCCTACTTCGTAGTTTCTTTGAACAAAACTTGTTAAATTTGCGCAATTTCGCCTGTTGGGGGTGTATTCAAACTTCGTTGAATGCTGGCCAAGGGCTTTTTGGTATGTAAATTAAATTCCGCACGAGTTGTGCTTTTGCCGAATTCCGACTTTTCTTACTTTCTGTTCTTTGGCTTTTTCCTTTGCCGCCCTCCCATGGCTGTGGTCTTGCCAGCGAGACAGCTGCTCTGCGGACTGTGGCTGGGTTAAGTACTTAGTCATTTTGGGAGGGCAAGTACTTTGGCCGATTAGAACGTAGTAAGCTTAAGTAGGAAGCCGGTCGGTGAGGCGAGGAGCCAGCTTGGCCTATGTGAGTGCTTTGGTCCTTAGCCATTTTTCATGTGGGCATCGTTTCTTGCCTTTAGCTCTTGCCAGCTGAACAGACGCTCTATGAACTGCGGCTTGTGGCAAGAGAGGGCTTAGATGCCGGTGCATTACTTGTCCAACTGCAGGTAGCACTGACATAGTACAAGGCGGCAAGCCCCCGGGTCGACTGGGTGAACCCGGTGCCAGGCAGAAGAATGAAATAACACATTCATAGGCATAAAACTTATCATATATATAAAGAGGGTATCCCCCCGAGTGCTCCTCGAGGGACCTGATGTCTTAGCGCTTAATACAAAAGGTAGCATGGTACATACTGCATCAACTGTAAAATCTTCAAAGGAGATTTGCATTCCATGGGCGCTCTATTTCCTTACCGGAGTCACCCCTCTTGCGTGCCCTGGGCTTCTGTGCATCGATCAGGTAGTAGGATTCGTTGCCCAAGGCTTAATTTGGTGATGATGAAGGGGCCCTCCCAAGGGGCCAAGAGCTTGTGTTGGCTGGCTGTTCGCTGGATCAGCCGGAGCACAAGGTCTCCCTCTTGGAAGGATCTTGGCTTGACCTTCCGACTGTGGTATCGGCGCAGACTCTGCTGGTAGATGGCGGACCGGCTGAGTGCCAACAGCCAGCCCTCTTCCAGCAGATCGATGCCGTCTTCTCGTGCTTCCTTCGCCTCCGCTTCCGTGTACATGGTGAGGCGAGGTGAGTCGAACTCGATGTCAGTTGGGATGACGGCCTCAGCCCCGTACGCGAGGAAGAAAGGAGTGAAGCCGGTTGACTTGTTTTGAGTGGTGTGCAGACTCCAGAGGACGACCGGCAGCTCGTCGATCCAGCAGCTGGCCTAGCGCTCTAGAGGCTCGACCAGTCGGGGCTTGATGCCGGATAAGATGAGGCCGTTTGCTCGCTCGACCTGGCCATTTGACTGCGGATGGGAAACTGACGCTACCGGTTGGATGCCCTGCGTCGCGCAGAAATGGGCCAAGGCGCCTTTGGCAAAGTTTGTGCCATTGTCGGTGATGATGTTGTGTGGTATACCGTACCGGACGGTGATATCTGCGATGAAGGTCACAGTAGTCGAACCATTGAGCTTCTTGATCGGCTTTGCTTCAATCCACTTGGTAAATTTTTCCATGACGACAAGCAGGTGGGTCATGCCGCCGCGTGCTATCTCGAATGGTCCCACCATGTCCAGCCCCCACACGGCAAAGGGCCAAGTGAGGGGGATGGTCTTGAGTGTAGAAGCCAGTAGATGTTGCTTGGAGCTGAACTTCTGGCACCCTTTGCAATGCTTGACAACCTCCTTGGCGTCTTCCAAAGCAGTCGGCTAGAAGAAACCATGGCGGAAAGCTTTGGCAACAAGGGATCTGGAGGCCGCGTGGTGGCCGCACTCGCCTTGGTGGATATCTTTAAGGATTGCTTGGCCCTTCTCTGGTTCTACGCCGCGCTGGAAGACTCCAGTCATGCTGCGTCTGACAAGCTCTCTGTTTACTATCGTGTAGGCTCCTGCTCAGCATTGCACTTGCTTGGCCGAGATCTCATCGGCCGGCAGCTCTCTGTTTGCCAGAAACTTGAGGATGGGTTTTGCCCATGATGGTGCTTGAATTTCTTCTATTGCCACTACGGCCACTTGTACTAGGGCGGTTGGGTTGGGAGGCGGCGGGTTGGGGTTGGTTGCCGCTTGCTGCATCATTGAAGTCCCCGGGCCGACTGCTGTAGCCCCCGGGCTGGGTTGTGAAGTCCCGGGACCGGGTGCGACTGCTGCAGTCCCCGAGCCGCTTGGGGAAGTCCCTGGGCCGACTGCTGTAGCCCCCGGGCCGGGTTGTGAAGTCCCCAGGCCGGGTGCGACTGCTGCAGTCCCCGTGCCACCTGCCGAAGTCCCCGGGCCGGCTGCTGCAGCCCCCGAGTCGGATCCGACTGCTTCGGGAGGAGCCGTCATGAAGATGGACTCAGATTCTGGAGAAGGCTTGATTGACGGCTTGCGGAGGCACTGAAGGGAGACGCCGGCTAGTATTGCTTGACGGGTGGAGCCGATCCGTGACAGAGCGTCAGCTGGCTCGTTTTCATTCCGTGGCACATGAAGGAACTCGCACCCCTCAAAATATCTGCTAAGCTGCTGAACAAGGAAGCGGTAGCTTGCCATGTTTGCATCCTTGGCGTCCCAGTCACCAGACGACTGTTAGACCACCAAGTCGGAGTCGCTGTAACACAGGATCCGGTGGATGCCGATCTCTTTGGCCAGCCGGAGGCCGTGTACTAGCGCCTCATACTCGGCCACATTGTTGGAGGCGGCGAAGTGAATTTGCAATGTGTATCTGAGCTTGTCGCCTTTGGGAGAGGTGAGAACAACACCGGCTCCCAAGCCGGTGCACATCTTTGAGCCATCAAAGTGCATCCGCCAATGAGTGGAGTCCGGAGCTGGCCGCAGGTACTGGGTCTCGGCCCAGTCGACGACGAAGTCGGCTAGTGCTTGGGACTTGATGGCGGTGCGTGGCTGGTAGAAGATGGTGTAGGGGGCCAACTCGATGGCCCATTTGGCCACCCGGCCAGATGCATCTCTGTTGCCAATGATCTCAGCAAGCGGGGCAGTGCAGACAACCGTGATTGGGTGCTCTTGAAAGTATGGCTTCAACTTCTTGGCGGCGAAGTACACGGCGTAGCACATCTTCTGGTAGTGAGGGTAGTTCTGCTTCGAGGTTGACAGAACCTCGCTCAAATAGTACACAGGCCTCTGGACTGGCTATGCCATGCCGTCTTCTGGGCGCTCTACTACCATGACAGTGCTGACCACCCAGCTGGTGGCAGCGATGTAGATGTACATGGGTTCTTTAGCGTTCGGAGCCGCCAGGAGAGGCGGCGTGGTCAACGTCTTCTTCAACTAGAGAAAAGCTTCGTCTGCCTTGTCATTCCACTCGAAATGAGTGGCCTCCTTCATGAGCTGGTATAGGGGAAGAGCCTTCTTGCCCAGCCGACTGATGAAACGGTTGATGGACGCCAAACAGCAGGTGAATTTCTGGACGTCTCTCAGTCGAGTGGGTCTCTCCATCCTCTCGATGGCCTTGATCTTCACGGGTTTGCACTCAATGCCGCGTTCTGAGACCAGGAAGCCAAGAAGCTGGCCGGTTGGTACTCCAAAAAAACACTTCTCCGGGTTGAGCTTGATTTGAAACCAGAGCAGATTTTCAAAAGTTTCCTTGAGATCTTCCAAGAGGGTACCGCGCTTCTCCGTCTTCACCACAATATCGTCTACATAGACGTGGGCATTCCTGCCGAGTTGCTTGAGGAGGCACTTCTGCATGCAACACTGAAACGTGGCACCAGCATTTCTCAAGCCGAATGTCATGGTCAGGTAGCAGAAGGCTCCGAATGGTGTGTGCTACGTCTTGAGCTTGCGTTGGTTTTCCCCGAAGAGGAGAGGATGATGCAGCAGAGTAGCGTAAGTATTTCCCTCAGTTCCTGAGAACCAAGGTATCAATCCAGTAGGAGGCCACGCGCGAGTCCCTCATACCTGCACAAAACAAATAACTCCTCGCAACCAATGCGATAAGGGGTTGTCAATCCCATCACGGTCACTTACGAGAGTGAGATCTGATAGAGATGATAAATAATATTTTTGGTATTTTTGGTATAAAGATGTAGAGTAAAATAAAAGGCAGGGTAAAAACCAAAGCAATAATAAAGCGTAGGAAGATTAATATGATGAGAATAGACCCGGGGACCATAGATTTCACTAGTGGCTTCTCTCAAGAGCATAAGTATTTTACGGTGGGTGAACGAATTACTATTGAGCAATTGACAGAATTGAGCATAGTTATGAGAGTACTAGGTATGATCATGTATATAGGCATCACGTCCGAGACAAGTAGACCGACTCCTGCCTGCATCTACTACTATTACTCCACTCATCGACCGCTATCCAGCATGCATCTAGAGTATTAAGTTAATGAAAACAGAGTAACGCCTTAAGCAAGATGACATGATATAGAGGGATAAATTCATGCAATATGATAAAAACCCCATCTTGTTATCCTCGATGGCAACAATACAATACATGCCTTGCTGCCCCTACTGTCACTGGGAAAGGACACCGAAAGAATGAACCCAAAGCTAAGCACTTCTCCCTTTGCAAGAACTACCAATCTAGTTGGCCAAACCAAACGGATAATTTAAAGAGACTTGCAAAGATAACCAATCATACATAAAAGAATTCAGAGAATATTCAAATATTGCTCATAGATAATCTTGATCATAAACCCACAACTCATCGGTCTCAACAAACACACCGCAAAAAGAAGATTACATCGAATAGATCTCCACGAGAGAGGGGGAGAACATTGTATTGAGATCCAAAAAGACAGAAGAAGCCATCTAGCTACTAACTATGGACCCGAAGGTCTGAAGTAAACTACTCACACTTCATCGGAGAGGCTATGATGATGATGTAGAAGCCCTCCATGGTGGATTCCCCTTCCCGTGAACTCGGAACAGGCCCCAAGATGGGATCTCGTGGATCTGAAAGTTGCGGCGGTGGAATTAGGTTTTGGCTCAGATCTCGATCTGTTGGGGGTACGTAGGTATATATAGGAGGAAGGAGTATGTCGGTGGAGCTTCGGGGGGCCCATGAGGCAGGGGGCGCGCCCTAGGGGGCGCCCTCCACCCTCGTGGCCGCCTCCCTCCTTTCTTGACCGAGGGTCCAAGTCTCCTGGATCATATCTGATGAGAAAATCACGTTCCCGAAGGTTTCATTCCGTTTGGACTCCGTTTGATATTATGTTTCTTCGAAACACTGAAATAGGCAAAAAAAACAGCAATTCTAGGCTGGGCCTCCGGTTAATAGGTTAGTCCCAAAAGTAATATAAAAGTGGAAAATAAAGCCCAATATGGTCCAAAACAATATATAATATAGCATGGAGCAGTAAAAAATTATAGATAGACATATCAGGCATCCCCAAGCTTAATTCCTGCTCGTCCTCGAGTAGGTAAATGATAAAAAGAGAATTTTTGATGCGGAGTGCTACTTGGCATAATTTCAATGTAACTCTTCTTAATTGTGGTATGAATATTCAGATTCGAAAGATTCAAGATAAAGGTTTAATATTGACATAAAAATAATAATACTTCAAGCATACTAACAAAGCAATTATGTCTTCTAAAAATAACATGGCCAAAGAAAGTTATCCCTACAAAATCATATAGTCTGGCTATGCTCTATCTTCACCACACAAAGTATTTAAATCATGCACAACCCCGATGACAAGCCAAGCAATTGTTTCATACTTTTGACATTCTCAAAACTTTTTCAATCTTCACGCAATACATGAGCGTGAGCCATGGATATAGCACTATATGTGGAATAGAATGGTGGTTGTGGAGAAGACAAAAAGGGAGAAGATAGTCTCACATCAACTAGGCGTATCAACGGGCTATGGAGATGCCCATCAATAGATATCAATGTGAGTGAGTAGGTATTGCCATGCAACGGATGCACTAGAGCTATAAGTATATGAAAGCTCAACAAAAGAAACTAAGTGGGTGTGCATCCAACTCGCTTGCTCACGAAGACCTAGGGAAATTTGAGGAAGCCCATCATTGGAATATACAAGCCAAATTCTATAATGAAAAATTCCCACTAGTATATGAAAGTGACGAAACGAGAGACTCTCTATTATGAAGATCATGGTGCTACTTTGAAGCACAAGTGTGGTAAAAGGATAGTAACATTGTCCCTTCTCTCTTTGTCTCTCATTTTTTATTTGGACCTTTTCTCTTTTTTTATGGACTCTTTTCTTTTCTCTTTTTTTTCATCCGGAGTCTCATCCCGACTTATGGGGGGATCATAGTCTCCATCATCCTTTCCTCACTTGGGACAATGCTCTAAAAATGATGATCATCACACTTTTATTTTTCTTACAACTCAACAATTACAACTCGATACTTAGAACAAAATATGACTCTATGTGTATGCCTCTGGCGGTGTACCGGGATATGCAATGATTCATAAGTGACATGTATGAAAGAATTATGAACGGTGGCTTTGCCACATATACGATGTCAACTACATGATCATGCTAAGCAATATGACAATGATGGAGCGTGTCATAATAAACGGAATGGTGGAAAGTTGCATGGCAATATATCTCGGAATGGCTATGGAAATGCCATGAAAGGTAGGTATGGTGGATGTTTTGAGGAAGCTTTATGGTGGGTGCATGACACCGGCGAAAAGTGCGCGGTATTAGAGAGGCTAGCAATGGTGGAAGGGTGAGAAAAGTGCGTATAATCCATGAACTCAACATTAGTCATAAAGAACTCATATACTTATTGCAAAAATCTACAAGTTATCAAAGCAAAGTATTACGCGCATGCTCCTAGGGGGATAGATAGGTAGGAAAAGACCATCGTTCGTCCCCGACCGCCACTCATAAGGAAGACAATCAATAAATAAATCATGCTCCGACTTCATCACATAACGGTTCACCATACGTGCATGCTACGGGAATCACAAACTTCAACACAAGTATTTCTCAAATTCACAACTACTCAACTAGCATGACTCTAATATTACTACCTCCATATCTCAAAACAATTATCAAGTATCAAACTTTTCTTAGTATTCAACGCACTCAAAAGAAAGTTTTACAAATCTTGAATACCAAGCATATTTTTATTTTTAAGCAAATTACCATGCTATTTAAGACTCTCAAAATAATCTAAGTGACGCATGAGAGATCAAAGGTTTCTATAAAAAAAATCCACCACCGTGCTCTAAAAGATATAAGTGAAGCACTAGAGCAAAACTATATAGCTCAAAAGATATAAGTGAAGCACATAGAGTATTATATCAAATTCCAATTCATGTATGGCTCTCTCAAAAGGTGTGTACATCAAGGATGATTGTGGTAAACTAACAAGCAAAGACGCAAATAATACAAGACGCTCCAAGCAAAACACATATCATGTGGTGAATAAAAATATAGCTCCAAGTAAAGTTACCGATGGAAGTGGACGAAAGAGGGGATGCCTTCCAGGGGCATCCCCAAGCTTTGAATTTTTGGTGTTATTATATTATATTGGGGGTGCCATGGGAATCCCCAAGCTTAGGCTCTTTCCACTCCTTGTTCCATAATCCATCAAAAGATTTCACCCAAAACTTGAAAACTTCACAACACAAAACTCAACACAAATCTCGTGAGCTCCGTTAGCGAAAGAAAACAAAAGACCACTTCAAGGTACTGTAATGAACTCATTATTTATTTATATTGGTGTTAAACCTACTGTATTCCAACTTCTCTATGGATTATAAACTATTTTACTAGCCATAGATTCATCAAAATAAGCAAACAACACGCGAAAAACAGAATCTGTCAAAAACAGAACAGTCTGTAGTAATCTGTAACTAACCCAAACTTCTGGAACTCCAAAAATTCAGAAAAAGCAGGACGACCTAGGAAACTTGTTTATTGATCAGAAGCAATTGGAATCACCATTTTATCACGTTCTGGTGATTTTTAACAATTGTTTTCGTGAACAGAAAGTTTCTGGAAATTACAGCAAGATCAAATAACTATCATCCAAGAAGATCCTATAGGTTTAACTTGGCACAAACACTAATTAAAACATAAAACCACATCTAAACATAAGGTAGATGGATTATTTATTCCTAAAAAGAAACAAAAACAAAAACTAAAAATAATATTGGGTTGCCTCCCAACAAGCGCTATCATTTAACGCCCCTAGCTAGGCATAAAAGCAAGGATAGATCTAGGTATTGCCATCCTTGGTAGGCAATCCTCCGACGAGGCATCTACCTTCCTTAGAAATTTCTTTCTTTCTAGTAATTATCAAAAAAATTAGCAAAAGATTGAGAAATTCATTCGTACCAAATGGTTCCTTAATGATAGCAAAAAGATTGGGATGCACACTTATAGATTTAAGATCCGCGGTTTCCTTACTCTATGATTCACCCTTATTCTTAGGAACATACATGAGCTTAGCAATTTTAGTAGGTGGACTTGGAGTATTTTTTACGGGAGAAAAACGGTTCCCAAGTTGGTAATGATATCCTCAAGTTTATCAATTCTAGAGGAATCTTGATTTATTTTCTCATTAACTATGGGTTCCCTCTCCTTAATATTTTTCAAAGTTACTCCTACCTTAGATCCATATTGGGTAATTTGATTGTGGATCTTTTTATCTAGATTTTCAATTAACTCAATGGTGGCAACTTTATTTTCAATAATTTCAAGTCTTTGCATTACATGCTCCAAAGTTAACATAGTTCCATTAACCAAAAGAGGTGGTGAGCCAAATATATCTATCATAGCATTATAAGAATCAAAAGTATGGCTACCCAAGAAATTCCCTCCGGTAATGGTATCAAGGATATATCTATACCAAGGATTAGCACCTACATAAAAATTGCGGAGAAGAACTGAGGTAGATTGCTTCCTGGTAGATTTGTTTTAAGCATTGCAAATTCAATACCAAGCGTCTTTTAGATTTTCTCCCTCCCTTTGCTTAAAATTTAGAACTTCATTCTCAGGAGACAACGGAGAAGATATAAGACTAGCCATAACGACAAGTAAGCGAACTAACACACGAGCAAACAAAAAGCAAGCGCAAAGAAAGGCAAATGGAAAAGAGAGGGCGAATAAAACGGCAAGGGTGAAGTGGAGGGAGGAAAACGAGAGGCAAATGGAAAATAATGTAATGCGGGAGATAAGGGATTGTGATGGGTACTTGGTATGTTGACTTTTGCGTAGACTCCCCAGCAACAGCGCCAAAAATCCTTCTTGCTACGTCTTGAGCTTGCGTTGGTTTTCCCCAAAGAGGAGAGGATGATGCAGCAGAGTAGCGTAAGTATTTCCCTCAGTTTTTGAGAACCAAGGTATCAATCAAGTAGGAGGCCACGCGCGAGTCCCTCGTACCTGCACAAAACAAATAACTCCTCGCAACCAACGCGATAAGGGGTTGTCAATCCCTTCACGGTCACTTACGAGAGTGAGATCTGATAGAGATGATAAATACTATTTTTGGTATTTTTGGTATAAAGATGCAAAGTAAAATAAAAGGCAAAGTAAAAAATTAAAGCAATAATAAAGCGTAGGAAGATTAATATGATGTGAATAGACCCGGGGGCCATATATTTCACTGGTGGCTTCTCTCAAGAGCATAAGTATTTTACGGTGGGTGAACGAATTACTGTTGAGCAATTGACAGAATTGAGCATAGTTATGAGAGTATCTAGGTATGATCATGTATATAGGCATCACGTCCGAGACAAGTAGACCGACTCCTGCCTGCATCTACTACTATTACTCTACTCATCGACCGCTGTCTAGCATGCATCTAGAGTACTAAGTTAATGAAAACAGAGTAACGCCTTAAGCAAGATGACATGATGTAGAGGGATAAATTCATGCAATATGATAAAAAACCCATCTTGTTATCCTCGATGGCAACAATACAATACGTGCCTTGCTGCCCCTACTGTCACTGGGAAAGGACACCACAAGATGATCCAAAGCTAAGCACTTCTCCCTTTGCAAGAACTACCAATCTAGTTGGCCAAACCAAACGGATAATTCAAAGAGACTTGCAAAGATAACCAATCATACATAAAAGAATTCAGAGAAGATTCAAATATTGCTCATAGATAATCTTGATCATAAACCCACAATTCATCGGTCTCAACAAACACACCACAAAAATAAGATTACAACGAATAGATCTCCACGAGAGAGGGGGAGAACATTGTATTGAGATCCAAAAAGAGAGAAGAAGCCATCTAGCTACTAACTATGGACCCGAAGGTCTGAAGTAAACTACTCACACTTCATCGGAGAGGCTATGATGATGATGTAGAAGCCCTCCATGGTGGATTCCCCTTCCGACGGAGCTCCGGAACAGGCCCCAAGATGGGATCTCGTGGATACAGAAAGTTGCGGCTGTGGAATTAGGTTTTTGGCTCCGTATCTGATCTGTTGGGGGTACATAGGTATATATAGGAGGAAGGAGTACGTCGGTGGAGCTTTAGGGGGCCCACGAGGCAGGGGGCGCGACCTAGGGGGTGTCGGTGTCAAAACCGGCGGATCTCGGGTAGGGGGTCCCGAACTGTGCGTCTAAATATGATGGTAACAGGAGACAGGGGACACGATGTTTACCCAGGTTCGGGCCCTCTCTATGGAGGTAATACCCTACTTCCTGCTTGATTGATCTTGATGGATATGAGTATTACAAGAGTTGATCTACCACGAGATCGTTAAGGCTAAACCCTAGAAGCTAGCCTATGGTATGATTGTTGTCTATCCTACGGACTAAACCCTCCGGTTTATATAGACATGGGAGGGGGCTAGGGTTACATAGAGTCGGTTACAAGGGAGGAGATCTACATATCCGTATCGCCAAGCTTGCCTTCCACGCCAAGGAGAGTCCCATCCGGACACGACACGAATTCTTCAATCTTGTATCTTCATAGTCCAAAAGTCCGGCCAAAGGATATAGTCCGGCTTTCCCGAGACCGTGTAATCCAGGACTCCCTCAGTAGCATCTGAACCAGGCTTCAATGACGATGAGTCCGGCGCACAGATTTGTCTTCGGCATTGCAAGGCGGGTTCCTCCTCCGAATACTCCATAGAAGATTTTGAACACAAGGATAGTGTCCGGCTCTGCAAAACAAGTTCCACATAGCACCGTAGAGAGAAAATAATATTTCCACAAATCTAATCTGCTGACGCATTTTGCCGCATGACATCACGCCACGGCCCTGTCTTTATTCGAACCATTTTTCACAACCAGCCACCGCACATATCGCGAGGCGGTTTCCTTGGCACGCCATGTCGAAGCAGAGATCGTGTCCCCTTATCACAGGATTCTCATCAATACGGGTGTGGGTAACCCAAACGCGTCATCAATTACGGCGCTTGGGGAGTAAGCGATTTTACCAGGCGAATGGGGAGGCGCATCGCCTCTTCCGCCCTTATAAAGGGACAAGGACTCACCCTTTTCACCTAGGCCTTCTTCCCCCTAGTTCGTCCGTTCTTGCGCACTCGAGCTCTAGCGCCCAAGTGTATCCGAGCTCCAACACCGAACTGTGTCCAAGCTCCAACGCCGGACTATATCCAAGATGTCCTAGATCATCTTGGTCCAAAAAATTTGAAGGAGTTTAGCCGAGCTTAATGCCGGAAATGCCCTTTATGGAGCTAGCCGCTGGCGTCCGAGCTTTATGCCGGACTGCCTCCGAGGTGGTGCACCACCCCGACCACGAGCTAATTTTTGTGAATATTTTTAACTGGTGCAGTTTATTCTCTGTCGATGTATACCCAGAAGCCCTCAAGGTGTGTATCAGTTTAAAACCCGAGACGCACCTGAAGGAAAGCATAAAACTGTTGTTCCGAGTAGCCCCTGAGACTTAGGTCAATGCGCGAAATCAGCCTGAGGATCAACTCCTAGCTCGGTAGCATACATAGGAATAAAAACACAGTGTAATATATTAGAGATAATAGTGATCGGCGAACGGGCCCTTGAGAGAGGGTCTTGAAAATTTCCTGTAATATATTTAGCTTGACGTCAGATAGGTCCAAATGGTACCTATTGTTATCCGAAGACAAGTTTGCCCATAGTTTGGTCAAGCCGAACACTTGGCAGTTGAAATTTTTTGCATTGAAATAGGCAATGCAGTAGCCCCCGAGACACTGGTCGGTGGCAACACCAGATCAGGGGATCGATGTGCCCCTTTAATATTTGTAAATAATGAGCGCAAAGCCCAGTAGCCCCCGAGCCTTAATGTGGGCACGGGTGGCCGAATTAAGGATCGATATCCAGAGTAAAATCACAAAGGATGTGTAATGATTCTATGTATCCAAGTACTCTACATCATTAATGCTCATCCGCATTGTACAAAACTTTGTTGACCGACCATCGGCTTCAACCTCATCAGCCAGTAGCCGAGGAGTCTTTGTCCTACCTTATAAAGCCTTTATGAGGGCAAAGATTTACGGCAAACAAGGCAATTCGGCCATACGGTTTTATAAACAAAGGTACGCGGAGAGATATGTTATATTACTTTTTAACGTAAGAAACATCTTCCAAAGAAAATAGTCCCACTATCGGTTCCTTTCTTTGGGTTGTCATGCTAAGCATGATCATGAAACCTCAGCTCCGATCTATGTGGGAGGAAAATATTGAGGATTTAGTTCAGGGAAAGTTCCCGAATATTGTGGTATTAATGAACCAAAATTTTTACTTCCTTTGTTGCCGACCAATGTGATCCTTTAAGATTGCTAGCTTTCGGCTTCACCCAGTCTGAGGTACTTAACTCGGATGACCCGGTAGTAACAATCACAGAGGTGCTCCCTTTACCGCCTAGCCGAACAATCGGGAACGTAGGGGTAAGCACAGGAGCCAGGCAACCCAGCTTGGCCAAAAATCCTAAGTCAAATTGATGCATATTTATGGCTTGATATAACAATAATTACGGAAGGCAATGCTTGTGTAATGAATACAAATGCTGATGATATATACTTATTTGGACCCCATTGCGACCGTTTATGAGTTGAAAGTGGCCCATCGTCGGCTTCTACCCCTTTGTAGATACTACGCAGGGTGTTTCTGCAATAACCAGACAACCCTTAGCTGATGTCTCGGTGCCCGGAGGCGGTTGTATTAGCGGAAACGAGGCAATCAGATATCTTGGCTTTATAACTTTCACTTAGTCATAGGAGCTTTAAACTGGGGAAGCTAGCTACGAGCCCCCGGTTAGTGTTCGGCGACAGCTGAGGTCAAGTCGTAAACACTTCGGCCAATGTTATGAACGGCTCATCATTTAACACGGTCATCAGATCGCTGACCAGTTTTGCGCCATGTGATGATCGGTTTTGACTTTCTCCACTAAGGTGCTTAACCATGCAAGCTGGAAGCACAATCGCAGTGGTTCTCCTTTTGCACACCTAGCCGAACAAAGCGGAACATAAGAGGCAGGCAAAGGAGCCGAGCAACCCAACTATTGACCGAAGACACAATTCGAAACTGATGCATATATAGCAATATCCGAGAATTTTTGCAGAATCCCTAAAGGTGTCCGGCGTTGCACTACAAGACTAATGCTGGAAATGCACAAATAGTTTGAAAGTGCCATAGGCTTGAGAAGCCAAAAAACTTATTCAAAAGTTTAATGTCCGAACTAGATCAAGTGTTCGGTGCCAATCCGAAAATTGGACTGTAAAAAAAAGGTGCTTCTGTCGTGCTTTAACATGACACATCCTATCTCAAGACTCCAAGCGGGTCAGCCTATGGCCTCAACCTCCTTATCCTGAAGGCGGCGTGCTTCTCCGAGGCTAGTTTAGCAAACTGCACTCGAGCGGATTTAGAGAGAAGCAAGGCTATCCGGCTATTGACCACACACTTGCATCGAGAAAGGAGTGATAGAAAAAAGACTTTGCAACGACCAAGAAGAAAAACAGCTCATACTAATTTAAGAGCCCCCAAGTGACTTGGGTAAAAGAAATTTATGTATAATGATTGTATGTACCAAAGTACTAATATCATATCTTTGTTCACCCGAACTTTAAACGCGTCTTAACCGACCGTCGGCTTCTCCCTCTTCGGTCAAGGACTGAAAAGTGTTATGTACTGCACCTGTCGAAAATATCAACGGTGTTTCCGATAACCAGGCAATCAGGCCATAAGGCTGTAACAGACAAAGCGTGCTCAGGGAACTTATGCTATATTACTAACAAAGTGTAAGAAGCATCTTCGAAGAAAATAGTACCCCCACCGATACCTTTCTTCGGTGCTCATTGTTACTATGAGACTTGTGCAATAGATGTTTTGTACTCATGAGTTCCGTTGTGTGCCGACCATCATTGAAAACAATAAGAGCGCTAGCTTTCGGCTTCACCCGGTCTGAGGTCCGACTCGGATGACCCGATCGTGACAATCGCAGAGGTGCTCCCTTTACTCCCTAGCCGAACAATCGGGAACGTAGGGGTAAACACAGGAGCCAGGCAACCCATCTTGCAAATCACTTAGGTCAATATGGTGCATATTGTGGCGTAATACACGAACAAGGAACGAAGCCGTACAAGTATAATCATTTGCAAGAGGAAAGGCTTCATAAAGGAAGCCCCCAAGTAAACGGGGTATTTGAATTTGTGTGTAACAAACAAAGTTTGGACAAGGAAGTTTTTCGCAAACAACCTTTTGTCAAAAAAGGTATAATGCTTGGTCGGATCGAACAAAATTAAAAACTGAAAGTTTTTGAGCATGAAAGCGACTTAGTTGGTTAATGTGCTCGGTGTTGATGACACGGTCCTAGCTTGATGCGGGACAAGGTCCCAGCCCCCAAGCCGGTCTCGAGGTGGCGGAGCGAAGAGCTCGGCAATCCGAAGTGGCGACGTAGCACGGCCAATGTAGGCCGGCAGAGTGACGCCGAAGAGACCACGCGACGCAGTCAAAGTCCATTACCTGCACATGTAAAATAGTGCGGTCCAGGAAATAATAATAATAATAATAATATATAATCCTTGCGTAATTGCTTTGCGCAAAAATAATTTATTTAAAGAGATGTGGCCTGGTGCTGAAGCCAATGTCGATGCTGGCGCCGCGGGACGCAGATGACAAAGCCTGAATTTGCAGGGCGGTCCGGCTCCGGATGCGGCGTTCGCCGAACTATGTACAGAAACTGACCGAACCACCACGCGACCGTTTTTAATGTGGCCGCCATTTGATAGACCTGTGTACAGATAATGGAACAAACCAGAGTAATAATTCCCTAAGAAAAATAAACCCAAGAAGCAAAAATTGTTAGGATTAATAGCACCTTGTTTATTTGTTGTAGTAGTCCGAAGAAAAGCGACTCCCAAAATTGGGACTCGATCTGCATACCCATTGCCTGATGGGCGATGAAGCGATGGCATGGCGACGCTGGTAAAGGTTGACTCGTCGAGGCAAAGCCCCCGGTCCAGCTGACGTGACGAAGCTGGTTGGCTGGTGTCGCCGAAGTTACCAGAGTGTGCTGATGAAGGGATGACGAAGCCCCCGGTCCGGCCGAGGAGACGGAGCAGATCGATGAGGAGATGTTGCAGCTGCCATGTTAGCCGAGTTGTTGAAGTAGTTCGGCGTTGGTGGACATTGGCTCGATGAAGCAACAGTTCGGCCATGCCGATGCAGGTCGTAACTTGTGACGTGGTCAATACTGGCTTGCTGAAGTGACCGTGCGGCGATGCCGGTGTGCCCGCTCCGTGTAATCCGTGGGGCGGTGATGTTTTATCTTTGGCGATTCCGAACTCTTGTTCGGCTTGCCGAGGTGAGTACCCGAAGAAGTTGAGCTTGGCTCAAAAAGCGACGACATGTCTAGCGCAGGTCGGCAGCCGTGGAGCTATATTGCTGGACTGGTTTGACACCAGTGTGATGGCGAAGATTACCTCAGAGGAGGATTAAAATTTTATGGGCGCGTGTTAAAAACAATGCGCAATATCTTAGAAGGAAATTCCTTTTAAAAAGGTTGTCAAATATCACGTTCATAAAGAAACATGAATTCGGGTCGGATCCGTATTCGCGTAGGAAACAGATGTGAAAAGTGATGCCCTAATCTGTAGGTTCCCGGAGTTTGGACGGTCAGATCGAGCTGAATGTTTGACAGGTGGTAGATATAGGAATTCCACAGCCGATCAACTGTTGGATCTTCCAAAGGACGTCCGAGCTAGATGTTGGACACCACGCTCCAAACTCGTTCGGATTCTCGTCCAGATTCAATGCGGCTCCGGTATATCGGAGATTGCCGAAGATTCCTCCATCGGAACTCGACGAAATTTTCCAGGGTCGTTGTAGACTCAATTCCGCACAATTCCACCGAAGCAATCATTAAAGCGACACTCGAGGAGGCGGTGGTGGAGGATACAAGTTCGATGTCCAAAAAAACAGCACGTTCGCCCGAGGGCAATGTTGACGTTGAGCCCCTGAGCGCCATGGATGATTCCTCCATGATCTTGATAGAGATCGGAGTTGATGTTGATGAAGGCCCTTGTCCGAACATGACGATCGGAGGCAGGGCACAGTATTCGGTTGAGCCGAGGTGATCGGTCGAGCCGGTGATGAAGAAGTCGACGTCGTAGTTGATCTACTGACGAGCTATTGATCCTTTTGCCGATCACACAGCGGAGCTCTCAATGAAAGAACCAATGTCGGTGTCAAAACCGGCGGATCTCGGGTAGGGGGTCCCAAACTGTGCGTCTAAGGATGATGGTAACAGGAGACAGGGGACACGATGTTTACCCAGGTTCGGGCCCTCTCTATGGAGGTAATACCCTACTTCCTGCTTGATTGGTCTTGATGGATATGAGTATTACAAGAGTTGATCTACCACGAGATCGTTGAGGCTAAACCCTAGAAGCTAGCCTATGGTATGATTGTTGTCTATCCTACGGACTAAACCCTACGGTTTATATAGACACCAGAGGGGGCTAGGGTTACACAGAGTCGGTTACAAGGGAGGAGATCTACATATCCGTATCGCCAAGCTTGCCTTCCGTGCCAAGGAGAGTCCCATCCGGACACGAGACGAAGTCTTCAATCTTGTATCTTCATAGTCCAATAGTCCGGCCAAAGGATATAGTCCGGCTGTCCGGAGACCCCCTAATCCAGGACTCCCTCAGGGGGCGCGCCCTCAACCCTCGTGGCCGCCTCCCTCCTTTCTTGACCGAGGGTCCAAGTCTCCTGGATCATATCTGATGAGAAAATCACGTTCCCGAAGGCTTCATTCTGTTTGGACTCCGTTTGATATTCCGTTTCTTCGAAACACTGAAATAGGCAAAAAAACAGCAATTCTGGGCTGGGCCTCCGGTTAATAGGTTAGTCCTAAAAGTAATATAAAGTGGAAAATAAAGCCCAATATGGTCCAAAACAATAGATAATATAGCATGGAGCAATCAAAAATTATAGATACGTTGGAGACGTATCAGTGTGATGAAGGCGGTCTGCCGGGTTCTACTTGATCTGGTGATACCCTGAGTAGGCATCCAAGAAACTCAACAGCTCACATCCGGCTGTGGAGTCTATCACTTGGTCAATCTGAGGCAACACAAACGGATCCTTGGGGCAGGCTTTGTCGAGACTGGTGTAATCAATGCACATGCGCCACTTGTTGTTTTTCTTCAGTATAAGGACTGGGCTGGCAAGCCACTCCGGAAAGAACACTTCCATAATGAAGCCGGCTGCTAGGAGCCAGGCTATCTCTTCACCAACAATTCTTCTCTTCTCCTCTGACAGGCGGCGGAGGGGTTTCTTGACCGATTTTGCATCTGCTCTGACATGTAGCTTGTGCTCGGCGAAATCCGTCGGAACACCCGGCATGTCCTTGGGTGACCATGCAAAGATGTCCCGATTCTCATGGAGGAAATTGACGAGCTCGCCTTCCTATTTGCTGTCAAGGTGAGCACCTATGATAGCAAACTTCTCCAGGTGGTTCGGGTCCAAGGGAATCTTCTTGGTTTCTTTGGCTGGCTAGAAGGAGCCCTGGGTCTCTGACTCTTTGGGATCTGGTGACAGGTTCGGCTGCTTGCTGGCCATGGCCACCACCTGTTCCAGGAGCTTCTTCTCGGTAGCAACCACAAGGGACTCGGCCAGCCGGCTGCTGGCAGCAACATAGGCGGCCGACTTCTTGTAGTCTCCAGCTATAGTGATAATGCCCTTGGTGCCCGGCATCTTCATCTTGAGGTAGGCGTAGTGCGGTACAACCATGAACTTGGCTAGAGCAGGTCGGCCAAGCAGTGCATGATAAGGGCTCTCTAGGTCAACTACCTCAAACCAAATTGCTTAGCGGCGGAAGTGATCTTTGTCTCCGAAGAGGACATCTATCTTGATCTTGCCGATTGGTGAGCAGGAAAGGCCAGGTACAATGCCGTGGAAGACAGTCCGACTAGGCTGGAGTTGCTTCTCTTTGATGCACAACTTTTCCATGGTGTCATGGTAAAGGATGTTGATGCTTCTACCACCGTCTATCAGAACTCGGGAGAAACGAGCAGCTCGCCTCTCTGTTGCGAAGGTAGCATCCAACACCAGGGCATAAGAACCCGTAGAAGGCATCACCTCCGGGTGGTCAGCTCGGCTCCAGCTGATGGGCTTCTCAGACCAGTGCATGAACTCTGGAGGTTCCGAAGCGACAGCGTTCACCTCTCGGTGTTGCTGGCGTCGGCTGTGCTTGTCGTCGGCCACACTGGTGAAGACAACGTAGGCTCCGTGCTCTTTAGGGAATTTTTCTTGGATGGTGCCGACTATCGGATGAGCCGCCGGCTGCTGAGGAGGCAGTGGCGGCGGGCCGACAGGTGGAGGAGGCAGCAGTCCTTCGCCCTTGGATATTCGAGTGAGCCAGTGACACATCCAAGTGGTGTGGTTGGACAGCTTTGCGCCGCTATGGAACTTGCAAGGTGCATCAAGGGTTTGCTCATAGGAGAAGGCGGGCAACCAATTAGGCTTGCCGCCCTTCTGACACTTGGGGAGAGGTTTCCCTTCCGGCTGCTGGTCTTCGACAGTTGCCACCTGCTGACAGGTGGAAGGTGGCAGTGGGGCCTTGCGCTTGTTGTCGTTCTGTTGCTGGCACCGGCTGTTGTCACCAGCCGGCGTTCGAGGAGCCTGAGGAAGCACCTTCCCGGCTGTGTCCACCTGGAGCTCCGACTTCATGGAGGAGTCGGCAGTAACGTACTTATCTGCTATGATAATCAGTTCGTCGAGTGTGGTTGGCTCGTCACAGAGGAGCTTGTGCTTGAGCAGGGTGCCCTCTGTGCACGCGGCGGTGAAGTACTCTATGGCTTGCACCTCGTGCACCCCTTCGCAGGAGTTGCGTAGTTCGGCCCACCGTGTTAGGTAGTCGCGGGTGGACTAAGTGGGACCTTGGACGCACAGAGAAAGCTGGCGAGGCTTGGGTGGCTGCTTGTAGGTGCTGGTGAAGTTGCGGATGAACACTTCGGTGAAATCTACCCAGCTGTTGACGCTGTAAGGCTTCAGGCTGTTCAGCCATGTCTGGGCCGTGCCCTGGAGCATGAGCAGAACGTACTTTACGGCAACGCGCTTGTTGCCATTCCCTATGTTGACAGCCATGGAGTAGTCGACCAGCCAATATTCCGGCTTCACGGAACCGTTGTACTTGGGCGTGTCTCGTGGGAGTGAGAACCCTTTGGGAAAGGGCTCGTCGCGAATGCGGGGGCCAAAACAAGGCGGGCCGATTGCATCCTCTTCTTCTAGCGCCAGGGATCGAGCGAGGCGGTCGTTCCGGTGGCGGGCATCATTCTCTCTGATTCCTTCACGGCGGCCCGGCCGGTCACCGAGGGTCGGGTGCTCAACAGGCGGCGGGGAGGCACGCCTCTCCCTGCGAGGGGGAGGAGGAGGCGGGCAATCGCCCCATCTTTCCACTGCTCACGGGCGACCGTCTTGGTCGCGCTCAATGGTAATACGTGTCCGGCTGTGGCTGGCAGCCGGCTCTCGGTCTCTCTGGTCGCGGGCGCTGCCTGTCAGCGTCCGGGTGGTCGCGCCTTGATCTCGGCGGGGGGGGATTCTCTTCATGCATGCCAGGCTCTGGCACGCGGCGGCCGGCTTCTTGCTGCGCAGCAACCGCGTCGATGAGCTGTTGAACGTGCTCCGTCATGCAGTGACGCTCGTCTCCTTTCAGGCGGTCCAGCTTGTCTGCCGCCGCTTGGGCAGCACGTATGATTTCCACGGGCGTGGCATAGACCGGGCGGTCCACCCCAAACATGATGGCGATGGCGCCCCCATGTTGCCGGATTGTGCCCACGCGGCTGGGTTCTCCACTAGCCGGGGTGCCGCCGATGGCGCGGTCGACCTCGCGCTGATAGGCCTCGGAGAGGCGTCTCATGGCAGCCAACTTCTTGGCGCTTTCGACGAGCACGATGCAGTGAGCTTCCAAGGTCTCGACGTCAGCATCTGCCGCGATGGGAGCGGACAGGTCTCGCAGCGCCGCTTGCACTGGGTCCTGAGTGGCTCCGCTAGAGGCCCCGTCGTGGCTGATGATGAGCACCTCCGTGACGGTGCTGCCGCTGCTATCCGCGCGAGGGAGTGGGTCGTCGATGACCACCACGTTGGTGGGAAAAGCGTCAAGGGATGCCGTGTCGAAGTCTACAAGCATCGGGTTGGTGGATCCGATCGATTCTAGGTCAGACAAGGGCTCGTTAGCGATGTGGAGCTTGCCAAGGAGGTTGATGAGGCAGCTCTCGGAGCTGGTTGCTCCCGCGTCGGGTGCGGGCTCGTTGGAGAGTCAGATCTCGCCGACAAGATCGGCGAGGGAGCTCGCCGCGCATGCGACTTCCGCGCCATGCAGCGCGTTGGCGCAGACGCCATCGGGCGTGCTGGGCTGGCTGCGCTCACCAGGAAGGAACAAGGTTCTCGTCCAGAACAGATCATTGGACGAAGGTGCACCTAGCCCCATGGTGGGCGCCAAATGTCGGGGGTGTGGTGCGACATATGCCAACGGGTGGCTTATCATGGAGGGGGCTAATAATACGTCGCTGGTGCCTGGAAATGGGATAAGTCGCAAACATGCCCGCCGGCGAATCTTACCCAGGTTCAGGGCTCTCCTAGGAGATAACACCCTACTCCTGCTCTGCGGGGTCTCCGCATGATCACTCAAGCAACAATGGTGGCTACAAGCTTGCTCCTTGAGCTGTTTCTCTAGAGGGGGAAGAAGAACAAGGCTAGCCCTAGCTTCCTCTCTCTATGTGTATGTATGGGTGGACTTAGGTCTGAACCCTTTGCATGGGTGCCCTAGGGGGTTTATATAGGCCTACCCCCCAGGGGTACAATGGTAATCTGGCTAGGTGTGGAACCCGGCTGTCAGTGTCTACGGTCGTCGGCTTCTCCGCCGGCCGCTGGGGCCCACCACCTGGTGGGTCCCGCCGGCTGTCTCGTACTTGGTCGACAGGCCGCACCCGCCGCTGGCGGGTCCTATCGGCTGCTTAGTACTGTGGCAATGCCACTGATGACATGTGCTTTGTCGGGGAAGGCGTGGCTACAGCACCGCCGCCTGGCGGGCGTTCACTGTAGCCACTCCCCGTCTCTTCTGATTAATGGCGCACAAACTTTAAGGGAGGGGGAGGGTCGCCTGCTGGGAGTCAGCCTCCCCCGCGCTGACTGGTCGGGGCTCGCCGCCTTCTGGCTTCTCACGTACAGGTAGGGCCCACCGCCTGCGGGCCGTGCCGATAGCCGGTAGTGGGAGCATGGCCTTCTCTGCCATGGGTGAGGTCATGGGCTGCGTGGCAACAGTGACGCGCCGGGCGAGGGACGTCCGCCTGGTACGCTGCACTGTGGCCATGCTCTGCCCGGGATTCGGGGGTGGCAGGCTACATTGTAGCCACACCCCATGTCGTCGTAATTATGTGGGTGCTAACTTTGAGGGCGTGAGGGGCCGTCTTCTAGGAGCCGGCCTCTCTGGAGGCCGCCTGCTAGGAGTCGGCCTGTCTCATGGCTTTCTTCTGAGGACCGCCGCCCTCTGGCAGACCGCTTGGACTAGCCGGCCCCGAGGAGGCGGCTCTTCGGCCTTGAGGCTTGAGGGGCGCAGCTGGCCCCGATGTCTTGAATCGCCATGGGGAGCAGATGAGGCTACCCGTGGTCGTTTACTCCGACACTCATTCTATTCAAAGGTAGCTAAAAGTTACAAATATGTAGAACCAGTTTACTCACCGTGTAGATGTCTATATCTTCAAGCATGCAACCAAAAGTATATCAGCCTTCTGGAACTGTACTATAACATTCACAAAACACGACATATGGATCATTAGGTATAAAGAAGGGTTTAGATAGTAGTGACGATTCCTGGTACTTCAGTCAACATATCGGTGCAAGACACTGTCGCGAACCCTTGGTTGTCGCCGATGAACCTGCAACATCCCTCCTGCCAAACTTTTGATAATTGGCATAGTTTTAGATGACAAATAGACTCAACTCCGAACATGCTGAACAAATAATCTATCTCCTACAGACTGCGCACAGTTCATTTGAGTTACTGTTTCAATCTTACCTAGTAGCATCATGTAAACAAGATACAGTTCATTTAAGTTATTGTTACTTCTGAGTGGTAGCCCACGTCCAGAATTCAAAAGCCCCGGCTTCGCACCGACGATTCCTCAAAGGCTTCAACCATCTGGAAATGGAACCCAGTTAGAGGATGTTGATGAGCGCTTAAAGGCAGAACAAAATAACTATTTCTCATGCGAAACTGATCAGGCTGAGAAGAGCTGGCGTCACCTCCGTGCCCTTACTGTGGAAGATTCCACCGCCGCGCACGCGGAGCCAGAGCCCACCATCTGCTCTCCATCCCATGTTTTGTATCCCCCGCGCCACAGCTCTGTTGTGTTGTTGCATGCCAATATAGCTACAATATTATAGTTGTAGATGTTATGTAGGACCTTGAAGTATGTCTAGAGGGGGGGGGGGTGATTAGACTACTTGACCAATAAAAACTTAACCTTTTCCCAATTTTAGAGTTTGGTAGATTTTAGCCATTTTAGGATAAGTCAAGCAATCATCACACAATTCAAGCAAGCATGCAAAGAGTGTATAGTCAGCGGAAATTAAAGCATGCAACTTGCAAGAAAGTAAGGGGAAGGGTTTGGAGGATTCAAACGCAATTGGAGACACGGATGTTTTTGGCATGGTTCCGATAGGTGGTGCTATCGTACATCCACGTTGATGGAGACTTCAACCCACGAAGGGTAACGGCTGTGTGAGTCCACAGAGGGCTCCACCCACGAAGGGTCCATGAAGAAGCAACCTTGTCTATCCCACCATGGCCGTCGCCCACGAAGGACTTGCCTCACTAGCGGTAGATCTTCACGAAGTAGGCGATCTCCTTGCCCTTACAAACTCCTTGGTTCAACTCCACAATCTTGTCGGAGGCTCCCAAGTGACACCTAGCCAATCTAGGAGACACCACTCTCCAAGAAGTAACAAATGGTGCGTTGATGATGAACTCCTTGCTCTTGTGCTTCAAACGATAGTCTCCCCAACACTCAACTCTCTCTCATAGGATTTGGATCTGGTGAAAGAGGGTTTGAGTGGAAAACAACTTGGGGAAGGCTAGAGATCAAGATTCATATGGTAGGAATGGAATATCTTGGCCTCAACACATGAGTAGGTGGTTCTCTCTCAGAAATGGTAAGTTGGAAGTGTAGGTTCGTTCTGATGGCTCTCTCCATGAATGAAGAGGAGGTGGAGGGGTATATATAGCCTCCACACAAATCTAACCGTTACACACAATTTACCAAACTCGGTGGGACCGAATCGTTAAACTCGGTCGGACCGATTTAGTAAACCTAGTGACCGTTAGTGATTTTCGGTGGGACTGACATGCATCTCGGTGAGGCCGATTCGGTTAGGGTTAGGGCATAACATAATCTCGGTGAGACCGATTACACAAACTCGGTGAGACCGATTTGGTAATAAGCTTTCCAGAGAGTTGGTCAGGTAAACTCGGTGGGACCGATGTGCTCTTTTCGGTGAGACCGAAATGTTACAAAAAGGAAACAGAGAGTTTACATTGCAATCTCGGTGGGACCGATCGCTCACTTCGGTTAGACCGAAACGTTACGAAAGGAAACAGAGAGATTGCAACCCCATCTCGGTGAGACCGAGATCCCTATCGGTAAGACCGATTTGCTTAGGATTTGTGGCAGTGACTATGACTTTTGGAATCGGTGCCGCCGGATAGAAAGAATCGGTGTGACCGATTTTGGCTTTAGGTTTAGGTCATTTGTGGATGTGGGAAATTAGTTGAGGGTTTTGGAGCATATCACTAAGCACATGAAGCAAGAGGCTCATTAAGCAACACCTCATCCCTTCTTGATAGTATTGGCTTTTCCTATAGACTCAATGTGATCTTGGATCACTAAAATGTAAAATGAAGAGTCTTGAGCTTTTGAGCTTGATCCAATCCTTTGTCCTTAGTATTTTAAGGGATCCACTTTCATCATCCATGCCATGCCATTCATTGAGCTTTCCTGAAATAATAGTCTTGGAATAGCATTAGCTCAATGAGCTATATGTTGTTATGAATTACCAAAACCACCTAGGATAGTTGCACTTTCAATCTCCCCTTTTGGTAATCGATGACAACATATAGATCAAAGCTTCGACAAATGATAATAAAATTTAAATAACATCGTCGCTTTGAGAAGTATGTGATAAGCAAGAGCTCCCCCTAAATTTGTGCATAGTTTTAGATTTGCTTTGGACTGCAAATGCACAATGAATTAGGCTCATGGGTTACTCTTCCATGTCACATACATCTTGGTGGAGCGCTCAAAATAATAAACAATGAATACATGCACTCATCACCAAGCATAGTGAGTGATCACATAAGATAGATAGGATAATATCAAGCATGCATAAGTGTAGCTTATGATCAAACACATGATCATCAATGTCTCACAAGCATAGTATCTCAACCAAAAGCAAACAAAGATTGAAAAACCACCAAATAAAGCAAGAGAGAACAAAAGCAACTCTCTCTCTCTCTCTCGAAGCCTATGATCTATACATTTTTCTCCCCCTTTGGCAACAAGTTACCAAAAAGTTCATAGAAAATGCATAGTGCTAGATCGACTCTCAGGCTTGATCTTCTGGTGGTGGAGTCCGGATAACGCCGAGGACGAAAGCTTCAGTTGAAGTAGATGGGGCTGGAGCTGATGTAGATGCTGGAGTTGGTGGCACTGAGGCTGTAGGGGTAGTGGCTGGTGCTGAAGTTGTTGCTCTAGTGTCTGTCACTGGCACTGCATCTGACCTCTGGGCTCTGGGCACTCTGGCAAACACATTGGTTGTTGTTTTGCCCTTCCTCTCCTGCATGTCGTCTTGTAGTTCCTCCACTGCAGATCAATCTCGCCACTTTCACATCTAAGTTATAGAACTTTTGTTCTATGATTCTCTCCAAGCTCTCCTGATTTTGAGTGATGGTGGCCAATCCCTTCTCAATCCTCAGGGTTGATGCTATCAAGTAACCAAGCTGCTCCTGTTTGGTTTTCAAGAAATATTCAGATGCCTCCTCTTGAGTTGGCATCTTGGCAACCTTCTCCCTCTTTGCCTTCTCCTTCTTCTCCTGAGCTTGAACTGATTGTGGATCATCTTCATTCATGACAACCTCATTGTCCTCAAAGTCTGGATAAAGTGGAAAGTGTTCCTTATCCAACTGATATTTTCCTGTGCCCATCTTTGAGTTTATCAATTCTTGAATCTGAGGTGCATATCCACAGCCCTCTCTCCGATCCGCTGCAGTCCTCTTGATTGTTTCAATGATCAGGCTCATGACTTTGAACTTCTGTGGCACATCAAACACATGCAACATGTTGATGGCATGCCCTCTGATCATGTTATGGTCACCAGACTTGGGCAACAAGGTGTGCCTCAGAATCCAATTTATGGTTGGCAACCCTGACAGCAGAAAGTGAACTGATCCAAACTTGTGAGTCTCTAATGCCTTGTCTGGAATTTCCTTGTACATGTGAGCCATTTAATTGTGACCCATTGTCAGGACCCCGATTCCAAGTCAAATTGATCTAGCCGGTAACACCTCATATCACTTTGCGGCCTCACGCACGGTATTCCCACGGGTGTCGCCTTACCATGGCCCGGGACCGTTTGCGCCTTTTGGCTCACGTATATGATGGTGTCGCTAGCATCCATATGACAGAGAACCCGGGCCGACATGGCTAGTCGTGAACCCAAAGCGGCGCTAACCCATGGGGACAGGCATACATGAATCACATCGAGCATGTCGGTCAGCAGTGTGAATCCAGTCTGTAGCACTGGGCTAATCAGGACTCGGAGCCCAGTGCTGTAGCAAGCTAGGCAGGACTCGGATGTCACCACGTGACATTTCCCGAAGGGACAGACATATAGGAACGAAGTGAAACACATGCCGCCGATCAAGTGTCCAAAGCGGTAGTCTTTGGGCTAGCGAGTGACTCCGTGAACCGGGCAGAAGCGGACTACTATCGCTCGGGAAGCACTAGACTACATTTCCCCATATGAGAGGCTTCCAAGGATAAACAACTAGTTTGTCGGATCCACACATACCAAGCATTTCAAACATGCACACAATATGCTCAATATGTGTAAATACAACATGGCATCACAACATAACTCTACGACTCAAATATTTATTCATTAGGCTCCGACGAGCGAGATATTACAAACATGGGTCTCATGACCCAACACTCGAGCATACAAGTCAAAGCACAAGCGGAAGCTTAACATGTCCGAGTACGACATCTACAAATGAAAAAGGCTGAGAAGCCCGACTATCTCCCTGATCTCCGCCAAGGCACAAGATCGTAGCTGAGGTAACAAGCTAAACGTCAAGTCCACGCGGAACTACTAGCGAGACTGAAGTCTCTCTCGCAAAAACATAAAATAGGCAAACGTGAGTACAACTGTACTCAGCAAGACTTACATCGTAACTAGCTACACATGCAACATTATCAACAAAGGGGTGGTGGAGTTTGATCGCAACAAGCCAGCTTTGACTCGATGGCTATCTGAACTCACGATCGCAAGTAACTCTTTTGAGGTGGCGCACACGAGTCCACATATTCACCATACCAATACACCACTATGGATCCGCTCCCTTCTACCCACGAGAACGGCATCCATAGCACTCACGCTATCTTGCGAGTTTTAGAGTATCCACTTTCACTTGTCTATGAACTATGCAAGGGTCCAAGTTTCCATATCCGAGAATCCGGCTATTCAATAGATAATGATAACCCTGCAGGGGTGTACTTCTTCACACACGCTCGCCACTTATCGCTCAGACACGCCATGTACCTCGGCAACCTTCAAGCGGAAGCCGGGCGAGGAGTCGGCCACGACCGACTAACAACACAAGTCTCGTCCGGTTTATCGCCTATTCGGGTTCCATCCGAAGGAGATCCGGCGGGTGTCACCACGGCCCCAAACGATGTGAGCAGGGTTCCCAAGCCCACCAACCGGGTGCCACTTGGTACACCGTGCCCTTGTGCCTAGTCTGTCCCAAGCCCACTGCAGGGTGCCACTTGGTAGACTACTAACACTACCTACAAACACCGAAACTAGTTGCAACTCCGGACAGAGATCAAGTTGATTAATAAGTCGAGAGGGTCGAGTTACGGAACCCAATGTGTGGTAGTAACTGTTCATGGATCACAAACACGAACTCAGTTCCCGAGGACGGCTGCAATGAGACAACCCACCATGTACTCCTACATGGCCTCTCACCGTTACCTTTACCAAATCGTGTTCACACACTTAGCTCACACACGAGAGGACATGTTCACCACTTTCCAATTCATTCCCGATGAATCGGACTGACACAACTCTAAGCAATAGCAGGCATGACAAACAAGCATGAATGAGTAGGCACATCAGGGCTCAAACAACTCCTACTCATGCTAGTGGGTTTCATCTATTTCTTGTGGAATGACAGTCATGCAGAGGATAAAGGGGTTCAGCTACCGCAGCAAGTAACAGATGAATCGTTGTTGTCCTAATGCAGTAAAAGAGAGCAGGAGCGAGAGAGTGGGATTGTATCGGAATGAACAAGGGGGTTTTGCTTGCCTGGCACTTATGAAGATATTATAGTTCTTCATCGGTGTCATCGATCACATCGTCGGTACGTCGTCTACTGAGAGGGGACAAACACCGGCAAACAAGGAAGAACACAATCAATGCAATGCGACAATATGATGCATGAATGTGACATGGCAAAATGAGTGTGATTTGGCCTAATGCAACTAGCAACACAATTAAGTGTAGTTGGTTTGAACCCAAGGTTCAAATTCAAACTCCACATATGGTTATTAAAATTCCATTCACTTGATTGTCCTAAACAGTAGCTATAAGTTGTTCTAACATGCATGAAAATGGTACATATGGATAGATTGGATTTTTCTGATCATTTTTCATATATAAATTATTTGATTTGGAGTTACGGTTGATTTTCTATGAATTTTAGAAGTTTATACTAATTTCTGAAATTTCCTGAATAATAATAAATCCAGGAAATATTGCGTCAGCATTAGGTCATGCTGATCTCAGCAGGTCAACAGGCGGGTCCAGGTCAAACCTGACCAGGGGGACCCGCTGGTCAGTCTCACAGTGATGGCTAGGGTCACAGACATGTGGGCCCAGTCAACAGCCATGTCAGCATGGTCAAGCTGACGTGTGGGCCCACTGGAGTTAGCTTAAAACTAAACAGGGGTTACCCGTGGTTAATTAGAGTGGTGGGGCTGGTGCATCGGTGACCGAGGCGAGGTTAACGCGGTAATTAGCCTCAAGCTAATGACGCCACGTCATCTCACCGGAGTTGGACGCCGGCGGGCACATCCGACGACGGATGTTCATCGGGATCGAGCTACGGGCAACCATTTGCCTCGCCGTTTGCTCCTACGGGTTGCTTTGTGGTTTGCGCGCATCGATGGAGCGGCGAGAGGAGCTGGGTGAGCTGTGACGCGGGCGTCGGCGATGGCAGGCGGCGGCCGGAGTTCGGGTTCGGTCGTGCGCGAGGCTGCGGTGCACAGGAGAGCGGCTAGGTGGCGGGTTAGCCTCCTGGAGGCTCCAGGAGCACGCCGACACGCTCAGTAGCGACGAGCAGGACCCGTAGTGGAGTAGGTGACATGGCAGGCGGCGGCGGAGCTCGGCCGTGGTGGGAACGATGGCTAGAGGACGAAATCGATGCAGGGAGAAGAGGGGAGTCGACCGGAGGCTCACAGGGGTCACCTTGAGATGGTCAGCGAGCTCGGGGGAGCGACGACGATGGCGAATCGATGGTGAAGATCCTCGGCGGCCATGGCGGAGAAGGCGACGGTGGAGACGATGGAGGCCGTCCGGGCTCTTTTCCTTCGGTGGGGAGGTGCTACAGGGGTTGGTGGGCTCGTGGCCACGATGATGAGGCACGGGGTGGCTGTGGCTGCGCGCGGTGTGAGTGGCCGTAGCGCCGGCGTTCGGCCGTGCGAGATAGAGAGAGAAGAGGAGGGGGAAAATCACGGGGAAGAGTTAGAGGGAGACCAGGGAGATGCGTGGCGACGCGAGGGAGGTCTAGGCAGGCAGGGAGAGAGGAGGTGGCCGTAGCGCGTGCACGCGCGCGGGGAACACGCGCCTCCCGCCCACCGGAGGAGGTTGAAGACGGTGGAGGGCCGGTGGGCTGGGCCACACTGGGCCGACATGATGCAGAGCCTTGCAGTAGGCTGAGGTAAGTTCAGGTGAGTTTGCTCTCTCTCTCTTTTAATTGTTTTTGTTTTCTAATTTTCTGTAAACTTTGTGGCTTTACTAAAAATACTAAAACAGATCCAAAAATCATAAAACTGCTCAATGCCACTGTTTGGAATATAACAAACAGCAACCATTTTAGTTTATGATTATTTGAGCATTTAAACTATTTATTAGCATTAAATGCCCAAATGCAAATACTTTAGGAATTAATCCAGTGACCAAATATGTCATGAAAAATGTGCAGCACCTCTGGTTATGGTTTATAGCATTTTTCCAGAAATGATGAACATTTTCTAAAGCCAATTGGATTCACTGAAAAATATTTTTAGTTGAACCTATTTGAATTCCTTTAATGCTAGGGTTTAGGCAATCCCCATCTCAAAATTCCTTTGAAATCAAACATGATGCATGGATGCAGATGCCACTAATTACAACCAATTCTGGGGCTGTGACACCCATCTTCTTCTTTGCATAAATGTGTAGGTCATCCTCATTCTCCTTGGGGGCATTGATCAGACTTGCCCATTCTTCAATAGTGGACTGGTACCTTGTACCTTCAGACATCCAAACTATTCTTCTATCGGGTAAAAGTGTCTTTGTGGAGTAGAACCGCATGATAAGCTCATCATTCCAGCTTGGTGAACTTCGTCCAACAAAATCTGCAACTCCACAAGCAATAAAGCTATCTTGCACTCGTGATAGTGCTGTTCATTTTCCTTGATGAATTTCCAGTCAACCCACCTCATGTCACAGACTATGGGCTTCTTGTCCAACAGAATTGTTTCATAGAAGTCCTGCTGTTCCTTTGTGTGGAACCTGTAGTCAACAACAGTTCTTCTTCTTGAAGCTTATGGATCTTCCATTCTCCACAGTCTCAGCCCTAAATCCTTCCTGATTCCAATGTCCTCAGCCACAGGATGGGCATCATTGTGGTCTGGTATCTTGGGCTTGAGCTTCCTCATCAGCATTGAGGGAGTCCTGGACTAGGGGGTGTCCGGATAGCCGAACTATCATCACGGCCGGACTCCAAGACTATGAAGATACAAGATTGAAGAATTCGTCCCGTGTCCAGATGGGACTTTCCTTGGCGTGGAAGGCAAGCTTGGCGATACGGATATGTAGATCTCCTACCATTGTAACCGACTCTGTGTAACCCTAACCTATCCGGTGTCTATATAAACCGGAGGGTTTTAGTCCGTAGGACGAACAACAATCATACCAAAGGCTAGCTTCTAGGGTTTAGCCTCCTTGATCTCGTGGTAGATCTACTCTTGTACTACCCATATCATCAATATTAATCAAGCAGGAGTAGGGTATTACCTCCATCGAGAGGGCCCGAACCTGGGTAAAAACATCGTGTCCCTTGTCTCCTGTTACCATCCGCCTAGACGCACAGTTCGGGACCCCCTACCGAGATCCGCCGGTTTTGACACCGACATTGGTGCTTTCATTGAGAGTTCCTCTGTGTCGTCACCGATAGGCCCAATGGCTCCTTCGATCATCAACAACGACGCGGTCCAGTGGTGAGACTTTTCTCCCGGCAGATCTTCATATTCGGGCGGCTTTGCATCTGCGGCCAATTCGCTTGGCCATCCGGAGCAGATCGAAAGCTATGCCCCCGCCATCAGGTCCGATTTGAAGTTTGAACTATACGGCCGATGTCCGCGGAGACTTGATCTTGAAGGATTCGAGCGCAGCCAGCGTGCCGCCTTTGTCTCGATGGGCATGATCTAGCTCGCAGCGAGCGGTGCCTCGAGGCCGCACCAAAGATCCGCCCGACCCTTAATCCGGAGCCGGATTCCCCGATCGAGGACGAGTGGTTGGACACCGCCCCGGGGGCTACGATCTCTACGGCGATTGAGCCGAACTCCATCCCTGTCCTTTGCGAAGACCTTGACTCCAGGGTGCCGGACTCCTCTCCGGACTCCGAACCCTCTGTGCCCCTGCCAATCGAATCTGATTGGGCGCCGGTCATGTATTTCACTGCCGCGGACATCTTTCAGCACTCGCCCTTTGGCGACATCCTGAATTCACTAAAGTCTCTCTCTTTATCTGGAGAGCTCTGGCCGGACTACGGACAGGAAGGTTGGGATACAGACGACGAAGAAATTCAACGCCCACCCACCACCCACTTTGTAGCCACTATCGATGATTTAACCGACATGCTCGACTTCGACTCCGAAGACATCGACAATATGGACGACGATGCCGGAGACGACCAAAAGATGGAAGGCCACCTCGTCATACGACATATACATGGTGGACATCCCAAAAGATGGGAACGACGATGGAACAACGGAGGATGACCCATCCAAGAAGCAACCGAAGCGCCGACGTCAGCGGCGCCGCTCTAAATCCCGCCACAGCAAAAACGGTGATTCCGGCACGGGAGATAATAACACCCTGGACAGTGCCGAAGACAACCCCCTCCAGCAGGACTCAGCGCAGGAGGAGGGAGAAGCAAGTGACAGTGCGGCAGAAAGAGAGGTCGAGGACGATAATTATGCGCCTCCCTCCGAAGATGAGGCAAGCCTCGACGACGACGAATTTGTCGTGCCTGAGGATCCCGCCGAACAGGAGCGTTTCAAACGCAGGCTTATAGCCACGGCAAGCAGTCTCAAGAAAAGCAGCAACAGCTTAGAGCTGACCAAGACCTGCTAGTCGACGGATGGATCAAGTCCTTGCAGCGAAGAGCATGAACTCGAACGCCCCTCAAAAGCTACCCCAAACGCAGGCCGTTGCCTCGATTAGAGGAGTAAGCACCCAAGTCACCAGCAAGACGACATGGCGACCGGCCACCCGTGGGTCGACGGAGAAGCATCTCGGTCCTCCGCTCAAGCCACACCCGACGCCGCTCAAAAAGTACCAAGGCACGGAAAACGCGCGCGGACTTGCGAGATATATTGGAGTATAAGGCAAAACATACAAGATCGTTTCACGGATCGCGTGGGCGTAACGACGGGATGATTACCGTCACACCGGATCACAACAAACCCGCCGGCGAAACACGATGAACAAAGCTCATATGAGCTACGCCGTGATATAGCCCAATACTGAGGCGCCAAGACACCCACTATGCTTCACGGATGAAGTAATGGATCATCAAATCCCGAGGGCTTCAAACCAATAAAAATCGAATCATATGATGGTACCAAAGATCCTGCGGTCTGGATCGGGGACTATCTCCTCCATATCCACATGGCCCGCGGTGATGATCTACATGCCATCAAATACCTCCCACTCAAGCTTAAAGGACCAGCTCGGCATTGGCTCAATAGCTTGCCAGCAGAATCAATTGGTTGTTGGGAGGACCTGGAAGCCGCATTCCTTGATAACTTCCAGGGCACATATGTGCGACCACCAGACGCTGATGACCTTAGCCATATAATTCAGCAGCCAGAAGAATCGGCCAGACAATTATGGACACGGTTCCTAACAAAGAAAAATCAAATCGTTGACTATCCGGATGCAGAGGCCCTTGCAGCCTTCAAACATAACATCCGCGACGAATGGCTTGCCGGCACCTAGGACAGGAAAAGCGAAATCCATGGCAGCCCTCACAACACTCATGACCCGCTTTTGTGCGGAGAGGGCAGCTGGCTAGCTCGAAGCAACAACTTGGCCAAACACCACGATAGTTCGGATACCAAGGACAGCAATGGCAGGTCGTCGCCGCAACAAGAACAAGCGCCGCATTAACGGCGATAATCTTTGAAGATACGGCCGTCAATGCCGGATTCAGAGGCTCTAAACCCGGTCGCGGAAGAAGCCATTCAAAAGAAATACCCAGGCCCTTCCAACTTGGACCGAATACTCGATCGCTTGTGCGGATACATGGCACCCATTTAAAACCAGCCAATCACACCAACAGGGATTGTTGGGTGTTCAAGCAAGCGAGCAAGTTAAGTGCGAACTCAATGACAAGGGCTGCATAGCGATGACGAGGAAGAGCCCGACCGCCCGAACAATAGAGGATGAAGGGCTTTCCCACACAAGTGCGGACGGTGAACATGATATACGCAACCCACATACCCAAAAGGGAGCGGAAGCGTGCACTAAGGGACGTATATGCGATGGAGCCAGTCGCCCCAAAGTTCAACCAATGGTCTTCCTGCCCGATCACCTTCGATTGAAGGGACCACCCCACTAGCATTCGTCATGGCGGTTTTACCGCATTGGTTCTTGACCCAATTATTGACGGATTTCACCTCACCAGAGTCCTAATGGACGGCAGTAGCAGCCTGAACCTGCTTTATCAGGATACAGTGCGCAAAATGGGCATAGACCCCTCAAGGATTAAACCTACAAAGATGACCTTTAAAGGTGTCATACCGGGTGTAGAGGCCAATTATGCAGGCTCGATTAACTCAAGTGGTCTTGGATCCCGGATAACTTCGAAGCAAAGAGTTAATCTTCGACATCGTCCCGTTCATAGCGGCTATCACGCATTGCTTGGACGAACTGCATTTGCAAAGTTCAATGTGGTGCCGCACCACGCATACCTCAAGCTCAAGATGCAGGCCCTCGAGGAGTAATCACGGTCAATGGAAACACCGAACGCTCTCTCCGAACGGAGGAGCACACGGCGCCCTCGGCGGAGGCGCAAGCAGCCTCTCACATCAATTCTCGAGTCCGCCACTAAGCGTCCGGACACCATCAAGCGCTACCAAGTAACCTACAACAAGACCGCTCTGCACGATTCAAGCATCGCGTAGTAATCCGCCCCAACCCCAGCCCTCGCGAAATTGCGAAGCAAGATTACGCTGCGTACATAACTACACTCTGGAGATACCATGGGCATAAGGGGAGGGCACGACCACGGCACGCCGGAATGCGGCTCAACCGCACTGGGGGCTCCGATTGTGTCATTCTTTTTTCCTTTTTCTTTTTTTTCTTTCTTTTTCTTTTTTTTTTCTTACTTTCAGGACTCCGTTTTCCAGAAGTCCTGTCCGGCACTAGAATCGCCAAACTCACGATGCAACAGCCAGGGAAGCAGAAAGCCACGTCGAGTGTTCAGGTGGTCTCTATTACGAGCATTATACCTGTTTTACATAACATACCGCAGCTTACCCTTGGAGGGGGACATGTTAGATAGTCCCATCCCTTGCTTATCACACTATTTGTATCGTTCTGCCTTCATTGCAGTACCTTTTTGAATAAACAATACATAGCTTTTGCCTATTATTGCACTCCTTTCTTTATCTATATATATGTTCATTTCATGACATGCTGCACCGTACACTTTGGTACGGCCAATACACTGAGGGCTTAAGTACCCCAAAATTATGGTGTGACAAGTCCGAACACTTTCACAAGTGCGGCACCCGAACTTATAGCATTATATGCATCGGCTCGAATCATGTCTTGGGTCAATAGTTGGGTTTGCCCGACTCCGTGTTTTGGTACCTTACGTTCCGCTATATCGGCTAAGGTAGCACGGGAGAACCATCTGCGATTGTGCCCCGCTTGAGCTGGGTCGAGCACCTCGATGAGAAAGCTAAAACTGACCGTCATGATAGGGCGAGAGCCGGTCGCTGTTCGAGAGGTTTTTTGGTCCCTAAAGACTTATGCCGCTTAGAGCGAGGAACCAGAATTATCCGGCCAAGGCGTGGATAGCGCCCCGAACTCGGTCTTCCGAATACTAGGGGTTTAGCGAAATTTAAAATTATAGAATTCTATGGCTAAGTGAGAGTGTTCAAGCATTATAAGTCTGGTTGCCTTGTTCGCTATCGTTGAGCGCCTCCTAGATGGACCCAAGAATGGGAACAAGAGTGCTCAAGTTTATCCCGAACACCCCAAACTTTCGTGGCATGGGGCTGAAGCCAACGACTTGCCATCTCTCAAATTTGATAAACGGTCCGCCTGAAGGTAATATTTTAAATTAACAAGCATTGCATAGCGCATATGAACAAGTTTTCAGCGTACAGGATAACAAATGCGAGTTTATTCAAAAATTACATCTTTGGAGCACTCATCCGCTATTCGGTGGGCACCCTTCAGGAGGCCCTCATAGTACATTTCGGGCGTGCGATGCTCCTTTACTTCGGTGGCCCATCCGTCACAAGCCTCTCCGCATCCAGCTTACCCCAGTGCACTTTAGCACGGGCAGGGGCCCGACGGACACCTTCAATGCAGACGGAGCGCTTGATGACTTCAATCTGGGACAAAGCGCCCACCAGCCACCGTGACTTGCCCAAAGTAGTTCCTGTGCATGGCTTCTAATGGCCCACACCAACTATGAGGCCCTTCATGGCCTGTTCGGCGACCTTGAGGAGCTCGACCAGCTGCTTCAGCTGGTCGCTTAGGGGCACCGGATGTCCGGCCTCAGCATACTGAGACCAGAACACCTTTTCCGTCGAGCTCCCCTCGGCGCGGTAGAATGCGGCAGCATCAGACACACTACGGAGCAAATCTGCGAATGCTCCTGGTGTAACGCCCCGGATTCGATGCGCCAGGTGTCCGTCAGTTACTCGCCGTCGTTGCCATGTCATTTGCTTGCGTGTTGCACTTTGCCATGTCATCATCTGAATTTTATATCATGTCATCATGTGCATCGCATTTTCATACGTGTTCGTCTCATGCATCCGAGCATTTTCCCCGTTGTCCGTTTTGCAATCCGGCACTCCTATGTCTCCCAGCGCCCCCTTTTACCTCTTTTCATGTGCGGGTATTAAACGGTCTCGGAATGGACCGAGGTTTGTCAAGCGGCCTTGGTATACCACCGGTAGACCGCCTGTCAAGTTTCGTGCCATTTGGAGGTCGTTTGGTACTCCAACGGTTAACCGGGTAACCGCAAAGCCCTCTTTGTGTGCAGCCCAACACCCTTCCAAAGTATTTAAAACCCACCAAACTCCCTCCATGCTCTCGGTCGTTCGATCACGATCGCGTGGCAAAAACCGCACCTCATTTGGACTCTCCTAGCTCCCTCTACCTATATAAACACCTCCCCCTCCGAAATTCGCGGTCAAATCCACCCTAACCCTAGTCCCCTTCGTCCTCAGCGCGCCGGACATTTTCCGTCGGCGCCGGACATTGTCCGTCGGCGCCGGACACCGCCCACAGCCAACCAGAGTGTGCCACCTCATCGCGCCTCCCTCTCTCTCCTCCACCTGCTGGCCCGCCCGCCCACGGTCGGCCGCCCGGGCTGCTGCCGGGCCCTGGCCCGCGCCCAGCCGCCCATGCCCTGAGCGGCCCTGCGCGCCGGCCAGCCGCACCCGCCGCCGCCCGGGCGCCCTCAGCAAGCGCGCGCCGCGACCCGGACCCAGGCCGTCAGGCCCCTCCGCCCGTCGCCGCGGACAACGCCTCCCGGTCGCCTCCCGCCGCCCGGCAGCGCCGGCCGCCTCCCGGCAGCGCCACCGGAGGTCCCGCCGTCCGCCGGCCACCTCCGCGCCCGCCCGGCCTCGCCGGCCCGCGCCTCCCCGCGCCCTCGCCGGGCCCCCATCTCCGCCAGATCCGCCAGGAGAGGCCGGATCCGGTCGCCCCGGCCATCTCCCTCCTCTCCGGCTTCTTCTCCGGCGAGAGCCGGCCATCCTCGATCCGCGTGCCTCGGTTGACCTCTTCCCCCCCTGTTTTTCTCACTAAGTCCCGATTCTGTCAATATTTTATTGCATTTTCATCGCATCATATCTCTGTCACCGTTGCTCCGTTTTGTGTGTGCTCTATATGAAACTTGCTTGATTTTGCATGTAGCTTCATATTATCATGTTGCATCCTTGTTTTGAGGTGTTTGCTTGATGTTTGTATGCATTTTGCATTAATGCCATGTTTAACTTGTTTTGCTCATATCTTCTAGGCCGTAGCTCCGAATTAAATGAACTTTATATGTAACTTGACTAGAAATTCGTGTAGATCATCATGGTGCATTTTAACTTGCTGTTTAACAACTTGAACATAAGGTTTATTCAGATCTGGACCAATTTCTAAATATGCATATGAGGACTTACCGGAATTGTTATATGTTGTCTCCGGCCTCATTTAAACTTGCTTTGATGTGTTGTTCTCTTTGCATCATCTCTTGCCATGAGTAGCTTCATGTAGCTTTGTCATGCATCATGTTTGTTGTGCATCATGTCTTGTTCATGTGTGGTGTGTTTACTATGTTGTGTGCTTCTTCTTGTTAGTTCCTGTTTCGTTGCGATCGTGAGGATTCGTTCGTCTATGCTTGGTTCGGCTTCATCCGTTCGTCTTCTTCATGGACTCGCTCTTCTTCCTTGCGGGATTTCAGGCAAGATGACCGCTACCCTGGATCTCACTACTATCATTGCTATGCTAGTTGCTTCGTTCTATCGCTATGCTGCGCTACCTATTACCTGTTTATCAAGCCATCCCAAATTGCCATGTCAGCCTCTAACCTTTTGCACCCGTCCTAGCAAACCGTTGTTTGGCTATGTTACCGCTTTGCTCAGCCCTCTTATAGCGTTGTTAGTTGCGGTGAAGATGAAGTTTGTTCCTTGTTGAACATGGAGATGTTGTTCCTTGTTGGAACATGTTTACTTGTTGGGATATCACAATATATCTTATTTAATTAATGCATCTATATACTTGGTAAAGGGTGGAAGGCTCGGCCTTATGCCCGGTGTTTTGTTCCACTCTTGCCGCCCTAGTTTCCGTCATATCGGTATTATGTTCCCGGATTTTGCGTCCCTAACGCGGTCGGGTGATTTATGGGACCCCTTGACAGTTCGCTTTGAATAAGACTTTTCAAGAAGGCCCAACATTGGTTTTACATTTGCCTCACCTAGCCTTTTTTCCCTTGGGAGTCGCGATCCCGAGGGTCATCTTTATTTACCCCCACCCCGGGCGGTGCTTGTCTAGCGTTGGTCCAAACTAGAGCACCGTCTTGGGACCATCCCTTGGCAACTTGGGTTACGTCGGTTCTCAGACGCTTCGCTTATCCGGTCGTGGCTCGAGACGAGATACGCGCGGCTACTATCGGGGTGTCGACGACGGGAGGTCTTGCTGGTCTTGTTTTATTGCTGTCGAAATGTCTTGTAGCCGGATTCCGAGACTGATCGGTCTTCCCGGGAGAAGGACTATCCTTCGTTGATCGCGAGAGCTTATCATGGGCTAAGTTGGGACACCCCGTAGGGTATAAACTTTCAAAGCCGTGCCCGCAGTTATGTGGCAGATGGGAATTTGTTAATATCCGGTTGTAGTAAACTTGAAGCAAACTCTCCTAAAATACACCAACCGTGTGCGTAACCGTGAGTGTCTCTTCGGGGTTGATCGAGAGGAGAACACGGTTTCTGGGTTATGTCTGACGTAAGTAGGAGTTCAGGATCACTTCTTGATCATTACTAGTTGACGACCGTTCCTTTGTTTCTCTTCTCGCTCTCATTTGCGTATGTTAGCCACCATATATGCTTAGTCGCTGCTGCAACCTCACCACTTTACCCCTTCCTTTCCCATTAAGCTTTGCTAGTCTTGATACCCATGGTAATGGGATTGTTGAGTCCTCGTGGCTCACAGATTACTACACCACCAGTTGCAGGTACAGGTTTGCGATGATCATGACGTGAGAGCGATGTTTGCTTGAGTTGGAGTTCTTCTTCTGCTTCTTCTTCGATCAGGGGATAGGTTCCAGGTCGGCAGCCTGGGATAGCAGGGTGGATGTCGTTTGAGTTTCTGTTTATGATTCATCCGTAGTCGGATATTGATCTTGTATGTTGTATTGTTGTATTCATGTGACATTGTATGTATTGGATGTATCCCTATGTATTATGTAATGTTGATGTAATGATATCCACCTTGCAAAAGCGTTGCAATATGCGGGTCTATCCTTGGTGGGACCGTCGAGTTCCTTTTGGATAGGGTCGCATATTGGGCGTGACAAGTTGGTATCAGAGCCTCGACCGACCCTAGGAGCCCCCTTGATTGATCGTGTAGTTTGGCCGATGTCGGGTCTAGAAAAACTTTTTCAGAGTCTAGTTATATCGGAGAGTAGGAATTCCTTTTACTCCTCTGCCCCTTCGTCGCTCTGGTGAGGAATCTTGACGTAGGTGTTGAACTACTCCTCTTCCCTTCAAAATTTTTCTTTAGGATCACGCAGTTGGTTTTCCGGTAGTTGTCCATCCTCTTTTGTCCGGTGCATTTCTCGTCAAGTCGACTCGAACCTCTTCATCTTTTCCAAGTTCAATCCTCAGTTCTTCCTCCGACGTCGTTGTTTTTCCTTGTCCGAAGTTGTCCTTGTTTTTCCCACCCGCCCTCCCTTCTTCCTCTCGGAACCGGAGTCTGTAATCGAGTATCCATCCTACTCGTGTGAAGTTTTTGCTCTCTCTCCTCAATGATTTCAACTGGTGTTTTGGGGCGGCCTTCCTTTTCCTCTCCTCCCTTGCTGGGGGAGAGGCTTCTTTTTCCTCCTCCTCGTTCTCAGGAGAAGATTCTGCTTCAGAATCTGACAGCACCAGGCGTCGGGAGCTCCTTCGAGTTCCCGTGGCCTCCTTCTTGGCCTTCTTCTCCGGCACCACATGAGGTACCGGAGCCAGCAGCCCCGTCAATCGGGCATCCGCTGGGTCTTCTGGCAAAGGAGCCGGACAGTTAACCTGTCCGGATGTTGCCAGCCAGTCCTGTTAAAGGTTAGGGAGTTTTAGATCCCGCAGAGAGTCAGACTATGAAAAAAGAGTCCCATAAAGGGTAAAATAACTCACCTCGCTGGCTTGACGCTGCGAGCTGAATCCGCGATCTTCGGTAGCGGATGCGGGAGCCTCGGCGCCCTTGAACAACACCTTCCAGGAATCTTCGTACGTAGTGTCAAATAGCCTTGTCAGAGTTGGGTGCTGTGCCGGATCGAACTCCCACAATTTGAAGGCCCGTTGTTGGCATGGGAGAATCCGGCGGATGAGCATCACACGGATTACGCTGACAAGCCCGAGATTCTTGTCCACCAGGTTTGGACTCATGTTTGAGTCCGGATAGCTCCTCCAATTCCCCCACGTCAGCCCGTCTCTTTCCATGACAAGAGTCGTGTGGGGAAGCCAGATCTGAATTCGGGGGCCGCCACCCATTTGGGGTCGCGCGGCTCGGTGATATAGAACCACCCCGATTGCCACCCCTTTATTGTATCCACGAAGGTGCCCTCGAGCCATAGAACTTTGGCCATCTTGTTAACCATGGCGCCTCAAGACTCCGGCTTGGCGCCGTCCCACTACCTTGGCCTGGCATTGAAGATCTTCAGCCATAAGCCAAAGTGGGGTTGGATGCAGAGGAAGGTTTCGCTACCTGACGATAAACGCCGAGATATTGAGGACGAGTTTGGGGCCGATCGTGGAAATCCAGGACATAGTAGAACATGAGCCCCCGGACAAATGGGTGAAGTGGAAAACCTAGTCCGCGGAGGAAGTGGGTGAGGAACACCACCCTCTCATGGGTCTTGGGAGTGGGGATGAGCTGCCCCTCATCGGGTAGCCGACACGCGATGTTGCCGGACAGGTATCCGGCCTCCCGCAGTCTTGTGATGTGCCCCTCCGTGACGGAGGAGGCCATCCACCTGCCTCCCGCTCCGGACATAGTTGGAGAAGGTTGAGGTGGGGTGTGCGGACTTGGGCGCTGGAGCTCGAAAAGGAAATGGATGAGCAAAGGAGGAAGAAGACATAGGTGAAAAAGGTGGATCCTTATCCCCTTATATGGACGGACGAAGCTATGCGTCCCCCACCAGCCTGGTAAAACTCGCTTATCTCCCAAGCGCCGTAATCAATGGCGCAGATGGGTTACCCACGTCCGTATTGATGGGAATCCCGGAATAAGGGGGCACGATCTATGCTTTGATAAGACGTGTTGGAAACCGCCGCTAAATGCGCTGAGGTGGAACAATAAAAAACGATTCATATAAAGGCCTGGCCGTGGTGTGATGTCACGCGCCATGAATACATCAACAGATCTATGCAAAAGTTATTCTCTACGGTGGTATGTGGAACTTGTTTTGCAGCACGGACACTATCCTTGTGTTCAAAACCTTCTATGAAGTATTAGGAGGAGGAACCCGCCTTGCAATGCCGAATACAATATGCGCGCCGGACTCGTCGTCATTGAAGCCTGGTTCAGGGGCTCTTGAGGAGTCTCGACTAGGGGTGTCCGGATAGCGAACTATCATCACGGCCGGACTCCAAGACTATGAAGATACAAGATTGAAGACTTCGTCCCGTGTCCCGGATGGGACTTTCCTTGGCGTGGAAGGCAAGCTTGGCGATATGGATATGTAGATCTCCTACCATTGTAACCGACTCTGTGTAACCCTAACCTATCCGGTGTCTATATAAACCAGAGGGTTTTAGTCCCAGGGACTAATAGCAATCATACCATAGGCTAGCTTCTAGGGTTTAGCCTCCTTGATCTCGTGGTAGATCTACTCTTGTACTACCCATATCATCAATATTAATCAAGCAGGAGTAGGGTATTACCTCCATCGAGAGGGCCCGAACCTGGGTAAAAACATCGTGTCCCTTGTCTCCTGTTACCATCCGCCTAGACGCACAGTTCGGGACCCCCTACCTGAGATCCGCCAGTTTTGACACCGACAAGCATCCTCAGGCACTGGGGCCTTGTTCTTCTCAGTAGCTGGAATACTCCTGGTATTCCTCTTTGGTGCAGACTTGGCCTTGGGGGCAGCTTTGGGTGCTTCCTTGGGCTTAGATGTGGCAGCCCCTGATCTAATAGCATCACCCATAAGCTTTGGTGCCTTCGGAGCTGGTGCAGCAAGCTCTTCCTCTTCCATCATGGAAGGTTGACCAACAACTCTGGCCATGGTCTTCTTGACCCTTTCCTTTCTTTTCTTCCCTTCTGCAGCAGCTGGTTCTTTGGGTTGGGTTTCAAAGAAGCTTGTAGACACTCGGCTTTGGACATTGGTTGTCTTCCTGCAGGCCTTTTGGTCTTCATGCCCGGCTTTGTATTCTTTGTTGAGCCATATTCCTTCTTGAGCACCTCTTTCTTGGAAGTAGCCTCATCTTCCTCGACTTTGTAATCTTCATCCTCTGAATCTGAAGTTCTTTTCCTCCTTTGCCTAGTTGCAGCCTTAGGCAAATTGCTAGGAGTACTTCTGCTCCCTTCATCTGAAGTTGAGGGACTAGTGCCCTCACTCAAGTCCATCCGCTCTTTCGTCTCTGCTCGCTGTCACTTTGATCGACATTCTGCAAAAAGCTGATCGCTGACCTCGTGAAGAGTTATAGATTAGATAGAAAAGATGAGCATCACAAAATGCAGAGGTTTTGCAAAGAATGACTCAAAAGTTCAGTCTTAGTTTTCCACATAAAGCATTTCGGATCCACCGATTTTCAAACTCGGTGATACCAAGCAGTTTTGGAACCTAAATCGATGATCTCGGTTGGACCGAAGTTTCAGTTCGGTGGTACCGAGACTGCTAGGGTTTCACAGAATCCTCAAATCGGTTGCACCAATTAGTAATTCTCGGTCGACCGAGAGTCACTAGTGCAATGGCATAGGCCAATCGGTGAGACCGAGTTTTTCAACTCGTGGGTCCGAGATGGTTTCATGAAACCTAACCCTAAAAATTTGAATCACATCTAATCTATGAACTACTTTGGCTGGATAGAAGAGTTTCAATCGTGGCAAGAATCAATATGAAAACAATGTGCCAGAATCGACGTGGATAGCACAAAGATTAAGTCCATACCCTAACTTGGCGGTGGATTTGCTACGGCGGCAACGGGGGACGAAATCCGCTGACGGCGGCGGAGACCAGCGACGGAGGAGGTCTGGCGACGAGGAGACGATCCGGAGACCACGATGGCATAGCGAGCTGTTTGCGGGCGAAGGGTTTCGGAGAAATTTCAAAATTTTGCCCGTGGCTATATATAGCTCGACCACGCTCGGTGTGACCGAGTGGAACAACTCGGTGGCACCGAGATGCATAACTGTGTTCAAGCATAAAGCAAATCGGTGAGACCGAAAAGTTCAAATCGGTTGCACCGAGATTGAAAACTCAGATCAACTTGATGATCTCGGTAGGACCGAAATGGAAGGATCGGTCAGACCGAGAATCACTAAGAGGTTTTGGAAGTTTAAGTCTATGATGAATCGGGGACTCCGAGTGCTCCTCACACAAAGTGGTTCGAATATGAATTGATCAAATTTTGTGATGTAGCATGAATAGAGTTTGAGACGAGAAAAGCATAGATAGCTAAAGAAGGTTCTTAGGCATTCTTGTCCATCCACTTGGCACAAAGAATCCAAACAAACAAAACAACAAGTGGATGTCCTTGAATGAGTAAAATATGCACCAACATGCTCACACAATAAGATGGCAACTGAAATATGTGGCAAAGCATGCTCAACCAATTTTAGCATCTATTAAGAAATTGGCGATGACTAGGTCATCTATATATATGAGTATATTGACTTAGGAGTCAAATGAGAACATTTTATCATAGGTCATACTCATCGTTTAAGATCAAGTGGGGTTACCACTTTTACATAATGCATTAATGTGTTCACACCATTAGAGTTGCTTTGACTCAATTCTTAGAGTTAAGCTCCCCTAGATGTGAGATCCCCCTTAGAGGGATGAACTAACCTTGGGTTTTGTCGATGATGACTTCATGTAGGTGTTGAAGATGTAGATGCTCAATGTTGATGTAGATCATTTGGAGCAATCCTTTGGAGTGAGTTGCACTTTCAACTTGCCTACATGGGTTAGTCCCACAAGGAACAAACAAGAATATCCATAGACATAGAGTGATGCACACACAAGATGATGTCCATGAAAACATTAGGTTACCTTGTCCCTTGCCTTACCAACATGAGGGTTTGTGACTCCTTGAACTAGTGCAAGATGTGAAAGTTGATTGCACTTGTTCTTGCCAAAATGATATGAGTGAAGAATGTTGGCGGAGTCACCTCAAGAACTCTCTAGTTCTTCTTCTTGGGATCCACATCATCTTGATGGGAATCCTTGAGTTGTAGTTGTACTTGATGAAGTAGAACTTGACGTAGTCTTGGGGACCCACTTGAACGAGGCTTTAGGTGCTTCTTCAAATGCATCAATCTCTTCTTGAAGCTTGTCCTTCCCTTTGTTCTTGTGGTGGAAGATCATCTTGAGCTTGTGTCCCCTTGAAGGAAGTAGGATCATACTTCTCTTGTTGAGGAACAAACTTTGTCTTGGGGTATTGATCTTCTTCCCACTCAACTCCATTGGCGTTGAACTTTCGCTCAAAACCAACACCTTGATTCTTCCGTGCCTTCCTTGCTTATGCATAATTTCCTCGAATTGCTTACTCCCGGCAAGGCTCTTGTAAACACCTTTCTATAATTCCTTCAATAAACTATTTTCTTGCTCAAGTGTAACTTGGCTAAGAGAATCATTAGTGGAATCAAGAGAACTACTAGAAGCAACAACATTGGATTTGGCATTATTATTGTTACTACTAGAGGAAGTTTCTTTCTTGTACTTGTTACTAGACTTGACTTGAGGCATGTAAGTAGATAAGAGTAAACGCTGGCAATGTAAGAAGAACTTTTCTTGGAGATCATCATTGATTGCCTTTAAGAACTCATGCTCTTGCTCAAGATTGAGCTTTTCAAAGCGTAACTTCTCATGAGCCCTTAAAAGTTCTCGATGATCTTCAAGATAGTTTCATGAGCCAACTTAAGAGTGTTTAGTTCTTTAGTTAGAAGCTCAATCTTCTCCTTATCATTGTCATTCGCTTGATTAGCATGATTAATTGACGTTTCATCATAGTATTCATCACTAGAGTTGTCAACAAGTAAATCATCATCCACAAGCAAGTCATCTTCATCACTATTAAAATCAACATACTGGATGTGTTACCTTTGGACCTTTGTCCATGAAGCATCTTCCAACACCTTCATTTGGTGAGTCAAATATGTCGAGGAGTTGGTTGACACAAGTGCTAGACCGCAACACCTTCATCTTGAGTATATTCGAGTCGGAGTGATAGCTTCTCTCGAGTGATTGTCGGAGTCGGAGCCGAAACCCATTCACCAACATGAGCTTGATGTCTTCGTTTTGTGTAGCTCCTTGATGACTTGTCCTTTCTTTCCGAATCCTTACTTCTCTGTGAGGGTCTTCGCTCATAACGATCATCTCTACTCCTGCTCTCTTGGTGGTGATTCTTCTCTTTGTTCCTTCTTCTTGGAGAATCTTCTCTTCTTTGTAGGGTGCCGACACTCATTGGAGTAGTGTCCGGTCTCCCACAATTGTAGCAATTGCGCCTCGACTAGAAGATCTCTTGTCATTGTAAGACCTTTACTTGGAGCTTCTTTCTTTGATTCTACTTTTGTAGAATTTGTTGAAGTTCTTCACCATTAAGCTCAATTCTTCATTGAAGGTTGGTTTCTCACTTGATGATGTGGGGGCTTCACTTGAGGCTTTGTAAGCACCACTTGACTTGTTGTGAAGTTCCTCCTTATCCTTGAGTGACATCTCATGAGCAACAATCCTTCCAATGACTTCCGTTGGCTTGAGATCTTTGTAGTTTGGCATCATTTGGATGAATGTGCACACGGTATCATACTTTCCATCCAATGCTCTTAGGATTTTCTTGATGATGAATTTGTCTGTCATCTCTTCACTCCCTAAGCCGGCAATCTCATTTGTGATAAGAGCAAGCCTAGAGTACATTTCAACGACACCTTCACCATCCTTCATTTTGAACTTGTCAAGCTGACTTTGGAGCACATCCAACTTGGATTCCTTGACGGACTCAGTACCTTCATGCATATCAATCAAAGTATCCCAAATTTCCTTTGCATTCTCAAGACGGCTGATTTTGTTGAATTCTTCGGGCACAATCCGCTGAAGATGATGTCACATGCTTGAGCGTTGTATTGCAGCATCTTCAATTCTTCCGCATTAGCTTCACGGTTTGGTTCTCTCCCATCAAGAATTCACCTTGCAAGCCAATACAAATAATTGCCCAAACAGCGGGTTATGTCCAAGAATATGCATTTTCATTTTATGCTTCCAACTAGCAAAATTAGTACCATCAAAGTAAGGACCTCTACGGTGATAATTTCCTCGCTAGACGCCATACTCTCCTAGGTTGTGAAACCAAGGCTATGACCACCAAAAGCTATGGAAATCAAAGCAAATGGAGACCAAGGCTCGATACCACTTGTAGGACCTTGAAGTATGTCTAGAGGGGGTGATTAGACTACTTGACCAATAAAAACTTAACCTTTTCCCAATTTTAGAGTTTGGTAGATTTTAGCTATTTTAGGACAAGTCAAGCAATCATCACACAATTCAAGCAAGCATGCAAAGAGTGTATAGGCATCAGAAATTAAAGCATGCAACTTGCAAGAAAGTAAGGGGAAGGGTTTGGAGGATTCAAACGCAATTGGAGACACGGATGTTTTTGGCGTGGTCCCGATAGGTGGTGCTATCGTACATCCACGTTGATGGAGATTTCAACCCACAAAGGGTAACGGCTGCGCGAGTCCATGGAGGGCTCCACCCACGAAGGGTCCACGAAGAAGCAACCTTGTCTATCCCACCATGGCCGTCGCCCACGAAGGACTTGCGTCACTAGCGGTAGATCTTCACGAAGTAGGCGATCTCCTTGCCCTTACAAACTCCTTGGTTCAACTCCACAATCTTGTCGGAGGCTCCCAAGTGACACCTAGCCAATCTAGGAGACACCACTCTCCAAGAAGTAACAAATGGTGCATTGATGATGAACTCCTTGCTCTTGTGCTTCAAATGATAGTCTCCCCAACACTCAACTCTCTCTCATAGGATTTGGATCTGGTGGAAAGAGGGTTTGAGTGGAAAGCAACTTGGGGAAGGCTAGAGATCAAGATTCATATGGTAGGAATGGAATATCTTGGCCTCAACACATGAGTAGGTGGTTCACTCTTAGAAATGGTAAGTTGGAAGTGTAGGTTCGTTCTGATGGCTCTCTCCACGAATGAAGAGGAGGTGGAGGGTATATATAGCCTCCACACAAAATCTAACTGTTACACACAATTTACTAAACTCGGTGGGACCGAACTGCTAAACTCGGTCGGACCAATTTAGTAAACCTAGTGACCGTTAGTGATTTTCGTGGATTGACATGCATCTCGGTGAGGCCGATTCGGTTAGGGTTAGGGCATAACGTAATCTCGGTGAGACCGACATACAAACTCGGTGAGACCGATTTGTTAATAAGCTTTCGAGAGAGTTGGTCGTAAACTCGGTGGGACCGATTTGCTCTTTTGGTGAGACCGAAATGTTACAAAAAGAAACAGAGAGTTTACATTGCAATCTCGGTGGAACGACGCTCACTTGTTAGACCGAAATGTTACAAAGGGAACAGAGATTGTAACCCCATCTCGGTGAGACCGAGATCCCTATCGGTAAGACCGATTTGCTTAGGGTTTGTGGCAGTGGCTATGACTTTTGGAATCGGTGGTGCCGGATAGAAAGAATCGGTGTGACCGATTTTGGCTTTAGGTTTAGGTCATTTGTGGATGTGGGAAAGTAGTTGAGGGTTTTGGAGCATATCACTAAGCACATGAAGCAAGAGGCTCATTAAGCAACACCTCATCCCTTCTTGATAGTATTGGCTTTTCCTATAGACTCAATGTGATCTTGGATCACTAAAATGTAAAATGAAGAGTCTTGAGCTTTTGAGCTTGAGCCAATCCTTTGTCCTTAGTATTTTGAGGGATCCACTTTCATCATCCATGCCATGCCATTCATTGAGCTTTCCTGAAATAATAGTCTTGGAATAGCATTAGCTCAATGAGCTATATGTTGTTATGAATTACCAAAACCACCTAGGGATAGTTGCACTTTTAGTTTCAGAAGCAAAACTTGGTCAGATAATTAACCAAAATCGGTACTGCAAAGTAGTAGCCTACTATCTGCGACTCTCAAGCTATGGATAGAACCTGCCCAGGCTCCCATGTCAAGTATAACTTCCCACAACTAGACACAATGACGTAGCGGCCATCTGGTGGGTGGTTCATCGTGTTGAAAGTGCAGTTGTAGTAACTCACACCGCTAATGCCACTTGAAACTGTTCTGCACCATAGGGAAAGACGGTGGAGCAAACCATGTTATGCCTTGATGATGACCTGCTAATATAACATGATAAAACTTCCCGTTTATTTATGTTGAGATCAAAAGGGAGAAAAACTGGATTTGTAGTCATAGGCTAGCCACTCATGACTGGATTTTGCACCGCCCTAATACAGCATAATGTTCAGTCAGAGCATAATTTCCTTCCATATTCGTAAGAATAATGTGGTATGTCCATAAATAAGTACTGAATATAAGACATTATAAGCAAACATCCACTGGCAAACACACTTTAGCGGGACAAGCAAAATGAAATTATGAACTCTATTTAGCAGGCATTGTTTAGCAAGCTCCTTCACTACCTGTTGAGAGTGGCTCCTGCACGTCAGCCTTCCAATTTTAGCCACGGTAGGATGTTATGTAGATGGCTCCCTTGTTGGTCACCATCTCCTCGTTCTGCTCCCCGGTAGCCGGAATATAGACCTGCCATGAAAATAACCATCAATCCCACAATTTGGATCTATGCAATTGCAGTGCAGGACACCACGTCTCTGCAACGAAGGAAGCTGCAGAACCTGTCGGTGAGGAATCCCAAACAACAAGAAGGCATTTGAGTTGCGCAATCTCATGGGCATACAGGGACACCGTGGTAGAGGTCGGGGTAGAACCACTGTGTGCAGAACCCGTAGAGGAGTCGACGTAAGGCGACAATCACCAGGTGCATAAGTCGTGGTAAGAGTCATGGAAGAACGACCAACATAGCCGGCAGAAGGCGCCAAGAGAGTCGATGTAGAACGACCAGTAGCACCGGTGGAAGTCGCTAAAAGTGTCAAAGCAGAGCGACAACCACCGCCGCCAAGTGGGCGAGGACCCAACACCGAGGGAAGGCCCATGTGCGAGACAAGATCAATGTACGGTACACCGTCAGAAAACACCGGGCAGCGAGGGAAAGGCGTACCCAATGAAAGCATTGTCCCTTTTTTTTCTCTCTCTCTCTCTCTCTCTCTCTTTAACTCTCTCTCTCTCTCTCTCTCTCTCTTACTCTCTTTTTTATCAGATAATATAACTAAACCAATCTGAACAGCTGCTCAAGCTCACGAAGGAAGCCTAGGGGATAAAACAGCAGACGCTCAAACGACACACGAAAGCTCAGATCGAGTTTGGCAGCAGCGGAAGGCCTGCAGGAATTCCCAACTAGAGACACGGACGACACTGGAGAAGCACCACGCGAGGTCGGGTCCGTCCGACCAGCGCCGCCGCCAGTCGGAGGAGCAGTGACAAGCTGACTCGAAATCGAGCTCACGCGCATGCGCTCGATGCAGCAGATGGACGTCGGGTGCGGCCGGGGCCGGGCGGTACGGATGGCGGGATGGCAACACGGACGACCAGAGGGCGGCCAGATGGCAGCACCAACTACCGGAGGTCTTGGAAAGAAGCCGATCCAGCGAGTAGCGCATCCTGAAGGCAACAGCAACCAGTAAAGAAGGTCTTGGAAAGAAAGCTGATCCGGCTACCCGCAGCGTGGAAGCGTTGGTGTGCTGCTGCTGATATGGATGGATGCTGGTGGTATGGTGGACGTGCGCACAGAGGACCAGTGATCGGCCGAAGAGAGAGAGGAGCAACGACCGCCAACGAAAGAATTTTGGATCGGAAGAGCACAAGTTGCGCATGCAAAAAAAACCTAGAGCTCTAATCACTACCACAATCGCACCCTATGCCGACGGCCCAGGCCGTCGGCATAGCCTTGATTCCCGTCGGGACAGGTCTATGCCGATGGCCCCCGTCGGCATAGGGCCGTCGGCAACATACCCGTCAGCGTAGCCCGAGGGGCCGCCGGCATAGAAAGACCGTCGGCATAGGTCCTATCCCGACGGTGTCCGTACATCTATGCCGACGGCCCGAGCTGTCGGCAACGTTCCCGCCTAACGGCGGCCGCCGTCAAGTGCTAACCAACGACTGCTCGACATGTGGTAGGTCTATGCCGACGACCTAGCCGTCGGCATAGTTTCAAACTAAGCCGACAGCTAGGCGGTCGGCATAGACCTGCCACGTGGCGGCAACTGGGCCGACGGTTAAGCCGTCGGCATAGCCCTGCCCCAGGAGTGCCCAGTTGCCGCCACGTGGCGGCTATGTCGATGGCTTAGCTGTCGGCTTAGTTTGAAACTATGCCGACGGCTAGGCCGTCGGCCTAGCCGCCACGTGGCGGCAACTGGGTGCTCACGCCAGCACTATGCCGACGGCCTAGCCGTCGGCATAGATTGTATTTGATTTTTTTTCTTTTTCTGTTTGTTCTCAGATCCAATGAATTCAAATATACAGCAGATATATATGATGGAAATAGGCATATAGAACACATCTAAGTATCATCCGGCACCGTCACAACAATATATGCATAAGCATCATCACAATCAACATAAACATAAGCATAAGCATATAAAGAAGCACACAAGTCATCTAAAGGACCATCAAAGACCACAAGTTTATCATCATCATCACCACACACAAGTCATCTAAAGAAACATAAGCGAAAGGCTTAAGCGCCAGGACGTCGAGCACCACGGAGGTCATCACCGCCAAGACCGCTGAAGCCGAGGTCGTCACTGCTAGCGGCAGCGCTACCGCCAAGACCGCCTCCACCTCCGCCTCCGCCTCCGTGGATCGGAGTGGTCGGGCTTCGTGACTCAGGAGTGCTGCGAAGACCACCACCAACGGTTGATCCACCGGTTCCCTGGATGTTGAAAAGACATATTAACGAGATATATGACTGTGTTGAAAGGCATGATATGCTTTGGGTGATAGATTGGGGATGAACTAACCAGTGAGGGGCCAGCGTTCTGTGCCAAAAACTCCTCAAAGGTCAGCAGCCTTGGTTGTGCTGGAGGACCTTGTGCTGGTTGCAATTGAGGACACCTGCCGGCCGCCATTCCTTAAAAGCGAGCTGCATCTGGCGATCCCTCTGCACATGGTATGCATAAAGGCTCTCGTGCCACGCCATGGTCTCCTGGCATGTGTACTCCAGGTAGGCCTACGGTATGACATGACGGAACTCATAAAACTACTAAATGCGGAAAATAAAGTGAGCAATGAAGATAAGAGGGAAAATACTTACAGATTATCGCTCCTGAAAGAGGGACTGTGACTATGCATTGGTCATTGGCGTGCTCGTGCGCTGGCTCAGGCTCGGGTCGATCCGACGGAGCTGTGTGTAAGAGATAGTAGGAGTGATCAAGGCATCGAGAACCGCCTCCCGACCGTGATCCTTGGGCCCATGCCCACCACCACCCTATCGTCCAAATCTGCCGCAATGGGGTCAGGTGTGTCAGGATGTAACCTCAGATACCCATCGGAGTAGGCCTTCTTCCTCTATGCGGTCTTCTTGCCGTAGTACTTGGGCTCGTGAGGCTTGGATTCCATCCGCATATGGGCGATCTCCCACGCCTCCATGTGTGAGAGCGGCTGCTTCAGTTTCTCCTCCTGCACCACCAAACAGAGGTTAGTCATACATAAGAAAGTGATGGTAAATAGAAGAAGAAGAATGTTTAATGGGGTTAGTCATACATTAAGTGCCTTGTGGAGACAGTGGTTCCGGTTTCCCTGCGCATGTACTCCCTCCTTCCCTCGGTTAGCCTTGTTTTTGATTCTCGTAGCCTCCCAGGCTCCAGCCTCATCACACCAAAGATCCACCAATGCCACCCAGGACTCGTCTTTTCCATAACACCAATTTGGACACACCTACATAATGAAAGCATAATGGCATGTCAACACGAAACGGTGAAATGTACCACAAGGTAATGAAGCATAATGAAAAATCTTTTATACTTACCGCCAAGTACTCGTGCCTCTCCAAGGTAATGCCCATCCTCCGTGCTTCTTCCTTGGTCATATTCACACCAAGAGCATCGTGATAGTATGTAGAGATGGCCACATAGCGCACCTCGTACTGCATCTGGCGGGCCTTCTTCTTGCATTGGCGCCGCACGATCTGGTCCGCTCTGGCCTTGTGCTCCGGAAGAACTCGATAGAATTTCTGCAATCATTCATGAAACAAGAATGGAAGAAGCCATGAGTTAAATCATTCATGAAACTAGAATGGACTTGTGCTTCTGAAGAGAACTCACCCAGAAAGTATTGATCACGGCCTTGGCATGGGTCTCATGTTCCGCGTGGAGGGCCGCTTCCCAGTGGTCCCAGCTCGTGGCCAAAACCCGAAGGTCTGGGTGCCTAATTGGATCCGGGCAGTACAACCCCAGCCAGTATAACTTCAGCAAGACGGTGATGAGGCCGTTGGCAATACGAAACCGTTTAGAATATATCCAGTTGCTGCGAAAGAATGAACTATTAGCATGTGACAAGCAAAATAAATAACAACTGGAATGAGCATGTGACAAGCAAAATAATGAAATTATTATAAAGTGGCACTTACTCTTTCCCCGTGGGCTCAATGAGCCACTTTTGCTCCTCAGTAGTAGGAACCTGCTTTGGTAGCTTTGCATTACCACGCAGCCACCCCTTGTTGTCAACCCCCTTCCTGCCACCACCATCATCCCCGCCACCACCCTCCTCCTCGCCTGCCTCCCCCTCCCCAACCTCCTCCTCCTCCCCGTCCTCCTCCTCGCCTGCCTCCTCCTCCAGCTCCTCCTCGGCCCAATCCCGAACCTCCTCCTCCTCCTCCTCGTCCTCCTCCTCCTCGCCAGAGGGTACCTCACTAGAGGAGGGCCTCGAAGACAACACCCCTAAGTCGGTGAGGGTGCGCTCTTTCTAGCCGCGACTGTCGGTGTCAAAACCGGCGGATCTCGGGTAGGGGGTCCCGAACTGTGCGTCTAGGATCGATGGTAACAGGAGATGGGGGACACAATATTTACCCAGGTTCAGGCCCTCTCTATGGAGGTAATACCCTACTTCCTGCTTGATTGATCTTGATGAATATGAGTGTTACAAGAGTTGATCAACCACGAGATCGTAATGGCTAAACCCTAGAAGTCTAGATTATGAGTATATGGTAATGAATCTGTCTCTATCCAGACTACGCTCTCCGATTTATATAGACACGGGAGTGATCTAGGTTTACACAAGGTCGGTTACATAAGAGGGAATCTTCATAGTCAGTCGCCTAGCTTGCCTTCCACGCCAAGTAGAGTCCAATCTGGACACGGGTACAGTCTTCGACCTTCATGTCTTCACAGCCCATCAGTCCAACCCATGGATAGAAGGTCGGACGCCCGAGGACCCCTTAGTCCAGGACTCCCTCAGTAGCCCCTGAACCCGGCTTCAATGACGAGGAGCACGACGCACAGATTGTCTTCGGCATTGCAAGGCGGGTTCCCATTCTACCAAACTCCAAGATAGTCTTCAGATGTGATGATTGTATCCGGACCTGTGTATATAATTGCAGAAAATACAATATTCCACGAGTCCAATCTGCCGACAACTGTTTATGACATTGCATCACGCCCGCCCGGTTATTATTTCCAACCGTTGGCTAGCCCATCGCCCCACGTCTCAGGAAGCGGTTTTATTGGCACGTCTTGTCAAAGCAGAGATCGTGTCCCCTTATTCACGGGATTCTCAATAATGTAGGTATGGGTAACCCAACCATCCCCTGGGTACGACTCTTTGAGGATAGGTAAGTTTCGAGACCCAGGAGGGGACGCTCGATATTCTGGTCCTTTATATAGGAATCCAGACTTGTCTTTCTCTTCTGCGCTTGCTTCTTCCTCAATCCCAGCCACCTCGAGTTCTAGCCCTCGAGTTCCAATCACCACCAGCCCCAATCATGTCCGGGTCCAGCCGTTCAGGCCGGTGGGTGGCCTCTTCCGTCAAGGAGGAAGATATTGCGAAGCTTCGCGTAGTGAGGTACCTGACCCCGGAAATCCTTCATCGGCTTCCTGCCGAGGGGCAGATTATTCCCACCCCAAATCCGGCAAGAGGGTAGTATTTGTGTCCCACTTCCTCCATGGGTTAGGGTTCGCGCTTAACCCTTTGTCCGAGGGCTCATGTTCTACTATGGGCTAGATTTTCACGATCTGGCCCCGGACGCTATTCTTCTTATCTCGGCATTCATCGTCACGTGTGAGGCCTTCCTCCGGACTCCTCCGCACTTTGGTTTGTGGCTCAAGACTTTTGATGTGAGACCATGGGTGATAGAGGAGGAGCAGGCGGAGTGCGGCAGCGTTGCAATAGGCAAGCTTGCCAGCGTGGTTTGGTTTGAAGGATCTTTCGCCGAGTCTTCCGAACTATGGCAGCAGGGGTGGTTTTATGTCAATGAGCCGCGGGGCTCTAAGTGGGGAGCTACACCTGCTTCCCGACCCGGCCCTCCAATTCAACTCGTTTCATGGATCAACAAGGGATTGGACTGGGGATCCGTTAATGAGTTGCAGACTCTTCAAAGTCACATCCGAAGCCTTACCGAGAGAGGCATCGAACTTGTGAACGTTGTTCAAGTAATGCTAGTCCGCCGGATCCTACCATGTCAGCGGCAGCCTATCTGTATGTGGGAGTTTAATCCAGAAGGGCGGCGGACTCTTCAGCACTTCTTCGGCACTACGCATGAAGGAATGTGGAAATTATATTTTGGGGAGCGAGAGCAATGGCCGAACACCACCGAAGATGTTGGCCTCGACTGCAATCACGGACACTTCGGTAAGTATTCAATCTCTGAACACCTTTTATTCCAACATCTTTTGACAGAATACTGAGCAATCCGTCCCTACGCAGGACTTGGTAAAGAAAGCGGTATTAACTGTGTCCGCGCCCTTCCCAAGATCCTGTGGTCCACCTCGCCGACGCAGATAAGTTAATCCGACACTGCATCTGGTGTCTGCAGAGGGGGGTGAGAGCGGGGAGCCCAAAGGAGATGCCTGCCATGGCAAGAAGCGGGCTGCTTCTGGAGGCCAGGAGGGGAAACTTTCCAAAAAAGAAAAAATGCCATTGTCGGACGGCTTGAGCCGGGCAAGCGATGTCGATGTAGAGCTTGATGATGAGGATGAACCTCCGGCCAGACCGTAAGTGAAACGGGGTACTTTAACCATACCTCATTCTTTTCTTATTACTGAAGTAGTTCTCCGACATGTGCACATCCTTGTAGGTTAACGACTGGTGTTTCTCAATCGTCCTCCTCCTCGGGGGACCTTCTTCCAGAGATGATGGAGAGTGACACGCCTTATCCGGCCTCCTTGACCAGTAGGGCGGATGATCTTGAAGTGTCGTCCCGGAGGGCCCCTCACGACCGGCAAGTGGCACAGGAAACAAGGAGGGAGTTGCACGAAGGTGGTGCCTCTGTCACTCCGGGTTCGGGGGTCAAGAGTGACGGCCCCGAACTGTCCGGTTTAACACCGGAGATGATTCTGGAGGCAGGTAAGCGGATTCCTTTAGAGGAATGTCGTGCTCTCGCAACGGTGTCTGAAGACCCAGGAGTGCCGGAGACGTTGACGGACATGCTGCGACAGGCGTCCGTTTCAGAGGAGCACTGAGGGAGTCCTGGATTAGGGGGTATCCGGACAGCCGGACTATGTACGACGTCCGGACTATTGAAGCGTGAAGATACAAGACTCAAGACTTCGGCCCGTGTCCGGATTGGACTTTCCTTGGCGTGGAAGGCAAGCTTGGCGATCCGGATATTATATTTCCTTCCTTGTAACCGACTCCATGTAAACCCTAGCCCTCTCCGGTGTCTATATAAACCGGAGAGGTTGGTCCTTAGAAGTCCGATCACAATTACAATCATACCATCATAGGCTAGCGCTTAGGGTTTAGCCTCTACGATCTCGTGGTAGATCTACTCTTGTACTACCCATATCATCAATATTAATCAAGCAGAAGTAGGGTTTTACCTCCATCGAGAGGGCCCAACCTGGTAAACATCTGTGTCCCTTTTTCCTGCTACCATCAGCCTAGACGCATAGATCGTGACCCCTACCCGAGATCCGCCGGTTTTGACACCGACATTGGTGCTTTCATTGAGAGTTCCTCCGTGTCATCGTTGTCGTCGCTCGATGGCTCCTTCAATCATCATCAACGACGCTGTCCAGGCGTAGACTTTCCTCCCTGGACAGATCTTCGTGTTCGGCGGCTTCACACTACGTGCCAACTCGCTTGGCCTTCTGGAGCAGATCGACACCACGCCTGCCACCGATCAGGTTCGGAAACCTGAACTACATGGCGGACATCCGGAGACTTGATCTTCGATGGATTGGGGCCTGTGCCAGAGCACCGGACAACCACGACGAGCAAGGCTTAGACCCGCCGTCGGACGTAAGCTCGGGGTATCACCCCCGTAGTATCCTCGGACCTAGATCCGGAGCAGGCTGTGCTGCCTAAGGACGGAGGGATGGACCCCGGCCCGCAGGTCGCACACTCATCGGTGGTGGAGTCAAACACGGTTCAGGATTCAACCCCGGATTCATATCCGGACGTTGGTTCCGATCCGACACTCCCGAGCCCGCCGGGCCGAGGGCCCCGAACGGAGTTCACCGCTATGACATCTTCCAAAGACTCGCCTTTGGCGACATGCTGAACTCATTAAAGTCTCTCTCTTTGTCGTGGCTCTTGGCGAACTATGTCCGACTCGAGTGGGAGGCAGGCACGGCGAATTTGTTGCCCACCCACCACCCACTTCATTGCCACGGTCGATGACTTAACCGAGGTAATTGAACTTTGACTCAAGACATCGACGGTATGGACGATGATGCAGAGAAGAACATGAACCATCACATCGGGCGGTGGACAGCCACCCTTCCTATGATATATATATGGTGGACACTCCGAAGGAAACACATGGCGATGAGGCAACGGAGGATAAAACTTCAGGGGAAAAAGCAAAGAATGGGCGTCGTCAGCGCCACTCCAAGCCCCGCCATACCAATACCAGCCCAGGAGACGGAAACAATCCGAATGGTGCTGAAGAAGAATACAACCCTGATCAGCCCGCCTTCGAGCTGGCCGAGCAGGAGGATGAGCAGGTCAGCCTGTAAGAACAAAGCGACAGATTAATACCGGAGGAGGACAACTACATGCCCTCCGAAGACGAGATTAGCCTCGGCGACGACGAAGTTCGGGCGTGCTCGAGGATCCCGTGAGCAGGAGCGCTTCAAGCGCCGCCTTGTAGCCACCGCGAAGAGCTCCTGAAAAGAAGCAGCAAAGAACTCCAAGCTGATCAAGACCTGCTCACGTACAGATGGATGAAGTCCCGCAGCCGAGGCATACGGACTCGAGCACCATACGGTTGACCGGCCGCCTCGTGGCCGGGATAAAATGGCATACCAATCTGCATACCAGCCAACACCCCCAAGCCAACATACTACGGCTCGGGGCAACAAATCAGGACAGCCAAGATCGATCTACGGATCGCGGGGGCGCGCCTCGGTACACGACGAGGACCGTCACGCTGGACACACCTTCAACAAGTCTGGCCGGGCCGAATATAACCACGCAGAGCAATTCGACCTGCGTAGCCACATAGCCCGGCACAGAGGCGCCGCGCACCCCCTCTGCTTCACTGACGAAATAATGGATCATGAATTCCTAGAAGGGTTCAAACCCATAAACATCAAATCTTACGATGGCACAACAGACCCCCGCAGTATGGATTGAAGATTTTCTTCTCCACATTCACATGGCCCGCGGAGACGATCTGCGCGCCATCAAATATCTTCCCTTAATTAAGCTCAAAGGACCAGCCCGGATCGCTAAACAGCCTGCCAAAGAAATTCCATTGGCAGCTGGGAAACTCGAAGAGCATTCCTCGACAACTTCCGTGGCACATATGTGCGACCACCGACGCCGATGACTTGAGCCACATTATTCAACAGCCCGAGAGTCAGCCAGGAAATTCGGACTCGGTTCTAACTAAAATAACCAAATAGTCGATCGTCCGGACGTCAAGCCCCGCGGCTTTTAAGCGTAATATCTGCGGACGAGTGGCTCGCCGACACCTCGCCAGGAAAACCCAAGTCCATGGCAGCTCTCACAACACTAATGACCCGCTTTTACCGGGCGAGACAGTTGGTTGGCTCGCAGCAGCACTACGCCACATTTGGGCAATTTGATGGTCAGAATAATAACGGCAAGCCACCGTGTAATGCATATAAGAGACGTAATAACGGCGACAAGATCAAGACACGGCAACAATGCCGGATTCAATGGATCCAAGCCCGGTCAGCGGAAGAAGCCGCTCAAAAGAAATAATCCGGGACCATCCACCGACCGATATGTGAGCGCCGTGCCAAATTCATGACACTCGGACAAGCCAGCCAACCACACCAATAGAGATTGCTGGTATTCAAACAGTCCGCAAGATAAACGCCAAGACAAGGACAAGGGGCTGCACAACGACGATGACGAGGAGCCCCGACGTCCAACATGGGGGACAAGAAATTTCCCCCTGTGAAAACGTCAACATGATCTACGCCACGCACATCCCCAAGCCGGAATGGAAGCGGCACTAAGGACGCTCTATGCGATGGAGCCAGCCGCCTCAAATTCAACCCATGGTCAGCTTGTCCGATCACCTTTGATCGAGGGATCATCCTACTAGCATCCGTAATGGCAGCTCAGCCGCATTGGTCTTAGACCCAATCATCGATGGATTCCACTCACGCGAAGTCCTTATGGACGGCGGCAACAGCCTCGAACTCGCTTTATCGTGACACAAGCAGAATAAAATGGGCATTGACCTTCAAGGATCAAGCCCACTAAAACCACCTTTAAAGGTGTAATTCCTGAGTAGAGGCCCGCAGACGGGTTTCTATAACATTGGAAGTGGTCTTCGGATCTCCGGATAACTTCCAAAGCAAATAGTTAATCTTTGATATCGCCCTTTCCGTAGTGGTTACCATGCACTCGCCGGACGAACCGCATTCGCTAGATTCAATGCGGTACCACACTACGCATACCTCAAGCTCAAGATGCCAGACCACGGGTCATAATGGTGAACAGTAAACAAGGACCGCCTTCACTAACAGTAAGAACACACCGCAGCCCTTGAGGCGGAAGTACAATGCGGCCTTCTCCGACAAACCAATCCGCGACAACAACTTCGAAAGCACAGTCAAGCGAGTCCGAGCACCCCGCAACAGATCATCAGCACACCAAGAGCGCGACTAGCAGTCCGACCTCCGCTTAAGCTCCATCAGCAGCATTCGTACACGCACACAATTACGCACTTAAAATACTATGGGCATTGGCGGAGGCGCATCAACGACTATCAATAGTGTGGGTAATCGCCAAATACTTTCATACTCTTTCCTCTTACCTTCAGACACTACATTGGTGTAGCATCCTCAAAAGAGCCGAATTGCCGGACTTACGTGGAAGAGACACCTAAGGAGGCAACAGACGCGCAGTACGTATGAAATACCTGTGGAATCTACTTACGATCATTATACCCGCTTATCTATCCGAACACAGCCTGCCCTCGGATAGGACATGTCAAATAGTCCTATTTTATCTCTGCTAACGATCCATTGTAAATATACGCTTAAACGTATTTTTCACAATGGGAGATTATATATAGCGCCAGCTTATTATTCTTATTTGAGCATTTTTTTCTCTTATAAATGTTTATTTGATATTGCATCCGCACACCTTGGTGCGGCCGGTTTGCTGTGGGCTTCATGTATGCCCGTAATATGGCAAATAAAGTCCTAACACTTTTAACAAAGCGGCACCCCAACTTATAGCACTATATGCATCAGCTCCAATCATGTCTTGGGTCTATGAGGGATAGCCCTGCCCCTTGTTTTGGTGCCTTACGTTCCGTTATATCGGCTAAGGTAGCGCAGGGAGAACTACTGCGATTGTGTCCTGGTTCTTCCGGATGAGCACCTTAGTAGAGAAAACCGAAAACTGACCAACATGATGTGGCGAGAGCTGGTCGCTGTTCGAGAGGTTTTAAAATCCTTAAAGATTTTCCGCTTTAGGCGATAAATCGGGTTCGTCCGATCTAGGCGTGTATAGCGCCCCAATTCGGCCTTCCGGATTCTAGGGGCTTCGCCGAAATTTAAAATTGTAGACTTCTATGCCTAAGTGAAAGTTATAAAGCCGATAGTCTGATTGCCTTTAGCCACGCGCCGACACCTCCTTAAGGGACCAAACATTTGGATAAAGAGTGTCCGGTTATCGATGAACACCCCAAGATTAGTTACGTGGGGGAGGAAGCCGACGAATTGGCCTACTTTCAGAATTTTATAAATAGCCGCACGGAAGGTAATATTTTAATAACAAAAGCGCTTACATAGCGCAAGTAACTTCGCTTTTAAATTACAAACATGACAGAAGTGAACTCATTCAAAATGGCGCCCTGGTACACTCATCGCGATTTGAGACGAGCACCCTTCATCACGCCATCATAGTACATCTCGGGATGGCGATGCGCCTTGCCCTCCGGGCGCCCGCCCTGACCAGCTTTTTCCGCATCCAGCTTGCCCCTATGCACCTTGACGCGGGCAAAGGCTCAAGGGCACCTTCGACGCAAACGGATCGCTGATCACTTCAAGCCGTGGGCAGGCATCCACCATCCGCTTGATCAGCCAAAGTAGCTACGGGAAGGAGCTCACCAGACACATCCTCGACTATGAAGTCCTTCATAGCCAGTTCGCTGCTCTCGGAGTTCGATCAACCGCTTCAGCTTGGTCGCCGAGGCATTGATAATCGGCCCCAGCATACCGGGACCGAACAGCTTCTCTGAGCTCCTCCGGCATGAACTCCGCAGCGTCTGAGACGCTGCATGGCAGATCTGCAAATGCCCTTGGAGAGCTCCGTATTCGAGTAAGTAAAAGAAATGCCTCCTCCACATGTTTGCTTTGCATAAAGAATTTCTTACCCGCTGCTATCTTATTGGCCTCCTGGATCTCTTGCTGTGCTTTCTCGGCTTTGGCCTTGGCATCCTTCAAACTTACAAGGGCCTTCGCAAGCTCGATCTCCTTCATCTTCAGATTATGCTCCACGGACTCGCACTTAGGCGGGCAGCAAGAGCTCCAGGACCTCCCAGAGCAGGGGGAGGTGACTCTGGAGACGCCCCACGGCGGGATTCCAGATGCCGGGCATGCGGGGTTCAAGATCCCCGTGGATCGCGTCGATGAGAGCCGCAACAAGGCGAACTCTTGACCGAACACTGCCCTGGAACCTCCGATGGCCTTCTTCTTCTTCCTCCTCCCTTCGTGGGAGGAGTCTGCCTCGTCATCTTCGGACGAGGCTTCTGGCATAACCTTACACCGGAGACCCTTTTGGGTCCCCGGGGCCTTCTTCTCGGCCTTCTTCTCCGGCACCTTGTACGGTGCCGGGACCAGCATCTCCGCCAGAGAGCCACCTGGGCCTCCGGCAGCGGAGCCGGACAGTAAACCTTCTACGCTGTCTCTACATAATCCTGAGGCAAATATGTATAACTACTTAAGAATCTCCCTTGAACATATTGGGAAAAACCGAATCCGGTGATAGTCCCAAAACTCAGCGGACGCGGGGCCGCGCTGCATGAAGTCCACGGTCCTCGGATGAGGGAGGAGGTACTTTGGAGGCCTTGAACAACTTCTTCGATGCGTCTTTGTGCTTCATGCCATAGAGCCTCTGAAGCGTCTGTTGTACGGCTGGGACGAACTCCCACAGATTGAATGCCCGCCTTTGGCACGGCAGGATCCGGCGAACGAGCATGACTCGATCACGCTGGATGCTTGATGTTCTTGTCCTTCATGCTCTTGATGTAGGTTTGGAGTCTGGTCAGCTCAGAGGTTCGCCCCAAGTCAGGCCCTTCTTTCCCTGTGAGGTGAGCCGCATGGGGCTCCGGATCGAACTGGGCCCGCCGCCAGTTGGCGCCAGCGCTGCTCGGTGATGTAGAACCACCCCGATTGCCACTCTTTATGGTCTCCGCAAAGGAGCCATCTAGCCAGTGTGACGTTAGGCATCTTGCCCACCATGGCCCTCCGAGATTCCGCTTGCTGGTCACAGATGATCTTCGCTTCACGCTAAAGATTTGCAGCCACAGTCAAGTGAGGCCGGATGCGGAGAAAGGTTTCACATACCACGCATGAACGCCGAGATGTTGAGGATTTAAATTGGGCCAAATCGTGGAAATCTAGCCCGTAGTAGAACATGAGCCCGCAGACGAAGGGGTGAAGTGGAAACCCCACTCCGCGGATGAAATGGGCGACGAACCCGACCCTCTCATGGGGTATCGGGGTCGGAATGACCTGCCCAGCGTCTGGTAGCCGGTGCGCTATGTCTGCGGCCAAGTATCCGGCCGCCCGAAGATTTTCGATATTCTTCTCCTTGACGGTGGAGGCCACCCACTTGCCCCCTGCTCCGAACATGTTTTGCTGTGCGGAGAAGACTTGGGCTTAGGCGTTGGAGCTCGGGGAGGCAAGAGTGGGAAAAGGAGGAAGAAGGCATGGGTAAAAATGGGGAAATATTATCCCTTTATAGAGGGGACGAAAGGGGTGCGCCTCCCCACTTGCCCGTTGGGAATCGCTTGCTTCCCAAGCGCCACGATTGATGATGTGGTGGGATTAACCGTACCCGTATTGATGAGAATCCTGTGATAAGGGGACACGATCTCTGCTTTGACAAGACGTGTCAAGGAAACCGCCTCGCAATATGTGTTGTGGCTGGTTGTGGGAAAACGGTTCGAATAATAACCTGATCAGTAATGACACGTCGCTGCCTAAAAGTTGTCAGATATTGCATTTGTGAAATACCATCTCTCTACGGTGGCATGTGAAGATCATTTTGTGGATCCGACACGTTCAAGTGTTCGATAGTTACTTTGTGTATTTCGAGAAGGAACCCGCCTGCAATGTCAAGACAAGATCGTGCACGGACTCATCGTCATTGAAGCCTGGTTCGAGGCTACCGAGGGAATCCTGGATTAGGGGTATCCGACAGCCAGATCAGGTAATGACGTCCAACTATTGAAGCGTGAAGATACAAGACTCAAGACTTCGCCCGTGTCCGGATGGGACTTTTCTTGGCGTGGAAGGCAAGCTTGGCGATCCGGATATTATATTTGTCGGCGCTCGGGAACAGGGGTCCCTGACTTGCTCGCCTTCGCCCCATGGGCATGGCTCAAAGGAGGCCTGTGACAGCCCATCTTCATCAACGCGAAGCTCAAGACCTCACGAGGGGGCCAGATCATGGGCGGATGACAAGGAGCTTCTCAAGCACGGCCTCATCAGGCTGGCTCATGAGGAGGCGGAGAGATCAAGGGTGGTACCTCGCGAGGTGCCCATGACGCAAGCCATGAAGACCAAGGGCGCCAGATCTGGCGCCAGCTCAAGCAGCGCCCTCCTTTCCTCTTTGGTGCAAAGGAGCAAGCGCAGCGAGAGCATCAAGCAAAGGCACCTGCTTCTTTGCAACAAGACTCAATACCAGCCCCAACGGCCGGAAGGGAGTCATCGTGGAGCCTGCAAGCAAAGGCCATCACTGTGAGCCTTTGGCAGGTGAGGACCAACTTTAGTCGGGATAAGTGTACCCGCTGTTCCCTTCAAAATGGCCAATTGTTACGCCCTTCCCGCTCAATATTTGGGAAGAGGCCCAGGGCCTTCGTCTAAATAAGTAGAGCTAGCCACCATAGAAGGGAGATCTGGGATTTGGAATCCAAAGAGAGAGATAGAGACCCGATCGTCAAGCTAGAGCGACGGAACACCACCTAGCAGTTCATCACACCCACCAAGAACAGACTCGCGAGGCTGTTCTTCCCTCGTCTCGTTCCTCATCAGCCCAAGAGGCAATCCACCACACCACAAACTAGAGTAGGGTATTACACCACAACGGTGGTCCGAACTAGTATAAATCTCGTGGTCTCTTGTGCTGTTCTTTTAGTAGTTTAGGCCCCGCGATTCGGGCGAGGTATGAGACGGTGGAGGGTTGGATCTCCGCCACACCCCTGAGTTGAACCTCAAGGGTCCGCTGAACCCGAATTCGACATTTGGCGCGCTGTAGGTGCGCCGAATCCACCTTCGCCACCTTGCGCTCGTCAGATCGCCGTCACCATGTACGGCGCACCAAGCTGGCAACTCAGATCCATGGGCGGGCGTGGGCTCGCCCACGCAGAGCCGTCACGGCGGCGACCTTGCGTTCTCAGTAGCTCGCGGGTCCGCAGTGGTGCGGGTCAGCGGGCGACGCGGACAAAGCTTAACGGCTCTCACGCCGCAGGCAGGCGGGTCGGCAGCAAGGGCCTCCAATCACGCCATGACCACATCACCGTGACACCCGCCGAGCAAGCGAACTCGAGGGCCGCACCACACGCGGCCCGAGAGCTGCTGAAGCAGGCAGGCCGGAGAGCGGCCGCGACGCGTCGGCCTGGAGTGAGTGGTGAGCCCTCGGCTTCGGCCACGGGGCTCACCCTTCGCACCCAGCTTCCATCTCAGGCCCAAGGCGGCCCGCACGGGGGCTCCGCGCGAGCCCGCGGGCTCCAAAGCTGCTCCAACACCGCAAGGTTCAAGAAGACGGGCCGGGGCGGGTTGTCCCGCCCGGCCCGGAGAAGGACTTGACGTAACTCACGGTCCTAGTGGACCGCCGCGCCACCACCCCACGGCGGGCGCATCAAGCAGAGCAGCATGGCACGCTCAACATTACGGCGTGGCCTTCGGGATGACGGCGCCAGAAGAATACGTGCCCCACATGATGGACCAAGGGCACCGCATGAGGGGGAACAAGGCTCACCTCAGCCCAAGCTGGGGGATGAGGCGCCTAAAAGCCGAAGCTCTTCCAGAGCCTCGAGACGGTCCCACCGTCACGCTGGGGCGGCGATTATCGGCACTGCTACTTCCTCAAGAGCAAACATACGCTAACCATAGGTCGCAGGAGGTGCAGGTCGCCACGTCGAAGCGGCTGCCCTGGCCCCACAGCCTCCTACCCCGGAGGGGGGGGCGATAGGGCTGCCGGAGAGGGACAGAGATCCGACATCACCACCGCGCGTTCGGAGCAAGGCGTTCTCGGGAGTTAGGCCTCTGCTGGGGAGGTGCCTGTGGCCTGCCTGGCGGAGGACCCGTGGTCGCCGGGGAAACTGCTGGCACCGCCTACCCCATCGGGCGGCGCCCTGGTTTCCGCCGCCTTTGTTGGCACTAGAGTGTGGCGCAAGGCGGGCCCTTGGCCTGCCGATATGAAGCAAGGTCGGTACTGTGAAGAAGGCCCAGTGCTGTGAAGCTCGCCGCCTGCGTGACACTCTCACGTAATAATGAGTGGGGCTGTACACGCCGGAGTCTCGTGGGTGCCGCCTCAGCCCTGGGCTCCCTCCCACGCCTGCTGGCAGCACTTAGCTCCGCTGGTGAGAAGACGCCCAAGACTAGACTAGGTGCCGGACGCTGCTTTTCTTACGCTTTTTCGCTTTTCCATTCGGTTGTCGCTTTCCCCGCTGGATTTACATTGATTCGAATTTGAGATTTGCGGTGTTCGGGAAGGGGTGCTTAGTCTCGCTCGAGCAAATCTCTCGCGTTTGATTTACAACCCGCCTCAGCTGCCTCCCCTCGAGCCCTCGCGAGCCGGGCCAGTCCTAGCTTGCGCAAGCAGCCCAGCCTGTCGCTGCCGCGTCCTCTCCGGAGGGTTTTTACTGCAGGTCCTACGGATTCGATCAGGAGACACTCAGATCGCCTCAGCCTCCCATAGGCTATCCCGGGGCTCGTACGAGACAAAGGTAAACCAGCCGACTAGCACGTCGCTTAGCCAACCACTTGGCGCGGGCGCATATGCGATGTAACACCTGCTAATACGATGAACACAAGTTTTACATGAGGGGCTCCCCCTCCCAAAATGCTCTCACAGCCATCAGGACAAAACCTGAGTTCTATTCATGGTGGTAATGGAGCAGGACAGACATAATCACCGGATAAATCCCCAATGCACCCTCGTGAGCACCTCCCGAGCCGTTGTTGGCGTCGCTGGCCTCGCCACATCGTTCTGCGTGGTCGCCGGGCGGCGTCTGGGCCGTTCACCACGCCGCCCTCATCGGCGGCCACGACCACGCTGCCGTTGTCAAGCCGAAGCGTCCGGACGAGAGCATCCACATTGTCTTCCACCAAAGGCGCCAGTCACCCGGACAGCCAGGGGGACCGGGGATGGCGGCGGCCAAAGTCGGGCGGGGGTCCATGTCCCGAGATGGCTGAAGACACAAGAAAAGGCGCGCCAAGCAACGCGCTGCTCCTCTCCTCCACCAACCCATCGCCTCGACCGACCGCGCCCGGCCGCCGCCACCACGCCGGTGAAAAATCAAGGTTGCCGGGCGAGTTAACCACGCGGCTCGCCAACTGCCGCCTCGCAGATATTACCTAAGGCTGCGCTGGCTTTTTCCCGAGCATGGCGAGCATGGGACCGTGCTCATGCTCCAGATTCGCCACGACGCATCTCGTCCGCGATTCTACGCGCGGACGGCCTCGGCCTCCTCCACCCGCTGGCGGAAGGAGCGCCTCGGCCTGAGAGGTGGTGAACTCCCTCTGCGCCACCTTGAGGGCGGCCCGAAGAGCATATGCCCGCCGTGTCGCCTCCTCCAGCTTGGCTCTCAAGGCAGCAGTCCTGCCCTCAGCCTTGGCCTTGATCAACCCCCTCGCTCCTCAAATTCAAGGCCGAGGTTCGAGCGCACCGCCACTCGGCGTCCGACCTCCTCCAGACGCGGGTCTTCCCTGCAGCGACCTCATCCTCCGCCTGCCGCCAAGCGCCTCCCTCTCCAAGCGCCAGATTGCGGCAGTGTTCGGCGGCTTCAGCGTCGGCGCCGCCTCACGCTTCTCGAGCTCCGCCTGGTCGCCGGAGGCCACCTTCATCGACGCGAGGGCTGCCTCGCAGCTCCACTTGCTCCTCCAAAGGAGTGACACCGGCCAGGAGTTCCCGTGCCGCTCCTCCGCCGCCTCGCCGCTGTTAGCTGCCCGGCCTCCTCGACAGCCCGAGAACAGCCTCCCGAGGCTGCGAGCACGCCTTGGCCCTTCATCATCAAGATCGCGCCGGTGGCGTGCAAGGCGACAGCGCCCTCCAGCTCACGCTCTCTGTGGCTGCACGCAGAGGCCTCAGCCTCAAGCGCTGGCTTCTTCGTGGGCGAAGCTCTTCACCAAGCAGGCTCACCGATCACCCGCCCCAAGGAATCTTGGTGAAGAGCGCTGGCGCCTGAAGGCCGAGCACGCCCTCCACCCCACCGGCCCTCTAAGCGGGCGGCTGAGCTGCGATCAGCACTCCTCCGGCGGGGGGCTTGGGGCTGGCACCTCACGACGGTCGGGCGGGCGCCAAGCCCTGCCCGGCGAGCCAGCCCATCCCTGCACGAGGGCGCAGGAAGCGCCAGCCAATCACCGCTCACGACCAGGCGAGAAGCCCACGGGCAGCTAGCTATGCCACGGAAGGCTCGCAGGAAGGATCGCGAGGCGCAGGGCCACGACGCGCCACGGGACGGTCCGCCTCCCCGGTCGCCCTCACCACAAGGGCTCCACTGCTTGGAGCACTCAAGGACAGGGGAGGCTAAGCTAAGGGGCGGCTCTCACCCTGCCTCCGCGAGCTCAAGGGAAGGGGCTCAGAGGGCAAGGATCAAGTATAAGCAGCAAGAATCAGGAGCCGGAGAAGGAGAAGGCTTACTCTGCTGCTGGGCGGCACTTCCACGCTTCAGCAGAGCAGACAAGGGTAATCATCGCCTGTGGCCTCCTTCTTCCGGAGGGCCTCAAAGTTCACGCGAAACGACCCAAGATTTGAGTGCAGGGGTCAGCTTGCAACAGGGAGAAGCATCAAGGCGACCTGCTGTGGGCGCCCACTGACGCAAGGCTGGTCGCCTCACCAAGAGAAGCAGCAGGGGCCTCGGGGGCTCCATCCGCAAGCGCTGCGGGCGGCTGCCTACCGCCCTCAGCCGCGGCGGCATGAGCCTCAGGAGCTTCCCCCTCATGAGCATAGCCCGACGCTGTCACCCCGGCGGGGGTGCCTTCGGCCTCTGGCGGCTCGTGCCTCCCTGCTCCGCCACTTGAGGAGGAGCCGACTGGAAGGGCTGTCACCATCACTGGATTCTCGCGAGGCCCCTGGAGACCAGCGGGGCGCGGCCCCCATTCATCGAAGATAGGCATCTGGTTCACAAAATCACCCCTGTTCTGGCAGAGGTACAACAAGGCCCCTTCATGCCGGATGCCACCGGGGTTGGGGTCGCCACTTAGGACCAGGAGCACTTTCCTTAGCGCTTCTGGCGTCAGGTCTTCTTCCTGGAGCCTCATACGGTCACCAGGCCCGCTGAAGGCCCACATCCGGTGGGAATGGCGTTGGAGAGGAGCAATGCAGCGCATCAGGAACTCCTTCACCACCTTGGGCGCTGTCACAGCAAGCGACCTCAGGAACGCGAAGCGGCGCCAGACAAAGATGAGCCGAGGGCTTGAAAGCGTCTCCTGGCCCCAGCCTGAATTAGGGACAGCGAAGCAGGTTGGCTCCGACAGCAGGGGCTGGGCACCCCACATCCACGCACAACCACCTCTCGCGAACTCAGCCACGAAGCGGAGGCAGGCTGAAGTCAATCCCTGAGGCGCTGTCTCGGCGGCGCGACGAAGCTCACGCACGCCGAGCATTGGGTGGGATCGACAAGGCGCAAAGAGAAGAAGTGGCGCAGCAAGGCAACCGAAGGAAGGATGCCCATCATTGCTTCCAAACGGCGAAGACCGAGAGGAGAGTGATGGACTCAGGACCCGGATGCATCATGTGGATCTGATAGTGGGAAAGCACGGCATTGAAGAAATCGAAAGGGGGAACCAGCCCGCCTACGTGGCGCCAAGAAAATACCGGACCTCGGTGACTATCCTGTCGATGGAGAAGTGGGGACGCGGGCCAGGCCGTCCTCCTCCCGCATTCGTTGAAGGTGGTGGCCAGAGCCGAACTGACCTTGCCCAAGCCCTCTAGATGGAGTATGATCGACGGGTCGACGGCGGAGGCCGCCGGCGGCGGCGAGCGAGGTGGAGGCACATGTTTCTTCCCTTTCCCCTTCTTCGTCGGAGCCATGGCGATTGAAAAGGGGGGAGATTCGAGATTGGATTGAAAATGGAAGCTGGAGTTCGAGAGGGGGAAGGACAGGGACGCACAAGCAGTAGAGAGGAGAACGGATGTCTACAGCAGTGTGTCCGCCTAGCAAGGCACGAAATAAGGAGGCGTGGGGGAACAGTTCCGCCCACGTCCAATCAACCGCCACGCGTCGCCCAAGGCCGCAGGCTGTTAGGGCTCATGACGCTCAGACTTGCCCTTTGCCTCTCTCTCGGCCAAGTTCGGCGCGCCATGGGCCCGGGGGCTCTGTCGGCGTCTCGGGAACGGGGTCCCCAGACTTGCTCGCTGCGGCCTGTGGCGTGGCTCATAGGAGGCCCAGGACAGCCCATCTTCATCAACCTAAGCTCAAGACCCTCGCGAGGGGCCAAGATCATGGGCGGATGACAAGGAGCTTCCTCGTGCACGGCCTCGTCAGCTGGCTCATGAGGAGGTGGAGAGATCAAGGCAGGGTACTCGCGAGGTGCCCATGACGCAAGCCATGATTTACCAAGGGCGCGGTCGGCGCCAGCTCACAGAGCGCCCTCCTTTCCTCTTTGGTGCAAAGGGAGCAAGCGCAAGCGAGAGCATCAAGCAAAGGCACCTGTTTTGGTGCAACAAGACCAAGACCAGCCCCAACGGCTGGAAGGAGTCATCGTGGAGCCCAAGCAAAGGCCATCACCAGAGCCTTTGGCGGCGAGGACCAACTTTAGTCAGGATAAGTGTACCCGCTGTTCCCCTTCAAAATGGCCAATTGTTGGCGCCCTTCCCGCTCAATATTTGGGAAGAGGCCCAGGGCCTTCCTCTATATAAGTAGAGCTAGCCACCATAGTAGGGAGATCTGGCATTTGGAATCCAAGGAGAGAGATAGAGACCCGATCCTCAAGCTAGAGCGACGGAACACCACCTAGCAGTTCATCACACCCACCAAGAACAGACCCTCGCGAGGCTGTTCTTCCCTGTACTGTTCCTCATTAGCCCAAGAGGCAATCCACCACACCACAAACTAGAGTAGGGTATTACACCACAACGGTGGCCCTACCTAGTATAAATCTCGTGTCTCTTGTGTTGTTCTTTTAGTAGTTTAGGCCCCTGCGATTCGGCGAGGTACGAGACAGTGGAGGGTTGGATCTCCGCGCGCACCCTAGAGTTCGAACCTCAAGGGTCTGCCGGAACCCGAAATCCGACAATATTTCCTTCCTTGTAACCGACTCCATGTAAACCCTAGCCCTCTCCGGTGTCTATATAAACCGGAGAGCTTGGTCCTTAGAAGGCCGATCACAATTACAATCATAACATCATAGGCTAGCTCTTAGGGTTTAGCCTCTACGGTCTCGTGGTAGATCTACTCTTGTACTGCCCATATCATCAATATTAATCAAGCAGGAAGTAGGGTTTTACCTCCATCGAGAGGGCCCGAACCTGGGTAAACATCTGTGTCCCCTTTTTCCTGTTACCATCAGCCTAGACGCACAGATCGGGACCCCCTACCCGAGATCCGCCGGTTTTGACACCGACAAGCACCGTGCCTTAATGGCTACGGTGGTCGAAAAGGTTCTTTCTGCGAAGAGCGGGTTGAATGAGGCTTTCATGAGCCTTCTAAGGGGTTTTGAGGTCTGTGATGTAATTTTGCCAATGGAATATTATTAATCGAATGCACCTGTTGTATATGCAGTAGCCCCTGAGACTCGGATTGCCTTCCAAAAGAAGCGATCAGAGGATCGAAAAGACACGCTCAGGTTCTGACCTTGGTTTAACTTGGAATACAGGCTGTCTCACTTCCTGCGGCTACCCGAGATACGGAAGTGGCCGAACTGCAGCGAAAGCTGGATACTGCAAAGGTTGACATTGCGTTGATCAACAGGCGTCTTGACGACTCGCAAGGTATGTATTGCGAGCATTCCTTACACCAATGTGCTTGTAATTTAAGCCTGACTCTGAAAAGAGTTTTATATGAAACGTGCATGAATGCAGATAGTGCTGCCGCCAAAGAAGCCCTTCGGGCGGAGCTAGCCCGGGCCAAGTAGCGGGCCCAGCTTAGTAATGCGGCTGCCGAAAAGGCATCGACTGAACTGAAAGCCGAACAAGCTGCGCGGTGCCAGGACAAGGAGATGATGTCCACCATGGCACGCGAATTAGAGAATGCGGCTAGCCGCTGTACACTTCTTGAAAAGGAGAATAAAGCCAAAACGACTGATCTTGACAAGGCCTTACGAGAGGCGAAAGAAGCATGGTCTGAATCCAGAGCAGCTCGTGTGGAGATTCGACAAGCTTGGGAGATTGCGGCTAGCAAGCCATTTTTTCTATAGGCTAAGTTCGGCGATCCAAACTATGCTCAGCTTAACCAAGTATGGAGCTCTCCAAACAAATTTTTAGACTTGCCGAAGAGTTCTTCCGATGCGGCGCAGTTTTACCATGCGCAAGAGGGGTATGCAACGGAGAAGCTTTTCTGGTCACAATTTGGCGCGTCAAAGCGCCCTTTGTTGCTAAATGAACAGATGTCCCAGTGGGCCGAGCTGCATAGGATATCCGGCGCTACCATGAGGAACGTCATAGTTCGGTTGTGGCCGACTGACCCTGTTCCGAGTAGTTACTTCGGCCTGGTGCAGCGGCTTGCTGACGTGGTGCCACGTATCGATGCTGTGAAGCGGTCAATGTGCATTGAAGGTGCACAAATGGCCTTTTCCCGAGTCAAGATGTTCTGGGGGAAGATGAAGGCCATCGATGTTGCGGCGAAGAGTCCACCCAAAGGCAAGGACCGTCCAGAACCAGAGCATTATTTTGAGGACGTCCTAGAGGATGCCCGCTTGATAGAGGGTCAGTGCTCGAAAGACATAATGTTCGAGTGATGTGTACAAGGGTTGTAACAGACAACTTTATAGTTAATCTATTTTCATGTTTTGCTCAAATGCTTTTCCGAACACCCCCGTATTTCTTACGAGGGGGCTGAAGCCGACAACCCGGCTATTTGACATGCTCGGGGTCGGGAACAGAGGAAAGGAAAAAGGCATAGTACAGGCTCAAAATAGAAATTGCAGTCTACAAAAGCTATTTTGGACCTCCTGTCGCATGTCTGTGCCGCCCGTCCTCTAGGAGGGGAGTCCTTAACTGGAGTAACCCCTTAGGTGAGTGTACGGATCCGAACTCCGATAGAGTCCGCTGTATATGTTGTCCTGTTGGTCACCTGTTTATAATAAAGAAAAGTAAATAAAATGGATAAAAAACGTTACGGGGATGCTTGCAGGGTTGTCCGTATTGTGCTTCAGCCGATGCCCATGGTATCTTGAGCGCGTAGTGATGTACGCGTGGTGTAAATCCTGCCAGCATAATGGGTGAGTGGCGAAAGCTGAACTGCTATTTCCGCTCCGGTAGTGGTCGAACGTCGGAGGGAAACTGCTTCTGGCCCCTGGTGTTCGGTTGGCGAGTTGCGTCGTCGTCTTTATCGCTTGGTGTCCTTCTCCCCTTGTATTCAGTGTTAAGCTTGCCTGCCTGCTTAAAGACCCAACAGTTTCTGTTGGTACGATTAGCTGGCTTATCAGGGTGGCCGTGAATCTGACAAGGTCAGTCCAATTTCCTGTCAAGGGCGGATGGTCTATCCTGTTTGGCCTTAATTGGCTTCTTCTGTTGACCGGGTTTCGGATTGTGAAATCCGGCGTTGACCGTTGTGTCGCGTAATCTTTCGTTATTGCTGCGACTGTTGTGCTTCTTTAGTCGTGTCTTGCCGTTGCCGTCTCGGATTTCTGAAGTGCCCGGGTCGCTGGCGTTGTTGTTTTTACGAGCGAGCCAGTTGTCTTCTCCCGCACAAAAGCGAGTCATTAGAGCGGTAAGGGTTGTCATGGATTTTGGTCCTTCCTGGCCGAGGTGACGTGCTATCCATTCATCCCGGACGCTATGTTTGAAGGCCTCAAGGGCTTCCGCGTCCGGGCAGGTGACAATTCGGTTCTTTTTGACTAGGAACCTAGTCCATAGTTCCCTGGTTGACTCGCCGGGTTGTTGGACAATATGACTTAAGTCATCGGCATGTGGTGGCCGGACGTATGTTCCTTGGAAGTTGTCATGAAAGGCGTCTTCCAAATCTTCCCAGCTACCAATAGAATTTTCTGGCAGACTGTTTAGCCAGTACCGTGCTGGCCCCTTAAGCTTGAGCAGCAGGTATTTAGTGGCATGAAGGTCATCTCCGTGAGCCAGGTGGATATGGAGGAGGTAATCCTCAATCCATATTGCGGGATCTGTTGTTCCATCGTATGATTCGATGTTGATGGGTTTAAACCCGTCTAGAAATTTGTGCTCCATTACCTCATCGGTGAAGCAAAGAGGGTGCGCGGCTCCTCTATGTTGGGCCACACTGTGAAGAACTTCCGTTGGATGCCGTTGACGGCTTCGGGTGTGGTTGGTTCTGTTATGTCTGGCTGATTGACTATCATCGCCAGTCGGGGCATATCCCTGCGATCTGTGCGTCGACCTTGTTTGTCCTGCTCCGCCCACTAAGCTTTGGCGGATATCGCGATTGTTTTCCCGAACCGTCTTGTTCTTACAACCGGATTGGTTGGTATGCTGTTCAGCTTGGGCTGCTGCTTTATCCGGACTGAACTATGGTCGACCTGCCGTATTGTTCGATGGTGGAACGGGCTCCAGCGTTTTGCCATCATGTGGAGGGAGCCATCTACACTTGGGGTGGCTTTCGTCTGGGCCGCTGAGGCCGTATTCTTCGGCGGCCAGGACCTCGGTCCACCTATCATTGAGCAAATCCTGGCTTGCTTGAAGCTGCATCTGCTTCTTCCTTAGGCTCCCTGCAGTGCCTATAAGCCGGCGTTTAAAGCGCTCCTGCTCGAGAGGTTCCTCAGGCACAATAAAATCCTCGTTGCCGAGGATCTCCTCTTCCTCGAAGAGGGGGAGATAATTGTTTTCCTCCGAGTCTTCATATGTGGCCTATTCATCAGAGTTGTCTTGCCTGCTTTCCTGTTCGGATTCTACCTCAACAGGTTCTTCATTGTATGGAACGTTGCCTTTGGTAGTGTTTTCTCTTGGGTGATGTGGCCTGGGGCGGCACCATGGGCGCCGGTGATCGGACGGTGTGCCAGAAGGCTTATTCTTGGATGGATTCTCCTTTCTATTGTTGACATCATCGTCAGGTGTGTCCATCATACACACGTCATACCAGGAAGTGGCCATCCCGTGTCTGGCGGGTAGATAGATCCGGCCCTGACCCTCATCGTCGTCCATACCATTGATGTCTTCGGAGCGGGGGTCGGGCGTGTCGGTTGAGTCTTCAACGGTGGCTACGGAGTGGGTGGCGGGTGGGGAACGAAACTCCTCATCGTCCGCCTCTAGTTCGAACCGAACATAGTTCGGCTGTGAGATTTCCTCCAAGGACAAGTTCTTCAAAGAATTTAGTATGTTCCCCAAGGGTGAATGCTGGAAGATGTCTGCGGCACTAAATTCGAAAATCGATAACTGATCTAGCTTGGTGTCCGCACGCGCATCTTGTCCGGAACGTGTGGCCGGAGACGAGTCCAGAGTTCCATTGACGCAAGCATTGCAGGATGTCGAGTCCGTGTGCGGCTCCAACGCCGCGGACTTTGTGGCCTCGGAAGGCACGATCTGCTTCAGTTTTGAAGCTGTTGCAGCAACAGGATCCATCTCCTGGACGCAATCCGATAACAGATTTAGGTCATGTTCATCGGAGCATGGGGAAGCAGTTGTCGCGGTCTCGAATCCATTGAAGATCAAGTCTCCATGGATATCCGCAACATTGTTCAAGCTTCCAAACCTGACTTGGTGGCCAGGGGCGTAGCTATCGATCTACTCCAGACGACCAAGCGAGTTGGCCCGCAGTACGAAGCCGCCGAACACAAGGATTTATCCGGGGAGGAAGGTTTCTCCCCGGACAGCGTCATTACTGACGATCGAAGGGGCCGTCGATTCCTTTCATCGACGGCACAGTGGAACTCTCAGTGAAAGCACCAATGCCGGTGTAAAACCGACGGATCTCGGGTAGGGGGTCCCGAACTGTGGGTCTAGGATCGATGGTAACAGGAGACGGGGAACACAATATTTACCCAAGTTCGGGCCCTCTCTATGGAGGTAATACCCTACTTCCTGCTTGATTGATCTTGATGAATATGAGTGTTAGAAGAGTTGATCTACCACGAGATCATAATGGCTAAACCCTAGAAGTCTAGCTTATGAGTATATGGTAATGAATCTGTCTCTGTCCGGACTATGCTCTCCAGTTTATATAGACACCGGAGAGATCTAGGTTTACACAAGGTCGGTTACATAAGAGGGAATCTTCATAGTCGGTCGCCTAGCTTGCCTTCCACGCCAAGTAGAGTCCAATCCGGACACGGGTACAGTCTTCGACCTTCATGTCTTCACAGCCCATCAGTCCGACCCATGGATAGCAGGCCGGACGCCCGAGGACCCCTTAGTCCAGGACTCCCTCAGCGACCCCCTGTAGTGGCTCTCCCCACACCACCTCGCCCTCTAGGGGATCTCCCCCCGCCACCTCCTCCTCTAGGGGCACCTCTCCCTTGACCTCCCTGCGAGGAGTCATCGTCAAGTAGCCGGGGGGAGGATTACATGCTCGACCACTCCGACTAGGCAGGCCGACGACCTTGCGTAGGAAACCCACACCGTCGGCCTTCCCCTTTCCCATGTTCCACGAACCTGCATTGAAAAGAGAATAAGCAATTAGTAAATTAATGAAATGAAGGAAAAGGCATGATAATAAGGAATAATAAACACATTAATAAAATGCATAAAAAGGCGTATTCCTAAACTATAGAAAAAAAGACTTAAAACTTACATCTGCTAGAACCCATATGAATCATCACTGTTGTAACCTCTTTCTCGGTCCGTCTTATCATCACTATCAATCATATCATCTTTGTTGTCTGACAGAGTTGGAGGCTCTTCCTCGTCGTTAGCGTCTTCGTTTAACTTTTCTAGCATAAGAATGCCCTTTTCATTGACAATGGTCTCACCATCATTCCGTGCATCATCGTCGTTTGGATCCACATCATCATCACCCAATGGTCTAGCGCCATCCTTTCTAACCACATTATCATCATCAGGTTGCTCTTGATAGAAAACTCCCTCATATGTCATGGGGTTAATGTTTTAGTAATCGTCTTCATTCGGGTCCGGTAGCTTACCATGTGGCGACACCTTGAACACAACTTCCCAACCCTTTAGGTACTCTTTCTGGCATGGGTAAGGCAGATAATATACTTGTGTAGCTTGGCTAGCCGCAATGAATAGATCAGCTTCGGCATAGACGGTTGATGGTTTAACTTCGACCAAACCAATGGAAGGCGTATGTTTTACCCCCTTCCGCGGATCGAACCATCGTCATTTGAACACAGGCAGACTTAGAGTCTCGCGCCCCTGGCGGAATTTAATCTCGTATATATTTTGTACCCTTTCGTAGTAGTCTACTGAATTTTGACCGGGGGTGTACACTCCGGTATTTATAGTTTTGGGATCGGGCCGACTGTTCTGGTGCTCCTCTGTATGGAAGCGATACCCATTCACATCATACTTTTTACATGTCATGACGGCAGGGTCAAAACCCATGGAGACCCATCTCAATTCATCATCCATAGATATGTTCGGATCTTTTCCCTACAAGTATAATTGAAATTGCTGCGTGCATTAGTTCGGTTAACTAATAAATGTTGAACTAGGTATTTAATAGGCCAGTGTGGAAAATTACTTTCTCCATGAACCAAGCAACAAAATTTTTACGTCCAAGGTTTCCATGACGGAGAAGAGTAAGTGCCTCCGCCTCAGTAGGAGGATTCATTCCCGTCCATTCCTCTTGAACGAAATCACTAAAAATAGAAAAGCGGTGTTAGACCGGGACTAAGTGAACATAGAACATGATGTTATGGAAGACATAAAGGAATGGTGTAGTGGTGTTACCTCATCCACACTTCTTCAACTTCCTTGATGTTGTGCAAGATATAGAACATGAGGTCCTCCCACTCTTGTCGTGGCATGTTATAAGATTTCGAGGCCCCAGCCCTCCCACCTTGCGTGTTGAATAGATGGAGCCTGGGTTGATACTTGGGCTCTTCTATATTGTATCAAGGCACCTCGTTATGCAGATGGGGAACGTGGTCTGGATAGTATGATGTCCTGAGGTCTGACACCTCCTCTAGGATAACTGCCTCAGTTATGGAAGCTTCAATCTTAGCTTTGTTTCCACATTTCCGTCGGAGATGCTTGTTCTGTCTCTCAGGGCCGTACTACCAGCGATTCTGCACAGGCCCCCCCCCCCAACAATACCTCGTTCGCAAGGTGCAGAATGGGATGTGTGATCGGAGTAAAGAAGCCTGGCGGAAAGATCTTCTTTAGCTTGACTATCAACTTCGGTGCCTTCTTATGCAATTTTTCAATCACGTCTTTACTTACTTCTTTAGCACAGAGCGTGCGGAAGAAATGGCTTAGCTCGGCAAGCACTCTCCAGACATGCTCGGGGACATAGCCTCGAACCATAACCGGCATTATCCGCTCAATCCATACATGGTAGTCATGACCCTTCAAGCCGGTCACTTTGCCCGTTGAAAGATTGACTCCCTTATATTCGATGCATAACCATCGGTGAACTTCAAATTTTTTTCAGCCAGATAAGTACTTCCTTTTTTCTGGCGGTTTAAGGACAAAGTCAGCATCTGGCTTGAACCAGTTTTTTCGACCGCCTGTGGGAGGCTTCATGTTCAGACGTGGTCTACCACAAATTCTCGGTTGATCGGATCTAGCTTTAATGTTATCCTTCGTCTTATCAGGAATGTTGAGGATCGTATGGAAAAGGGACTCTGCCACATTCTTTTTGGTGTGCATCACATCGATATTGTAAGGAAGTTTGAGGTCCTTGAAATAGGGAAGCTGAGAGAAGGGGGTAATGTGAGTCCAATTGTGCGTCTCACCATATCCCTCGAAGCCTTTGGCTTTGGCTTTGCCTTTGACTTTGACTTTAGGCTTGAGAGCTTTTAGCTGAGCAAGAACATCTGCCCCCGAAAATGTTGGAATCTCGGTTACTTCATGAACAACCCGGCCTTTCGTGAAGTTCTTCTTGTCTTCCCTGTCTGGATGGTTTGGAGGGAGGAACTGTCGATGCAGGTCAAAGGCTACATACTTGCCACCCTTACTCAGCCAAATCATTCGCAGAGCCTGCATGCACACTGGGCATGGCATCTTCCCACTTGTACACCATCTGCAGAATAGAGCATAGCCGGGAAAGTCATGCATGCAATAGTGCACCAAACTTTCATCAAGAAATTTCTCTGCAGATCCCGGTCGTATGTCAACCTCGGAAAGTACCAAGAATGGTGCAAAGCATCAACCAGCGGCTGCATAAACACACCCAATTGCTTCCTCCGGTATTCAGGCCCCGGAATGATGAGCGACAAGAACATGGTCTTCCGTTGCATTAGGGTACCGGGAGGAAGATTGAGCGGAATTACAAACACGGGCCAGCAGCTGTATGGATTGGACGACATACCATATGGATTCAACCCATCACCTGATATGGCTATTCTGACATTCCCAGCCTCGGCTGCTTCCTCGGGGTATTCTTCACCGAACGACTTCCATGCTTCCCCTTCCGATGGATGTACGATTTTTTTGGATTGTACCTTATACATTCCTTGTGCCACTTCATCATTTTGGCAGACTCCTTCGTGATGAAAAGGACCTGCAGTCTTTTTTATAAAATCAAGATACCGAAGAACCTTAACGGGGATGGTTAGCTGCTTTTTCTCACCATCCTCACCGACCACCTCAATGTACCGAGACGAACCGCACTTCCTACAGTACTTGTCATTCGCATACTCGTGCCTAAACAAAAGGCAATTCTTCGGGCAAACATCTATTTTCTCATAATCCATAGAGAGTGCCTTCATGATTTTCTTTGTATTGTACATGCTTTTTGGCAGTTCATGACCCTCAGGGAGGATGTTAGCCCATACTCCCAGGAATGCTTCGAAGCATTTCTGGCTATAGCCTTACTCAGCCTTGACTGCAATCAGTTGCGAGATGGCATCCAGCTGAGATATTTTCGCACCCACATAAAGAGGTTTCTTCGACGAGGCCAAGACCTCCAAGAAGGCCTTTGCGTTTGCCTCCGGCTCCTCCGGTTCATTCTCTGAAGGTGTCGCATTTGCCGTTTCTGCAACAATGACATCATCTAGCATGTCCCTGACCCCGTCGTCCTCATATCCATCGATGCGTTGTTGCATCACCTCCTCTCTACAACGGTCCTGCTCGGCTATGTTTATCGGCGACATGTCAAAGTTTGGCATATATCCGTGCGTGCGAAGGTGCTCACTCATGTCCATTTGATTTCTACGGTGACGTCTGGCACATCTCGCACAGGGGCATGGTGGGATAATTCTCATTGGATGACGGAATATCTCCTTCAAATACACATCGGTTTTCGTGATCCACTCTGATGTTACTCGATTCCGACGGATAAAACCATTGTACATCCACTGATTATCTGTCATCCTCTGCTTTTTGCAAGCCACACAACATAATTAAGGATTCACTTAAATTAATCACATCCAATTTTTAGTTTCTACCGCGTTGAATCCACCTACATCTCTAATAGGTAAAGATGGGTCCTAATCCCACCCGCGGATGTGTATATTGAGTACGTTCTCCATTCTACCCCGTTCCGAGACAAAATTTCGGCAGCACCTTCCCGCTGTTCTCCAGATACACGTCTCGGCAAATAGCCGAGAGAATGTGCTCCAGAGAACAATGGGGAGGCGCCGCCAAAATCCTGTCTCGGAACGGGGTAGAACATGCAGAACATACCAAATCTACACATCCTCCGGCTGTCCATGGAAAACACTGGACAATCCGAAAGAGCTGCGGTGATAAATATGCAATTGAATGCATATTTATCGACGCAACCCTTTCGGACGGGAGACGCCTAGGTTACGCCAGTTGACTTGAGAATGAAATCTAGTGATATGAAAATATGGAGGAGATGGACTTGTAGCTCACCCTTGGCTGTAGAGGAAGTAGTTGAACAGCAGAGGGATGCTCAGGGGGGCCAACGCGTCGAACAACAGTCACTCTGATGAAATGCGACACCACAAAGCCTGCAAATTCCATCGCGATAAAAAATTAGAACATCACAACTCATAGAACATCACAATATCATCATCATCGTCTAACAATCATCGAATCATAAAAAAACATCATCATCATCTCAAAATTATCGAAGCATAAAAAACATCATCATCTATCATCAACATCATCATCTACCAATCATCTATCATCTATCATCATCATCATCTCAAAATCATCGAAGCATAAAAAATCATCATTATCACTTCCCATCTAACAATCATCATCATCATCTCTAAAAAATCCGTATGAACAAGTTATCTATCTAACTACCATCTATGTGTCTAACTATCACATTTAGCCCTATTATCCTCTGCAAAATCATGAAAAAAGAACAAAAAAATGTTCTTGGGAAGGAAGGGGGCCTGACCTAACGGAGAGGTCGAGGCAGCGGCTGCTCCGGGGAGGGAGCGCGGTGAATCTGGGCAGGAGGCCCTCCCCTCACCATCGAGCGGCGGCGGCGTTGGGTGGGGACGAGGTCGAGTCGGGCGGAGTGGCGGCATTAGGCGGGGACGAGGTCGGGCGGGCGGCGCTGTGGCGCGGACGAGGTCGAGCGGGCGGCCGAGGCGGGCGGCGGTGTTGGGCGACGACGAGTTCAGGACGGGACGAGGTCAGGCGGGGAGGCGTCGGCCGGGCGTGGACGAGGTCGGGCGGGCGTCGGCCGGGGTGGGGACGAGGTCGGGGCGGGGCGGCGGCGTTGGGTGGTGGCGACTATTGGGGTCGGGAGAGAGGTTGGAGTCGGGTGAGACAGAGAGGGAATGGGTGGAGGAGGATGAATAGCGAGTGGATAAGGTCACCCCTATGCCGACGGCCCGGCCGTCGGCATAGGCTGGGTCCACAAGTCAGTGGAGCGGGAGGAGTGGATAAGGTGGCCCTATGCCGACGGCCAGGCCGTCGGCATAGATAGGAGGCCTATGTCGACGGCCAGGCCATAGGCATAAATGGCAACCACATTTTTTTGAATAAATAGTCCCACCTCACCTAGAGACAAGCAATTTGACCTGTTTAAATAGTTCACTAATCCATACGTTATAAGCTCCGGTATTCATTAGACTTATATGAAGAAAACGGACAATTACGGTAAAACTTTCAATGCCCGGGCAGCCAGCCTGGTGCCCGGGCACTGAAGGTTTCACCGTGATAGTACGTTTTCCATGATGAATACCAGAGTTTTTTAATAAATTCAATTATTACAATTTTTAGATTTTTAGTTTACCGTGTGTATGGGACCCGGTGCGACGCCAGTGACACGGCGGCAGCGACGCCCCATGAGGGGGGCACACCCCAGAGCCGCGTGCCCTGGGGGGAGGGTAGCAATGCCACCGGAGCGTCGCACCGGGCCCTCATACATGCTGGGTGGTGTGGTGGCATCTCTGAAGAGGTGACACGCGTCTCCGGGGTGTGCCCCCCCTCACGGACGGTGCCACCGCCGGCACCTGGAGGGGGGAAACGGACGCGTCGGGTCTACACGGATGGGATCTTGCTGTGACTTTGGCCCGGATGTTGCTCCAAAGTGTTCCTATGGGCTGACCTAACACAACCGGGTGGAGAGTTCCATTGGTCAAAGCCTGTCCGAGCAAAGTCAAAGGGCTAGATCCCGTGGTCAAACGCTACAGGCTTAGGCGGGACGGGGGACCCTGGGGGGTAGCAATGCCACCGAAGCGTTGCACCAGGCCCTCATACATGTCGTACGGTGTGGTGGCATGTCCGAAGAGGCCGCACGCATCTCCAGGGTGTGTCCCCCCACACGGACGGCGAGGACACAGTAGTAGACATTCTACGGTAACGATGTGGAGTGAATATTATTAAATACTCAGAGCGCGATAAAATCATGAGTTTTTACACGACGTGGGCACATGTGCTATAGGACTGGTGGTAATTTTTCATAATTTTTGGTGATGGAGAAGTATCTGAACACTTCCCTCTACGCGGATTGCTCTTCGCGTGTCTACGACTGTGCCCGGCGGCCTCCGGGGGCTAGCATGCTGCCAAATCTTGTGTACACGGCCTCTCACAAGTCCAGAAGTGTTGTGGCAGTTGCAAACGCCCGGCACACTGATGTCTACTACGCAACCTTCTTGTTGTAGACGTTGTTGGGCCTGCAAGTGCACAGGTTTGTAGGACAGTAGCAAATTTCCCTCAAGTGGATGACCTAAGATTTATCAATCCGTGGGAGGCGTATGATGAAGATGGTCTCTCTCAAGCAACCCTGCAACCAAATAACAAAGAGTCTCTTGTGTCCCCAACGCACGCAATACAATGGTAAATTTTATAGGTGCACTAGTTCGGCGAAGAGATGGTGATACAAGTGCAATATGGATGGTAGATATAGGTTTTTGTAATATGAAAATATAAAAACAGCAAGGTAACTAATGATAAAAGTGAGCGTAAACGGTATTGCAATGATAGGAAACAAGGCCTAGGGTTCATACTTTCACTAGTGCAAGTTCTCTCAAAAATAATAACATATAACAATCCCTCAACATGCAACAAAGAGTCACTCCAAAGCCACTAATAGCGGAGAACAAATCTAGAGATTATGGTAGGGTACGAAACCACCTCAAAGTTATTCTTTCGGATCGATCTATTAAAGAGTTCGTACTAGAATAACACCTTAAGACACAAATCAACCAAAACCCTAATGTCACCTAGATACTCCAATGTCACCTCAAGTATCCGTGGGCATGATTATACGATATGCGTCACACAATCTCTGATTCATCCAACCAACACAAAGTACTTCAAAGAGTGCCCCAAAGTTTCTACCGGAGAGTCAAGAACGTGTGCCAACCCTTATGCATAGGTTCATGGGCGGAACCTGCAAGTTGGTCACCAAAACATACATCAAGAGGCACATGATATCCCATTTTCACCACAGATAAACACGGCAAGACATACATCAAGTGTTCTCATAAAAGACTCAATCCGATAAGATAACTTCCAAGGGGAAGGTCAATTCATCACAAAAGAGTAGATGGGGAGAAGCATCATAAGATCCAACTATAATAGCAAAGCTCGCGATATATCAAGATCGTGCCATAGAGGGAACACGAGAGAGAACACGAGAGAGAGAGAGAGATCAAACACATAGCTACTGGTACATACCCTCTGCCCCGAGGGTGAACTACTCCCTCCTCGTCATGGATAGCGCCGGGATGATGAAGATGGCCACCGGTGACGGGTTCCCCCTCCGGCAGGGTGCCGGAACGGACTCCCGAGAGGTTTTTGGTGGCTACAGAGGCTTGAGGTGGCGGAACTCCCGATCTATCTTCATATTCGACGTTTTTAGGGTACGAGGGAATATATAGGCGAAAGAAGTCGGTCGGGGGGTGCTCGAGGGTCCACGAGACAGGGGCGCGCCCGATGGGGCGCCCCTGTCTCCTGGGCTCCTCGAGTATCTTCTGACGTAAACTCCAAGTCTCCAGGATGATAATCTTCCAAAAAATCACGTTGCCTAAGGTTTCATTCCGTTTGGACTCCGTTTGATATTCATTTTCCTCGAAATACTGAAACAGGAAAAAAATAGCAATATGGGCTGGGCCTCCGGTTAATAGGGTAGTCCCGAAAGTAATATAAAAGTGTATAATAAAGCCCATAATCATTCAAAACACATAGTAATATAGCATGGAGCAATCAAAAATTATAGATAAGTTGGAGACGTATCAAGCATCCCCAAGCTTAATTCCTACTCTTCCTCGAGTAGGTAAATGATAAAAAGATAATTTTTGATGTGAAATGCTACTTGGCATAATTTCAATGTAATTCTTCTTAATTATGGTATGAATATTCAGATCCGAAAGATTCAAGACAAAAGTTTAATATTGACATAAAAATAATAATACTTCAAGCATACTAATAAAGCAATTATGTCTTCTCAAAATAACATGGCCAAAGAAAGTTATCCCTACAAAATCATATAGTCTGGCTATGCTCTATCTTCACCACACAAAGTATTTAAATCATGCACAACTCCGATGACAAGCCAAGCAATTGTTTCATACTTTAATAATCTCAATCTTTTTCAATCTTCACGCAATACATGAGCGTGAGCCATGGATATATCACTATGGGTGGAATAGAAGGGTGGTTGTGGAGAAGACAAAAAGGGAGAAGATAGTCTCACATCAACTAGGCGTATCAACAGGCTATGGAGATGCCCATCAATAGATATTAATGTGAGTGAGTAGGGATTGCCATGCAACGGATGCACTAGAGCTATAAGTGTATGAAAGCTCAACAAAAGAAACTAAGTGGGTGTGCATCCAACTCGCTTGCTCATGAAGACCTAGGGCATTTTGAGGAAGCCCATCATTGGAATATACAAGCCAAATTCTATAATGAAAAATTCCCACTAGTATATGAAAGTGACAACATAGGAGACTCTCTATCATGAAGATCATGGTGCTACTTTGAAGCACAAGTGTGGTAAGAGGATAGTAGCATTGTCCCTTCTCTCTTTTTCTCTCATTCATATTTTTATTTTTTTTATTTGGGCCTTTTCTCTTTTTTATGGCCTCTTTTTTTTCTTTTTTTCTTTTTCGTCCGGAGTCTCATCCTGACTTGTGGGGGAATCATGGTCTCCATCATCCTTTTCTCACTTGGGACAATGCTCTAAAAATGATGATCATCACACTTTTATTTTCTTACAACTCAACAATTACAACTCGATACTTAGAACAAAATATGACACTATATGAATGCCTCCGGCGGTGTACCGGGATATGCAATGAATCAAGAGTGACATGTATGAAGGAATTATGAACGGTGGCTTTGCCACAAATACGATGTCAACTACATGATCATGCTAGCAATATGACAATGATGAAGCGTGTCATAATAAACGGAACGGTGGAAAGTTGCATGGCAATATATCTCGGAATGGCTATGGAAATGCCATGATAGGTAGGTGTGGTGGCTGTTTTGAGGAAGATATATGGTGGGTGTATGATACCGGCGAAAGGTGCGCGGTATTAGAGAGGCTAGCAATGGTGGAAGGAAGAAGAGTGCGTATAATCCATGGACTCAACATTAGTCATAAAGAACTCATATACTTATTGCAAAAATCTACAAGTTATCAAAGCAAAGTATTACGCGCATGCTCCTAGGGGGATAGATTGGTAGGAAAAGACCATCGCTCGTCCCCGACCGCCACTCATAAGGAAGACAATCAATAAATAAATCATGCTCCGACTTCATCACATAACGGTTCACCATACGTGCATGTTACGGGAATCACAAACTTTAACACAAGTATCTCTCAAATTCACAACTACTCAACTAGCATGACTCTAATATCACTACTTCCATGTCTCAAAACAATCATCAAGCATCAAACTTCTCTTAGTATTCAACACACTCATAAGAAAGTTTTTACTATTTTTGAATACCTAGCATATTAAGATTATTTAAGCAAATTACCATGCTATTTAAGACTATCAAAATAATATAAGTGCAGCATGAGAGTTCATCTATTTCTTCAAAATAAAACCACCACCGTGCTCTAAAAGATATAAGTGAATTACTAGAGCAAATGACAAACTACTCCGAAAGATATAAGTGAAGATCAGTGAGTAGCTAAATAATTATGTAACTATGCAAAGACTCTCTCTCATTAAATAATTTCAGATCTTGGTATTGTATTCAAACAGAAAGAAAAACAAAAAAAAATGACATTGCAAGGATAGCACAACTCATGTGAAGAAGCAAAAACTTAGGCTCAACCGATACTAACCGATAGTTGTTGAAGAAGAAAGGTGGGATGCCTACCGGGGCATCCCCAAGCTTAGATGCTTGAGACTTATTGAAATATTATCTTGGGGTGCCTTGGGCATCCCCAAGCTTGAACTTTTGTGTCTTCTTAATTCCTCTCATATCATGGTTTCTCTTTTTATCAAAAGCTTCATTCACAACAAACTCAACAAGAACTCGTGAGATAGGTTAGTATAAACCAATGCAAAACCTTATCATTTTCTACTGTAACAAATCACAAAGATTATTATTCAACATACTAAATTACTCTGCATATTTAATACTCCTATCCTCAAATAGAATCATTAAACAAGCAAACATATGCAAACAATGCAAACATAACAGCAATCTGCCAAAACAGTACGGTCTGTAAAGAATGCAAGATTCATCATACTTCCCTAACTCCAAAATTTTTAACTAAAATTCACACTCTAATAAATTTATCAGATCTCAATATGCAAAAATATTCAACATTATACCACTCTCTGAATTTTCTAGGGAATTTTTGTAACAGCGGGACTTTCTGTTTTTCAAACAGCAACATGTATACTAGCAAAATAAGCATGGTAAAGGCTATCCTTGACTTTTTTTATTGAAACTAAAGATGCAAAACACTATTATAAATAAAATCAAGCAAATACTAACAACAGAAAATGACGCTCCAAGCAAAACACATATCATGTGGTGAATAAAAATATAGCTCCACGTAAAGTTACCGATGAACGAAGACGAAAGAGGGGATGCCATCCGGGGCATCCCCAAGCTTAGGCTCTTGGTTGTCCTTTAATATTACCTTGGGGTGCCTTTGGCATCCCCAATCTTAGGCTCTTGCCACTCCTTATTCCATAGTCCATCGAATCTTTACCCAAAACTTGAAAACTTCACAACACAAAACTTAACAGAAAACTCGTAAGCCCCGTTAGCGAAAGAAAACAAAACACCACTTCAAGGTGCTGTAATGAACTCATTATTTATTTATATTGGTGTCAAACATACTGTATTCCAAGTTCTCTATGGTTTATAAACTATTTTACTAGCCATAGATTCATCAAAATAAGCAAACAACACAATGAAAACAGAATCTGTCAAGAACAGAACAGTCTGTAGTAATCTGTAACTAACGCAAACTTCTGGAACTCCAAAAATTCTAAAATAAATTGGTGAACCTGAGGAATTTGTATAGTAATCATCTGCAAAAAGAATCAACTAAATAGCACTCTCCAGTAAAAAGTTCTAGCTAATCTCGTGAGCGCTAAAGTTTCTGTTTTTTACAGCATGATCATAAAGACTTCACCCAAGTCTTCCCAAAGGTTCTACTTGGCACAAACACTAATTAAAACATAAAACCACATATAAACAGAAGCTATATGGATTATTTATTCCTAAACAGAACCAAAAAGTAAGAAACTAAAATAAAATTGGGTTGCCTCCCAACAAGCGCTAACGTTTAACGCCCCTAGCTAGGCATGATGATTTCAATGATGCTCACATAAGAGATAAGAATTGAAACATAAAGAGAGCATCATGAAGAATATGACTATCACATTTAAGTCTAACCCACTTCCTATGCATAGGTATTTTGTGAGCAAACAACTTATGGGAACAAAAATCAACTTGCATAGGAAGGTACAACAAGCATAACTTCAAGATTTTAAGCACATAGAGATGAAACTTGATATTATTGCAATATGTAGAAGCATATGATCCTCTCTCATAATAATTTTCAGTAGAATCATGAATGAATTCAACAATGTAACCAGCACCTAAAGCATTCTTTTCATGATCTACAAGCATAGAAATTTTATTACTCTCCACGTAAGCAAAATTCTTCTCATGAACAATAGTGGGAGCAAACTCAACAAAATAACTATCATGTGATTGAAAATTAAGATCAAGATGACAAGTTTCATGGTGATCATTATTCTTTAAAGCATACGTGTCATCACAATAATAATCATAGATAGGAGGTATGCTTTCATCATAGTAAATTTGCTCATCAAAGCTTGGGGGACAAAAAATATCATCTTCATCAAACATAGCTTCCCCAAGCTTGTGGCTTTGCATATCATTAGCATCATGGATATTCAAGGAGTTCATACTAACAACATTGCAATCATGCTCATCATACAACGATCTAGTACCAAACATTCTAATGCATTCTTCTTCTAGCACTTGAGCACAATTTTCCTTTCCACCATAATCACGAAAGATATTAAAAAGATGAAGCGTGTGTGACAAACTTAACTCCATTTTTTGGTAGTTTTCTTTTATAAACTAAACTAGTGATAAAACAAGAAACAAAAAGATTCGATTGCAAGATCTAAATATATAACTTCAAGCGCTAAGCTCCCCGGCAACGGCGCCAGAAAAGAGCTTAGTTAACAGCGTGTGAGTGAGTGCCGCTTACCTAGCCTCCCCGGCAACGGCGCTAGAAACTGCTTGATGTCTACTACGCAACCTTTTTCTTGTAGACGTTGTTGGGCCTGCAAGTGCACAGGTTTGTAGGACAGTAGCAAATTTCCCTCAAGTGGATGACCTAAGGTTTATCAATCCGTTTGAGGTGTAGGATGAAGATGGTCTCTCTCAAGCAACCCTGCAACCAAATAACAAAGAGTCTCTTGTGTCCCCAACACACCCAATACAATGGTAAATTGTATAGGTGCACTAGTTCGGCGAAGAGATGGTGATACAAGTGCAATATGGATGGTAGATATAGGTTTTTGTAATCTGAAAATATAAAAACAGCAAGGTAACTATGATAAAAGTGAGCGTAAACGGTATTGCAATGATAGGAAACAAGGCCTAGGGTTCATACTTTCACTAGTGCAAGTTCTCTCAACAATAATAACATATAAAAATCCCTCAACATGCAACAAAGAGTCACTCCATAGCCACTAATAGCGGAGAACAAATGTAGAGATTATGGTAGGGTATGAAACCACCTCAAAGTTATTCTTTCGGATCGATCTATTAAAGAGTTCGTACTAGAATAACACCTTAAGACACAAATCAACCAAAACCCTAATGTCACCTAGATACTCCAATGTCACCTCAAGTATCCGTGGGCATGATTATACGATATGCATCACACAATCTCTGATTCATCCAACCAACACAAAGTACTTCAAAGAGTGCCCCAAAGTTTCTAACGGAGAGTCAAGAACGTGTGCCAACCCCTATGCATAGGTTCATGGGCGGAACCCGCAAGTTGGTCACCAAAACATACATCAAGAGGCACATGATATCCCATTGTAACCACAGATAAACATGACAAGACACACATCAAGTGTTCTCATAAAAGACTCAATCCGATAAGATAACTTCAAAGGGGAAACTCAATTCATCACAAAAGAGTAGAGGGGGAGAAACATCATAAGATCCAACTATAATAGCAAAGCTCGCGATACATCAAGATCGTGCCATAGAGGGAACACGAGAGAGAGAGAGAGATAGAGATATATATATATAGAGAGAGAGAGATCAAACACATAGCTACTGGTACATACCCTCAGCCCCGAGGGTGAACTACTCCCTCCTCGTCATGGATAGCGCCGGGATGATGAAGATGGCCACCGGTGACGGGTTCCCCCCTCCGGCAGGGTGCCGGAACAGACTCCCGAGAGGTTTTTGGTGGCTACAGAGGCTTGCGGCGACGGAACTCCCGATCTATCTTCATATTCGACATTTTTAGGGTACGAGGGAATATATAGGCGAAAGAAGTCGGTCTTGGGGTGCTCGTGGGGTCCACGAGACAGGGCGCTACCAGATGGGGCGCCTCTATCTCTGGGCTCCTCGAGTATCTTCGACGTAAACTCCAAGTCTCCGGGATGATAATCTTCCAAAAATCACGTTGTCAAGGTTTCATTCCGTTTGGACTCCGTTTGATATTCCTTTTCCTCGAAATTTCAAACAGCAAAAAAAACAATAATATGGGCCTCCGGTTAATAGTTAGACTGAAAGTAATATAAAAGTGTATAATAAAGCCCATAATCATTCAAAACACATAGTAATATAGCATGGAGCAATCAAAAATTATAGATACGTTGGAGACGTATCACACGCGTCTCCGGGGTGTGGCCCCCCTCACGGACGGCGCCGCCGCCGGCACCTGGAGGGGGGAAACGGACGCGTCGGGTCTACACGGATGGGATCTTGCTGCGGCTTTGGCCCAGATGTTTCTCCAAAGTGTTCCTATGGGCTGACCTAACACAACCGGGTGGAGAGTTCCACTGGTCAAAGCCTGTCCGTGCAAACTCAAAGGGCTAGATACCGTGGTCAAACGCTACAGGGTTAGGCGGGACGGGGCCCAGGGGGGTAGCAATGCTACCAGAGCGTCACACCGGGACCTCAAACATGCAGTACGGTGTGGTGGCATGTCCGAAGAGGTGGCACGCATCTCCGGGGTGTGCCCCCCCTCACGGACGGCGCCGCCACTGGCACCTAGAGGGGGGAAACGGACGCGTCGGGTCTACACGGAGGGGATCTTACTATGGCTTTGGCCCAGATGTTGCTCCAAAGTGTTCCTATAGGCTGACCTAACACAACCTGGTGGATAGTTCCACTTGTCAAAGCCCGTCCGTGCAAAGTCAAAGGGCTAGATCCCGTGGTGAAATGCTACAGGGTTAGGTGGGACGGGGGCCCTGGGGGTAGCAATGCCACCAGAGCGTCGCACCGGGACCTCATACATGTCGTACGGTGTGGTGGCATGTCCGAAGAGGCGGCACGTGTCGGGGTGTGGCCCCCCTCACGGACGACGATGACACGGTAGTAGACGTTCTGCAGTAACGATGCGGCGTGAATATTATTAAATACTCGGAGCGCGATAAAATCATGAGTTTTTTACACGACGTGGGCACATGTGCTATAGGACTGATGGTAATTTTTCATAAATTTTCGTGATGGAGAAGTATCTGAACACTTCCCTCTACGCGGATTGCTCTTCACATGTCTACAACTGTGGCCGGCGGCCTCCAGGAGCTAGCATGCCGCCAAATCTTGCGTAGGCAGCCTCTCACAAGTCTGGAAGTGTTGTGGCGGTTGCAAACGCCCAACACGCATCTCCGGGGTGTGCCCCCCCTCACGGACGGCGCCGCCGCCAGCACACGGCGGCAACGACGCCCGTGAGGGGGCACTCCCCGAAACCGCGTGCCGGGTGCCTGCACCTGCCACCATGCTTCCACAATCGTAGGAGGGCCCACCGCAGCACCTGGCGGCATTGCTACCCCCCTCCCCCCAGGTATCCCATCCCGTCTAACCCTGACACAGATGACCGCCAGGTCTAGCCCTTTGACTTTCGCTGGACGTAGTTTGACCGGTGGACCTTTTCACCTGGTGTTCACACACGAACACGTCACCGTGTACCTCCGACGCTGAGGGTGATGCACCGCAGCTCGCGCCGAAGGAGACCCGTCCGGAAGCGCTGCACGCAAGCAATCCGGCGGGCGCTTTGAGCACCGAAACCCCACGCGCCGGGAGGGACCCGTCTGACGGGCAAGGGCGGCTATGGGCTGCCCTAGGTCGGTTCGCCCGCCCCTAGAGCCTCGAGGATCGCTGCCCTTCAACACGAAGAACGAACGAAGAACGAGAGAGAAAGAACAAGGGAGGGATGTAAAACTAGGGTAAAAAGTAGATTGATTGTTCGATTGTGTGTTGTTCAATCGGCCGTCACCCCTTGGGTATATAAGAGGCGGCTGGACTTCCCGTGCAAGGAAAAGGCTTGGATTCACGTCCAAAACCCTAGTCAAATTCAGATCGATTTTGTCCGAACTTTCCAAAACTGCTCGGTTTAAACTGGCTGCACCTTGCGGGTTTTTTTTGTGGTGGTAAACGATCTCGGATGGAAACGAGCCCAAAAGCAATCTTGACCGTTTCGACGAGACGAACAACTTTTATGTTGAACGTTTTCCGATTCGAGGCCATCTTCTGGGGCAAAACACTCACGCATTACGTCAGACACTTGCCAAGACATGTCTGGTCTCCCGTGTCATATTTCGCCTCTTGACAGGGCTGCATTCAGATAGCTCTAACTTTTGCATACAAACTTGGATTGAGATGATTTTTATATAAAAATCGACCGATTTGACGAGACGAAGACAATTCATGTAGAGCATTCCTTCATCCGAGGTTGTCCTGGAGGCTTAATTGACCAAAAAGCACTCAAAACACCTAAACATGACAATCTGAGTGTAGTTTTGGTCTTTGATATGATGCCGAATAATTATGGTCCAAACATTAAAGTTGTTCCATTCGGTGATGTGAAACTTTTCATGCTGAAAACCCTTTCACTCTGTATCTTGCCAAAATCAGCGCCAACACATGCCCCTCTGTTTTTCGCAAAGCTAGCGCTACCAAAAATAACTTGCAAAAGTTTGTCTAAGGACGATGTCAACACTCCATCGGCCATTTATATGCGCTTAGGCGATAATCTCTATATCGGCCATGTTTATGCTTAGGGCGATAACTTTATATCGCCATGTTTATGCTTAGGGCGATAACTTTATATCGCCATTGATTTTAACTTCGGTTCACATCATACCTTGTAACCGATTACCACCAATCGGTTTTAAAGAGATGGGAATGAACCCGTTCCTTGTAGCACTAAGGAAATCAAACTCGAGAGGTCACGCCCTATTAAGCAAGTAACATCGGGATGATTCCAATCCACCGATGCATCGCCAAAGCAACACAAGCGAATTATCCGCGTGAATGATTTCTACCTCATCATCGATCCATTGTATTAAAAATTGATGCATGGTAGATGGCACACATTGGTTAGCATGAACCCAATCACGACCTAATATAACATTATAGTTACCTTGCACCTCGGCGATGAAGAATGTGGTGGCCAAAGTTTTGCTTCCCACGGTGAGTTCCATGCACATCACACCTTTGGCCTCTGTCTTTTCTTTACCCTCGAATCCATTAAGTACCATATTGGTCTTCATCAATGCATCATCATCTAACCCCAACTTTTGAAGATCGAGTAGGGCATAAGATTTATCACAGCACCACCATCAACGAGCATCCTAGCAACCGCGATCCGTTAATATGACCTTTGATGTACAATGGCTTCAAGTGTTTCACCGGTTCTCTTGGCTTCTAAAATAGCATTCTTAGGACCAAAATTCAGCTGGGCTACCTCCCTTCTTCACCTATAGCACTAAACTCGGCAGGTAAGTAATATACCATATTAATATCCATACCTTCCCGAACCGGCGATATTCATAATCCACCATCTCATCTTCGTCTCCCAATGTGAATATTGGGCTCAAAGATTCCTCAATTGAAGTGGATGTTTCAGGTGGTGTGGACGATGTAATAGGGGTTGCATCATCCTCTTTGGTGGTGAATCTGTTGTTGTAGCTAATGTAGAAGCATCTGCGTTTTCTTTTCTTTAGGCCTCCACACTTGTTTTAGGAGTGCCATGGGCAATTTCACTTAACAATTCGTCCCTTTGCCTCTCCTCGTTGTGCTCTACCTTCTCGTGGTTCCTCATGCGTTGTAATCTCCTTTTCATGGTATTGGTTAAACCGGGAGGACACCACTTAGGTTGAGTATATTTGGGATCCCTTGGTTTGGCCTTGCTTGTGCTCGCCTCATGATCACTAAGCATGGAACCCTGCTGAAAAATAACAATATCACCATTAGAAGTAGCCAGATTATCAACAACCGACTTTTTGATCTCCTTTTGCTTGTCGCATTCTGAAATTTCCGCACTAGATGACTTAAGACGCCACACTTTTTTATTGGCCTTACTTGGAGAAATTTTTGTTGGCCGATTAGCACCATATCTCAAACGGCCTTGTGTGGGATAATAAAGCCTCTCACGAGCAGGCCTTCTAGGTGCTGCCCACCCCATATGGAAAGCATAAGGAGCCATTGGGGGCTGCCCCCATCCTCCACCGAAGCCTCTCATGTAATATGGCGATAGGAGGGTTGTGACATCCATGGTGTCGGTGCCCTGACCCATATAGCCTTGCATATCGTTGAAACTCTTGCTCGGAGGCAATCTAACGCTTTGAATGTGATGGCCGATTAGAGCTAGAACCGGCCGCTTGACTTGCATATTTGGATAGCAACATATCAAAAGTTGGCTTGATTCTTTTGTTCTTAGTTTCATTCTTTTTCCACTTGCCAACTTCTGAATTCTTGGGCTTGATCAATTCAACATGAGCATCCTCTTGTACTTGTGGTTGCCCCCCGAGTGTGGCATTCTTTATAGTGATCTTCAACACTTCCTTGCCATCTGGTTGCTTATCAAGCACAATCTTTCTTCCCAAGACCTTGTCGCCTCCTTGCTATTCTGGGTTCACCAATAACAACATTATCTTTATTAGCAGATTCGGCTATGCTAGGCCGAATCAACATTTTCTTTCCCTCCAAGTTCATGGTGTTTATCAGGAAGGGCTGTTTATCAACTTGCATCTCAGCAAAATTCAATCGTCCGTCATTAATGGCCGATTGTATCTGTCGTCGGAAAACATTGCAATCGTTAGTAGCATGAGAAAATGAATTATGGTACTTAGAATAAGCACGCCGCTTCAGCTCCTCAAACGGCGGTATGGTGTGTGATATTCTAATCATCTTATCTTGCAAGAGTGCATCAAATATTTTATCACACTTTGATATATCAAAAGTAAACCTCATCTCCTCATCACGATTCTTGCGAATCGGCTTATGAGCATTGCACATATAGGGTTTGGCCTTTGAGGACCAAACAAATTCTGTAGTATAGACATCAACCTCATCGTCCGAATTATCATCATTGTGTTCAACCATATGCATTCTAGGACGATCGGTTGTAGACCTATGGACCTCTTTACTTCGACTCTCTTGGGCCAAAGCTTTTTGTAAGACTTGATTAATGCTCAAAAACTCATAACTTTCTAGCTTCTCTTTAATGTGAGTTTTCAAACCATTAAGAACAAGATCTACCAAGTCTCTCTCAGTTATCACTAAGCTATAACATCGGTTTTTTATATCTCTAAATCTCTTGACATAATCGGTGACCGATTCATCATGTTTCTGCCTAACTGATGTAAGATGTGACAACTTCAGCTCATTATCGCCGCTATAAAAATGATCATGAAACTTTTGCTCTAATTGCGACCATAAGAGAATTGAGCCATGTGGTAAAGCAGCAAACCATGAAATTGCGGTGCCAGTTAAAGACAAGGGAAATAAACGCACTTTCAACTCTTCTATGGAACCTGCTTCACCCAGCTGTGCTAGATACTGACTCACATGCTCCCAAGTTGTTTTCGTACCCTCACCACTAAATTTAACAAAATCAGGAACCTTATAACCTTGAGGGTAAGAAATTGCATCAAGTGTTCAGGATAAGGCTTTTGATACACGACTCTTTACTTTCTGCCTGCGTTTCGAAAGTTTCTTGAAACATCTTATGCAAATCCTCCCTTAATTTAGCTAAAATTGGATCCGAGGTAGATGAAGATGTTTGTGGCAATGACATAGGAGCAACCTGAGTACTAGCTATTGGTGCAACTTGTGGGATGGGCGCCGAACCATAATTCGGCGGAAGACCAAACATGCTTGCGCCTATGGGTGGTGTGACAAAGTGATTGGCGTGACGCCTTAATTGGGCACACTCATAATAGGATTAGGGTATGTAGGTGTAGTCACAAGCTGGTTGGTTTGACTAGGGTAAAAATTCAATGGCATACTATATTGTTGTTGTATAGGAGGTGCCGATGAAATAGGTAAAGTTGGACTAGCGTTTTCAGATACACCAACAGTACCACTAGATGACGGAGGCATATTTTTCTGACCATTAGCACTAGCCACAAAAGAATTGTATGCCATCACATTACCCTTACTAACAAGACTTTCAATCACAGCCACTTGCTCCGGAGAAAAAACTTTACTCACAGTGCTTACATCTTGTTCGTCGATGAGGGGAGGAAAATTGACGTTTCCAACCGGAGTGATACTGCCTTGACGGTCCTTCTTGAAACTTGAAAGAAACGCTTCCAAATCCTCCTCCTCGCGCTTCTTCTTGAGCGCCTCAAAAGCCTCTTCACGCTGCTTCTTGTGCGCTTCGTAGGCTTGGCGATGTTCATCCGATAGCTCATCAAGACCGGGCTTAATGATGTTATCGGTGTCAAGTTTTGAGGGCTTGGGGAGATTAGACATGGTTGATGATGATTCTTGATCTTTCGTCCTCAGCGGAGTCGCCAAAAAGTGTGTTCACACACGAACACGTCACCGTGTACCTCCGACGCCGAGGGTGATGCACCGCAGCTCACGCCGAAGGAGACCCGTCCGAAGCGATGCACGCAAGCAATCCGGGCGGGCGCTTTGAGCACCCGAAACCCCACGCGCCCGGGAGGGACCCCGTCTGGACGCGCGGCGGCTATGGGCTGCCCTAGGTCGGTTCGCCCGCCCCTAGAGCCTCGAGGATCGCTGCCCTTCAACACGAAGAACGAACGAAGAACGAGAGAGAAAGAACAAGGGAGGGATGTAAAACTAGGGTAAAAAGTAGATTGATTGTTCGATTGTGTTTTGTTCAATCGGCCGTCACCCCTTGGGTATATAAGAGGCGGCTAGACTTCGCGTGCAAGGAAAATGCTTGGATTCACGTCCAAAACCCTAGTCAAATTCGGATCGATTTTGTCCGAACTTTCCAAAACTGCTCGGTTTAAACTGGCTGCACCTTGCGGGTTTTTTTTGTGGTGGTAAACGATCTCGGATGGAAACGAGCCCAAAAGAAATCTTGACCGTTTCGACGAGACGAACAACTTTTATGTTGAACGTTTTCCGATTCGAGGCCATCTTCTGGGGCAAAACACTCACGCATTATGTCAGGCACTTGCCAAGACATGTCTGGTCTCCCGCGTCATATTTCGCCTCTTGACAGGGCTGCATTCAGATAGCTCTAACTTTTGCATACGAACTCGGATTGAGATGATTTTTATATAAAAATTGACCGATTTGACGAGACGAAGACAATTCATGTAGAGCATTCCTTCATCCGAGGTTGTCCTGGAGGCTTAATTGACCAAAAAGCACTCAGAACACCTAAACATGACAATCTGAGTGTAGTTTTGGTCTTTGATATGATGCCGAATAATTATGGTCCAAACATTAAAGTTGTTCCATTCGGTGATGTGAAACTTTTCATGCTGAAAACCCTTTCACTCTGTATCTTGCCAAAATCAGGCGTCAACACCTGGTTGTCATAGCCCAGCCATAGCTACACTCCCCAACACAGTCCCGGCACAACCCACCCCAAGATTCCCTCCGCGTCGGCCCGACGTGGCCGTTTCCCCTGTACCGGGCATGGCGGCATCGATGCCCGTGAGGGGGGAGGGGGCACACCCCGGAGCCGCGTGTCGGGTGCCTGCGCCTGCCACCACGTTTCCACAACCGTAGGAGGGCCCACCGCAACACCTGGCGGCATTGCTACCCCCCACAGGTACCCCGTCCCGTCTATCCTCTCCGTGACACGACGGAAGCAAGGCCCGTGTGGGGGGCAATCGATATATGTTTTCTGTAAATTTAATTTAATGAAATTAGTTTTGGAAAAAAAATAAAAAATAAAAAGAGAAAATAAATAAAATAAAATATTAAAATATTATTAGAAATCTATGCCTACGGCAAAGCCGTCGGCATAGCTACGGCCACGAAACGGCAGAGCCCTGGATCGATGACGTGGCGTAGGGCGGGGGTCGATGATGTGGCAAAATCCATGGGCCAGGCCTATGCCGATGGTAAGGCCGTCGGCATAGAAATGCCACCCCACGGGACCGGCGAGCGACGCAGATCAATGACGTGACAGCGCCGCGGATCGATGACGCCGGCATAGCTATGCTGACGGCCACCGTTAGCCCGTCGGCGTAGCCTGACGCCGTCAAACTGCCGTCGCCGCCCGGGTAGACTAGCCCACGTGATATGCCGACGGCCTATTCTATGCCGACGACCGCCGTAGGTATATTGGAAGCAACGCCAACGGCTGATCTATGCCGACGGCCCCGTCGGCATAGATGGACATACACCGATGGCCTTTCTACGCCAACGGCTTTAGCTGGGCCGTCGGGGTATGCCCATCTATGCCGACGGGGGCCGTCGGCATAGATTTGGCCGTCGGCAACACACGTTTTTCTGGTAGTGAATACCATGTTAGGAATCGCAACTTAGTATTATCTCAAGGCCAAAGCCATCATATATACAAGTACAGGGGGGAGGCCAAAGGCCAAAATACAGAAAACCAAAAGACATCATAAACATAAATCTAACAATTCCATGGCTCATACATCATGATCTACAAGCACAATATTACCAGTTTACAGACCACCAAATCAAACACCATTGGCACATTCAGCCAAACACCTCTCGGGTGAAATTTTTTGGAAAATGAACAAGCCCCAAGATCGGTGGCAGTATGGCCGGATACCTTTGTTTGTGTGGGAAGGGATCTTCTCGTGGTTTTGGAGGTGGTCGAGGATGAAGCAACACCTAACTGAGCGCCGTGGGGGAGCACGCCATCGTCGTCCTTCCTCCGATGAAAGGAGGTTCCACCCATGATGGTCCGGTGTGGATGCAAGGCCGACGGGTAAGAGGATGGTGTGAGGCGGAGCCTATATCGGTGAAGTCTCTCTCATGTCATCGCTGCCGAACTCCATTTTACCGGGGAAATTGGGGAGGGTGGAGGACAGGGGCGCTGGACTACGGAGGCCACGTCAGCTTTTCCTGACGTTCCACATCCCGTGGCGCCTAGCAGGAAAGACGCGACCACTGCTATGATGCTCCTCGACGATTGTGATGGCACCAGGTGATGAGGAGAGTGGACCGGGGAAGAGGAGAATGCACGGGAATAGCTAGCACCGTGGTTGTGCTCGTCCCTCTCATCTCTCTCCATGGCGGACCCCTTCCTATAGATCGGATGAGGCGAGCACAAGCGGTGGTGATTGTACTTGGGAGGGAGACGAGATTAGGGGCGAGGGGTTTGGTAGAGATTGGACTTTGGACATGGGACGCGGTGTGATGACAGAAAATTTTTTTCCTTCGATGGAAGGTATTGATTAAAGATTGATAATTTTTTTCTCGAATACGCAAAAAGCGTATCATTTCATTAATAGAAGGAGATAATTACATGTGTGTGCCAAACGAAACCACATATTGGTGGCTAGGTCATGTAGCGATCCGACCTCAGACGGTCAAATCTCTGTGCATAAGTGTCATCCCTGGATCGGTAATGCTGACACACACAGTACATGAATGACTTATAAAATAGTGCAATCACACACATATTACATCGAAATGTCTCAAAAGAGAACTTATTACAATAATATGGCTTAAGGCCATCTAAATAAGATAACAGTGGAAGCTTTGAAGGTAAATGAGTCCATCAACTCCAAGGGCATAGCTGAGTGCACGACAACGACCTAGCGCACCTTACTCTTCGTATGAAAAGTCTGCAACATAATACGTTGCAGCCCGAAATGGGTCAGCACATGGAATATGCTGGCAAAATAAAACTGTAGAGCAATGAACAAGATAAATGCTAACACTACATGCATATATGGCTGGTGGAGGCTCTATGGTTATCATGTTTTTGCGCAAAGCCAATTTTTCCCTACTTCAAAGGAATATAGTTTATTTAACTACAAAGTTGGTTGATAAACATTGAGAATGGAAACCCCATCTCAATCCCAATTAAATAGTAATTAACAACCCAACAAAATTAATCAAATCAATAATTCGATAACCAGATACTCAAGATGTCCATAACCGGGGACACGGCTAATCATGAATAGTTTGTACAGTCTGCAGAGGTTTGCTCACTTTTCCACACAACACTCGATCTCCTCCATTGAATTTCTCGCACTACATGATGTTTGAGAAACGGATGACCGAGACACAGTCTTTCCGAAGAGCTCCCCTTAACCGATAGATAGGCCGGTACACCTACAATCCCCTACATCTGCTAGCCCATCATGGAAAGGATTCCCACAACTTACTCAACTATGCCAGAGCCCATAATGGCATGTGGCTGCACACGGAAGTTTCTAGCATGAATAATCATATGATCCCTTTGAGCCTGGATGGCGAACCATAGGATGATCACACGGATTCCCCGGGATCTCCTTGGACAACACTGGATTCCCCAGGTGCCCACAAACAATCCACCCAGATGTGTATTAGAGTAGGCACCTTAAGTAAACCCTTATTTCAATAATAACCTCTCACATCTGTCATGAATCTCTCCAACCAAACCACGTCTACGAGCATAGCATAGCAGTAATAGCATAACGCAGAAGTAACTCCCAGGGTTTGAAATAAAGGACAATATGTTATACCTCATCATCTACTTCCCAATACCCACATGTTAACAGATCCTACTCATGGAATGTTTGAGGGGCATAGCTAATGCATAAAAACTGGGTAATGAAGAAGTATGATCAAAGTGTTACTTGCCTTGCTGACGATCTGCAAACCCTAGAGGCTCGTAGTAGCACGCTTCGCACTCTGAAAATTCTACCGCAAACAAACAATAGCATACATAAGCACTCAATAATAGATGCAAGGGTAAAATTCAAAAGAAAAGATCAAATCTGAAAGTTCAACTGAAGAGCTTTGATTTGCAAAAAGAATCAATCAAATCGAAGCTACGAAACTCAAACTACGATCAAAAGAAGTTTGAATTCAAATCTGCTTGAAACCAAATTTTAAATTGTCAAAATCATGTTCAAGTTGATTAACTGGAAAGAGGGGTTCGATTCGAAGATTTTGGCGTTGGTTTCACTAGATTTGGACGAACGTTTAAAAAGTTGCGAGCGTTTGAAGATCAGGGGCTAATCTGCGATAAAATAATCATGGATAGGTCCCTAGCCGAAAATAAACAGAAAAAGAAAAAACTAACGAACAGATGTTCGCTAACAGAACTAAACGAATGAATTCGTTCGTTACAGAAGCTAATCTGACGAACCTTCGCTAATTAATGAACAAATTAAAAAATCAATCTAACCTAAACCGAAAAAAAGAAAGAAAGCCGAGCGGGTTTTTACCGGTTTTCGAAAAAAACCGGCGACGAGATCCAAAATGGCGGGCGGGCGGGTGAGGCGGCGGTGGCAGCTCCGATGGCGGCGGGCACGTGCAGGAAGCGAGAGGCGGCGGGTGGCGGCACGGTGCGGCGGGCGACGGCGGTGACGCAGCAGCAAGCAGCGGCGAAGGGCGCGGCAAGCGGCGGCATGGGGCTTCGCTGCGGCAGCGGGCGGCGGTGGTGAGGAGGGAGGGGGGCCGGGGCTCGGCTTTTAAAGCCTCGAGGGGGCGGCTTGCGCAAGGGGGCGGCGGCGCGGAGTCCGGCTCGGACTCCTGTTGGAGTCCGGCGGCGGCACGATGGGGAAGACGCGGCGCGGCCGGCCGGCTCGGGTCGGCCTTCGGCCCAGTCGGGAGAAAATATTTAAAAAAAAAAAATTCTGCCGAGGAAAAATCCTAATAAAATATAAAAAATGCCAAAAACAATTTGCGCCGTCTCAATAAAATATTTAGAACAAATTGAACATTTTCTAGCCTAAAAATGCAAGTTTCAAAAATGCATATTTTTCTAATTCAAATAAAATAGCAATAAGATTCCAAATAAAATATTTTTTTGATTTCCAACATTCCTCTCTTATTTTGGAAAAGTTATTTTATATCCTCTCATTTATTTTAATATTGGAAATATTTCAGAGAGAAAAAATATTAAAATCAAAATGATCCTCTTTTAAAATTTTAGAAAATTCAAATATGAAAATAAATGAAATCCCCAACTCTCTCCGTGGGTCCTTGAGTTGCTTAAGATTTCTAAGATCACAAAAAAATGCAAATAAAATATGATAAGCATATGATGGCCTATGTATAACATCTAAATTAAAAATTGGGATGTTACAAACCTACCCCCCTGAAGATGAATCTCGCCCTCGAGATTCGGGTTGGCTAGAAAATAGGTGCGGGTGGTCTTTCCGTAGGTCTTCTTCTCGTTCCTAGGTGGCTTCATCCTCGGTATGGTGGGTCCACTGAACTTTGCAAAACTTGATAACCTTACTGCGTGTAACTCGGCTGGCAAACTCGAGAATCTTGACATGTTTCTCCTCGTAGGTTAGGTCACTGTCCAACTGAATTGCTTCCAGGGGCACTGTATCTCTCAAAGGAATCTCGGCCATCTCTGCATGGCACTTCTTCAACTGGGAAACGTGGAACACATCATGAACTCCTGACAATCCTTTGGGTAATTCCAACTTGTAGGCCACTTCTCCCATTCGTTCCAAAACTCAGTATGGTCCTACAAATCCCGGGGCTAATTTTCCCTTACCTCCAAATCATTTAACTCCTCGCAGAGGTGACATACGTAGATATGCTCTGTCTCCGATCTCATAGACTACCTCCTTGCGTTTGGAGTCTGCATAACTTTTCTGCCTGGATTGAGCTACCTTTAGTCTGTCGCGAATCAACTTAACCTTCTCTTCAAACTCTTTGATCAAATCTTGTCCAAACAACTGGCGGTCTCCAACTTCATCCCACATTAATGGTGTCATGCACCTTCTTCCATACAAAGCTTCGAAAGGTGCCATCTTCAAACTAGCCTGGTAATTGTTGTTGTATGAGAACTCTGCATAGGGCAAATTATCATCCCAACTGGATCCATAATCTAATGCACAAGCTCTCAACATGTCCTCCAGGATCTGATTGACTCTCTCGGTCTGTCCATCTGTCTGCGGATGAAAGGTTGTACTAAACTATAGCCTGGTACCCAAAGTCTGATGCAACTGATGCCAAAACTTTGAAGTAAAATGTGTTCCTCTATCTGATACGATTGTCCTCAAAACTTCGTGCAGACATACGATCTTGCTTATATATATCTTGGCCAACTTCACACTCGTATAGGTGGTTTTCACTGGGATAAAGTGAGCCACTTTGGTCAAACGATCCACTACTACCCAGACAGAGTCATATCCCGACCGGGTCCTGGGTAATCCGGTGATAAAATCCATGCCAAGCTTGTCCCACTTCCATTCGGGTATCGGCATAGGCTGCAGTAATCCTGTTGGCTTCTGATGTTCTGCCTTCACTCTCTGACATACATCACACACGGCTACATACTCGGCAATATCCTTCTTCATACCAATCCACCATAAACGCTCCTTCAAATCCAAATACATCTTGGTGTTTCCGGGGTGTATCGAGTATGGCAAGTCATGAGCTTCCTGAAGTATTAACTTCCTGATCTCTGCATTATTGGGTACGTATACACGGTCCTCAAACCGTAAGGTTTCGTGCTCATCCTCTCGAAAACCCTTGGATTTTCCTTTACTCATCTCCTCCTTTATCTCAGCAATTTCTTTGTCATCCTTCTCAGCTTCTCGAATCTTTCCCAATAATGTTGACTGAACCTCCATTGCCGCGACAAAGCCTCTTGGAACTATCTCCAAATGAAGTTCCTTGAGATCGTCGACTAACTCCTGCGGTAATCCTCCGCTTACGAGGGTATTGACATAAATCTTCCGGCTCAAAGCATCTGCTACGACATTGGCCTTTCCTCAATGATAGTGCAGCTTCATATCATAATCCTTTATAAGCTCCAACCATCTCCTTAATCTGCTTATTGATTTCCTCCAGATCGTTTGCGGGCATCCGGTGTGGTCTCTTTGATATTGGTCCAGTGCCTGGCAACAGCTCTATCAAAAACTCTATATCTCGATCCGGTGGCATGCCTGGTAGTTCCTCTGGAAATACATCCGGGTAATCCTTCACAATGGGCACTACCTCTTGAACAACTCCTGAGAGCGAGTTTACTTGGGTCCTCTTCTGCGCATGCCGAGACACATACTTGATCCGTTTACCCTCTGGGGTGGTGAGCAGAATTGACTTACTAGCGCAATCGATGTTTCCTCCATACATCGATAGCCAATCCATGCATAGTATCACATCCAATCCTTGTGACTCCAGAATTATTAGGTCTGAGGGGAAAACATGCCTACCTATGGTCAATGGCATCTGAAAACATCCTTGGCTTGCCATATACTCCACTCCTGGCGAGCTTACTAACATAGGTGTCTTAAGAACCTTGGTGGGCAACTTATACTTATCCACAAACCCCCTTGATATGTATGAATGCGATGTACCAGTATAAAAAAGAACGATTGCAGTAAATGACTTAACCAAGAACTTACCTATAACTGCATCTGGCTCCTCTTCAACCTCCTCCACGTTAACATGGTTCACCTGTCCCCTGTTGAAAGGGTTGGGCTTCTTCCCAGAGCTTCCATTTCCGTTGCCATTCTTCAACTCAGAACAATCATTGGCGTAGTGCCCAGTCTTCCTGCACTTGTAACAGGTGACATGACTCAGATCCTTCTTAGCGGGTGTTGCTGAGTTGGAACGGTTCTGGTTGCTACTTGCTCCATTCCCATTTCCATTCTTGGGGCCACTATGGTTACGTGAACTTTGTCCATTGTGAGTGTGGCCTCCATGGTTATGGGTATATCCTCTCGAGTTCATGGTAAAGCGAGGCTTCTGCGATGCTCCAGAATTATACTTCCCTTGTCCATATTTCCTTTTGCGGCTCTCTATCTGCTTATGCTTCCCTTCAATCATAAGAGCCCTGTCTACCAACTCCTGGTAGTTAGCAAATGTTGCCACCATCAACTGCATACTCAGCTCATCATTCAACCCTTCTATAAACTTCTCCTGCTTTGCGACATCTGTGGCCACATCATCCGGGGCATAGCGAGCTAACTTACTGAACTCATCCACGTACTGCCCCACAGTACGGTTTCCCTGGTGTAAGTTGTGAAACTCACGCTAGTTCATGCTGATAGCTCTAGTTGAGACATGTGTAGTGCGGAACGCTTGCTGAAATTAATACGAAGTGACATTGGCTATGGGGAATGTGGCCGTGTAATTCTCCCACCATGGGGTTGCGGGTTCATCCAGTTGGTGTGCAACAAAGTGCACCTTCTCAGCATGTGTGCAACTTACGGTGGTCAACTCCCTTCCAATCCTGCGTAGCCAGTCATCTGCAACAATCAGCTCGGTGCTACTGGAAAACACCGGTAGATTCAACCTCAGAAAACGAGCTAAGTTGTCAACTGGAGGTGGTGGCGGTGGGTTGTTGTTGTTGTTGTTGCCTTGGTCGTGGACTAGCAACCGCATCAAGGCATTCTGTTGTTGGACCAACTGAGTGAGCTCCGGTGGGAAGACAAATCCGGGGTCACATCTCGGAGGCATCTGATGGGTTTAGAGGGGAGAGATTAGAATAGAATGAGGTCTAAAGAGAAAATCACTATCCATATGCACATGAGACAAACACATTCATATCACACCACTCAATTCAAACAAGGCATACAAACGATCTAGCTACCGTTACAAAATACTCGGACTACTACTATATACATGGGGGCATACTACTGATAATATGGTAGTCATCTAGAAATTTTGATCGGTGCAAGACACCATGATATCCGATCTAGCTTCATCTTCGTAATCATCATCACTACTGTCAAGGTTGGAGTCGGTGTCGTCGATGATGATGTAGTCTTCAGAACGGATGTCCTCCTCAGGTGCGGGATCTCCCATGAATACTCCTAGCTTCTTCTTCAGGTCTTCATTCTTCTCTAGTAGCACTGTGATTTCCTCCTCATATCCATCGCTTGTAGACTTGAGTTCCTCTTCAAGCTCCATGTTCCTGGTCATCACCTTCTTCAGATCTATCATGCTGGCACACATTTGGTTCTCCTGGCGGTGAATGTGCTGGTTTAACTCCTAGATGAAGGCTGCAATGGACATGTCCCTCCGGGTGCTGATCATCTCCCATTGCTCATCTCCGACGCCCACATATCTGGTAGATGGTATCCTTAAGATCCTTGTTGTAGACTTCGCTGATGCGTCCCATGGCGATATGGCTACCATGCTCTTTCCTAGACTCCAGGTTGGTGCATCATAGGGAAACTCTATGGGCTCAGTAACTGGCGTGAATGTCCTTCCTGGAACATGAGCTCGAATCATCCAGCGCTCTTCTTCTGGTAAAGTGGCGGTGTAGGTCCCAGCGAAGCTTGGTATTCCAATGTTCAGGTACCTATTGACTTCCTTCAAGTGTCGTCCAAAAGGTGTGTCTTCATCCGGTTGTGCAAACTTGTTCCTTGGGTCCGCCATCTATAGAGTGGACAATGGAGAGGAGTCAGAAATGAGTAGAGAAGAGTGACCTATGGCTTATCTTAGTGGTCGCGTCCTACAGTCAGCATGGGCTCTGATACCATCTTGTAGCGATCCGACCTCAGACGGTCAAATCTCCGTGCATACGTGTCATCCCTGGATCGATAATGCTGACACACATAGTACTTGAAGGATTTATAATAGAGTGCACTCACACACTTATTACATCGAAATGTCTCAAAAGAGAACTTATTACAATAATATGGCATAAGGCCATCTAAATAAGATAATAACAGAATCTTCGAAGGTAAATGAGTCCATCAACTCCAACGGCATAGCTGAGTGCACGTCAACGACCTAGCGCACCTCACTCTTCGTCTGAAAAGTCTGCAACATAATACCTTGCAGCCTGAAACGGGTCAGCACATGGAATATGCTGGCTGATACGTGTCAGGACCCCGATTCCAAGTCACATTGACCTAGCCGGTAACACTTCATATCACTTTGCGGCCTCACGCACGGTATTCCCATGGGTGTCGCCTTACCATGGCCCAGGACCGTTTGCACCTTTTGGCTCACTTATATGATAGTGTCGCTGGCATCCACATGACAGAGAACCCGGGCCGACATGGCTAGTCGTGAACCCAAAGCGGCGCTAACCCATGGGGACAGCATACATGAATCACATCGAGCATGTCGGTCATCAACGATGAATCTGGCTGTAGCACTGGCTAACAGGACTCCGTAACCCGGCTGTAGCAGGCTAGGCAGACTCGGATGTCACCGCGTGACATTTCCCAAGGGATGTACACAGAACAAAGTGAAACACATGCGGCCAGTCAAGTGTCCAGAGCAGTAGTGTTGGGCTAGCAGGACTCGTGAACTGGCAGTAGCGGACTACTATCGCTCAGAAGCACTAGACTACATTTCCCCATATGAGAGGCTGCCAAGGATAAACAACTAGATTGTCGGATCCCACTCATACCAAGCATTTCAATCATACACACAATATGCCCGATATGAGTACATACAACATGGCATCACAACAAAACTCTACAACTCAAAGTACTTTATTTAAGAGGCTCCAAGGAGCCATACATAACATGTTCATACAGATAGGGGTCACATGACCCGACACTCAAGTCATACAAGCATACAAGCACATGCGGAAGCAAACTAGTCTGAGTACAGACACTAAAAAGAAAGAAGTCTTGACGAAGCCCTTCTATCTACAAAGTGGCCCTTCACAAGCCTTGGATCACCACCAGGTGGCTAGTCACTGTCGACGCCAAGGTCTACATAGACCCATCGGAGGGGCGGTGTTGTCGTCGAGAACATTAATTACAAACATGAGTACGGAGGTACTCAAGAAGTCTTACAATGTAATCCTACTATACATGCACATTCTCAAGAAGGTAGTGGAGTATTTGCAGAAAGCCAGCTTTGACTCTTGGCTAAGCTATCCTACGTGACACCACTTGAAAATCATTTGTCGCACACGAGTCCACTGATCACCATCACAATACTCCACCGTGGATCCTCTCTCGACAACCTATGAGAGGGCCATCCGCCGTACTCACACTTATCTTGAGGCTTTTAGTAGTATCCATTTACTTGTCTATGAACTACATAGGCGACCAAGCAGTCCTTTACCGCGGACGTGGCTATTCGAATAGTTTCATACCCTGCAGGGGTGTACTTCGTCACACATGTTTCCACCACTTAGCATCTGCACACGATATGTGCTCGGCAGACTTCAAGCGAAAGCCGACGTGGGTGTAGACCACGACCTGACCAACCACACAAGTCTCTAGTCCAGGTTTATCGCCTATTCGGTTCCATCCGCAGGAGTCCGCTGAGGTTTCCACTAACGGCCCCGAACGATGTGTGCAGGGTTCCCGAGACACCAAACGGGCGAATCGGTACACTGGCCACGTGCCTACCGCAACACAGCCCACCCCTAAGGTCACGCTGCATGCGCCCCCAAAGATACTACAAACACCGTAAACTACTTGCAACTCCCGGACAGAGGACGAGAGAATTGGTAAGTCGAGTGGGGTCATATTTCAGGCCCAACGTGTGGGAGTAGCTGATCTTAAATCACACGTACAGATCTCAGTTCTTAGGGACGGCCTCAATGAAACAACCCACCATGTACTCCTACATGGCCTCTCATCGATTCCTTTACCAAATCATATTCAACACTTTCACTCTAAACCGACACAACCTTTCACTCTAGTTCATCATCCCGATGAGCCGGACTCGACACAACTCTAAGCATAGCAAGCATAGCATGGTAGGAAACACAAATATGGCTCAATCAACTCCTACACATGCTAGTGGGTTTCATCTAGTTACTGTGGCAATGACTGGTCATGCAAAGGAAGTGGGTTCAACTACCGCAACACACAACAGTTTGAATCGCGTTGTCTTAATGCAGTAAACAAGAGCAGAAGCGAGAACATGGGTTAGTATCGGAATGATCAATGGGTTGCTTGCCTGATGTAGTGGTAGTAGGATAGTGCCGATATTCAGGGTTATCCTCGGAGGCAGAACCTATCGTGAAAGACACAAACAACACATGACGATATGCAACAATATGATGCATGCTATGACATGGCAATATGAATGTGTGTTGGCCTAATGCAAGCTAGAACAGAAAGGAATGAACTCATTTGAATCAAAGATTCAAATGTTAGCTCATTTAGCATAGCCATAATAGTGCATTAACTCATTCTGCTTAAAAAGCAAGGTTAACTTGTTCTGTCATGCATGAAACCATTACCAATGGATAGATTGAATTTTTCTGATCAAAATTCATATATAAATCTTTACATTTGGAGTTACAGATTAATTTCTATGATTTTTTGAAGTTTGCAACAATTTCTGGAATTTCCTGAATACAAATAAATCCAGAAATTAGTTATTGCGTCAGCAGTGCGTCAGGGTGACGTCAGTGGTCAACGGGGGCGTTCAGGTCAACCTGACCAGTGGGTCCCGCATGTCAGTAGTTAATTTAACTAACTAATTTTAGTTAAACTAAACTGGGTTAATTAGCAGAGGGGGCCCCACTTAGTCAACTCCATCAATGGGGTCAAACCCGCCAACGTTTAGCCGCCGGCGAAGCCAGACGCGGTGGCGAGAGTGTGTTTGTGTGTTTCGGCGACCAAATGGACGACGGAGACCATCTACGTGTGGCCGGGGACAAGCCGCGGCGTTTGGTGGCGGTGGTTGAACTTGGGGTGGCCGGAAACGTCGCCGGCGACGAGCTAGGCGGTCACCGGAGTCGGGTGAAAGTGAACCCGAGACTTCGGGACACGGCGAGGTGCGTGGAGTGGTGCTACGGGTTCCTAGGGATGTGGTGAAGTTAGTGGACAAGGTGGCGTGGCCAGAGGGTGGCCGGAGTCACGTCGGCGACGAGCTCGGCGGTGGCGTGTGCGGTGATGCTTCGTGCGGCAGCTACGGTGCACGGGAAGGCAAACGGAGAGGATGGGGAGGTAGCTGGGCTCACGGCGAGTACGGTGAAGCAGTCGGCGAGGTCGGGGATGAGGTGATGCGGTGGCGACGGCGATGGGGATCTCCGGCGGTGATCGACGGAGACGGGTCGGTGAAGGTGTTGCAGAGCGCTGGCGAAGGCCGGGCTCGGCCTGCTCGATGTAGTCGACGACGGCAGAGCGAACGGGCACGGTGGTGCAGCACGGGGACGACAGAGGGCGCGACTACGCCGGGCAAAGCGGCAGCAAAGGTCGGCCATGGTGCGGGAGAGCGAGGGAGAGAGGCAGGGGGCGGGTGAGGTGTCCACGGGGTCGGGTGGCGACGTGGAGCCTGACCAGCGCCCAGCGCTGGAAAGCGGCAAGCTGCTGGCGCCGTGGTGAGCTCAAGCGCCAAGGCGTCGCCAGGCCTACGTATAAGACGAGCAATTGGCTGGCATGGGCCAGCACAGTGTTGGCCCGCCAGGTGGGCCGGGGCTTGGGTTCGGCCAGGTAAGGGGTTTTTCCCATTTGCTTCTGTTTTTTAATTATTTCTGTAGGTTTGTTGCATTTCTAAAAATACCTAGGCAACCCCAAAAATCACCAAACTGCACATGGTCCCTAGTTGGAATATATCCAGCATGGAACATTTTAGTTTGGGGTTATTTGAGCATTTGAAATATTTCATATAATTTAAATGCCCAAACTCAAATAGCTAAAGATTTAATCCAGTGACCTTAGAGTGACCTAGAAATTTGTGCATCACTTTTGACAGTGGTTTAGGACCAAGGTAGAGGTGATGAACATTTTTAGAGGGCATTTCAGGTTCATTGAAAATATTTTTAGTAAACCCTAGTTGAATTCAAAGGGGTTCTGGGGTTTCTGTCTTCCCCAATTCAAATTTCTGATGAAAAGTAGACATGATGCACACTCTAATGCATGGACTAGATAGGATGTGACAACTCACCCCCACTCAAAAGAATCTCGTCCTGAGATTTAGGGTCCGTCGGGAAGAAGGTGGGATACTCAAGTCGAAGACGATCCTCCCTTTTCCCAAGTAGCTTCTTGCTCGGAATGGTTTGACCATTGAACCTTGAGAAACTTGATATTCTGGCGTCGAGTGGTACGCTCGGCTTGATCAAGGATACGAACGGGATATTCTCGATAAGTGAGATTATCTTGGAGATCAAGCGCTTTGTGGTCTACTCCACGGATAGGATCCGAGAAGCAACGCCTGAGTTGAGAGACGTGGAAGGCATCATGAACTCTGGAAAGATGCGGAGGTAGCTCCAACTGGTAGGCAACTTCCCCTCGTTTGGCAAGAATGCGAAAGGGTCCAATGTATCGAGGAGCCAACTTGCCTTTGATACCGAATCAGTGGGTTCCTTTTAAAGGTGTAACCCGAAGGTAAGCCTTCTCGCCAACTTCATAAGTCATAGGCTTATGTTTGCGGTCATAATGGCTCTTTTGGCGAGATTGGGCCGTTTTCAATTTCTCACGAATAACGCGAACCTGCTCTTCTGCTTCGTGGATCATATCCGGGCCAAAGAGTTGTCTTTCCTCAGTTTCTGACAAGTTAAGAGGTGTTCGACATTTCCGTCGATAGAGAACTTCGAAAGGAGCTTTGCCCAAGCTAGCTTGATAACTATTGTTATAAGCGAACTCGGCGAATGGGAGGCACTTCTCCCAATTCATACCAAAAGCAATGATAGAAGCTTGAAGCATATCCTCCAGAATTTGGTTGACTCGTTCTACTTGACCACTTGATTGAGGATGGAAGGCGGTGCTAAAGGAGAGACGAGTTCCCATTGCATTTTGGAAACTTTCCCAAAATCGAGAGGTGAAGAGACTTCCACAGTCTGAGTTAATCTCCAATGGAACACCATGAAGGGACGCTTTTTGGGAGATGTATAAATCAGTTAGCTGGCTAGCGGTTATACTCTCACGAACGGGTAGGAAGTGGGCTACTTTGGAAAGACGATCGACAACGGCGAAGATGGAATTATTCCCTCTCTTGGTCCTGGGAAACCCGGTAACGAAATCCATACCGATTTTATCCCATTTCCATTCAGGAATAGCCAAAGGTTGAAGGGTGCCAGCAGGCTGTTGATGCTCTGCTTTAACACGACGTCATACATCACAATTTGCAATGTATTGAGAGATTCCTCTCTTCATCCTAGTCCACCAAAACCTCTGGCGTAGGTCTTGATACATTTTAGTACTACCGGGATGAATGGTGAGAGGGGATTCATGAGCTTCCTTAAGGATCAATTGCCGTAGATGTTGTTTCTTGGGAACCACCAAGCGGTTCTCGAAGAAGACCACACCTCGTTCGTCCATGGAAAAACATTTAGCAACTCCGCTAGCGATGTTCTCCTTAATCCGAGATATGCCCTTATCGCGCTTTTGGGCAGCTATAATTTGATCCGTAAGGTTAGGTTTCGCCACCAGGGTGGAAAGAAATCCTCGAGGAACAATGTGAAGGCTAAGCTTACTAAATTCGTCGTGGAGAAGTGGTTGACTTTGTTGTAACATCAAGTTGTTACAATAAGATTTATGACTTAGTGCATCAGCCATGACATTGGCTTTGCCTGGGGTGTAAGATATTCCTAAGTCGTAATCTGTAATCAACTCGACCCAACGCCTTTGCTCGAGATGCAAACCGTTGGGTGAAGATGTATTTCAGACTTTGGTGATCGGTGTAAATTTCATAACGACATCGAGGAGGTAATGTCGCCAAGTCTTGAGTGCATGGACCACTGCTGCAAGCTCTAGATCATGTGTGGGATAGTTATCCTCATGTGGACGCAACTGTCGACAAGCGTAGGCAATCACATGACGATCTTGCATGAGTATGCAACCTAGTCCTTGTCGCGAGGCGTCGCAATAGATAACGAAGTCCTTAGAAAAATCTGGTGGTACAAGTACGGGTGCAGATGTCAGGCATCTTTTCAGTTCCTGAAAGCTGAACTCGCACTATGGGGTCCACTCGAACTTTTTATCTTTCTTGAGGAGTTCAGTTAGAGGCTTAGCAACCTTGGAGAAATTCTCGATGAAGCGGCGGCAATAGCTCGCTAAACCAAGGAAAATCCGTACTTGCTTGACCGTTTCAGGTGGAGTCCAGTCAAGGACGGCTTGAACTCGCTCGGGATTGACAACAATGCCCTTACCAGAGATTACATGGCCTAGATAGGTCACCTCTGGCAACCAAAATTCACACTTAGAGAATTTGGCATAAAGGCGATGCTCTCAAAGTTTCATCAATACTAGCCTTAGATGTTCGGCATGTTCTTCCTCATTCTTGGAGTAGATGAGTATATCATCGAGGTATACCACGACGAATTTATCCAAGTACTCCATGAAGATTGAGTCCATTAACCGAGAGAAGGTGGCTGGGGCATTGGTTAACCCGAAGGACATGACGGTGTACTCGTATTGGCCATAACGAGTAACAAAGGCCATTTTAGGAATGTCCCCATTCTTCATTTTGATTTGATGGTAGCCCAACCTCAAATCCATCTTGGAAAAGACTGAGGATCCAATGAGCTGATCATACAGATCGTTGATCCTGGGAAGCGGATACTTGTTCTTGATAGTGACCAAATTGACAGGTCGATAATCTACAACCATCTGTTCCATCCTTCTTCTTGACGAAGAGGACGGGGCAAGCCCATGGAGAAGAACTAGGACGGATGAAACCCTTTTGCAAGGACTCATCGAGTTGTTTCTTAAGCTGGGCAAGTTCTAAGGGTGCCATCTTATAAGGTCTTCTAGAGATTGGGACGGTTCCTGGAACAAGGTCTATTACGAACTCGACATCCCTGTCAGGTGGAACACCTAGCAGTTCCTCTGGAAAAACATCCGGGAAAATCACGGACTACCGGAATATCTTCAAGGTCTGGAAGGGGGTTGGCATTTAAGGAGTAGAGCTGACGCTTGGACACTCGGGTCAAAACATTGACTGTCTTGCCCGAAGGGTGGGTGAGTTGAACAGTTCTAGTAGAGCAATCAATCTTAGCGTAATGGGCTGACATCCAGTCCATACCCAAGATGATGTTTATGTCCGAGGACTTGAGAGCTATTAGTGATGCAAGGAAGACTAATCTGTCGACAAGGATTTCATTTCCATGGCTGATTCTAGATGTTTGCCATCTAGAACCGGGAGTTTGAATTTCCATGGAGGTGGGCATGTCACTAAATGTGGTGTTGTGCAATCGAGCATAGCTCTCGGAAATAAACGAATGTGATGCTCCAGTATCAAAGAGAACAGTTGCCGGATGGCAATTAACAAGGAGCGTACCGAGAACGACGTTGGGATCCTCATGGGTTTCCTCAGCTGAAACGTAGTTGACGTGGCCACGAACAGTGGCGGCTGGTTTGGCGTAGAGCACCTTTCCTGCTGGCTTACCATGGCCTACAGACTTTCCGATCTGACTAGGGTTGTTCTGGGGACACTCACGGATGTAGTGACCCGTCTCTCCACACTTGAAACAAGTTATCACATTGGGGCGTGGAGCAGCATTAGCAGCGGGGCCACTATAGGCCTTGGGCGGTGCGAACTGCTGGTTGGGGCGAGGCGCCTCAAAGGATGGCCTCGGTGTGAATCTGGGTGGCAGAGCGGTGCTTGGGATCCAGACCCGGCGCTTCTGAGATCCAGAGCTGGATGAAGATCCAAAGTCACGGGAGTGCTTGCGTGAAGCTTCAAAGTCAGACTGTCCAGTTTCATCACTGATAGCCTTGTTGACTAACTTCTGGAAGGAGGTGCACTCGTGCAGACGAAGATCACAGCGAAGCTCGGGGCTAAGTCCCTTGCGGAACCTTGCCTGCTTCTTGGCGTCGGTGGATACCTCTTCAGGAGCATATCATGCTAGATTTCTAAACTCGCGACTGTATGCATCCACAGTCAGTCTACCCTGGGTGAAGTTGCAGAAATCTTCCCGCTTGCAATCCATGAGACCTTCCGGAATGTGATGCTCACGGAAAGCCGCACTGAACTCAGCCCAGGTAGTGATTTGGCCAACCGGGCGCATAGCCTCGAAATTCTCCCACCAAAGGCTAGCAGGGCCTTCGAGGTGATAGGCAGCAAAGGTAACCTTATCAGCTTCAGCCACGTTGGCAGAACGTAGCTTGTGGGTGATGCTGCGAAGCCAGTCATCCGCATCGAGAGGCTCAACGGAGTGTTTAAACTTCGGTGGATACAGCTTGACAAAGTCATTGATTGACACCAGGTCATTCCTTGGCTGGCGTGCGGTATTCTGCTCAATCCGCTCCAGCAAGCGATTGGTCTCACGCTTGTTGCGTTCTGCTTCCATCATAACTTCGGCCAAAGAAGGCGGTTGAGGCAGATTAACATTCCTAGCTGCGCTGGCTTCACCCTGCTCCGGAGCAGCAGGGTTGTTGCGGGTGTTGACCATCCTAGGAAACAAGACAACAGTTTAGACAAGGATGGCAAAAATTGGCAAGGAAGTGCGGAATATAATGGATAACACGGAATGCAGAGATGTTCATCCGTATGACATGGTAATATAGAAACTGCCATATATATACCAACGGTCATACACACCATCCATAGTTTAGTACAAGCCCGGCTAGAGTACAACTACGGTGAAAGGCGTTACATCTCATCGGAAGCATTCCAAACTCCTATACATTATTTTCTACACTTAGGAATTGATACACACTAAGTCATATTCCACAGTCACGCAGGCGGTGGAACTACAACTATTACAATACTAGAGATACTACTACTAACTCGAGACAACTCCGTAGTAGTCCTCATAGAAGTCACCTCCATAGCCCGGAAGCTGAACATGATTATCCGTAAATGAGGCGGTCTGAGGAGCTTGTGGACCATAGGGGCTAGGATGAGGTCTTGGACCAACAAGCGGTGGCCTCAGGGGACCACGGGGTGGGGTGATGCCTCCCACATCACGCCAATCCATCATGTCTGGTAGAGCAGATCTCACAGGATACAGATCCCTCATATCCATACATCTAGCTTGCACAGCCGGTGCAAACCGAGTCAAAGTGGCCCAATGATCAGCATGGGTGTTGAAAAGCTCCATTCTCAAGGCCCGATTCTCTCGGTCCTTATCCTCGAGCATCTCAGCAGTGGTGCGGGTTAGTGAGTCCTCCTGAGTGGAATCAGCATACATGGCCTGAAGATACCCTTGCGCCCCCGGGAGTGAAGCTGGCATATAACGGAAGTTGGTGTTCCGAAGCAGGCCAGTCCCGACTCGCATGATGGTCATCATAGAGTATGCAGCATCTTGCACAGCCATCTCGATAGTGACCCCGAGTCCATAGGAGTGGTGAAGGGGCTCAGTCGATCCAGGATAAGAAGGAAATATCCTGACAGTGCAGAGGTATTGGCTTTGATTAAAGTCTCGGAATTGCTCTTCGACGGTATATTCGGGATACCAACGGTAACCCATCTCAATCATAACCCAGACTAACATAGTCGTATGACCGGGCACATCGATGCACCTGGTCAAACGAACCACTTGGTTTTGAGCACGAGTGGCCATCTCAAAGCACAGCCACAATGCAAAGTCATTAGAATTTCTAGGGAAAATCGGACAGCATAACATCTGTAAATGCTCAAAAACAGATTTGAGACATTCAAAATCAGATTGCAAACCCACTCAATAACATCATATCAAGGTTCTGATTCAACTGATAACATACTAAAAGTAGTAGAAACTGAACTGAGGCTGGTAACCAACAATCATATAAGTTACTACGGATTAGTAACACGTGAACCTGATAGAGAGAAGAGAGCCTAGTCCTACACCCACGTAGAATGAGAAGATGATGACTCAGATCAGAGGGCATAAGGTAAAGGAGTAAAAAGAGCCTTACGTCCCTCCCACAATCAATTCCCCTACATATAACTAAAGCATTTCTAGACTCGACATCGACCGGTTTGGCTTAGCAAACCCACGAGCAGTCCGCTCGATGCCAATGCTTTGTCGGGACCCGATTCCAAGTCACATTGACCTAGCGGTAACACGTCATATCACTTTGCGGCCTCACGCACGGTATTCCCACGGTGTCGCCTTACCATGGCCGGGACCGTTTGCGCCTTTTGGCTCACGATATGATAGTGTTGCTAGCATCCACATGACAGAGAACCGGGCCGACATGGCTAGTCGTGAACCCAAAGCGGCGCTAACCCATGGGGACAGGCATACATGAATCACATCGAGCATGTCGGTCATCAATGTATGAATCGGGCTGTAGCTTTGGGCTAACAGGACTCGGTAACCCGGCTGTAGCAGGCTAGGCAGGACTCGGATGTCACCGCGTGACATTTCCCGAAGGACATACCACGAACGAAGTGAAACACATGCCGGCCAGTCAAGTGTCCGGAGCAGTAGTGCTGGGCTAGCTGATCGGGCTTCTAGCTTGCGGGTCTCTTGGACGATGAAGGCCTGCTTTTCAGTGGACTGCCTTCTCGCTTTCTGCTTCACTGGACGCACGTTGGGGCACACGTTGAGATGGTGCTCAATTACGCCCCGTGGAATCCTCGCCAGCTGATCGGGCTCCCAGGCGAACACCTTCTTGTTCGCACGCAGGAATTTGACAAGGGCTTCCTCCTGTTCGGGTTCGAGGTTGGCGCCTATGGTGAAGGTGGCGTTTGTGGACCCGTCCTCGCCGGCTGTGTATCTGCTTGGTCTCCGCCTTTGTCTTGAGTGAACAACTGCTTCTTCTTGGTCGGCGCAGCCCCCTTGGGCTTGGGGGCTTCCGCATCGGCGGGCTACGCTGCGGCCGCCGTCTTGAGGGTGAGCCTGAGCGCTCGCAGCGCACCTTCAGTGTCCCCGGGCACGGTGAGGACGCCGCTGCTCCCGGGCATCTTCATGAGGTTGTACCCCGGGTGGGTTGCGGCCATGAATTTGGCCTAATGCTGGATAGCCAAGGATGGCATTGTAGGGGAGGCCGATGGGGCGATGTCGGTCGACCAGTTCCGTCGCGGAAGTTGTCGAGGTGCCAAGGTCACCGGAAGCCGGATTTGCCCCAAGGAACTGGATGACCCTCCTCCTACGCCCGAAAAAGGCCGGCTGGGCTGCAGCCGCTCCCTGGGTATGCCGAGGAGGTTGAAGGCCTCGACTGAGAGTACGTTGAGGGCGGCACCACCGTCGATGAGGGTCCTGGTGACGGCAACCTGGCATATGGTGGGCGTGCAGAGCATGGGGAGCGCACCCGAGCCGGCCGAGTTGGTGGGGTGGTCCCGAGAGTCGAAGGTCAGCCCGGCCGGCGGCTCCGTCCGGCCCGAGGGAGCCCCTTGCCGTGTGGAGGCGGCGCCGACCCGGCAGACGAATGCCTTGACATGGTGGCTAGAAGGCGGCGCCTGCGAGCTGCCCAAGAGGGTCGCGACAACCGGAGGAACCGGCGCGACGGGACGGGTGACGAGGAAGCTGCGCGTCTCCTCCCCTGGGGTCACCGAGGAGAGCAGGGATGATGCTTGCTGCCTGTTTCCCGCCGGGCCGGTGGCGGCGTTGACGGCAGGTGACGGGGAACAACGAGGGCGCCCGCCGACGGGAGCCGTCTGGGCGACATAGGAGGCGAGGGCGGCTCGGCGCTCGGCGCGGGCCCGACGGGCGTCAGCCATGGTTGCGGTGGTCGGGGAAGAACGAGGCGACGAAAGGCAGATTCCGGCGCACCCCTACCTGGCGCGCCAAATGTCGGATTTCGGGTTCTGGCAGACCCTTGAGGTTCGAACACTGGGGTGCGCGCGGAGATCCAACCTTCTACCGTCTTGCACTTCGCCGAATCATAGGGACCTAAACTACTAAACTGAACAACACAAGAGACACGAGATTTATACTAGTTCGGGCCACCGTTGTGGTGTAATACCCTACTCTAGTTTGTGGTGTGGTGGATTGCCTCTTGGGCTGATGAAGAACAGTACAAGGAAGAACAGCCTCGCGAGGGCCTGTTCTAGGCGGGCGCGATGAACTGCTAGGTGGTGTTTGGTCGCTCTAGCTAATGGTTCCTTGATGAGGATTCTGATCTCATACCCGGGGGCCGATCCCTCTACCATGGAGATGGCTACTCCTATTTATAGGCGAAGGCCCTAGGCCTCTTCCCAAATATTGAGCGGGAAGGGCGCCAACAATTGGCCATTTCGAAGGGGAACAGCGGGTACACTTATCCTGACTAAAGTTGGTCCTCGCCTGCCAAAGGCTCTGGTGATGACGCCTGCTTGGGCTCCACGATGACTCCCTCCCAGCCGTTGGGGCTGGTCTTGGTCTTGTTGCATCGAAACGGATGCCTTTGCTTGATGCTCTCGCTTGCGCTTGCTCCCTTTGCACCAAAGAGGAAAGGAGGACACCCATGCGGGCTGGCGCCTCGATGGCGCGCCTTGGTAAATCATGGCTTGCGACATGGGCACCTCGCGAGGTACCCTGCCTTGAACTCTCCGCCTCCTCATGAGCCAGCCTGACGAGGCCGTGCCTGAGGAAGCTCCTTGTCGTCCGCCCCGCGAGGCTTGGCCCCTCGCGAGGGTCTTGAGCTTGCGTTGATGAAGATGGGCCATCCTGGGCCTCCTTTGAGCCACGCCGCAGACCGCAGGCAGGCAAGTCTGGGGACCCCCGTTCCCAGAACGCCGACAACTCTTCATTTTGCATTTTAGCGATCCAAGATCACATTGAGTCTATAGGAAAAGCCAATACTATCAAGAAGGGATGAGGTGTTGCTTAATGAGCCTTTTGCTTCATGTGCTTAGTGATATGCTCCAAAACCCTCAGCTACTTTCTCACATCCACAAATGACCTAAACCTAAAGCCAAAATCGGTCACACCGATTCTTTCTACCCGGCGCCACCGATTTCAAAAGTCATAGCCACTGCCACAAACCCTAGGCAAATCGGTCCTACGATAGGGATCTCGGTCTCACCGAGATGGGATTGTAATCTCTCTTTCCCTTCAGTAACATTTCTGTCTAACCGAAGTGAGCGATCGGTCCCACCGAGATTGCAATGTAAACTCTCTGCTTCCTTTGTAACATTTCGGTCTCACCAAAAAGAGCAAATCGGTCCCACCGAGTTTACCTGACCAACTCTCTAGAAAGCTTATTACCAAAATCGGTCTCACCGAGTTTGTGTAATCGGTCTTACCGAGATTACGTTATGCCCTAACCCTAACCGAATCGGTCTCACCGAGTTGCATGTCAGTCCCACCGAAAATCACTAACGGTCACTAGGTTTACTAAATCGGTCCGACCGAGTCTGTTGAATCGGTCCCACCGAGTGTGGTAAATTGTGTGTAGCGGTTGGATTTTGTGTGGAGGCTATATATACCCCTCCACCACCTCTTCATTCGTGGAGAGAGCCATCAGAACAAACCTACACTTCCAACTTACCAGTTCTGAGAAAGAACTACCTACTCATGTGTTGAGGCCAAGATATTCCATTCCTACCATATGAATCTTGATCTCTAGCCTTCCCCAAGTTGCTTTCCACTCAAACCCTCTTTCCACCAGATCCAAATCCTATGAGAGAGAGTTGAGTGTTGGGGAGACTATCATTTGAAGCACAAGAGCAAGGAGTTCATCATCAACGCACCATTTGTTACTTCTTGGAAAGTGGTGTCTCCTAGATTGGCTAGGTGTCACTTGGGAGCCTCCGACAAGATTGTGGAGTTGAACCAAGGAGTTTGTAAGGGCAAGGAGATCGCCTACTTCATGAAGATCTACCGCTAGTGAGGCAAGTCCTTCGTGGGCGACGGCCATGGTGGGATAGTGAAAGTGCAACTATCCCTAGGTGGTTTTGGTAATTCATAACAACATATAGCTCATTGAGCTAATGCTATTCCAAGATGAACATTTCAGGAAAGCTCAATGAATGGCATGGCATGGATGATGAGTGCATGTATTCATTTCGTATCATTTTGAGCGCTCCACCAAGATGTATGTGACATGGAGGAGTAACCCATGAGCCTAATTCCTTGTGCATTTGCAGTCCAAAGCAAATATTAAAATATGCACAAATTTAGGGGGAGCTCTTGCTTATCACATACTTCTCAAAGCGACGATGTTTTTCAATCTTATTATCATTTGTCGAAGCTTTGATATATATGTTGTCATCAATTACCAAAAAGGCGGAGATTGAAAGTGCAACTATCCCTAGGTGGTTTTGGTAATTCATAACAACATATAGCTCATTGAGCTAATGCTATTCCAAGATGAACATTTCAGGAAAGCTCAATGAATGGCATGGCATGGATGATGAAAGTGGATCCCTCAAAATGCTAATGACAAAGGATTGGCTCAAGCTCAAAAGCTCAAGACTCTTCATTTTATATTTTAGTGATTCAAGATCACATTGAGTCTATAGGAAAAGCCAATACTATCAAGAAGGGATGAGGTGTTGCTTAATGAGCCTCTTGCTTCATGTACTTAGTGATATGCTCCAAAACCCTCAGCTACTTTCTCACATCCACATATGACCTAAACCTAAAGCCAAAATCGGTCTCACCGATTCATCCTATCCGGCGCCACCGATTTCATGTGTCATAGCCACTGCCACAAACCCTAGGCAAATCGGTTCTACGATAGGGATCTCGGTCTCACCAAGATGGGATTGTAATCTCTCTGTTTCCTTTTCGTAACTTTTCGGTCTCACCGAAAGAGCGGATCGGTCCCACCGAGATTGCAATGTAAACTCTCTGTTTCCCTTTTGTAACATTTCGGTCTCACCGAAAAGAGCAAATCGGTCCCACCGAGTTTACTCCGACCAACTCTCGGTTAGCTAATTACCAAAATCGGTCTCACCGAGTTTGTGTAATCGGTCTCACCGAGATTACGTTATGCCCTAACCCTAATCATATCGGTCCTACCGAGATGCATGTCGATCCCCACGAAAACCCTAACGGTCACTAGGTTTACTAAAATCGGTCCGACCGAGTTTGTTGATTCGGTCCCACCGAGATTGGTAAATTGTGTGTAACGGTTAGATTTTGTGTGGAGGCTATATATACCCCTCCACCTCCTCTTCATTCGTGGAGAGAGCCATCGAGACTAAACCTACACTTCCAACTTACCATTTCGAGAGAGAACCACCTACTCATGTGTTGAGACCAAGATATTCCATTCCTACCATATGAATCTTGATCTCTAGCCTTCCCCAAGTTGCTTTCCACTCAAATCTTCTTTCTACCAGATCCAAATCCTATGAGAGAGAGTTGAGTGTTGGGGAGACTATCATTTGAAGCACAAGAGCAAGGAGTTCATCATCAACACACCATTTGTTACTTCTTGGAGAGTGGTGTCTCCTAGATTGGCTAGGTGTCACTTGGGCCTTCGACAAGATTGTGGAGTTGAACCAAGGAGTTTGTAAGGGCAAGGAGATCGCCTACTTCGTGAAGATCTACCACTAGTGAGGCAAGTCCTTCGTGGGCGACGGCCATGGTGGGATAGACAAGGTTGCTACTTCGTGGACCCTTCGTGGGTGGAGCCCTCCGTGGACTAGCGCAACCGTTACCCTTCGTGGGTTGAAGTCTCCACCAACGTGGAAGTACGATAGCACCACCTATCGAAACTACGCCAAAAACATCTGTGTCTCCAATTGCGTTTGAATCCTCCAAACCCTTCCCTTTACTTTCTTGCAAGTAGCATGCTTTAATTTCCGCTGCCAATATACTCTTTGCATGCTTGCTTGAATAGTGTGATGATTGCTTAACTTGTCCTAAGATAGCTAAAATCTGCCAAACTCTAAAACTGGGAAAAGGCTAAGTTTTTAATTGGTCAAGTAGTCTAATCACCCCCCACCTCTAGACATACTTCAAGGTCCTACAAGTGGTATCAGAGCTTTGATCTCCATTTGCTTTGATTTCCATAGCTTTTGGTGGTCATAGCCTTGGTTTCACAACCTAGGAGAGTATGGCGTCTAGCGAGGGAAATTATCACCGTAGAGGTCCTTACTTTGATGGTACTAATTTTGCTAGTTGGAAGCATAAGATGAAAATACATATTCTCGGACATAACCCCGCCGTTTGGGCAATTATTTGTATTGGCTTGCAAGGTGAATTCTTTGATGGGAGAGAGCCGAACCGTGAAGCTAATGCGGAAGAATTGAAGATGTTGCAATACAACGCTCAAGCTTGTGATATCATCTTCAACGGATTGTGCCTCAAGAATTCAACAAAATCAGCCGCCTTGAGAATGCAAAGGAAATTTGGGATACTTTGATTGATATGCATGAAGGTACCGAATCCGTCAAGGAATCCAAGTTGGATGTGCTCCAAAGTCAGCTTGACAAGTTCAAAATGAAGGATGGTGAAGGTGTCGCTGAAATGTACTCTAGGCTTGCACTTCTCACAAATGAAATTGCCGGCTTAGGGAGTGAAGAGATGACTGACAGATTCATCATCAAGAAGATCCTAAGAGTATTGGATGGAAAGTATGACACCATGTGCACATTGATTCAAATGATGCCAAACTACAAAGATCTCAAACCAACGGAAGTCATTGGAAGAATTGTTGCTCATGAGATGTCACTCAAGGATAAGGAGGAACTTCACAACAAGTCTAGAGGTGCTTACAAAGCCTTAAGTGAAACCCCCACATCATCGAGTGAGAAACAAACCTTCAATGAAGAATTGAGCTTAATGGTGAAGAACTTCAACAAATTCTACAAGAGTAGAAGCAAAGAAAGAAGCTCCAAGTCAAGGCCTTACAATGACAAAAGATCTTCTAGTCGAGAGAGAAATTGCTACAATTGTGGGAGACCCGGACACTATTCCAATGAGTGTACGGCACCCTACAAAAGAAGAGAAGACTCTCCAAAAAGAAGAAGTAGAAGAGAAGAATCACCACCAAGAGAGAGGAGGAGTATTGATGATCGTTATGAATGAAGACCCTCACGGAGAAGCAAGGATTCGGAAACAAAGGGCAAGTCATCAAAGAGCTACACAAAAGAAGACATCAAGCTCATGTTGGTGAATGGGTATTCGGCTCCGACTCCGACCATCACTCGGAGAGAAGTTATCACTCCGACTCCGAATACACTCAAGATGAAGGTGTTGCCGGTCTAGCACTTGTGTCAACCAACTCCTACGACATATTTGAATCACCAAATGAAGGAATTGGTAGATGCTTCATGGCCAAAGGTCCTCAGGTAACACACCCCGAGTATATTGATTTTGATGTTGATGAAGATGACTTGCTAGGTGATGATGATTTACTTGTTGACAACTCTAGTGATGAATACTATGATGAAACGTCAATTAATCATGCTAATCAAGTTGAAACGAATGACAATGATAAGGAGAAAATTGAGCGTCTAACTAAAGAACTAAACACTCTTAAGTTCGCTCATGAAACTATCTTTGAAGATCATCGGGAACTTTTAAGGGCTCATCAGAAGTTACGCTTTGAAAAGCTCAATCTTGAGCAAGAGCATGAGTTCTTAAAAGCAATCAATGATGATCTCCGTAAGAAAAGTTCTTCTTACATTGCCAAGCGTTTACTCTTATCTGCTTACATGCCTCAAGTCAAGTCTAGTAACAAGAACAAGAAAGATTCTTCCTCTAGTAGTAACAACAATAATGTCATATCCAATATTGTTGCTTCTAGTAGTTCTCTTGATTCCACTAATGATTCTCTTAGCCAAGTTACACTTGAGCAAGAAAATAGTTTATTGAAGGGAATTATAGAGAAAGGTGTATACAAGAGCCTTGCCGGGAGTAAGCAATTCGAGGAAATTGTACGCAAGCAAGGAAGGGACCGGAAGAATCAAGGTGTTGGTTTTGAACGAAAGTTCAATGCCAATGGAGTTGAGTGGGAAGAAGATCAATACCCCAAGACGAAGTTTAATCCTCAACAAGAGAAGTATGATCCTACTTCCTTCAAGGGAAGTATGATCAATTCCCAAGACTACGTGAAGTTCTACCTCATCAAGTACAACTACAACTCCAAGGATTCCCATCAAGATGATGTGGATCCGGAAGAAGAAGAACTAGAGAGTTCTTGAGGGTGACTCCGCCAACATATTTCACTCATATCATTATGGCAAGGACAAGTGCAATCAACATCCACATCTTGCACTAGTTCGAGGAGTCACAAACCCTCATGTTGGTAAGGCAAGGGACAAGGTAACCTAATGATTTCTTGGACATCATTTTGTGTGTGCATCACTCTATGTCTATGGATATACTTGTTTGTTCCTTGTGGGACTAACCCATGTAGGTATTGAAAGTGCAACTCACTCCAAAGGATTGCTCCAAAAAGATCTACATCAACATTGAGCATCCACATCTTCAACACCTACATGAAGTCATCATCGACAAAACCCAAGGTTAGTTCATCCCTCTTAGGGGGGATCTCACATCTAGGGGGAGCTTAACTCTAAGAATTGAGTCAAAGCAACTCTAATGATGTGAACACATAAATGCTTTATGTAAAAGTGGTAACCCAACTTGAGCTTAAACGATGAGTATGACCTATGATCAAATGTCTATCATTTGACTCCTAAGTCAATATACTCATATATAGATGACCTAGTCATCGCCAATTGCTTGATAGATGCTAGAATTGGTTGATCATGCTTTGTCACGTATTTCATTTGCCATCTTATTGTGTGAGCATGTTGGTTGCATAATTTACTCATTCGAGGACATCCACTTGTTGTTTTGATTGATTGGCTTCTTTTTCTTTGGCCAAGTGGATGGACAAGAATGCCTAAGAACCTTCTCTAGCTATCTATGCTTTTCTCGTCTCAAACTCTGTTCATGCTACATCACAAAATTTGATCAAGTCAGATTCGAACCACTCTGTGTGAGGAGCACTCGGAGTCCCCGATTCGTCATAGACTTAAACTTCCAAAACTTCTTTGTGATTCTCGGTCTTACCGATTGTTGGTGTACAAAAAGAGGGGGTACACTTTTTGTACCCCTATAACTGTGCACGGGCAGTCTGAGCCGCGGGCACCACCGCACTGAACAAGGCAAGGGAGGTGAGCCAAGGTAAGGTCGAAGCTCGAAAGGAGCTGAACGACGCCAAGACCAAGACCACAAAGAGCAAAGGGGACGAAGCGGACTCCCCCGGCAAGATCCTTGCCGGGGGGTGGTTTTAGCAAACCCGGCAAGACCCTTGCCGTGGCAGCTCGCCCCACACCTACGGAGCGAATCACCCTTGAGTCCACTGCCCCCATGGGGCAAGGATTCGGGAGACATCCCCGTGGTGGCATGCAGATCTTTGTGAAGACATTCAAGATCAGATACACACTATAGAAGATGACGACCCTTGGCGGGATCCCAGCCAACGAGGACCACAAGGCCCCCGGCAAGAGCCTTGCCGGGGATGACAGCAGGCGCCACGGCAAGACCCTTGCCGGGGCTACGGCAAGGCCCTTGCCAAGAACACCCGTAGGGCCACCATCAGGCCCACACCAATCAAACCTCCACCACCGTTCGCATGCAGCTGCCGACCCAACCAGTTGGGCAGGCACCTGCGTGGCGGCAAGCGGATCTTCATGGAGACCCACCATCGCGCCACCTCAGCTGCCTCGCTCGCCTACATGGCACCACGGGCATCGCTGGCCGTATGCGTGTCGACACGAAAGGAACGGCGACAGACGAGACAGGCTCTCCCTGTCCCAGATAAAGCAAGGACACCTAAGCAAGACGCATTAAAGGCGCCTTTGTCATGTAATGCGAGGGATAAACTTGCATCATCAGATTTTCCACCTCCCGTGTGCCACCGTGGCAACCCTTTCCCTATAAAAGGAGGCCCAAGGCGACCAGGAGGAGGATTCGCATTTTGGAGCTCCTCATGCCCCATTGCTAGTTCAAGAACACGGATAAACAAACCACCAAAGCAGGAGTAGGGTTTTACGATCCTCGCGGCTTAACCCGGATAAGGAAACCGTGTGCTATCTGCTTGATCCGCTCTTCTCACGACCTCGCCGCCATGACCGTAGTAGGGATTCTTGTGATCCCATAGGTGTCGTTCCCCACCGACATCTTTGGCGCGCCCGGGGGCGCGCGATTATGAGAATCGGCTCTAGCAGTTAGTTCGACGCTTGTTCATCGTCATGGCGCCCAAGAAGAAGATGACGGTGGCGGTTGGCCCGTCGGAAGCCGGACATCCCGTCCCGACGCAGGCGAGCAGCGGACCGGTCGCAGAAAGGACCCGGGCGCCGCTTAGAACACCAACACCGTCCCAGCAGCCGAAGTTTGGGAGGCGGCGATGTTCGTGCGCCTGGTAACGGGCTGCACGCCGCCAAATCCAAAGACGGAGCCAGGCCCTCCGCGGGTGGCGCGGGGCCTTCCAAGATCGCTGCCACCCGCCCGAAGGCGACGCGAGGGCTTCCAAGACTCCCACGCCGGCGCCGACGGCGCGCTCCTCTCAAGCGGCGCGCGACGAACGGCGTAATCACGCCGAGGACCCCGGGCGTCGCCGCGGAAAGAGCCCCGAGCGCCACTCCCGGGATTTAGAAGACCTGCCCGCTCGCCGAGGCGCTGGTGAAGATGGCATGCGACCGCGGGGTCGTGATAGAGCTCCTTCTGACATGGTAAGAAGTCGAAGTGCGTCGCGATCCATGCAGGTTTCGCTGCCACCAACACCAGTAGAAGCCCTGGAGCGCGTGTAGTTGCTCCTCGATTTTCCTTCCACTACGGGGAAACTCAACGAATGGAGAGCCACTATCCGAAGCCTTGTTGCGATGGCCAACAAAGACGAACCGAGTCCGGTGGAGCCCCCGGGTCGACGCTCCGACGGAGTCCCGCGCACCAGTGGCAGGAAAGCCGGCGGTGCCGTGACCACGGTGCACTCGCCTCCTCCTCGCCCGGTACCGCGGACACCAGCCCGTCGCGACAGTACGGGCGACAAAATCTCCATAGCATCGTACGACCCGCGGGCCCACTGTGACCGGCGCCAAGTTCTTCGGGAACGAGAACATGAAGACACTCGAACCACTATCGAGCGTCGGCGCGGAGCGCGCCACCAATCAGACAGGCGAGCAGGGCCTGCTGTGAGCCACCCGGCACCGGGGAGCCCTGGAGGCCTACCTTACGAGGTAGGCTGTCCGGCTTTTACCCATGAGCTGCGGCAGTTCCAGTGGCCCGCTCACCGCACCTTCAAACCCGATGTGGGCAAAAAGTACAGCGGCAAGACCCACCCGTACGAGTTCCTCAGCATCTACACCATCGCGATGCAAGCTGCCGGAGCCCGTGACGATAAGGTGCTTGCGAATTACTTTCCGTTGGCTCTTAAACCCAACGCCATGTCATGGTTGATGCACTTGCCGGTAGACTCTATTTCCTCCTGGTCGGATTTGTGCCATGAGTTCGTGGGCGCCTTTACTGGAGGCCACCAAGCCCATGGCCAAGCAAGCGACCTGCATGTCATTCCCCAGAAGGGAGGCGAGAGTCTCCGCAAGTATATATAGAGGTTCAGCCGGGTACAGTACAATATCCCTGATGTTCACCCTGCCGCCATCATCAACGCGTTCCATCAGAACGTGCGAAACCGCAAGATGCGTGAAGAGCTGGCAATGAACAAGGTGAAAGATGTAGCAGAACTCTATGTTCTTGCTGACAGATGTGCCTGGGCTGAAGAGGGAAGGAAGTACCCCGGCAAAGATTCCGGCGTGGAAACCGACTCCTCAAATGAGGTTATTGCCGCCCGGGCGAAGAAAGGCCCGCGCCGCAACAGGAAGCCTAAAGGTAAAGCCGTGCTTGCTGTCGAGGGATCTGATAACGCCGGCTCCAACAAGAAAACCAAGGCAGATGACCCCGGCAAGGAAGTTGCCGGATGTGTCGCCATGGGCCTTGGCGGCTGCCGAGAAGCCAGAAACTCCGACAAGCGACATCGCAAGATCCATCGCACCAAAGGCCATGCTCTCCAAGACTGCCGACAAGTTGAGCTCCTCGCCGAGAAGCGAGGGCTGAGTATGAGAGGCGGACAAGGAGAAGGGCCTAGACGGTGCTGAGGGTCCGGCAAGAAGCGTGGACGGCCAAGCGGCCATCGCGCAAGGATAAACAACAGAGAGGCCCACCGGGCCGTGACAGAAGCCGTAAGACGATGATCACGAAGAGGACGCATTTAATCCGTGATCAAGAGTTTTAGAAAGCTACAGAGGCTATGTGCGCCGACGGCGGCGCTCGCTGCATACTTCTCACCGCCGCCTTAAACAGTGGGCGCGAGATTACAGCGCATAGCCGCTGCTTGATGCCCAAAGGTCGCTCAAGTGGTCCAAAGACACCTATCATTTTTTACACTAAGGATCGCCCTGATCCCACTACTGCGGTCGGGTGCTTTCCATTGTTGGTTTCACCAACAATACGCAACCTCAAGGTGACGAAGATGCTAGTCGATGGCGGGGCCGGTCTGAACTTGATCTCCCCTGCTGTGATCGAGAAATTGCAGATTCCTGATGGGGACCTCGAAGAGACGGGCACGTTTCAGGGGGTCAACCCGGGAAGAAGCCAACCCAAGGGAAAGGTCATGCTGCCCGTGACTTTTGGAAGCGACCTGAACTACAGGACGGAGAGGATCGTGTTTGATCTTACCAAGATCCCCTTGCCCTACAATGGGATCCTTGGCCACCCAGCGCTGGCCAAGTTCATGGCGGCGTCACACTACGCCTACAACACCTTGAAGATGCCAGGACCTGTGACGATCATCACCATCCCCTCCGATAGGAAAGATGCGCTGATTTGCGCTGACCAACTATACCAGCAAGCAGTTGCAGCGGCTGCCACCACTAGGGCACTTGCTCCTGCCGCTGGGACCCCGGGAGGGAAGAAGAAGAAGAAGACATGTGAGACCTCGGACACCCACTCCGGCAAGCGCACCTCTTGAGTGTAGCGTTGCCGAGGACGCATGAGAGCTCCGCCGGCGGAAACAAGAAGCCTGAGGCCATACCGCGGGAACCAAGAAGGTTTCATCAATGAGGACGGCACGGAGGAGCTTTTACCATAAGCTCCACCCTTGACGACAAATAGGAAGACGCACTCGTCACCTTCCTTCGGGCGAATGTCGATGTGTTTGCATGGCAAGCTTCTGACGTCCCCGGTGTTCCCAGGGAGGTGATTGAGCACCACCTTGCTGTCTGCCCTCATGCGCGGCCCGTCAAGCAGAAGGTCAGAAATCAAGCTTTGGAACGACAAGAGTTCATCATAGAAGAGATCCGGAAACTGGTAGCAGCGGGTTTGGTAAGAGGAGTGCTCCATCCAACGTGGTTGGCCAATCCGTCGTAGTGCGCAAGGCAAATGGCAAGTGGAGACTGTGTATTGATTACACAGATATCAATAAGGCTTGCCCTAAAGACCCCTTCTCGTTGCCGCACATCGACCAGATTGTTGACTCCACGGCTGGGTGTGATATGTTGTCATTCCTCGACGCCTACTCCGGCTACCACCAGATCTTCATGACAAGAGAAGACGAAGAGAAAACAGCATTCATCACCCCATGCGGTACATATTGTTTCATGCGGATGCCTTTCGGGTTGAAGAGTGCTGGTTTGACGTTTGCAAGGGCGGTCCAGATTGGTTTTGAACCCCAGCTCCATTGAAATATGGAAGCTTATATGGATGACATAGTGGTCAAAACCAAGGGCAGGGCAACCCTCATACCAGATTTGCAAGAAACATTTGCAAACCTGTGCAAGATCAATCTCAAGCTGAACCTTGAGAAGTGTGTCTTTGGCGTCCCGTCCAGCAAGCTTCTCGGTTCTTGGTGTCACTGGCGTGGGATAGAGGCCAATCCGACAAAACCAAAGCTATAGAGCATATTGAAGCACCAAGCTTAATCAAGGATGTGCGTCGGCTTGCTGGTTGGTTGTCGCCGCCATGGGCAGGTTCATTTCAAGTTCGCTGAAGGCGCCCTTCCCTTTTTCAAGATCCCGAAAAGGCGGGCCCGTGGAGTGGACGCCGAAGTCAAGCAGCATTGCAAGGTTTGAAGAAGTACCTCTCCTCCGCGCCAATACTAGTTGCGCCTAGGCCACAGGAGCCGTTGCTGCTATACCTGGCGGCAACGGACCAGGTGGTCAGCGCCGCACTAGTGGCGCAGAGAGAGGTTGACGACGAGGTAATGGCAGCGGCAGAGCCCGACACCACCAATGCAGAGACGACACAACCAGTTGAAGTGCCGCCAAAGAAGAAAATGATGCAGCACCCGGTCTACTTTGTTAGTTCCCTCCTGCAGGGGGCTAGATCAAGGTACTCCGGCGTGCAGAAACTGCTCTTCGGCCTTCTTATGGCCTCGAGGAAGTTGCGTCACTACTTCCAGGCACATGAGATCCCTGTTGTCACTCGCCTCCCTCTGCAACGGATATTGCACAATCCGGATGCAACGGGAAGAATTGTGGAATGGGCACTGGAGCTGTCTAGCTTTGGCCTCAAGTTTGAAAGTACTTCGACGATTCAGAGCCGAGTCCTAGCAGAGTTCATTGCAGAATGGACCGCAACGCCTGACGAAGAAGCCAAAGAGACTGCTCTCCCCGGCAAGGAGGCAGGTTGTGATTGGATCATGTACTTTGATGGAGCTTTCTCCTTACAAGGCGCCGGTGGCGCGATCGCTTGTCGCGCCCACCGGAGAGCACCTCAAGTACGTGATCCAGATGCACTTCCCCAGGGAGGTGTCAACAAACAATACGGCAGAGTACGAAGGGCTGCTTGCCGGTCTTAGGATAGCGGCGGACCTCGGAATCAAGAAACTCATCGTCAGGGGAGACTCGCAGCTTGTCATCAAGCAAGTCAACAAGGATTACCAGAGCCCGTTGATGAAGGCCTACGTCGATGAAGTGAGAAAGCTGGAAGAGTGTTTCGACGGTATCTAAAGCTGAACACGTTCCCGAGCGGAGAACGATATCACCGACACTGTCAAAATGCGCTGCCTCAAGCTACCTATGGAACCAGGTACCTTTGTGCTTCAGCCAACTCAGCCATCCGCTGATCCATCAACGAGCAGAATAAGAGGAGGAATCAGGGCCCGCAAGTACTTTCCGCCGAAGCTCCCGGAGCCGCCGACAAGGATGTTGCCGGGATACCGAGCCCGCCAGGATGATCGGCTCGCGGAGCGGCAAGCTCTTGCCATCGAGACAGCCGCTCCTATAGCGGAGGAAATGCCTTTAGTCCTCGCCGCCGAGCCCTGTGCTCCAGCGCAGGCACACAGATACCGTCCGATTCCTCCAACAAGGGAACTTCCCGAGGAGCAGGAAGAAGCGGAAAAGTAGCCCGTCTCTCTACTATGTACCAGTTAAATCGATGACGCCCTGCATGTAAAGAGGCCGAACGGTGTGAAATTGAAGTGTATCTCTCGAGAGGAAGGACTAGAGCTGTTGGCGGAGATACACTGAGGCATATGTAGATCCCACATTGGGTCAAGGGCCCTTGCCGGCAAGGCATTTCGGCAAGGCTTCTTCTGGCCCACCGCCCTCCAGGATGCGACGACACTAGTCACCAGGTGTGAAGCGTGTCAGTTCCATTCAAAGAAGCTTCATCAGCCAGCTCAAGCCCTTCAAACCATTCCTCTCTCCTGGCCCTTCTCGGTCTGGGGGCTCGACATACTGGGCCCTTTCCCCCACGCTGTTGGGGGCTTTGAGTACTTGTACATTGCAATCGACAAGTTCAAAAAGTGGCCAGAGGTGGAGGCAGTGAGGAAGGTCACAGCTCAGTCAACCGTCAAGTTCTTCAAGGGACTAGTGTGCCGTTTTGGTGTACCCAACAGGGTTATCACCGACAACGGCACATAGTTCACAAGCCGCACCTTCATGCAATATACCCAAGACCTCGGCAGCAAAGTCTGTTTCGCTTCCGTTGCTCACCCGCGAAGCAATGGTCAAGCTGAGAGGGCAAATGCTGAAGTACTGCGAGGATTAAGGACCAAGACCTTTGACAGGCTGCACAAGAGTGGAAGGCGCTGGATTGATGAGTTGCCGGCGGTTCTTTGGTCGATCAGGACGATGCCAAATCGAGCCACCGGCTAGACACCTTTTGCCCTAGTATACGGGGCAGAAGCAGTTCTCCCCACTGAACTCATATACGGGTCACCTTGAGTGCTCGCTTATAACGAGCTTGAGCAAGAGCAACTGCGCCAAGATGACGCAATGCTCCTTGAGGAAGATCGTCTTCGGGCGGCTGTGAGAGCAGCACGCTACCAGCAAGCCTTGTGCCGCTACCATAGCCGCAAGGTTCATGCCCGAAGCCTTGAGGAAGGCGACCTTGTCCTTCGGCGCGTTCAATCCGCCAAGAATTCCAACAAGTTGACACCAAAGTGGGAAGGCCCTTATCGGGTAATACTGAGTCACCGGGCCCGCGCAGTCCGCCTCGAGACCAAGATGTCGTTCCGTGAGTAACTCTGGAACATTGAGCATCTTCATAAGTTTTACTGTGAGGCGCGGCTTGCCGGCCCCCGCAAGCCACCTTTTGTACAAGCTTTGCCGATGATGCATGTAACCCTTTGTACAAAGACAGGAGCAGACCCTGAGCATAAATAAATGAAGCGCTGGCGCCCTAAGTTATAGCATGCATGCTAGGTCGAGTCTCGTCCATGGTTAGGGTTGATAGTGCTTAGCGGCGACTAACCCCTAGCTTAGAGGTCGAGTGTGCGTCTCTTTGCCGTTCTTTTGTCTTCTTTGGTTCGCAGGACTCATAGATATCCTTGCCGGATCACTTGAGGACGAGAAAGAGAAGAGGGACAGACCGACATCTAGACCCCGGCAAGCCAGTATTGCCGGGGGCTGCAAGTGCAAATATTCACCCACAGCAAACCAGAGTTGTCGGGGGCTACAGCTTCAGATAAGTTCTTCATCCCTTATCATGCATTCCCTTATGGACTGAGGTATGTGAAACCTCGTTTTTTTCCAAAGCTACCGTGCTCCCCTAAAACTCTATGCCCTAGGTCTCGTTCCTGGGGCCAGGTTTGGTCGTAGTCGCGACAGCAAAAGGATGAAACGAGGAGCCTGAACCCACCTCATCCATGCCTCAGCCAAAAGCGTGAGAAAGGTCGAGCGAAGTGGGAAGACGGCAGGGCCTGTTGCCGGGCAAGGAAATGTTTATATTAGGGATATCAAGGATTTAATCTTTGTCGTGGGTTCTACCCACAAACAAATGACCCGGCAAGCATCCTTTTTCACTAAAAACATTCCACTGGTACAACCCATGGGGAATGAAAAACATGAATGATGGGATTACAAGTTTTAAATTCAGCCAAGGCCCAAAGGCTTACAAGCTAAAAGAGATAAGGTGCTCAGAACCCCTTTCTTGTCCCTCTCCTCGGGAGGCAGGTCAAGGAGGCGAAAAGGGCGTAGGGTCGCTTAGGCGAGCTACGGTGGCAGGAGACACCAAGAGAACATCTCGGTGGCCGTCCAAGGCTGGATGGTGATGGCGGCGCCGAAGCAGAGCTCAAGATGAGGCGGCAGGACGCCAAGACGCGTCAAGGCGTCGGTGCTCACAGACTCTGATTTGACGGCCTTGCCGCCCGCCCTCTTCCTCTTCCGCAGCCTCCCAACGCCAGCCGCCCAAGGAGACGACCCCGAGAAGTTAAGGGAGCCAGCGACACGGATGATGGGGTCGCCGGTGCCGCATGGAGCGGCGCCCGACACCTAGTCGGACCCGTCATCCTGCCGCCTGCTACCCTCGTCGTCGCTTCCGCTGTCCTCCTCGCCACTCCCGCACGAGGAGGAGTCTTCGCTATCAGAAGAGCTATCCACGCAGCACCTTGCCCGGGTCCCGAAGAGCCCGAAGACCTTGACGGAGAGGAGGCCGCCCTCCATCAGCTTGAAATGGAGAGTGAGCCTCTCATCAAGCGGTGGATATGGGCGAACGCCTTCCATCCCGACGAAGATACATCACGTGAGGGGCTGGGAAGTCGACGCGAACTCGCGTACCGCTGATCCCACAGCCCCTCATGTGCAGCCGCAATGACTCCGGCGGATCCAGCTCCATCTCCCGCGCGAATGGAGTTGGGAGACGAAGGCGATGGCGAGGCGGCCGGCGCAGCCTAACGAAGAACTCGCAAGGGTCATCCCCAACATGGCCCTCCATGGGGGGAGGAACTACTGGCGGAGGCAAGACCGGCGCGCCGCCCCGTCCTCCTCTTCCCCGAGCGCCACGGCCTCGCCCATGGCCTCGCCCCCCCCCCCTTCCCTTTGAGACTGGCTCCGCCACCGCAGGTGCAGGAGAAGGAAGGACGCGTTGTCGAGCGGCGACCCTCGCCGCCACCATTGAAGGGCCAGGATTCCCTCTCTCCATGGCGGATGGAGTGGGGAGCAGAAGCTGAAGGAAGGAGGAGATGGAAGAATGCGGGATGCCATCCCCCCCTCCCGCTCTTTATAAATGAATGGGGTGGGGGCTCGGCCGCCCCGCTCAGCCAATCAAGACGCGGAAGGCGCAGGGAACTGGCACCAACCCGCTGCCCCAGCCCCCGATGGCCCGGTTTCCCGCCTCCACCGTTCGCCACCCCAAGTGCATGAGAACCACGTGGCAGGCGTACGGGACCAAGGCGACGGGTGAGGCGACCTCTCCCCACCCCGTGATCATGGGGAGTGGACGCCTTGAAGACCACGCCGCCCTGTTCAAAATGGGCGCGCCCACGCCCCTCCGTTTATGGGGAAGGCGCGAACCACCCCCTTTACTACGACATGACGCATGCGCGCAGAGCTCAGCCCCACGCATGCCGCCCACGTCACGCATGCCTCCCCATGCAGAGCCACGCGCGGGAGGCATGGGAAGCACAGTTCGCGAAGAGACTTACCGCGGTAAAAACCACCCCGCCTGCCCGCGCACCGTTTTTGGGCCTAGCCCAACGACGCGATTGCGCTTACGTGTGACCCATGCCCGGGGGCTCCTGTCGGTGTACAAAAAGAGGGGTACACTTTTTGTACCCCTATAACTGTGCACGGGCAGTCTGAGCCGAGGGCACTACCGCACTGAGCAAGGCAAGGGAGGTGAGCCAAGGTAAGGCTGAAGCTCGAAAGGAGCAGAACGACGCCAAGACCAAGACCACAAAGAGCAAAGGGGACGAAGCGGACTCCCCCGGCAAGATCCTTGCCGGGGGGCGGTTTTAGCAAACCCCGCAAGACCCTTGCCGTGGCAGCTCACCCCACACCTACGGAGCGAATCACCCTTGAGTCCACTGCCCCATGGGGCAAGGATTCGCGAGACATCCCCGTGGTGGCATGCAGATCTTTGTGAAGAAATTCAAGATCAGATACACACTATAGAAGATGACGACCCTTGGCGGGATCCCAGCCAAGGAGGACCACAAGGCCCCCGGCAAGAGCCTTGTCGGGGATGACAGCAGGCACCACGGCAAGACCCTTGCCGGGGCCCCGGTAAGACCCTTGCCGGTGCTACGGCAAGGCCCTTGACAAGAACACCCGTAGGGCCACCATCAGGTCCACGCCAATCAAACTTCCACCACCGTTCGCATGCAGCTGCCGACCCAACCAGTTGGGCAGGCACCTGCGTGGCGGCAAGCGGATCTTCATGGAGACCCACCACTGCGCCACCTCAACTGCCTGCCTGCCTACATGGCACCACGGGCATCGTTGGCGAGGCACGGTTCACACGAAGGGAGCGGCGACGGACGAGACAGGCTCTACCCTCGCCCTCGATAAAGCAAGGACACCTAAGCAAGACACATTAAAGGCGCCTTGTCATGTAATGCGAGGGATAAACTCGATCATTTGTACCCTTTCCACCTCCTGTGTGCCCTTTGTGGCAACCCCTTTCCCTATAAAAGGAGGCCCAAGGCGACTGGGAGGAGGATTCGCTTTGGAGCTCCTCACGCCCCATTGCTAGTTCAAGAACACAGATAAACAAACCACTAAAGCAGGAGTAGGGTTTACGATCTTCGCGATTCAACTCGGATAAGGAAACCGTGTGCTATCTGTTTGATCCGCTCTTCTCACGACCCCGCGCCCCGCGACCGTAGTAGGGATTCTTGTGATCCCATAGGTGTCGTTCCCCACCGACACCGATTCCTCCATTTCGGTCTTACCGAGATCACTTAGTCGATCTATGTTTTCAATCTCGGTGCAACCGATTTGAACTTTTCGGTCACACTGAGTTGCAATAACAGTACACTGTTTTGCATCTCGGTACCACCGAGTTGTTCCAGTCGGTCACACCGACAGGGTCGGGCTATATATAGTCACGGGCAAAAATTTGGAAATTTCTCCGAACCTCTTCGCCCGCGCAATAGCTCGCTCTGCCTCCGTGGTCTCCGGATCATCTCCTCGTCGCCAGCCGCCCCCTTTCGCTGGTATCCGCCGCCGTCAACGGAAATCAACCCCGCCGTTGCCGCGGTAGCGAGTCTCCGCCGAACTAGGGTATGGACTCGATCACTCTGCTTTCCTCGTCCAATTCTCAGCACATTGTGTTCTTATTGATTCTTGCCACGATTGAAACACTCCTATCCAGTCAATGCAATCCTTAGAATAGTTTTGATTGAAAATTTAGGGTTAGGTTTCACGAAACCATCTCGGACCCACCGAGTTGAAAAACTCGGTCCAACCGATTTGGCGATGCCATTGCACTAGTGAGACTCGGTCGACCGAGAATTGCTAATCGGTGAGACCGATTTTAGGACTTTAGAAACCCTAGCAGTCTCGGTGCACTAAACTGTGACTCGGACCAACCGAGTTCATCGGTTTAGGTTCCAAAACTGCTTCGGTATCACCGAGTTTGAAAATCGGTTGATCCGAAATGCTTTCTGTGGAAAACTAAAACTGAATTTTTGAGTCATTCTTTTGCAAAAATCTCTGCATTTTGTGATGCTCATCCACTCTACCTCATCTATAATTCTTCACGGGGTCAGCAGTCAGCATGTCAGACTAGAGTGACAGTTAAAACAGGTCAGAGGAACAGGTGAACATGAGTGAGGGCACTAGTCCCTCCAGCTCTTCAGATGAAGGCAGCAGGAGCACCCCAAGCAATTTGCCTAAAGCTGCCACCAGGCAAAGGAAGAAGAAAACCTCAGATTCAGAAGATGAGGATTATAGAGCAGAAGAGGAAGACGCAACCTCCAAGAAGGTTGTGCTAAAAAAGGAGTATGGCTCAGCACATAGCTCAAAGCCTGGACTCAATAAAAAGGTTCCTGCCAAGAGGACACCTATGCCAAAAGCCAGAGCATCAACTCAAATTCCTGATAAGCCTAATCCCAAAGAGCCAGCTGCTGCTGAAGGGAAGAAAAGGAAAGAAAGGGTCAAGAAGACCACAATCAGAGTTATTAGGAAGCCTTCCATGATGGAAGAGGAAGAAGAGATTGCTGCACCAACACCAAAGGCACCCAAGCTTATGGGTGATGCTATAAGATCAGGGGCTGCCACATCTAAGCCCAAGGAAGCACCCAAAGCTGCCCCCAAGGCCAAGTCTACACCAAAGAGGAATACCAGGAATATTCTAGCTACTGAGAAGAACAAGGCCCCAATGCCTGAGGTTGCTGAAGAAGAAGATGAAGAAGGACAAGTTTTGAGGAAGCTCAAGCCAAAGATACCAGACCACAATGGTGCCCATCCTGTGGCTGAGGATATGAAGAGCAGAAGAGACAATGGGTTGCGACTATGGAGGATGACAGATCCATATGCCTCAAGGAGAAGAACAGCTGTGGACTACAGATTCCACACCAAGGAACATCAGGACTTTATGAGACTATTATGCTGGATAAGAAGCCCATAGTGTGTGACATGAGGTGGGTTGACTGGACCTACATGAAGGAAAATGTAGAGCACTATCCTGGAGTACAAGACAGTTTTGTTGCTGTTGGAGTTGCAGACTTTGTTGGGCAAAAGCTCACCAACTGGAACGATGAACTTATCATGCAGTTCTACTCCACAGCACACTTTTATCCAGATGGAAAGATAGTGTGGATGTCTGAAGGTACAAGGTACCAGTCAACTGTTGAGGAGTGGGCAAAGCTGATAAATGCCCCAAAGGAGAATGAAGATGATCTTGATGTATATGCAAAGAAGAAAATGGGACACAATACCATGACACACATGTACAAGAAGATCCCAGACGAAGCCCTAGAGACTTTCTCTTTTGGATCAGTCCACTTTCTTACATCGAGGGCTGCCTACTATCAATACCATCTTAAGGCATACCCTACTGCCAAAGTCTGGTGACCACAACATGATCAGAGGGCATACAATCAACATGTTGCATTTGTTTGATGTGCCACAGAAATTCAAAGTCATGAGCCTTATGGTTGAAACCATTAAGAGGACTGCAGCTGATCAGAAAAGAAGTTGTGGATATGCCCCTCAGATCCAGGAGTTGATTAACTCAAAGATGGGCACAGGAAAATATCTGTTGGATAAAGAGAATTTTCCAATTTATCCAGACTTTGAGGACAATGAGGTTGTCATGAATGAGAATGATCCATCGCCAGTTCAAGCACAAGAGAAGAAGGAGAAGGCTGCCTGGATGCCAACTCAAGAGGAGGCATCTGCGTATTTCTTGAAGAACAAGCAGGAGCAGCTCAGATACTTAATAGCATCAACCCTGAGGATTGAGAAGGGATTGGCCACCCTCACTCAAAATCAGGAGAGCTTGGAGAGAATCATAGAACAAAAGTTCTATAACTTAGATGTGAAAGTTACTGAGATTCAGTCTGCAGTGGAGGAACTACAAGATGACATGCAGGAGAGGAAGGGCAAAACAACAACTGATGCATTTGCCAGAGTGCCTAGAGCCCAGAGGTCATCTGCTGTGCCAGTTCCTGACACAAGAGCAACTTCATCTACACCAGCTACAGCCTCAGTGCCACCAGCTCCAAAGCACCTACATCAGCTCCAGCTCCATCTACTTCAATCAAGCTTTGGTCCTCGACGTTATCCGGACTCCACCACCGAAGATCAAGCCCGAGAGTCGATCTAGCACTATGCATTTTCTATGAACTTTTTGGTAACTTGTTGCCAAAGGGGGAGAAAAATGTATAGATCATAGGCTTCGAGAGAGAGAGAGTGTTGCTTTTGTTCTCTCTTGATTTGGTGGTTTTTCAAACTTGTTTGCTTTTGGTTGCTTGAGATACTATGTTTGTGAGACATTGATGATCATGTGTTTGATCATAAGCTACACTTATGCATGTTTGATGATATTATCTTATCTATCCTATGTGATCATTCACTGTGCTTGGTGATGAGTGCATGTATTCATTTCGTATCATTTTGAGCACTCCACCAAGATGTATGTGACATGGAGGAGTAACCCATGAGCCTAATTCCTTGTGCATTTGGAGTCCAAAGCAAATATTAAAATATGCACAAATTTAGGGGGAGCTCTTGCTTATCACATACTTCTCAAAGCGACGATGTTTTTCAATCTTATTATCATTTGTCGAAGCTTTGATCTATATGTTGTCATAAATTACCAAAAAGGCGGAGATTGAAAGTGCAACTATCCCTAGGTGGTTTTGGTAATTCATAACAACATATAGCTCTTTGAGCTATTGCTATTGCAAGATGAACATTTCAGGAAAGCTCAATGAATGGCATGGCATGGATGATGAAAGTGGATCCCTCAAAATGCTAATGACAAAGGATTGGCTCAAGCTCAAAAGCTCAAGACTCTTCATTTTATATTTTAGTGATTCAAGATCACATTGAGTCTATAGGAAAAGCCAATACTATCAAGAAGGGATGAGGTGTTGCTTAATGAGACTGTTGCTTCATGTGCTTAGTGATATGCTCCAAAACCCTCAGCTACTTTCTCACATCCACATATGACCTAAACCTAAAGCCAAACGGTCTCACCGATTCTTCCAATCCGGCGCCACCGATTTCATATGTCATAGCCACTGCCACAAACCCTAGGCAAATCGGTTCTACCGATAGGGATCTCGGTCTCACCGAGATGGGATTGTAATCTCTCTGTTTCCTTTTCGTAACTTTTCGTTCTCACCGAAAGATCGGATCGGTCCCACCGAGATTGCAATGTAAACTCTCTGTTTCCGTTTTGTAACATTTCCATCTCACCGAAAAGAGAAAATTGGTCCCACCGAGTTTACCTGACCAACTCTCTGGTTAGCTAATTACCAAAATCGGTCTCACCGAGTTTGTGTAATCGGTCTCACCGAGATTACGTTATGCCCTAACCCTAATCATATCGGTCCTACCGAGATGCATGTCGATCCATCAAAACCCTAACGGTCACTAGGTTTACTAAAATTGGTCTGACCGAGTTTGTTGATTCGGTCCCACCGAGATTGGTAAATTGTGTGTAACGGTTAGATTTTGTGTGGAGGCTATATATACCCCTCCACCTCCTCTTCATTCGTGGAGAGAGCCATCAGACTAAACCTACACTTCCAACTTACCATTTCTGAGAGAGAACCACCTACTCATGTGTTGAGACCAAGATATTCATTCCTACCATCTGAATCTTGATCTCTAGCCTTCCCCAAGTTGCTTTCCACTCAAATCTTCTTTCTACCAGATCCAAATCCTATGAGAGAGAGTTGAGTGTTGGGGAGACTATCATTTGAAGCACAAGAACAAGGAGTTCATCATCAACACAACATTTGTTACTTATTGGAGAGTGGTGTCTCCTAGATTGGCTAGGTGTCACTTGGGAGCCTCTGACAAGATTGTGGAGTTGAACCAAGGAGTTTGTAAGGGCAAGGAGATCGCCTACTTCGTGAAGATCTACCGCTAGCGAGGCAAGTCCTTCGTGGGCGACGACCATGGTGGGATAGGCAAGGTTGCTACTTCGTGGACCCTTCATGGGTGGAGCCCTCCGTGGACTCGCGCAACCATTACCCTTCGTGGGTTGAAGTCTCCACCAACGTGGAAGTACGATAGCACCACCTATCGGAACCACGCCAAAAACATCCGTGTCTCCAATTGCGTTTGAATCCTCCAAACCCTTCCCTTTACTTTCTTGCAAGTAGCATGCTTTAATTTCCGCTGCCAATATACTCTTTGCATGCTTGCTTGAATAGTGTGATGATTGCTTGACTTGTCCTAATATAGCTAAAATCTGCCAAACTCTAAAACTGGGAAAAGGCTAAGTTTTTAATTGGTCAAGTAGTCTAATCACCCCCCCCCCTCTAGACATACTTCAAGGTTCTACAGATAGACAAGGTTGCTTCTTCGTGGACCCTTCGTGGGTGGAGCCCTCCGTGGACTCGCGCAACCGTTACCCTTCATGGGTTGAAGTCTCCATCAACATGGAGGTACGATAGCACCACCTATCGGAACCACGCCAAAAACATCCGTGTCTACAATTGCGTTTGAATCCTCCAAACCTTCCCTTTACTTTCTTGCAAGTTGCATGCTTTAATTTCCGCTGCCTATATACTCTTTGCATGCTTGCTTGATTTGTGTGATGATTGCTTGACTTGTCCTAAGATAGCTAAAATCTGTCAAACTCTAAAATTGGGAAAAGGTTAAGTTTTTAATTGGTCAAGTAGTCTAATCACCCCCCCTCTAGACATACTTCAAGGTCCTACAAGTGGTATCAGAGCGTTGGTCTCCATTTGATTTGATTTCCATAGCTTTTGGTGGTCATAGCCTTGGTTTCACAACCTAGGAGAGTATGGCGCCTAGCGAGGAAATTATCACCGAGAGGTCCTTACTTTGATGGTACTAACTTTGCTAGTTGGAAGCATAAGATGAAAATGCATATTCTCGGACATAACCCCGCCGTTTGGGCAATTATTTGTATTGGCTTGCGAGGTGAATTCTTTGATGGGAGAGAGCCGAACCGTGAAGCTAATGCGGAAGAATTGAAGATGTTGCAATACAACGCTCAAGCTTGTGATATCATCTACAACGGATTGTGCCCCGAAGAATTCAACAAAATCAGCCGTCTTGAGAATGCAAAAGAAATTTGGGATACTTTGTTTGATATGCATGAAGGTACCGAATCCGTCAAGGAATCCAAGTTCGATGTGTTGCAAAGTCAGCTTGACAAGTTCAAAATGAAGGATGGTAAAGGTGTCGCTGAAATGTACTCTAGGCTTGCTCTTATTACAAATGAGATTACCGGCTTAGGGAGTGAAGAGATGACCGACAGATTCATCATCAAGAAGATCCTAAGAGCATTGGATTGAAAGTATGATATCGTGTGCACATTGATCCAAATGATGCCAAACTACAAAGATCTCAAGCCAACGGAAGTCATTCGAAGAATTGTTGCTCATGAGATGTCACTCAAGGATAAGGAGGAAGTTCACAACAAGTCAAGTGGTGCTTACAAAGCCTCAAGTGAAGCCCCCACATCATCAAGTGAGAAACAAACCTTCAATTAAGAATTGAGCTTAATGGTGAAGAACTTCAACAAATTCTACAAGAGTAGAAGCAAAGAAAGAAGCTCCAAGTCAAGGACTTACCATGACAAAAGATCTTCTAGTCGAGAGCGCAATTGCTACAATTGTGGGAGGCCTGGACACTATTCCAATGAGTGTACGACACCCTACAAAAGAAGAGAAGATTCTCCAAGAAGAAGAAGAAAAAGAGAAGAATTACCACCAAGAGAGAGGAGGAGTAGAGATGATCGTTATGAACGAAGATCCTCACGGAGAAGCAAGGATTCGGAAAGGAAGGACAAGTCATCAAAGAGCCACACAAAACGAAGACATCCAGATCATGTTGGTGAATGGGTATCCGGCTCCGACTCCGACAAACACTCCGAGAGAAGCTATCACTCCGACTCCGAATATACTCAAGATGAAGGTGTTGCCGGTCTAGCACTTGTGTCAACCAACTCCAACGACATATTTGATTCACCAAATGAAGGAATTGGAAGATTCTTCATGGCCAAAGGTCCAAAGGTAACACATCCTGAGTATGTTGATTTCAATAGTGATGAAGATGACTTGCTTGTGGATGATGATTTACTTGTTGACAACTCTAGTGATGAATACTATGATGAAACATCAATTAATCATGCTAATCAAGATGAAATGAATGACAATGATAAGGAGAAGATTGAGCTTCTAACTAAAGAACTAAACACTCTTAAGTTGGCTCATGAAACTATCTTCGAAGATCATCGAGAACTGTTAAGGGCTCATGAGAAGTTACGCTTTGAAAAGCTCAATCTTGAGCAAGAGCATGAGTTCTTAAAAGCAATCAATGATGATCTCCGTAAGAAAAGTTCTTCTTACATTGCCAAGCGTTTACTCCTATCTACTTACATGCCTCAAGTCAAGTCTAGTAACAATTAGAAGAAAGATACTTCCTCTAGTAGTAACAATAATAATGTCAAATCCAATATTGTTACCTCTAGTAGTTCTCTTGATTCCACTAATGATTCTCTTAGCCAAGTTACACTTGAGCAATAAAATAGCTTATTGAAGGGAATTATAGAGAAAGGTGTCTACAAGAGCCTTGCAAGGAGTAAGCAATTCGAGGAAATTGTACGCAAGCAAGGAAGACACCGGAAGAATCAAGGTGTTGGTTTTGAACGAAAGTTCAATGCCAATGGAGTTGAGTGGGAAGAAGATCAATACCCCAAGACGAATTTTGTTCCTCAACAAGAGAAGTATGATCCTACTTCCTTCAAGGGAACACAAGCACAAGATGATCTTCCACCACAAGACCACAAGAACAAAGGCAAGGACAAGCTTCAAGAAGAGATTGATGCATTTGAAGAAGCACCTAAGGTCTCGGTCAAGTGGATTCCCAAGACTACGTCAAGTTCTACTTCATCAAATACAACTACAACTCCAAGGATTCCCATCAAGATGATGTGGATCCCGAAGAAGAAGAACTAGAGAGTTCTTGAGGGTGACTCCGCCAACATTCTTCACTCATATCATTATGGCAAGGAGAAGTGCAATCAACTTCCACATCTTGCACCAGTTCAAGGAGTCACAAACCCTCATGTTGGTAAGGCAAGGGACAAGGTAACCTAATGATTTCATGGACATCATCTTGTGTGTGCATCACTCTATGTCTATGGATATTCTTGTTTGTTCCTTGTGGGACTAACCCATGTAGGCAAGTTGAAAGTGCAACTCACTCCAAAGAATTGCTCCAATTTATCTACATCAACATTGAGCATCCACATCTTCAACACCTACATGAAGTCATCATCGACAAAACCCAAGGTTATTTCATCCCTCTAAGGGGGGATCTCACATCTAGTGAGAGCTTAACTCTAAGAATTGAGTCAAAGCAACTCTAATGGTGTGAACACATCAATGCATTATGTAAAAGTGGTAACCCCACTTGAGCTTAAACGATGAGTATGACCTATGATCAAATGTTTATCATTTGACTCCTAAGTCAATATACTCATATATAGATGACCTAGTCATCGCCATCTGATTGATAGATGCTAGAATTGGTTGTGCATGCTTTGTCACATATTTTATTTGTCATCTTATTGTGTGAGCATGTTGCTTGCATATTTACTCATTCGAGGACATCCACTTGTTGTTTTGATTGTTTGGTTCTTTCTTCTTTTGGCCAAGTGGATGGACAAGAATGCCTAGGAACCTTCTCTAGCTATCTATGCTTTTCTCGTCTCAAACTCTATTCATGCTTTACCACAAAATTTGATCAAGTCAGATTTGAACCACTCTGTGTGAGGAGCACTCGGAGTCCCCGATTCATCATAGACTTAAACTTCCAAAACTTCTTTGTGATTCTCGGTCTGACCGATTCCTCCATTTCGGTCCTACCGAGATCACTAAGTCGATCAAGGTTTTCAATCTCGGTGCAACGATTTGAACTTTTCAGTCACACCGAGTTGCTGTAACTGAACACAGTTATGCATCTTAGTGCCACTGAGTTGTTCCACTCGGTCACACCGACAGGGTCGGGCTATATATAGTCACGGGAAATTTTTTGGAAATTTCTCCGAACCCCTTCGCCCGCGCAATAGCTCGCTCTGCCTCCAAGGTATCCGGATCGTCTCCTCGTCGCCAGCCGCCTCCTGTCGCTAGTCTCCGCCGTCGTCAACGGAATTCAACCCCGCCGTTGCCGCCGTAGCGAGTTCATCGCCGAGCTAGGGTATGAATTCGATCACAGTGCTATCCTCGTCCGATTCCTAGCACATTGTGTTCTTATTGATTCTTGCCACGATTGAAACACTCCTATCCAGTCAATGCAATCCGTAGATTAGATGAGATTTAAAAATTTAGGGTTAGGTTTCACGAAACCATCTCGGACCCACCGAGTTGAAAAACTCGGTCCCACCGATTTGGCTTATGCCATTGCACTAGTAGCTCTCGGTCCGACCGAGAATTGCTAATCGGTGCGACCAATTTTAGGACTTTGTGAAACCCTAGCAGTCTCGGTGCCATCAACTGTGACTCGGTCCAACCGAAGTTCATCGTTTAGGTTCCAAAACTGCTTCGTATCACCGAGTTTGAAAATCTGTTGATCCGAAATGCTTTCGTGGAAAATTAAAACTGAATTTTGAATCATTCTTTGCAAAAATCTCTGCATTTTGTGATGCTCATCCACTCTATCTCATCTATAACTCTTCACAGGTCAGCGATCGGTGTTTACAGATGTCGCACAGAGTGATAGTCGAACAGTCAAGGGCAGATGCACATGAGTGAGGGCACTAGTCCCTCAAGCTCTTCAGATGAAGGCAGCAGGAGCACTCCTAGCAACCTTCCTAAGGCTGCTACCAGGCAAAGGAAGAAGAGAACTTCAGACTCTGAAGATGAGGATTCTAGAGCAAAAGAAGATGAGGCTACCTCAAATAAAGTAGTACTCAAAAAGGAGTATAGCTCAGCAAAGCATACAAAGCCTGGCTTGAAAATCAAAAGGCCAGCAGGAAGACAACAAATGTCCAAAGCCAGAATCTCAACTCAACAACCTGAGAAGCCTGATCCCAAAGAGCATGTTGCTGCAGAGGGAAAGAAAAGGAAAGAAAGGGTCAAGAAGACCATGGCAAGAGTGATTGGGAAGCCTTCCATGATGGAATAGGAAGAAGAAGAAGAGGTTGCAGAGCCAGCACCCAAGACACAAAAGCTGATGGGTGATGCAATCAAGTCAGGAGCTGCAACTCCCAAGCCCAAAGCTGCCTCCAAGCCCAAGAATTCACCCAAGAGGAATACCAGGAGTATTCCAGCTGCTGAGAAGAACAAGGCCCCAATGCCTGAGGTTGCTGAGGAGGAAGATGAAGAAGGACAAGTTCTGAGGAAGCTCAAGCCCAAGATACCAGACCACAATGATGCTCATCCTGTGGCTGAAAACATGAAGATTAGGAGCGATAATGGGTTGAGGCTATGAAGAGAGACAGATCCATATGCCACGAGGAGAAGGACTGTTGTGGATTACAGGTTCCACACCAAGGAGCAGCAGGACTTTTATGAGACTATCTTGCTGGATAAGAAGCCCATAGTTTGCGATATGAGATGGGTCAACTGGACCTACATGAAGGAGAACGCAGAACACTACCCTGGAGTATATGACAGCTTCAGTGCTTGTGGAGTTGCTGATTTTGTTGGGCAGAAGTTCACCAACTGGAACGACGAAATTATCATGCAATTCTACTCCACAACACATTTCTATCCAGATGGCAGGATAGTGTGGATGTCAGAAGGAACCAGATATCAGTCTACCATAGAGGAATGGGCAAGGTTGAGCAATGCCCCAAAGGAAAGTGAGGATGACCTGGACATTTATGGTAAGAAGAAAATGGATCATAACTCAATGGCACATATGTACAAGGAGATCCCAGATGATGCAATTGAGACCTTCAAGTTTCGATCAGTCCATTTTCTGCTGTCAGGGCTGCCTACGATCAACTGGATCTTAAGGCATACTCTTTTGCCCAAGTCAGGTGACCATAACATGATCAGAGGGCATGCAATCAATTTGTTTCACGTTTTTGATGTGCCTCAGAAATTCAAGGTCATGAGCCTCATAGTCGAGACAATTAAGAGGACAGCAGCAGATCAGAAGAGGAGCTGTGGTTATGCCCCACAGATTCAGGAGTTGATAAACACGAAGATGGGCACAGGAAAGTATCTCTTGGATAAGGAACACATGGTTCTATATCCTGATTTTGAGGACAATCGAGTTGTCATGACAGAGAATGAACCATCATCAGTGCAAGCTCAGGAGAGAAAGGAGAAGGCAAGGCAAGAGAAAGCTGCAAAGATGCCAACTCAAGCAGAGGCATCTGACTACTTCCTGAAGAGCAAGCATGAGCAGCTTGGTTACTTAATAGCATCAACTCTACGGATTGAGAAGGGTTGGCCACCTAACTCAAAACCAGGAGAGCACGAGAGAATCATGGAACAAAAATTCTATGATCTTGATGTCAAAGTGACTGAGATTCAGTTAGCTGTGGAGCAATTACAAGATGATATGCAGAAGAGGAAGGGCAAGACGACAACTGATGCATTTGCCAGAGTGCCTAGAGCTCAGAGGTCAGCTGCAGTACCAACTCCAGACACCAGAGCAACTTCTTCCCCTCCAGCTACAGCCCCAGCTCAACCAGCTCTAGCTCCAACTTCTTCAGCTCCTACCACGTCTACTGATGCGTTCATCCTTGGAGTCCTGTCTACACCACCACCAGAAGACCAAGCCTGAGAGACGACATAGTACTATGCATTTTCTATGAACTTTTTGGTAACTTGTTGCCAAAGGGGGAGAAAAATGTATAGATCATAGGCTTCGAGAGAGAGAGTGTGTGTTGCTTCTGTTCTCTCTTGATTTGGTGGTTCAAACTTGTTTGCTTTTGATTGCTTGAGATACTATGCTATTCTTGTGAGACATTGATGATCATGTGTTTGATCATAAGCTACACTTATGCATGTTTGATGATATTATCTTATCTATCCTATGTGATCATTCACTTTGCTAGGTGATGAGTGCATGTATTCAATCTTTATCATTCTGAGAGCTCCACCAAGATGTATATGACATGTAAGAGTAACCCATGAGCCCGATTCCTTGTGCATTTGCATTCCAAAGCAAATCTTAATCTATGCACAAATTTAGGGGGAGCTCTTGCTTATTACATACTTCTCAAAGCGACGATGCTTTTCAATCTTATTATCATTTGTCGAAGCTTTGATCTATATGTTGTCATCAATTACCAAAAAGGGGGAGATTGAAAGTGCAACTATCCCTAGGTGGTTTTGGTAATTCATAACAACATATAGCTCATTGAGCTAATACTATTCCAAGATGAATATTTCAGGAAAGCTCAATGAATGGCATGGCATGGATGATGAAAGTGGATCCCTCAAAATATTAAGGACAAAGGATTGGCTCAAGCTCAAAAGCTCAAGACTCTTCATTTTGCATTTTAGTGATCCAAGATCACATTGAGTCTATAGGAAAAGCCAATACTATCAAGAAGGGATGAGGTGTTGCTTAATGAGCCTTTTGCTTCATGTGCTTACTGATATGCTCCAAAACCCTCAGCTACTTTCTCACATCCACAAATGACCTAAACCTAAAGCCAAAATCGGTCACACCGATTCTTTCTACCCGGCGCCACCGATTTCAAAAGTCATAGCCACTGCCACAAACCCTAGGCAAATCGGTCCTACCGATAGGGATCTCGGTCTCACCGAGATGGGATTGTAATCTCTGCTTCCCTTCATAACGCTTCGGTCTAACCAAGTGAGCGATCGGTCCCACCGAGATTGCAATGTAAACTCTCTGTTTCCCTTTTGTAACATTTCGGTCTCACCGAAAAGAGCAAATCGGTCCCACCGAGTTTACCTGACCAACTCTCTGGAAAGCTTATTACCAAAATCGGTCTCACCGAGTTTGTGTAATCGGTCTTACCGAGATTACGTTATGCCCTAACCCTAACCGAATCGATCTCACCAAGTTGCATGTCAGTCCCACCGAAAATCACTAACGGTCACTAGGTTTACTAAATCGGTCCGACCGAGTCTGTTGAATCGGTCCCACCGAGTTTGGTAAATTGTGTGTAACGGTTGGATTTTGTGTGGAGGCTATATATACCCCTCCACCTCCTCTTCATTCGTGGAGAGAGCCATCAGAACAAACCTACACTTCCAACTTACCAGTTCTGAGAAAGAACTACCTACTCATGTGTTGAGGCCAAGATATTCCATTCCTACCATATGAATCTTGATCTCTAGCCTTCCCCAAGTTGCTCTCCACTCAAACCCTCTTTCCACCAGATCCAAATCCTATGAGAGAGAGTTGAGTGTTGGGGATACTATTGTTTGAAGCACAAGAGCAAGGAGTTCATCATCAACGCACCATTTCTTACTTCTTGGAGAGTGGTGTCTCCTAGATTGGCTAGGTGTCACTTGGGAGCCTCCGACAAGATTGTGGAGTTGACAAGGAGTTTGTAAGGGCAAGGAGATCGCCTACTTCGTGAAGATCTACCGCTAGTGAGGCAAGTCCTACGTGGACGACGGCCATGGTGGTATAGACAAGGTTGCTTCTTCGTGGACCCTTCGTGGGTGGATCCCTCCGTGGACTCGCGCAACCGTTACCCTTCGTGGGTTGAAGTCTCCATCAACGTGGAGGTACGATAGCACCACCTATCGGAACCACGCCAAAAACATCCGTGTCTCCAATTGCGTTTGAATCCTCCAAACCCTTCCCTTTACTTTCTTGCAAGTTGCATGCTTTAATTTCCGCTGCCTATATACTCTTTGCATGCTTGCTTGATTTGTGTGATGATTGCTTGACTTGTCCTAAGATAGCTAAAATCTGTCAAACTCTAAAATTGGGAAAAGGTTAAGTTTTTAATTTGTCAAGTAGTCTAATCACCCCCCTCTAGACATACTTCAAGGTCCTACACCCTGCCAAATTGCAGCTCAATTGGGATTAAGAATAAAGCACTTCCTTTGCAAAATTTCAGAGAAGCCAGAAACTTGCATTGGATCATGCGCCCAATTTTTGAACTGAGGAACATGAGATGAGGATGGAACTAGTGATTACATAACAAGGAAAAGCTCCACAATTTATGTGGGAATTTTATCTGCTATAAAAATAGTAGTTCCTTTGGAAACTGGCAGAAATGCAATATTGGCATTAAATAGGAAAATACAATTTTCCTCATTTAATTATGGCCAATATACTTTCCAGAGCTTGGATTAGGCATAAGTATCAACTCCACCAATTCTCCTGAGTTTAGGAGATGGCTAGCAATGCCTATGGATTTTATTCCTCAGAAAGGCAAGAAAAGGAACAAATCACAATTCAAAATATTGCATTAGACTTAGCAATATTTTTGCATATCCAAGGTTCAGAAAGATAGGAGGATCTCTGGGAACAATTGGGAGGATCAACAGATGAAGGAAAATGATGGCTCCTTTGTAAGCACAAAGGACATATCCAAATTCCAAAATTTTGGAATTAGGGTTTGAAAGGATTTGAGCTGATGCAAATGAGGTCTTGCCCACTGAAACAACACATGACGATATGCAACAATATGATGCATTCTATGACATGGCAATATGAATGTGTGTTGGCCTCATGCAAGCTAGAACAGAAAGGAATAAACTCATTTGAATCAAAGATTCAAATGTTAGCTCATTTAACATAGCCATAATAGTGCATTATCTCATTCTGCTTAAACAGCAAGGTTAACTTGTTCTGTCATGCATGAAACCATTACCAATGGATAGATTGAATTTTTCTGATCAAAATTCATATATAAAACTTTGCATTTGGCGTTACAGATTAATTTCTATGATTTTTTGAAGTTTGCAACAATTTCTGGAATTTCCTGAATAAAAATAAATCCAGAAATTAGTTATTGCGTCAGCAGTGCGTCAAGGTGACGTCTGGTCAATGGGGGCATCCAGGTCAACCTGACCAGTGGGTCCCGCATGTCAGTAGTTAATTTAACTAACTAATTTTAGTTAAACTAAACTGGGTTAATTAGCAGAGGGGGCCCCACTTAGTCAACTCCGTCAACAGGGTCAAACCCGCCGACGTTTAGCCGCCGGCGAAGCCACACGCGGCGGCGAGAGTGTGTTTGTGTGTTCCGGCGACCAAATGGACGGCGGAGACCATCTACGTGTAGCCGGGGACAAGCCGCGACGTTTGGTGGCGGTGGTTGAACTTGGGGTGGCCGGAAACGTCGCCGGCGACGAGCTAGGCGGTCGCCGGAGTCGGGTGAAAGTGAACCCGAGGCTTCGGGACACGGCAAGGTGCATGGAGTGGTGCTACGGGTTCCTGGGGATGTGGTGAAGTTAGTGGACAAGGTGGCGTGGCCAGAGGGTGGCCGGAGTCACGTCGGCGACGAGCTCGGCGGTGGCGCATGCGGTGATGCTTCGTGCGGCAGCTACGGTGCACGGGAAGGCAAACGGAGAGGATGGGGAGGTAGCTGGGCTCACGACGAGTACGGCGAAGCAGTCGGCGAGGTCGGGGATGAGGTGATGCGGTGGCTACGGCGATGGGGATATCCGGCGGTGATCGATGGAGACGGGGTCGGTGAAGGTGTTGCACGGCGTGCGAGCGCTCGGGGCTCGGCCTGCTCGATGTAGTCGACGACGGCGGAGCGAACGGGCATGGTGGTGCAGCACGAGGACGATGGAGGGCGCGATTACGCCGGCAAGCGGCGGCAAAAGGCCGCCATCGTAAGGGAGAGCGAGGGAGAGAGGCAGGGGGCGGGTGAGGTGTCCACGGGGTCGGAGTGGCGACGTGGAGCCTGACCAGCGTCCAGGCGCGCGAAGTGGCAAGCTGTTGGCGCCGTGGCGAGCTCGCGCTCACCGGCGTCAGCTCTGTGCCTGCGTGGCGAAGATGAAGCAGCTGGCTGGCATGGGCCAGCACAGTGCTGGGCCGCCAGGTGGGCCGTGGCTTGGATTCGGCCAGGTAAGGGGTTTTTCCCATTTGCTTCTGTTTTTTAATTATTTCTATAGGTTTGTTGCATTTCTAAAAATACCTAGGCAACCCCAAAAATCACCAAACTGCACATGGTCCCTAGTTGGAATATATCCAGCATGGAACATTTTAGTTTGGGGTTATTTGAGCATTTGAAATATTTTATATAATTTAAATGCCCAAACTCAAATAGCTAAAGATTTAATCCAGTGACCTTAGAGTGACCTAGAAATTTGTGCATCACTTCTGACAGTGGTTTACGACCAAGGCAGAGGTGATGAACATTTTTAGAGGGCATTTCAGGTTCATTGAAAATATTTTTAGTAAACCCTAGTTGAATTCAAAGGGGTTTTGGGGTTTCTGTCTTCCCCAATTCAAATTTCTGATGAAAAGTAGACATGATGCACACTCTAATGCATGGACTAGCTAGGATGTGACAATACGTCCATTTTGCATCATGCTTTTATATCGATATTTATTGCATTATTGGTTGTTATTACACGTTATGTCACAATACTTATGCCTATTCTCTCTTATTTTACAAGGTTTACATGAAGAGGGAGAATGCCGGCAGCTGGAATTCTGGGCTGGAAAAGGAGCAAATATTAGAGACCTATTCTGCACAGCTCCAAAAGTCCTGAAACTTCACGAAGTTATTTTTGGAATTAACAAAAAATACTGGCAAAAGAGTCCACCAGAGGGGGCCCACACCACGCCACGAGGGTGGGGGCGCGCCTACCCCTGGCGCCCCTTCCTTGTGGGCCCCTCGGCAGCCTCCGTGCCCATCTTCTGCTATATGAAGTCTTTTACCCTGTAAAAAATCATAAGCACGCTTTCGGGAAGAAACTCCGCCGCCATGAGGAGGAACGTTGGCGGAACCAATCTAGGGCTTCGACGGAGCTGTTCTGCCGGGGAAACATCCCTCTGGGAGGGGGAAATCATCGCCATCGTCATCACCAATGATCCTCTCATCGGGAGGGGGTCAATCTCCATCAACATCTTCACCAGCACCATCACCTCTAAAACCCTAGTTCATCTCTTGTATCCAGTCTTTGTCTCAAAGCCTCAGATTGGTACCTGTGGGTTGCTAGTAGTGTTGATTACTCCTTGTAGTTGATGCTAGTTGGTTTATTTGGTGGAAGATCATATGTTCAGATCCTTTATGCATATTAATACCCCTCTGATTATGAACATGAATATGATTTGTGAGTAGTTACGTTTGTTCCTGAGGACATGGGAGAAGTCTTGCTATAAGTAGTCATGTGAATTTGGTATTCGTTCGATATTTTGATGAGATGTATGTTGTCTTTCCTCTAGTGGTGTTATGTGAACGTCGACTACATGACACTTCACCATTGTTTGGGCCTAGAGGAAGGCATTGGGAAGTAATAAGTAGATGATGGGTTGCTAGAGTGACAGAATCTTAAACCCTAGTTTATGAGTTGCTTCGTAAGGGGCTGATTTGGATCTATATGTTTCATGCTATGGTTAGGTTTACCTTAATACTTCTCTTGTAGTTGTGGATGCTTGCAATAGGGGTTAATCGTAAGTGGGAAGCTTGTCCAAGAAAGAGCAGCACCCAAGCACTGGTCCACCCACATACCAAATTATCAAAGTAACGAACGCGAATCATATGAGCGTGATGAAAACTAGCTTGACGATAATTCCCATGTGTCCTCTGGAGCACTTTTCTCTATATAAGAGTTTGGCCAGGCTTGTCCTTTGCTACAAAAAGGATTGGGCCATCTTGTTGTACCTTATTTACTTTCTTTACTTGTTACCCGTTACAAATTACCTTATCACAAAACTATCTGTTACCGATAATTTCAGTGCTTGTAGAGAATACCTTACTGAAAACCGCTTGCCATTTCCTTCTGCTCCTCGTTGGGTTCGACACTCTTACTTATCGAAAGGACTACAATAGATCCCCTATACTTGTGGGTCATCAAGACTCTTTTCTGGCGCCGTTGCCGGGGAGTGAATCGCCTTTGGTAGGTGGAATTTGGTAAGGAAAAATTTATATAGTGTGCTGAAATTTACTGTCACTTGTTACTATGGAAAGTAATCCTTTTAGGGGCTTGTTCGGGTATCTTCACCCCGACCAGTAGAGCAAAGAGTTTCTCCTCGACATACTGAACCTACTGAAAATGTTTACTTTGAAATTCCTTTGGGTATGATAGAGAAACTGCTAGCTAATCCTTTTACAGGACATGGACCATTACATCCCGATTTGCACCTAATCTATGTGGATGAACTTTGTGGATTATTTAAGCTTGCAGGTATGCCCGAGGATGTTATCAAGAAGAAGGTCTTTCCTTTATATTTGAAGGGAGAGGCATTGACATGGTTTAGGCTATGTGATGATATGGGATTGTGGAACTACAACCGATTGAAACTGGAATTTCATCAGAAGTTTTATCCTATGCATCTTGTTCATCGTGATCATAATTATATATATAATTTTTGGCCTCGCGAAGGAGAAAGCATCGCTCAATCTTGGGGGAGGCTTAAGTCAATGTTATATTCATTCCCCAATCATGAGCTCTCAAGAGAATGATTATTCAAAAAAAATATGCCCGGCTTTCTCTCAATAATCGCTCCATGCTCGATACTTCTTGTACCGGATCTTTTATGATGCAGACTATTGAATTCAAATGGGATTTATTGGAAAGAATTAAATGCAACTTTGAAGATTGCAATCACAACGAAGGTAAGGAGTCAGGTATAACACCTAAGTTTGATTGTGTTAAATCTTTGATGGATACCGATGTTTTTTGTGAATTTAGCACTAAATGTGGACTTGACTCTGAGATAGTAGCTTCTTTCTATGAATACTTTGCTACTCATGTTGATCTCCCTAAGGAGAAGTGGTTTAAATATAATCCTCCCATTGAAGTAAAAGTAGTTGCACCTATTAAAGTTGAAGAAAAGACTATCACTTATAATGATCTGGTCGTTCCTACTGCTTATATTGAGAAACCACCTTTCCCTGTTAGAATAAAGGATCATGCTAAAGCTTCAACTGTAGTCAACAAAAGTAATATTAGGACACCCCAACCCCCTGAGCAAATTAAAGTTGAACCTAGTATTGCTATGGTTAAAGATCTCTTGGCTGATAATATTGATGGGCATGTTATTTACTTCTGCAATGAAGCTGCTAGAATTGCTAGACCTGATGCTAAAAATAAACATAGACCTGTTGTAGGCATGCCTGTTATTTCTATTAAGATAGGAGATCACTATTATCATGGCTTATGTGATATGGGTGCTAGTTCAAGTGCAATACCTCATTCCTTATACAAAGAAAATATGCATGATATTGCACCTTCTGAGTTAGGGGAAATTGATGTTACAAATAAGCTTGCCAATAGAGACACTATTTCACTAGTTGGGATTGTTAGAGATGTTGAAGTCTTGTGTGGGAAAGTTAAATATCCCGCTGATTTTCTTGTTCTTGGATCACTACAAGATAGCTTTTGTCCCATCATATTTGGTAGACCCTTCTTGAATACTGTTAATGCTAGGATAGATTGCAAAAAGGATGTTGTTACTATTGGTCTGGGGGATATGTCTCATGAGTTTAACTTTGCTAAATTTCGTATACAACCCCGTGATGAGGAATTGCCTAGTAAAGATGAAACTATTGGTCTTTCTTCTATTGCCGTGCCTCCTAGTGACCCTTTAGAACAGTATTTGCTAGACCATGAAAATGATATGTTTATGAATGAAAGAAGGGAAATAAATGAAGTATTCTTTAAACAGGGACCTATTTTGAAACACAACTTGCCTGTTGAAATCCTAGGGGATCCTCCTCCACCTAAGGGTGATCCCGTGTTTGAGCTTATACCTTTACCTGATACTCTTAAATATGCTTACCTTGATGAAAAGAAGATATATCCTGTTATTATTAGTGCTAACCTTTCAGATCATGAGGAAAAGAAATTATTGAAAACTCTGAAGAAGCACCGTGCTGCTATTGGATATACTCTCGATGATCTTAAGGGCATTAGTCCCACTTTATGCCAACACAAAATAAAATTGGAGAAAGACGCTAAACCATTTGTTGATCACCAACGACAGTTAAATCCTAAGATGAAAGAAGTGGTAAGGAAAGAAATACTAAAGCTTCTGGAGGCAGGTATAATTTATCCCTTTGCTGATAGTCAGTGGGTAAGTCATGTCCATTGTGTCCCCAAGAAGGGAGGTATTACTGTTGTTCCTAATGATAAAGATGAATTGATCCCACAGAGAGTTATTACAGGTTATAGAATGGAAATTGATTTTCGCAAATTAAATAAAGCTACTAAAAGGGATCATTACCATTTACCTTTTATTGATCAAATGCTAGAAAGATTATCCAAACATACACATTTTTTCTTTCTAGATGGTTATTCTAGTTTCTCTCAAATACCTGTGTCAAAAGAGGATCAAGAAAAAGACCACTTTTACTTGCCCTTTCGGTACTTTTGCTTATAGACGTATGCCTTTTGGTTTATGTAATGCACCTGCAACCTTTCAAAGATGCATGATGGCTATATTCTCTGACTTTTGTGAAAAGATTGTTGAGGTTTTCATGGATGATTTCTCCGTATATGGTACTTCTTTTGATGATTGCTTGATCAACCTTGATCGAGTTTTGTAGAGATGTGAAGAAACTAACCTTGTCTTGAATTGGGAGAACTGCCACTTTATGGTTAATGAAGGTATTGTCTTGGGCATAAAATTTCTGAAAGAGGTATTGAAATGGACAAAGCTAAAGTTGATGCTATTGAAGAGATGCCGTGTCCCAAGGACATTAAAGGTATAAGAAGCTTCCTTGGTCATGCCGGTTTTTATAGAAGGTTCATTAAGGACTTCTATAAATTCTCCAGGCCTCTGACTAATCTCTTACAAAAATATATTCCTTTTGTCTTTGATGATGATTGTGTAGAAGCATTTGAAATACTTAAGAAAACATTGATTTCTGCACCTATTGTTCAGCCACCTGATTGGAATTTACCGTTTGAAATTTTGTGTGATGCTAGAGATTATGCTGTAGGTGTTGTTCTAGGACAAAGAGTTGATAAGAAATTAAATGTTATCCAATATGCTAGTAAAACTCTAGACAATGCCCAGAGAAATTATGCTACTACTGAAAAAGAATTTTTAGCAGTTGTATTTGTTTGTGATAAGTTCAAACCTTATATTGTTGATTCTAAAGTAACTGTTCACACTGATCATGCTGCTATTAAATACCTTATGGAAAAGAAAGATGCTAAACCTAGACTTATTAGATGGGTTCTCTTGCTACAAGAATTTGATTTGCATATTATTGATAGAAAGGGAGCTGAGAACCCCGTTGCAGACAACTTGTCTAGGCTAGAGAATGTTCTTGATGACCCACTGCCTATTGATGATAGCTTTCCTGATGAACAATTAAATGTCATTAATGCTTCTCGTACTAATCCATGGTATGCTGATTATGATAATTATATTGTTGCCAAATTTATACCACCTAGTTTCACATACCAGCAAAAGAAAAAGTTTTTCTATGATTTAAGACATTACTTCTGGGATGACCCACACCTTTATAAAGAAGGAGTAGATGGTGTTATTAGACGTTGTATACCTGAGCATGAACAGGAACAGATCCTACGCAAGTGTCACTCTGAGGCTTATGGAGGACACCACGCTGGAGATAGAACTGCACATAAGGTATTGCAATTCGGTTTTTATTGGCCTACTCTCTTCAAATATGCCCGTAAGTTTGTCTTATCTTGTGAAGAATTTCAAAGAATCGGCAATATTAGTAGACGTCAAGAAATGCCTATGAATTATTCACTTGTTATTGAACCATTTGATGTTTGGGGCTTTGATTACATGGAACCGTTTCCTTCCTCTAATGGGTATACACATATTTTAGTTGTTGTTGATTACGTTCCTAAGTGGGTAGAAGCTATTCCAACAAGTAGTGCTGATCATAACACCTCTATTAAGATGTTTAAAGAAGTTAATTTTTCCGAGGTTTGGAGTCCCTAGATATTTAATGACTGATGGTGGTTCACATTTTATTCATGGTGCCTTTCGTAAAATGCTTGCTAAGTATGATGTTAATCATAGAATTGCATCTCCATATCACCCGCAGTCTAGTGGTCAAGTAGAACTTAGTAATAGAGAGCCCAAATTAATTTTTCAAAAGACTGTTTATAGATCTAGAAAGAATTGGTCCAATAAACTTGATGATGCATTATGGGCCTATAGAACTGCATATAAAAATCCTATGGGTATGTCTCCGTATAAAATGGTTTATGGAAAAGCATGTCACTTACCTCTCGAACTAGAACATAAGGCATATTGGGCAATTAAAAAGCTCCATTATGATTTCAAACTTGCCGGTGAGAAGAGGTTATATGACATAAGCTCACTTGATGAATGGAGAACCCAGGCCTATGAGAATGCCAAACTGTTTAAAGAAAAAGTTAAAAGATGGCATGAAAGAAGGATACAAAAGCATGAGTTTAATATAGGTGATTATGTGTTGCTATTCAACTCTCGTTTAATATTTTTTGCAGGAAAACTTCTCTCTAAATGGGAAGGTCCTTACGTTATCGAGGAGGTCTATCGTTCCGGTGCCATAAAAATCAACAAAGGCACAAATCCAAAGGTGGTGAACGGTCAAAGAATCAAACATTATATCTCAGGTAATCCTATAAATGTTGAAACTAATGTCATTGAGACCATAACCCCGGAGGAATACATAAGAGACACTTTCCAGAATGTTTCAGACTCCAAAAAGGAATAGGTATGTGGTACGGTAAGTAAACCGACTCCAAAACAGTTCTAATGGCATTTTTTTCTTCGTTTTGGAATATTTAAGAAAATAGGAAAATAATAAGTAGTCCGGGAAGGACACGAGGCTTCCACGAGGGTGGAGGGCGCGCCCTACCCCCATGGGCGCGCCCCCTGCCTCGTGGGCACCTCGTGTGCTCTCTGGACTCCGTTTTCTTGCACGATACTTCTTTTAGTCGGTAAAAATTCATTATATAATCTCCCGAAGGTTTTGACCATCGTATCATGCAACTATCCTCTGTTTTTGTTTCGAGCTGTTTCTGCCGCAGATTAGAGCAAGTTGTCTTCTCAATAATCAGTCGGGGAGAGCCGGGTGTCTAATCCGACACCGGGACCAAGAGCAAACAGTGATGCTGACCACTTTGGTCCATCAAAGGAGGAAGAGATGGAGGCCGACTTAAAAAGGATAGATGCCATGGAGGAGGATCAAGAAGTTACTTCCTGTTTCTGAGCCGGATTCATGATGGGGGAACTACAGAGCTCAGCCATTCCAAACTCGGTCATCCCTTCCAATGTTAAATTTCTCTCTTATGAAACTATGAAGAAGAGTGTTACTTGTTCTCCCGCAGCTATGCAACATCCATGGGTGAATGGAGCTTTAACCGTCACGGGTAAGCTCCGTAAGGAAATAATGGATCTCAAGCAGCAAGTCAATAAGCTCGAGGAGGAGAATCGTATCCTGAGGGGCATCATCGCCAAGAATATCACATCACCACCTCCGAAGAAGGAGATATAATCACATGGGTATGGGCACTCCCCTTGGCAACTGCCAAGCTTGGGGGAGGTGCCCCGGTATCGTATCACCATCACACTCCTATCTTTACCGTTTTTCTTAGTTCAATCCTTTTGGTAATATCTTGATCTAGTAGAATAAAGTTTAAGTATGATCTAGTTCTGAGTTTTGCTTTATGATCCTTCTATGTAATCGAGTCCGTGAGCTATATATAATAAAGATTAGTGTTGAGTTAAGGGCTTGATTATCTTGCTATGATCTTGAGGGAATTAAAGAAAAGAGAAAGAATGAAAAGAAATTAAAGAGATCATATTGATCATATTGAGAGTAATGACTTCACATATAAAGAGTATGATGACTAAAAGTTGTTGAGAGTTGAAAAACATAGTTTTGGTCATCGTTGCAATTAATAGGAAGTAATAAAGAAAGAGAGGTTTTCACATATAAATATATTATCTTGGACATTTTTATGATTGTGAGCACTCATTAAAGTATGACATGCCAAAGAGTTGATGTTGGACAAGGAAGACAACGTAATGGGTTATGTTTTCTTATATCTGAAATAAAGTATATTGTCATGGATCATCCAACATTTTGAGCTTGCCTTTCCCCCTCATGCTAGCCAAATTCTTTGCACCAAGTAGAGATACTACTTGTGCTTCCGAATATCCTTAAACCCAGTTTTGCCATGAGAGTCCACCATACCTACCTATGGATTGAGTAAGATCCTTCAAGTAAGTTGTCATTGTTGCATGCAATAATAATTCCTCTCTAAATATGTATGATTTATTAGTGTGGAGAAAATAAGATTTATACGATCTTGTGATGTGGAAACAATAAAAGCGACGGACTGCATAATAAAGGTCCATATCACTAGTGGCAATATAAAGTGACGTTCTTTTGCATTAAGATTTCGTGCATCCAACCATAAAAGCACATGAAAACCTCTGCTTCCCTCTGCGAAGGGCCTATCTTTTAATTTTGTCTTATTCCCTATGCAAGAGTCATGGTGATCTTCACCTTTCCTTTTTACATTTTATCCTTTGGCAAGCACCTTGTGTTGGAAAGATCCTGATATATATAACCAATTGGATGTAAGTTAGCATGAACTATTATTGTTGACATTACCCTTAAGGTAAAAGGTTGGGAGAAAACACTATAAGCCCCTATCTTTCTCTCTGTCTGATTAAAACTCCATACCCATAAGTACTGCGTGAGTGTTAGCAATTGTGAAAGACTAAATGATAGTTGAGTATGTGGACTTGCTGAAAAGCTATTATATTGACTCTTTCCGATGTTATGATAAATTGCAATTGCTTCAATGACCGAGATCATAGTTTGTTAGTTCTCAATGAAGTTTCTGATTCATACTTTACATTGTGAATGGATTATTACTTGAGCATAAGAAATCATATGACAATATATATATGTTGGTGTTATAAGAATGATCATGATGCCCTCATGTCCGTATTTTATTTTATCGACACCTCTATCTCTAAACATGTGGACATATTTATCGTTATCGGCTTCCGCTTGAGGACAAGCGAGGTCTAAGCTTGGGGGAGTTGATATGTCCATTTTGCATCATGCTTTCATATCAATATTTATTGCATTATGGGCTGTCATTACACGTTATGTCACAATACTTATGCCTATTCTCTCTTATTTTACAAGGTTTACATGAAGAGGGAGAACGCCGGCAGCTGGAATTCTAGGCTGGAAAAGGAGCAAATATTAGAGACCTATTCTACACAGCTCCAAAAGTCCTGAAACTTCACGGAAGTTATTTTTTGAATTAATAAAAAATACTGGCGAAAGAATCCACCAGAGGGGGCCCACACCCTGGCCATGAGGGCGGGGGCGCACCCTACCCCCCTGGGTGCGCCCCCTGCCTCGTAGGCCCCCTGGTAGGCCTTTGGTGGCCATCTTCCGCTATATGAAGTCTTTTACCCTGGAAAAAAAATCATAAGTAAGCTTTCGGGAAGAAACTCCGCCGCCACGAGGCGGAACCTTGGCGGAACCAATCTAGGGCTCCAGCGGAGCTATTCTGCCGGGGAAACATCCCTCTGGGAGGGGGAAATCATCGCCATCGTCATCACCAGCGATCCTCTCATCGGGAGGGGGTCAATCTCCATCAACATCTTCACCAGCACCATCTCCTCTAAAACCCTAGTTCATCTCTTGTATCCAATCTTTGTCTCAAAGCCTCAAATTGGTACCTGTGGGTTGCTAGTAGTGTTGATTACTCCTTGTAGTTGATGCTAGTTGGTTTATTTGGTGGAAGATCATATGTTCATATCCTTTATGCATATTAATACCCCTCTGATTATGAACATGAATATGATTTGTGAGTAGTTACGTTTGTTCCTGAGGACATGGGAGAAGTTTTGCTATAAGTAGTCATGTGAATTTGGTATTCGTTCGATATTTTGATAAGATGTATGTTGTCTTTCCTATAGTGGTGTTATGTGAACGTTGACTACATGACACTTCATCATTGTTTGGGCCTAGAGGAAGGCATTGGGAAGTAATAAGTAGATGATGAGTTGCTATAGTGACAAAAGCTTAAACCCTAGTGTATGAGTTGCTTCGTAAGGGCTGATTTGGATCTATATGTTTCATGCTATGGTTAGGTTTACCTTAATACTTATCTTGTTGTTGCGGATGCTTGCAATAGGGGTTAATCATAAGTGGGAAGCTTGTCCAAGAAAGGGCAGCACCCAAGCACCGGTCCACCCACATACCAAATTATCAAAGTAACGAATGCGAATCATATGAGCGTGATGAAAACTAGCTTGACGATAATTCCCATGTGTCCTCGGGAGCACTTTTCTCTATATAAGAGTTTGGCCAGGCTTGTCCTTTGCTACAAAAAGGATTGGGCCATCTTGTTGTACCTTATTTACTTTCATTACTTGTTACCCGTTACAAATTACCTTATCACAAAACTATCTGTTACCGATAATTTCAGTGCTTGCAGAGAATACCTTACTGAAAACCGCTTGTCATTTCCTTCTGCTCCTCGTTGGGTTCCACACTCTTACTTATCGAAAGGACTAGATAGATCCCCTATACTTGTGGGTCATCACTGGCAAAATAACATTGTAGAGCAATGAACAAGATAAATGCTAACACTACATGCATATATGGCTGGTGGAGGCTCTATGATTATCATGTTTTTACGCAAAGCCAGCTTTTCCCTACTGCAAAGGAATATAGTTTATTTAACTACAAAGTTGGTTGATAAACATTGAGAATGGAAACCCCATCTCAATCCCAATTAAACAGTAATTAACAACCAAACAAAATTAATTAGGAGTGATGAGATCAAATCAATAATTCAAGAACCAGATACTCAAGATGTCCATAACCGGGGACACGGCTAATCATGATTAGTTTGTACACTCTGTAGAGGTTTGCGCACTTTTCCCCACAAGACTCGATCTCCTCCGTTGAATTTCTCGCGCTGCATGATGTTTGAGAAACGGATGACCGAGACACAGTCTTTCCGAAGAGGTCCCCTTGACCGATAGATAGGCCGATACACCTACAATCCCCTACATCTGCTAGCCCATCATGGAAAGGATTCCCACAACTTACTCAACTATGCCAGAGCCCATAGTGGCATGTGGCTGCACATGGAAGTTTCTAGCATGAATAATCTTATGATCCCTTTGATCCTGGGTGGCGAACCATAGGATGATCACACGGATTCCCCGGGATCTCCTTGGACAACACTGCCCCAGGTGCCCACAAACAATCCACCCAGATGTGTATTAGAGTAGCCACCTTAAATAAACCCTTAGTTCAATAATAACCTCTCACATGTGTCATGAATCTCTCCAACCAAACCACGTCTACGAGCATAGCATAGCAGTAATAGCATAACGCAGAAGTAACTCCCAGGGTTTGAAATAAAGGACAATAGGTTCTACCTCATCATCTACTTCCCAATACCCACATGTTAACAGATCCTACCCGTGCAATGTTTGAGGGGCATAGCTAATGCATAAAAACTGGGTAATGAAGAAGTGTGACCAAAGTGTTACTTTCCTTGCTGACGATCTGCAAACCCTAGAGACTCGTAGTAGCATGCTTCGCACTCCGGAAATTCTATCGCAAACAAACAATAGCATACATAAGCACTCAAGAATAGATGCAAGGGTCAAATTCAAAAGAAAATATCAAATCTGAAAGTTTAACTAAAGAGCTTCGATTTGCAAAAAGAATTAGTCGAAACGGAGCTACGAAACTCAAACAACGATCAAAAGAAGTTTGAATTCAAATCTGCTTGAAACCAAATTTTAAATTGCCAAAATCATGTTCAGGTTGGTTAACTAGAAAGAGGGGTTCGATACGAAGATTTTGGCGTTGGTTTCAATGGATTTCGACAGACGGTTAAAAAGTTGCGGGGGTTCGAAGATCAGGGGCTAATCTGCAATAAATAATTGTGGATAGGTCCCTGGCCGAAAATAAACAGAAAAAAGAGAAAACTAACAAACGGACGTTCACTAACAGAACTAAACAAACAAATTCATTCGTTACAGAAGCTAATCTAATGAACGTTTACTAATTAACGAACAAATGAAAAAAACCGATCTAATCTAAACCGAAAAAAAAGAAAGAAAACCGAGCGGGTTTTTGCGGTTTTTACCGGTTTTTGAAAAAAACAGGCGACGAGATCCAAACGGCGGCGTCATCGGCTCTGGTGGCAGCATGGCACGGCAGCAGCGGGGAGGGGGTGGCGTGTGCTGGTCTTGCGGGCGACGGGCGGGCGGCTGCATCTGCTTGATGCTTTAAAGCCTCGGGAGGCGGCTTATGAAGGGGCGGCGGCGGCTTTTAAAGCCCTGGGCGGGCGGCTTGCGCAAGGGGGCGGCGGCGCGGAGCCCAGTCGGGAGAAAATATTTTTTTAAAAAAATTCCGCCGAGGAAAAATCCTAATAAAATATAAAAAAATTCTAAAAAAATGCCAAAAATAATTTTCGCCGTCTAAATAAAATATTTAGAACAAAGTGAACATCTTTCTGGCCTAAAAATGCAATTTTAAAAATGCATATTTTTCTAATTCAAATAAAATAGCAATAGAATTCCAAATAAAATATTTATTTGATTTTAATATTTTCCTCCAATATTCCTCTTTCTTATTTTGAAGAAGTCGTTTTATCTCCTCTCATTTATTTTAATATTGGAAATATTTCGGAGAGAAATTATTAAAATCAAAATGATCCTCTTTTCAAATTTGAGAAAATTCAAATATGAAAACAAATGAAATCCCCAACTCTCTCCGTGGGTCCTTGAGTTGCTTAAGATTTCTACGATCACAAACAAATGCAAATAAAATATGATATGCATATGATGACCTATGTATAACATCCAAATTGAAAATTGGGATGTTACAGGTCACCAGTTCATTACAAGAGGAGAGGAATGTTCAAGGCAGTTCAAAAATGAATACACGTAGCCCTTTTGCACCTGCCATCGCCCAAAACCTGGCCTCGGCAAGGGTGACTTGAGTGGCCTCGGCAATGGAGGGCTGTGCATGGTCGAAGGTGCAAGCATTCCTATGCTTCCAGAGCGTCCAGGCCACGATGATCCCGTGCGAGGTAGTGCCCTTGCAAAGGGAGGGCGGGGCAGACATAGTGGCCTCCTGCCACCAGTCGAAGAAAGACTCATGCCCGATGGGCATGGTAGTAGTGAGTCTAAGCTTGGAGAAGACGTCATGCCAAACCGTGCGGGAGAAAGGACAGCTGATCAGTAGATGTTGCATAGATGCAGTAGCCTGATCGCAGAGCACGCACGCAGAGGTATGCGGAAGACCATGGCGCGGAAGTCTCTCGTTTGTCCAGCACCGATCTTGCAGGGCGAGCCACATGAAGAACTTGATGCTGAGAGGGGCCTAAGTCTTCCAGGTGAGAGAAGCTTGCGGGGATTTGGTGGAGCCCAGGAAGAGTACCTCATAACAGGACTTGGCAAAGTAGAGGCCATTGGCGGTCCAGCGCCACTGAAGCTTGTGGGGGCGGTCAGCAAGAGCGATCGGGCGCACGCGCCGCTAGAGCTCGATGTATTGCACCGTGGCAAGAGGTCCTAGAGCGCCTGCAATGTCTTGGACCCAAGATCTGCCCGCAAGGCCGTCAGCCACCAGGCGAGTCCTGCGGCGTCGATTTGGCACCATGGCGTATATGGCGGGCGCGATTTCGGCCACGGATTGCCCCTGAATCCAGTGATCCATCCAGAATTTGCACGAGCAGCCATCACCGAGCTCCCACTCTGTTGAGGCGCGGAAGATGGCCAGGGCCTCGGGGTCGGAGGGAATAGATAGATGGCTCCAGGGACGCAGCTTATCCGTGTGCTAAAGCCAGAGCCAGTGGGTGCGGAGGGAGATCCCAGTTCGTCGCAGGTCCCGGACACCCAATCCACCAAGTTCAAGGGGCATGCCAACGCGGCGCCAATTGACTGCGTAGTGGCCTGCAGCAGAATATTTTCTCTTGTGCCATAGGAACTCGCGGATGACCCGATTGACCAATTTGAGAACATGGGCGTTGAGGATGATAGCCGCGAGGAGATGCCCGGGCATAGCGCACAACACGTGCTGCACCAGGGCGAGCTGCTCGCCTCGGGCCAACAGAGATTCTGGCCAGGTGGATAGCTTCTTGCGGATCCGGTCCACGAGCGGGAGAATATGGGAAGAATGGATTCTCCGGATCGATAGCGGTAGCCCAAGGTAGGTGATGGGAAATGGCTTGACGGGGCATTGCAGCTCATGCGCGACGGTCATCTCATGCGCAGGAGAGCATTGGATAGGAGTAGCAGAGCACTTGCCAAAGTTCGTGTGGAGGCCGGAGGCGCCACCGAACACACGCAGAAGCTCCCGGAGCGCGGCGAGGTCTTGTCTATCCAGGTGGCAGAAGATCACCACATTGTTCGCGTATAGAGAGACGTTGGAGGCCATGTAGGTGGGGGTAAGCCGATGCAGAATCCCGGCTTCGATCGCGTGCAGGATGAGTGAGTTTATCACGTCCATGACGATAGTAAACAGCATGGGCGACATCGGGTCGCCCTGATGTTGATGATCGGGGGAACCGGCGATCCGTTGATGAGGACACGAGTGGTCGCGGTAGATAGCAGAATTGCGATCCACTCACACCAACGTGGACCAAAACCGCGGTGGCGCAGGACTTGGAGCAGGAAAGGCCATGGGACCGAGTCAAAAGCCCGGGCGATGTCGAGTTTGAGGAGCACACAAGCGAGCTTGCGGCTGTGGAGGTGCTTAGCTGTCTGTTGGACCAGGACAAAGTTGTCATGTATGCATCTGCCGGCGATGAATGCACTTTGGTTGACGGAGACAAGTTCGGGGAGCCTCGGAGCGAGCCGGAGAGAAAGCACCTTGGCGAATAGCTTAGCCAAGAGGTGAATAAGACTGATCGGCCTATAGTCGGTGAGGGAGGAGGCATCTTTCTTTTTGGGTAGCAATGTGATCAGTGCCTTGTTGAGCTTCCCAAAACCTCTGCCATTGAGAGCATACAGCTTGTCAAAGGCCTCGCATATTACCTTCTTGATCACCGGCCACGCGGAGCACAGGAACTCGGCGGTAAATCCGTCTGGCCCAGGCGCTTTCCCATGAGGAAAAAACTTGATTATTGTCCAGATTTCGTCTTCGGAAAAAGGTATGTCGAGTCCAGAGAGGTCAGATGCGCTGATGTCTAGCATGTTAAGATCCAGCGTGAAATCGCGGTCGTCCATAGAGCCAAGCATGGGCGAGAAGTGAGCATAGGCCGCCTCGGCCATGGCCGCTTCGTCGGAGAGGATTTGCCCATCTCGCTGCAGCTCGAGAATCATGTTCTTGTGCAGGTGTCGGGAGGCATGGATGCTGAGGAAGGCCGAGCTGGTCTCGCCATTGTGCAGCCAGGAGAATCTAGATCGTTGCCGCAGATCGTCCGCTCGAGCGACGCGAGACCAAAGTAGGTGCACTTGAGATGGCAGCGAAGCCAAGTCTCAGTGATGGAGAGAGGGCGCCGGTCCTGAGCCTCATCAAGGCGCACGATGAGCTCGCGTGTGACGGTGATCTGAAGCGAGATGCCCGAAAGGCGCTTCGTTCCCCAGCTTCGCAGGTGGCGGGCAGTGGCCTTAAGGCGGGCATAGATGCATCTGAATGGGTCTGGGTCAGGGGGAATGGAGTTCCAAGCATTGCCAACCACATCGAGGTAGCCATCAAGCTTCAACCCAAAACGCTCAAAGTGGAAGCGTTTGGCAATGTTGCTGTGAGCCGCGCAGTCGATGAAGAGGGGACAATGGTCCGAGACTGCCGAGGAGAGACAGCGAAGGAGACAGGTGGGCTGCATCACGTCCCAGCTGGAGGTGCAGAGAACGCGATCGTTGCGGACCAACATGGGGTTGTCTTGCTCGTTATACCAAGTGTATCCGCGGCCATGAAGATAGATGTCACGAAGCTCCAAATCAGAGATGAAGCAACGGAAATGGCTCATGGTCCTATTGTTGAGACGATTATTATTCTTGTCTGCTGCGTAGTGATCATGTTGAAGTCGCCTCCAAGAATCTAGGGGCCCGCGCAGGTGTCACGGAAATCTTGTAGCTCTCCAAGGAAAGCAATCTTCACAGCATCCCCCTGGGGGCCATAAACCGTAGTCAACCACCAATCTTGATTGCCCGCAAGGGGGGAAGTGAGTGCTGACACGTGGTGGTTGCCGATGGTCGGCCTAGATAGCGAAATCAGCTCACTACACCAGGCAAGGAGAATGCCACCGCGGGTGCCGTCGGCAGGGAGGAAGAAGAAGTCCAGAAAGGATGCACCAAGAGTCTCGAGAACCAGGGAGACCGAAACATCTGCAAGCTTAGTCTCCTGGAGACAGACGATGTGCGGGGCAGCCAAGGAGATGACGCTATAGATTGCCGAACGCTTCGCACGGGAATTAAGACCTCAAACATTCCAGAAGATGATTTTTAGGGTTTTATCCATAATAAGATGGGAGGGGCGTGGGGCTTAGGACACGGCCAAGATCAAATCTCCACGGGCCGTGGGCCACCAGTGCGCTGCGGCGAGCCTTCACAGGGAGTGGAGGGGATGCGCCAACTGTAGAAGTCTGCGAAGGCCTGGATGATATCCTTCGCCAGTGGCCGCACGAACAAGGCAGCGTACTTGGCGAGGGTGGCCTCGTCCACCGGGTCGTCATCCTTGAGCAAACCCAGACGGCAAAGGAGGACGCGCTTCGCCTTCATCTCAGAGTCCAAACCTCAGTCAACCTTGGCGATCCTACCACTGTGGCGTGGCGTAAAGTTGGGGGGCACCTCGTTGCGCCTCCTGGGTGGTGTAGGAGAAGGAAGGACGCGATCGATCTCAGCCTGCACGGTGCCGATAAAAACGTCTAAGCTAGAAGCAGCAGACAAAGCAGGCGCGGCGAGCAGCTGCTTGGGCGTGCATGGGGGGGGGCAATGCATGGGTGCCAGGAGGCATGCATGGAGTGGGAGAGGCTGATACGGTCGGCCTGGCCTCAGGGTCAGAAGAACACAACCCCATGTCCAAGGCAGCACCAAGGCTGCCGATTTGGGCGGCGGCGGGGGGGGGGGGAGGGGTCATCCTCGGAAGGCGTGAGGACCAGGTCAGTAGCAGGGGATTCGCAAGGCCGAGCATTGGCCGGCGAGGCGGATAAAGGTGGGGGCGAGGGGCCCACCGGCAGCATGCTACCGCCGGGCGAGCTGAGGGCCGGCGGAAGGCTGGCAAAGTCAGGGAGTTGGGCGTTGTCGCGGAGCGGAGCGACGCGCTCGACAATTGGCCCGTTGGAGCTCGCGAAGGGGGCAGCATCGCAGGAGAGCATGCAGAGGCGACCAGCTGGCGACGGAGGGGTTTGAATGACGGTCAAGACGGTCGCGCCGTCGTCAGCAGGGGCATCAAAAGCCTGAGCAGCGGCACTTTCCAGAAGCATAGGCTGGGCCACAACCGGATCCCAAGCATCCCAGGCGGGCGCAGCGGAATCACGTGGCGGATCCTGGGCGGGCCCAGTCACAGCGAGGGCGCGAGGTGGCCCCAAGGCGTAGCCAAGATGGAACCCTGGGGGCCGCTGCAGAGACTGGGGGGTTGCGGCCCCAGGATGCCTTGCCACTCGCGGTAGGGCGGCGGTGCACGGCCGCGCCGGCGACCATGGTCACCATGTCTCGAGGACCGACGACGAGACGCGTCGGGTCTACGCTCAGGGAACTGGTGAATGCATGGCCAGGGGTCAGGCACGGGAGGAGAGCCAGGGGCGTCATCCTTGCTGGCGACCGGAGGGGAAGGCTGTGGGGGCGTGGGGCGGCGGTAGTCAACGGAGCTGATGACATGGATCTCAACGGGGAACCGCGTTAGTCCAAGCGCGAGGCGCTCCGCCCGTGCCGGGTCCGCCTCGTCATCCACGACATCAGGCTCCAGCACGAGCAGCTCCGACGAGCATGGGATGCCATCAGGGTTGGTGGTCCAGGCCATGAGGCGAAAGACCGACATGTCAGACGCGTCCCTGGTCTCCGGGGCGAGGTTCTCGACGCGGCAGAACGGCGGCAGGAGGAACTCAGCAGAGGACCGGTGCCACGCATTGTCGGGGATGCTGGTGATCTCAATGGAGACGAGGAAGCGCGCCTTCACCGGGACAGCGTCGCGGGAGCGGCTCCAAGGAGTGAAGAGCAGACGAAAGCCACCGGTGCGCAGACCACCAACGGCGATGCGCACGCGCGAAGCAGCGGAGGAAAACTTGATGAGGAAATCGTCATAGGCGTGGAGGTGGACGGAGAACTCGTGTGCAGCCAGACCATAAGGTGCACAGAGAGCGTCAAAGACGACCTCGCGGGTGATGCCGAGGCGGCGGCCGGCCATAGAAGTGAGCTTCGCCCACTCAAGATCTAGCTCCGCCGCCACCAGCTCCGTGGACCGAGGCAGGTAGCAGATGGCGCTGGCAGGGTGACGCGTGGGGTGACCCGAAAGCGGGTTGTCCGCCGCAGAGGTAGAGCCAGCCGGTGATGCGGAGGCAGTACGTGGCCTGGAAGACGTAGGCAAGGAACCGCCAGAGCGCGACGGCCCAACGCTGGCCGACACGGAGGACGCGGGGCGGCCGAACGAGCCAGAGGAGGCGGGACGCGCAGGGGGCGAGGCGGATTCTGCCGGGCCAGAGCCAGAGCCAGAACCACGGCGGTGCATCGGAGGGGGGAGGCGCCCTGGGATGAGGTGGAGGAGGCGATGGAGCGCAGGGGGCAGCCGCGCGCCTTGTGCCCGAAGAAATGTCAGCGACTGCATCGGATGTCCCTATGGCACTCCGAGCGCGAGTGGCCGGGGCTGAGGCACCTGGGGCACTCGCCCTCCTAGAGCCACGACGGTGGCTGGCGAGGGGCATCACCAGGACCGCGACGAGGACGCCACGGCCGGGAGGGGCGGTGACGCTTCCGACCACGGGCGAGGAGCCGGTCGTCTTGGGCGCCGTCCATGGACACCCGACAGATCTCGGAGCACAGGGGGCGCGCATCCTATCGGATTTCGGGTTCCGGGAAAACAATTGAGGTTCGAACACTGGGTGCGCACAAAGATCTCCACTCCCTCTAGCTCGCATGCATCAAGATCTCATGGCCTAGCTCGACGAACCCAAAGAACAAAGAGACACAAGATTTATACTGGTTCGGGCCACCGTTGTGGTGTAATACCCTACTCCAGTGTGGTGTGGTGGATTGCCTCTTGGGCTGGGGATGATTGGTTACAAGGGAAGAACAGCCTCCCGAGGAGAGGTGCTCTTGTGCTTGGTGGACTTGTGTGACTGAAGATGATCTGAATCTGTTGCCTCCTACTGTGGTGGCTAGTCCTATTTATAGAGGCCCTGGTCCTCTTCCCAAATATTGAGTGGGAAGGGATCCCACAACGGCCAGTTTGAAGGGGGACAACTGGTACAAGCTATCCTGACTAAAGGTGGTCTTCGCTTGTCAAAGGCTCTGGTGGTGACGCCGTCTTGGGCTCCACAATGACCTCCATCATGCCGTCCTGCTGGTCTTGGTCTCATTGCACCGATATGGAAACCTTTGCATGATTCCTCGGGACTCCTCGCCTGCGCTTGCCTCTTTAGCACCAAAGAGGAAACGAGGACACTGTGCGCGCTGGCGCCCGCCTAGCGCCCACTTGGCCTTGGTCGTCATGGCTTACGTCATAGGAACCTTGTGAGGTTCCCCTTTGTGGCACCCCAATCTGCATGGAGCAGGGGGCCTTCGCACGTCATCCCAGGATAACACCTGACGCACGACAGGTGCACAATACAGCATTCCACGTACAAGAATATTCATCAAATACATGTATATAAGATTACATCATTGATGAATACAATTGTCTGGCATAGCCCTAAGGCTATTTAAATGGCGGCGGAAGTCTTGGTTTGGCGGGTCATCAACTTTGGCTGGGCTCCACAACTCACATGACTGGCAAGATTACGGCCTGGCACGACGGAACAAGCGAACAATTCGGCACGACCTACAAAACTGGCATGACACGCCAGGTCAGTACATTGAATGTACTGGCAAGACAACCAAATACATAGCATCCAAATAAGCATAAGAAAAGGCAAGAACCAAGCACATGCAACAGCCTATCTCATATCAATTAATACACATGGCATGATAAAGATCAACTAAGCATGAACAACATCATATCATCTACTAATATGGCAATAACATGGCATATCAAAACATGCTTCTAACATGGCCATAGAAAAACATAACATATCATCTCAATCATGGCATAATTTAACATATCCATCAAAGCATGACATGGCATCGTGAAACTATGCTGAATATAAACTACCGGTCATATCCAATGCAGTCATAACATGTTAAGTTTATGCAACTATCTCTTGTTCTGCCATGGTTCTTTAAATGCAACATATTACTCATGCAATGCAACCAAACTTGTGCACCGAGTCCCTCAGACTCTCTTACCAACGGGTTGCCTCGCAACCAAACGGTGATCTTTCCGGCGATCACAACCATGACCAACACTTGGTCTCCAACACTCATCGAGATCTCGTCTCGTGAAACATCGTCGTGACTTCTCACGACTATCTCATAGTCCAAGTCTTCACATTATATGTTACACAATTTCATAATCAACTTAGTTATTTAGTGTTTATCCTCCATTTCGACCAAGACCAGATAATGGGACCTACTACGAACTTATGCCCATGACCGAGGATGCGGCTATCGATAGATTGAATACACTCTGCAGAGGTAGCACACTGTACCCACACCACGGAACCCATGTCCTCGCACTCCCATTCAGTTGGACCCACGGCGTTCTGACGAAACCGACCTACTGCCATGACACTCTCCCGTCCACTCCGACCCACTCCCAATTGGGCTAGTCCTGGGTGGCCCTGTGTCTACCAAAGACACAATGACCACCGTCGTGGCTAAAACGTCCCTCACGGGGACCGGTACGAATTTTTTTAACAACGGGCACACAAGATTATGTCCGCCTACCTGATCAGGGTAAGCATGCCCATAACCTTCCCTAGTTGGAGGCACCGGCGAGATGCACGACAATAGATCGCATTAAGGCCTTCCCATAAAGGCAAATGTGGCTGCACTGAAAAAGTTCGATTTGGTGGCACTATGACTCGATCCCATCGATGACGGAGGAGGTTTGTTATTATTATGTCATCTTATTAGCTTCTCCATCATCATGAACATGAATGCAACAATGAGCATGCAGCGTACAAATGCATGGACAAAATATCAAACTGCTCAAGTGCACAACAATAGCATAAAGAACATGACAATATCAAGTACTAGCATATCCATGGTTCATTACAATCCTCGTCACATTTTATAACGATGACATGCAAATAAAGTAGAGTACTGACATGGCATTATCAATAACAACATTCTAATGGCAAATGATATCGTGAAAACACAAGCATGCATGACAGGCATAATGGAATAACTGCAGACGAAAAACGATATGAAACAACTGCAACTACACACACACAAGGTGCAAGCAAAGTCAACATGCAAGTTCGGGGCTCATGATAAGAGGTTGGCTTGCCTGGAGGTCGACAAATACTTCAGGAAGAAGTGGGAAATGATTGCGGAAAGATTTGCCAGAAACAGTTCTCTCTCGGAGGGGCTGTTTACGGGCAAAGGAAAAATGGTCATTTTCACTATGTGAAAACATTATGAAAATGAAACCAACGGAAAGAACTCAATGATTAGAGAACGTGAACGTTGGAATCACCTGATTCGGAGCTACGGGTAAAAAGATATGGGTGTTTAAAGCTCAGGGACTAGTCTATAAAAATACTTCTACAAACAGGTCCCTGGTAGTTTAAACAGAACATGTCTTTTCTGAAAATACGTTTTCCAGAGAGGGAAACATATTCCTGGCCGAAGGAGAGGAAAAATACGCTTTCTGAGATTGAAAGCGCACTTTCCAGAACTGCGCTTTCGCCAAGGGAAAGCGCCTTCTAGCGCGAGGCCGTGGCAGAATACGCCTTCTCCAAGGAAAAGTGTACTTCACTGAAGCCGCCTCCACTTAATCCAATGTGGCACTCCCCTTTCGTCGACATGTGGGGTTACACGGGGAGACTCGCCGGAGCATGGGGGATGCGGTGGTGGTGGAGGAACGGCGAGGAGGGCTCGGGAGTGCCAGAATTGATGGAGGCCCGAGGCAGCGGCCACGGTGGTGATGGGGATCAGAGAGGGGCTCCGGGCTCGGGGAGAGGCTCGGGGAGGGGGCGCTATTTATAGCCGCAGGGAGGGCTCGGGAAGGAGTGGAGGAGCTGGCACGTGGCAGGTGACATGTCCATTCGCCGGCGAGGGGCGCAGCGTCAGCAAGCACGGCCAAGGCTCACAGGAAGCGGCGGGAAGGCGACGAGGAGGGTCCGGACGAGCGCTAGAGGCTCACGGAATCGAGCAACGCTCGCGGATGAGAGGGAGAAGAGGACATGAGCGAGGAAGGCGACGATGGCTACAGAGATCACTGTTCGGTCGTTGGGATGGCTCGTCGGAGAAGAAAACGAAATGGGTCAGTGGTCCAGGGGGAAGACGACGGCGAGGGGGAACTGTTGGACATTAATGGCGAGGCCATAGCTGGTCGGAGTAGCGCTGCCGACGACAACAGTGGCTAGACCACCGTTTTGGCTGGCTACACTCGTGATCACCACGGACATGGCGCACTCTGGAGTTTTTACTGATGCCAGCTCATGTCTACCGCGTAGTCCTTCGAAGAGAGAGTAATACTGCGTTAGAAAAACGGGCA